>JAMKFB010000045.1:251601-956974 GCA_036247105.1 Cirrhinus mrigala | reverse complement strand
CTAACAGTCTGCTCTTAGAGTTAGTAGACATGTAGTTGCAAAGATACTTATATGTAGTAGAATGTCTAAAGTGGACAAAATCAAAATAAAGTGTAACCTCTCATGGTCACAAATTCCCAATTCTGGTCTTAGTCAGAGGATGCACGGTTAACTTATTCCTTTAAGTTCGGGAGCCTCATGCATGATCATAACAAAAAGTGTAGTTTGCTTTGTCATGTTCATACGACTTGTTCACATTCATATAAGTCAGTGATAGACAGAAATCATGAGCTCCCAGAAGACATGTTTCCTGCTCCATTCGTTCATGGCCTTCAGTTTGACCTACTGTATCCTGGACACAGATTTGCATCAACACCAGAATCAGTTTTATTCTACTGGAAATAATAATTTCAGAAGGATACAGAATAAAGGTAAGAATATGTCATGCCAATTACATAATTGAATGATAACGATAAATGATAAATGCATAGCATAATTTGCTCAAAGATGAATTTAAGAGTGAGAGATGTAAACCTGACAGCAGAGACACAAACAGCAGAAAGTGTTCAGGACTCAGGAGATTCTGTAACAGGTTTGTTTTAGGTGGGGATCAAACCCAGGTCTCATACGTTCAAAGTCAAAGAGTTTACTGAAAGTAATTATTCTTCTGCAAGATACATGCAAATTTTTAACCACTAGAGGGCGAAAGTTGTACAGTGTTTCTTTAAATTAATAATTACATTAAACCTTACATAAACAGTAGAACAATAACTCTACAATGTAAAAACAATCAAACCCTATTACAGCAATTTATTGAACAGTTTGTTTATACTGAACTCTGCAAAACACAAACTATTTTGAACAAAATACACTCAAACCAGAACACTGTGTGCCATATAAACAGGGTCAGCTCATGCTTACACAGGAATCTAAACAACTGCCTACTGGAACAGCACAGTGAAGGAGGCAGGAAGGAGAGAGATTTAATTTATCAATTTATTAATTGGACATTCGTTTGGAATTATTGCGAATTATTGGAATTATTATTAAGTTATCATCCCATTATTATTTTCTTCATAGTGCGGCTCCTGATAATCACCCTCACCCTACAGCTGCTGATGGGAGGATGACAAAACAAAATGTTTTAAACTTTTCAGAGACTATTTATTTATTTATAAGACATAGTTGTGAAGCATCAGGCAGAGAGTGAGGGTCTGAATCCATGTGCAGAGATTTATTAGGAGAAACAAGGAGAGACTGGTCAAAACCAGGTAATGGTCAAACACTCTGTGTAAGATCAGAATGCAAAGGTCACAAAGCTCCAAGTCATAAAACCAAGAAAATAAAGCAAGCAAACCTTCAGAGTGAGTGAACAAGCAGTCAGGGTTTAAATAGGCACGGCTGAAGAGAAAAACAATGACATCAGAGTTCAGGTGAGTGTGACATCCGGTGGTGGAGTTAAAAAGTGGCAGAGGGTTTGACAATACCAAGGACATATAATATAATCATACTATATATCAGTTACTAGATTTCACATTGTCTAGAAGAAAAAAAAAAATATGCAAAACTTGCCACCACAATGTTAACAAATTCTCAGGTTTCATAGTTTCCTCCATCTGCAGGTGTTTTCATGGTTCACTGAGTGACATTTGATTACAAAACATGAGCTTGAGTTCTGGGGCCTTATTTATAAAGATTTGTGTAGAATTTCTGAAATGTCCCTACAAATGATTTATAAAACCATCCATACACACAAAAATATTCCTTATTTTTGAGCAAACACAGCAACCTACAGAATGGCCACAAATATTCCTTAATGGTTCATAAGAAGTAAAGCACTCATTGCCATATGTTACATATTGTCTTATGTGCTTTTATTGTATCTTCTGTAAATATTAATCAGATTAATATTAATCTAATAAAGCTCCCATAAACAAAACCACCAGACCACCAAACATCATTAAACACTTTAAAATCTGAACATTTAACTTTCAAAATTACAACAGAATACTGAAAGACTGACAGCCAAACATTAAAAGTGTTAAAAAAAAAAAAAAAACACAACACACAACACACAAAATAATTTATTATACAAGATCTCCTCAGTTTTCAGTCTTGTGTCAAACTGGTTTACGTTAATGAATCTATATGCGTTTAGAAAGCAGATGATCTCTAAAATTATGATGTTTATTGTCAAACCATCAAACATTCATTGTAGAGAGTCTGTGATTTTTATATCTCATATTCACCATAAAGCTGTAAAGCTTCTGATGGTTTGTAAAACATGAACATGCATGAAGAAATTGATCCGCGGTCTGAGACTGACAGCTGCCTGTTCTGTGTATGAAGATCATTTACATAGAGAGACACTTTGCATGAGAGTGTTTATAGTGCTGTGAGTTTAACACTTCATGACTGAGAGCAGAACAGAACAGAATCTTCATCATCACACAAGACAAAACAACAACAATGAACAACATCATCATCCTCATCTGGACACTCACACTGTTTGTTCAAGGTTTGTGGTAAAACTTTCATAAAGACAATTAATTCCTTTAAAATATGACATACACATCATTTTTTTTTATTCTTATTCTTCCTTTCAGAGTGTAGAGGACAGTACACTTTAACTCAGAGTCCCTCAATAACAGCAGCTCAAGGACAAGAAGTCAGAATAAACTGTAAAGTCAGCAGTGGAGTGTATAATGGTAATTTCTTACACTGGTACTTACAGAAACCTGGAGAAGCTCCTAAACTCCTCATATATGCTGCAACAAGCCGTTACACTGGAACTCCATCTAGATTCAGTGGCAGTGGATCTAACAGTGATTTCACTCTGACCATCAGTGGAGTCCAGACTGAAGATGCAGGAGATTATTACTGTCAGAGTTTCCACTATCCAAACAGTAAAGCTGTGTTCACACAGTGATAAAGAGTCGTACAAAAACCTCCATCAGTCAGAGTCACAGTGACTGCACTGATACAGATGAGAGATACTGCAGCTGCTCTACAACACACAACACTGATCAACACAAACCCTAATAATACAAAATAAATAGATGGTGACTTTTATTGTGAAAAAAGGTTGAGGATGGCTTGACAAATCCTTGTCTGAATGTATAACAGCTTTTGGTTGGAAGGATTTCTGTTAGGCAAAGTTAGACAGACCATAAATATTTAGACCACTTCAGGCCTGTTACATATACCTATTATGACTCAAATCAAATTAGGAAAACATCAAACCATATTAGACATGGAAGGTAAAACTATGTTGTTGCTTCTTTGTGTTTGTTGTCTTGTTTCTGAGAAAATTTAACATACTTTTAACAGCACTCAGCTGTATTACATAATTTCAGTAAACTTGCAGTTAATATGGTAAATCTGTAGCAAACAAAGCAGTTTCCAACACACAGGAACTTCTGATTGTGTGTTCACACTTGAAGTTTGGTTCTTTCGATCAGGACCAGTTGCATAAAATGCTTCGACTTCTTCATGACTGGTCATGACAAGTCAAACTTAGATTAGTGTAATTTGAATTTGAAAAATAAGACTCATTACCTCTTGGCATCTGGTTTATGCATCTGGTTTGCTTAGCATTCACACTGTCATTTTAACACTGAACCTAAAGATACAAAACTAAAGGCATAAGGATACGGTCACAACCTTAGACCGCTTTAGACAGCTTTTATGACATATATTTTGCAAACTTACTAAAAGCTGTAAACAATGCTGTGTGTGTTTTTAGGAGCTTATAACTCATTAAGAGCCTATAAAATGAGTAAAGGAGTCAAAACACCGTCACACACACAGACCTGCTGCAATATACAGCGCTTCTGATGCCTGTACTGAAATGTAATGGGGAACATAGTTCCTATGATGACAAGAACCAGGTATACTTGAGCATTTTGTCCTTTTTAAGATCACATCTTGTGACAGCACATCCTAAAAAGGTAGGCCCCTGTCTGCTTGTTTGGTTCGCACCAAGGCTTGGATGCCCGTTTCAACATTGTATATCCTTCCCACTTCTTTGCATTGTCAGCACATGCTTCAGTGCTCTGAGAGTGTTTATAGTGCTGTGAGTTTAACACTTCATGACTGAGAGCAGAACAGAACAGAATCTTCATCATCACACAAGACAAAACAACAACAATGAACACCATCATCATCTGGACACTCACACTCTCTGCTCAAGGTTTGTAGTAAAACTTTCATGACAACAATTACAGTAATTCTTTTAAAATGTGAAAAATACATCATTTTAATTCTTGTCTTTTTCCCTCCTTTTTTCAGAGTGTAGAGGACAGTACACTGTTACTCAGAGTCCATCAATAACAGCAGCTCAACCAGGACAAGAAGTCAGAATAAACTGTAAAGCAGTAGAGTGTATGGTGGTAATTATTTAGCCTGGTACTTACAGAAACCTGGAGAAGCTCCTAAAATCCTCATATATTATGCAACAAGCCGAAACACTGGAACTCCATCTAGATTCAGTGGCAGTGGATCTGACACTGATTTCACTCTGACCATCAGTGGAGTCCAGACTGAAGATACAGGAGATTATTACTGTCAGAGTGAACACTATCCAAACAGTAATTATGTGCTCACAGCTGTTTCTGTTCTCCTTGATTGTGTATTCATGCTCTGAGTTTTCTTTAGTTCCATTGTTCCAGCTGCTCTGAGCATTCAGAGAGTTTTAAGGAGACACTATGTTTTTTTTTTTTCTTTTTTCTTTTTTTTTTGTTGAGTTCACTGAATGCACCTTTCTTGGGGATATATGTGCAGGGGCGTTGCCAGAGATTCTGGGCCCCTTGTCATTGTTTCTAGACCCCTCAGTTGAAACTGCAAAATCGCTGGGCATCTCTCTACTTGAAAGCCTCTTTTCCAGCATTACCCCTGTCTGATGTCCCTGTATGTGTGGTTCTGAAACAAATTGACACACATACACACAAAATAAACTTCCTCATTCATTCACCCAAGTATTTCACAAAAATAAACACTCAATAACATGTGCAACTTGCATGTGAATGAACGTTTAGCTGAACATCAGCAGACATGAGCATTTGGCAAACAGCTGATCAGTTATCTTCAAAAAATCATATTGGATCGTGTTAAAACATACAGTAATGAAAAAAAATGTGCACAATACATTTACAAAGTTACAGTGAAGCATTAACTTAAAATAAATAAATAAATAAAAAAACTCACAAACATTCTGTATATGAATATTAATAAAGTCAGATAAGGTTGCTAGGTTAATACTTTGATGTACTGTATTCAGTAAGTGTTTGGTCCTCTTATTTTCAGTGTCACTGAACTAAAATTTACATTAACAACATAGTGATAAATTTAATGATGTCCCTCATAAATCTGTCAGTTTAAAGGCACAATATGTACGTTTTCGCCGCTAGAGGTCGCATTTTCAAAACAATAACAGATGCGAAGCTCGATGATGCAATAACGGAGCATGGAACTTTTTTCACAAATCATGCTCAGGTATGAGGTAATGTATTCCCTTTTTATTAACTTACCTGTACATTTAATAATAGTATTGCATGTCATCGTAATGAATTATCTGCAAAGAACATGAAATTTGATTCAATATTAGCCTTTTACGGATATGTGACTATTTGTCATGATTTGGCGGGTTAATGATGCACATTTTTATGTGTGTGAAACAGTCGTTCTAAAAGTACATTTGAATGAACCCACCGTATTTGCATGTATGGCTAAATGTCTTTGTGCAGCACATACTGTATTTAATCACATTACCATAGGTTTGCTCACCAGGCTTGGTAAAAACTAGGGATGCACAGAATTTTCGGCCGCCGAAAATTATCGGCTAAAAATGACATTTTCGGTTTTCGGCCGAAAGAGAAAAACGGCCTATATATGGCTCGCCGTGCCGCATCGCACTGACTGGCAGTGTTCCGCTGTCACTGCCCAACAAACACAACAATGTTGTAAAAACGTTTTTTTCACATTGTGAAAAGGTTGTAATAAAGTTTTTTTCCAACGTATTTAATACGACAAATGTCGGGTTTTTTAAACGTTATAAATACGTTTTTTCACAATGTGAAAAAAACGTTTTTATAATGTTTTTAAATCGTTGGAAGGAAACGTTGTAAAAACGTTTTTGCAACGTTGTGAAAAAATGTATTTGTAACATACTTACCATGTCCAAACTGGTACTTCACATGCTGCCATCAAATTGTTTTCTCTACAGTGTTAAATCTGACTATTGATCCTATTAAAAGCAATTATTTACATTTCACCTTACCTTGTAGCATTGCTGACCTCGTCGGTTTTATAAGCCTAGGTTAACATATGTAGGCCTAATAATTTATACTACACAAAAAAATTGTCACTCATCGTATTTATTCACAAAATATAAAACGTAATGTGAAATGGGTAGTTTACAAAAATAAATAAATAACCCAATAAACAAGAAAAATGCATAAATATATACCAATAAAACAAAATGCTTTCGAATAAAGTACAACATATGAAAATTATGCAATGACTGGCAAATTTGAATATGAGTACAAAGTCCAAGAAATTTCAATGCATATTTTAACAGAAAAAAAGCAACATTTCATTTGTAAAATGTATTCAGTTTCAGCTGCCTGAAATATGATTTTAACATCAACAATGATTGTTATAAATATAAAATGAGTCTCTTACATCCACAGTGCTTTATTATTATTATTATTATTATTATTATTATTATTATTATTATTATCTGTGTCTTGTGTTCTCGTTATGTTAGGCCCCTCTGTAGGTTGCTGTATACCAAGTGTCCTCAATGCAGAGTTAAACGAGATGGCCTTGTAGGACATACAAGATAAAAAAGGATATTTAATTGATATAAAAAAAAAAAAAAAAAAAAAACTTAATAAATGGTAATGTATGTTTGCAGTCTTACTTTCTAGTCAGATGGTTCATAGCACCTTGGAGATGCTCTTCAACAGGAGGTCCAATCCAACTCTACTGCAGTACTGCCATCAGCATGGAAGAATCTAATGCTAGAAACATAACAATACAAGGTCAGCATTATTAGAAATAAACAAACTGGAATAGGTGAAATGCAGAAAAGAGAACAATATGAAGAATACTTCAATCTAGTAATCCTCATACAGTATCACATTACAGTTTGTTTGGACGTCAAATCCTTCTTACATAATACATAACTCACTGACGCTCCTGAAATCACAGTAAAATTTTTATTAATATTTTTTTAGTGTGATCAAAACGTGTTTAAAATTATCTGAGCTAATTTTCACGATGTAAGTGACGTCACCGATTAACAGTACAGCCCATACATTTAGGTTAAATAGTTTACTTCCGTTCATCCACTGACAAATTGCCACCAATATTTACAAAAATATATATATATAAAAAACTGTCATCTACACATAATATGTGATTAAAAGCGAAAACTTTATGAAATAAGAGCTAAACTCGCAGTAAAGATAGTTTGCGGTTTGATATTCGGATTTCTTTTGGCTATAAATACACAGTGCGCTGTGATAAACATGCAAATAATGCTATGTTCTCCATGATTTGTGAATTCTGGTGATGCTGTCCTTTTGGGCGAAATCAGTTTTTTTTTTTTTTTTTTTATTTTATAATGCTTATAGCTCCGAAAGTTGGAAACTCAGCAGACTGAAGCCGGTGTCATCTTAACCAGCTTGATCTGTGAATTTTTTCACATCAAAGCTCTTGTCCGTAAACCCTTTGGTAAGTCCGCTATAGTAAGGCATATGAAAAACAGGCACTCTTTATGTTTAACGTGTTTTACCACTAAACGCGCAGACTGCTCGAATACAAAAACATTGTTTTTAAGCCAAACTCGATTTGGGAAAACTTTCACAATCAAAATGTATTGCATTTAAGCATTAATTGAAGCATTTATTGTTCAGTACTGAACTGTACATTTTTTTGCGGTTTGATATTCGAATTTCTTTTGGCTATAAATACAGAGCGCGCTGTGATAAACATGCGAATAATCCTAAATGATGTTCTCCATGATTTGTGAACTCTGGTGAGGCTGTCCTTTTGGCCGAAATCAGTTTTTTTTTCTTCGATGCGACTCTTAATTTTATAATGCTTATAGCTCCGAAAGTTGGAAACAAGACTGAAACTGGTGTCATCTTAACCAGCTTGATCTGTGATTTTTTTCACAGCAAAGCTCTTGTCCGTAAACCCTTTGGTAAGTCTGCTATAGTAAGGAATGTGAAAAATAGGCGCACTTCATGTTTAACGTGTTTTACCAATAGATACGCAGACTGCTCGAATACAAAAACATTGTTTTTAAGTCAAACTCGATTTGTGAAAACTTTCACAATTGCAATTTATTGCGTATCAGTGTTTCTTTATGCTCTGCTCTCTTATGTATCTCTTATCATAATGTCACATGGTGCTTTCAAATTTAAGATTTGGTTGTTGTACTTCTCCTTAAGTCCTTGGCTTCAATTTGCTTATTTGAGGAAATGTTTCACAGTATATTTTTGTCAGTTGATCCTTTCCTGAGCCCTTCACTGTACTATTCTGATTTGTGAAAAATGTTACAGTTCAGTACTGAACTGTGAAAGTTTTCACAGATCAAAATAGTGATGTACATGACTCAGGGAGCACGTCCTGATTTTGCTGAGTTAGATGTGTTCCTGGGTCAACATATTTTGTTGACCCTGGAACAATATTTTAATCCAAAAATTTAATCTTGACCACATCCTTACACCTAAACACAGACGGTTCCTCAACACAGGAAGTTCCTGAGGTTTGCTTTCAGGGGCGAAGCTTACCAATATCGGGTTCTTCCGTTCGGCCTAGCACTCTCCCCCCGCCCCTTTACGAAGTGTGTGGATGCAGCTCTGGCTCCTCTGCGACTCCAGGGCATCCGCACACTCAACTACATCGACGACTGGCTGATCCTAGCCCAGTCGGAGATGGTGGCAGTTCGGCATCGAGATGTCGTTCTCGCTCGCATGAAGGCGCTGGGGTTGAGACTGAACGCCAAGAAAAGTGTGCTTTCTCCACTACAGAGGACCACTTATCTGGGCGTGGTGTGGGATTCGACCACGATGCAGGCACGTCTGTCTCCTGCTCGGATCGAGTCGATCCTCACTGCAGCCAAGAGAGTGAAGGAAGGCCGGTCACTCACTGTGAAGCAGTTCCAGCGACTGCTGGGTCTGATGGCAGCAGCATCCAACGTGATACCTTTTGGCCTGCTGTACATGAGACCCCTACAGTGGTGGCTCAAGACCAAGGGGTTCTCCCCGAGGGGAGACCCACTTCGCATGATCAGGGTCACGCGGCGTTGCCTACGTGCCCTGGACATGTGGAGGAAGCCTTGGTTCTTGTCTCAGGGCCCGGGGCTGGGAGCTCCTTGTCGCCGCGTAACGCTAGCGACGGACGCGTTCCTCACCGGTTGGGGAGCGGTCATGAGTGGCCACCCTGCCCGCGGTCTGTGGAGCGGTTGCCAACTCACGTGGCACATAAATTGCCTGGAGATGCTGGCCGTGTTTCTAGCTCTGAAACACTTTCTCCCGGACCTAAGAGACCGCCATGTGTTGGTCCGCACCGACAACACCTCGGTGGTCTCTTACATCAACCACCAGGGAGGTCTGCGTTCGCGCCCCTTGTACAAGCTGGCGCACCAGATCCTTGTGTGGTCCCAGGACAAACTCCTCTCGCTGAGAGCAGTTTATGTTCCTGGGCATCTCAACTTGGGAGCAGGCATCCTGTCGAGACAGGGGCCGAGGCCCGGGGAATGGATGCTTCACCCCGAGGTGGTGAAGCAGATCTGGAGAGTATTTGGTCCAGCCCAGGTGGACCTTTTTGCCACGAGGGAGAACACGCAATATCCCCTCTGGTACTCTCTAGTTCATCCAGCTCCCCTGGTCATAAAGGTCATAAAACCTCACAAAGCAACGCAGACGCAGCCTCGGCCACGTCTGTACGCCTTTCCCCTGATTGCTCTGCTCCCGGGAGTTCTAGAGAGAGTGCGCCGGGACAGGGTCTCCCTTCTTCTAGTAGCCCCGTTCTGGCCGGGCCGAGTATGGTTCTCGGACCTGATTTCTCTCCTCGACGGCTCTCCCTGGGAGATTCCCGTCAGGAGAGATCTCCTCTCACAGGCAGGGGGCTCCATTCTTCACCCCTGGCCGGAGCTGTGGAAGCTTTGGGTGTGGCCTCTGAGGGGGCACACCTCTTAGCTTCCGGTCTCTCAACCGAGGTTGTTGAGACCATCCTCCAGTCTAGAGCTCCCTCTACGAGGAAACTGTACGCCTTGAAGTGGAAGCTTTTCACTTCTTGGTGCGGACGCCGCCAGCAAGACCCAGTTAACTGCCCAGTCGGTTCAGTGCTGGAGTTCCTGCAGGATAGGCTATCCGCAGGGTTAACCCACTCCACTTTGAAGGTTTACGTGGCGGCCATTGCGGCCTACCACGCCCCTCTCGGTGGTCTTTCTGTGGGTAAAAACCCCCTTGTTACACGTTTCCTCCGCGGTGCCCTGAGGCTGAGGCCTCCTGTACGTCCCCGTGTCCCTTCTTGGGACCTGTCCGTGGTGTTAGAGGCTCTCTGCAGGCCTCCCTTCGAGCCTGTTGAGGAAATTTCTGACAGATTTCTTTCTATAAAAACTGTCCTTCTTCTTGCTCTATACTCCCTTAAGAGAGTTGGGGATCTCCAGGCCCTCTCTGTGGCCCCTTCCTTTCTGGATTTCGCTCCAGGCCTTTCAAAAGCCTTCCTTTACCCTCGACCGGGGTATATCCCTAAGGTCCCCTCCTCGACGCCACGGCCTGTCGTACTTCAGGCCTTTTGTCCTCCTCCCTTTCAGGACTCTGACCAGCAGAAGCTTAATTGTATGTGTCCGGTGCGAGCACTGGACGCATACGTCCACAGGGCTGCCAGGTGGAGGAAGTCAGACCAGCTGCTTGTCTGCTGCTTCCCTGCTACCAAACAAACTCTAAGTCGCTGGATAGTGGACGCTATTTGTTCTGCTTATGAGGCCTCTGACCTCCCTCCTCCTCTAGGGGTCAGAGCTCACTCTACCCGGAGCATGGCTGCCTCCAAAGCTTTTCTTGCTGGGGTCTCCATGCAAGATATCTGTAACACTGCGGGATGGTCCACACCTTTGACCTTTGTGAGGTTTTATGACCTTGACCTGCGGGTCTCGCCTGGTTCCTCTGTCCTTTGTCCTAGCACTTCCTAGGCAGGGACTGGGGTCTGGCGGCGTGGGCATCTCATTCCCAAAGCGTTTCGACGCGGCTCGAGTTCCTGAAGGGGAACGTCTCAGGTTACGTATGTAACCCTGGTTCCCCGAAGGGAACGAGACACCGCGTCTCGTAGCCATCCTCCTGCGTCCCTGCGAGCGCTGCTTCTCTCCTGGAAGCTGACGCTCGTTCTGGTGCACGTGCTTTTATGCTTCCTGGTCAGTGACGTCACCCGCCTGTGACGTCTCGTTCTTCCATTGGTCTGATTGCACACGTGATTCAGAGCACGGTCACGCTGAAGGCGTTCCCAAAGCGTTTCGACGCGGCGTCTCGTTCCCTTCGGAGAACCAGGGTTACATACGTAACCTGAGACGTTTTCTAACTAAGTCATTAAGACGGTCTCTTGCTGCCACCTAGTGGCATACCAATGTAACCTACAATGAAAGCAAGGCAAAGCAAAGGCAAGGCAAGTTTATTTATATAGCACATTTCATACACAAAGGTAATTCAAAGTGATTTAATAATTTAAAAATGATTTAAAAATTGATTTAAAATAAATTTAAGACAGTTAAAAACAGAAAATGATTATACATAATGCAATCAGTTCGGACGAAGCACAGTGCTCATTCAGTAAATGCACAGCTAAACAGATGAGTTTTGAATCTAGATTTAAATGTAGCTAATGTTTTAGCACATTTGATCTCTTCTAGAAGCTGGTTCCAACTGCGAGCAGCATAATAGCTAAAAGCAGATTCCCCTTGTTTTGTGTGAACCCTTGGTATTTCTAACTGACTCGATCCTAATGATCTGAGTGGTCTGTTAGGTTTATATTCAGTGAGCATAGCTGCAATGTATTTAGGTCCTAGGCCATTGAGTGATTTATAAATGAGTAAAAGTACTTTAAAATCAATTCTAAATATAACTGGAAGCCAGTGTAGGGACCTGAGGACTGGTGTGATATGCTCAGATTTTCTGGCTCTAGTCAGAATCCTGGCAGCAGCGTTCTGGATGAGCTGCAGCTGTCTAATGGTCTTCTTGGGAAGGCCAGTGAAGAGACCATTACAATGAGGGACTCCACATGTCATGGACGTCCACTTAGACTGATGCTCTCCTATACTCACATAATAATCTCTCCCTTCTAAGTATGACCTGAACCAACTGAGAGCCATCCCAGAAAGCCCTACCCAGTTTTCCAGTCTCTCTAGAAGAATGTTATGATCGACAGTGTCAAATGCAGCACTAAGATCTAGTAGTACCAGCACTGATATTTTGCCAGAATCAGAATTTAGGCGAATATCATTTATTATCTTAACGAGCGCTGTCTCTGTGCTGTGATGCGGTCGGAAACCAGATTGAAAATTGTCCAGGTATCCATTTGAGTTTAAGTAGTTGTTCAACTGATTGAAAACTACCTTTTCAATAATCTTGCCTATAAAAGGAAGATTAGATATTGGTCTATAGTTGCTCAATATGGTATTATCAAGATTGCTCTTTTTCAGAAGGGGCTTAACAACTGCAGTTTTCAGGGAGTTTGGAAAAGTCCCAGAAAGAAGTGAGGTGTTCACCACTTCTAAGAGATCTGCTTCTAAACAGTTAAACACACTTTTGAAAAAAGATGTGGGAAGTGTGTCAAGGTTGCAAGTTGAGGATTTAAGGTGCTGTACTATTTCTTCCAAAGTTTTGCTATCAATTGCTTCAAAAACAGACAAAGTGACTTCTTTTTGAAATTGCGGTCGTATCTGTCTGACCTCTGCATAACTTGAGGATGTGCTCACGGAGGCAAAGTCATTGCATTTGCTGTCAGAGAGCATTTCACTGGGAATCTGACTTGGGGGGTTTGTTAGTCTCTCAACAGTAGCAAAAAGAGTGCGAGTGTTGTTTAGGTTACTGTTTATAAGGTTTGAGAAAAACTTCTGTCTTGCTGTGGCTAGTTCCACATTGAAAGCATGAAGGCTGTCTTTATAGATGCTATAGTGAATTTCAAGTTTTGTCTTCCGCCACATCCGCTCAGCTTTTCTGCATTGTCTTTTCATACTCTGTACTGCTGTTGATTTTCTCCAAGATGATTTTTGTCTGCCAGTCGTCTTACTGACTTTCACTGGTGCAATGTCATCAATGACATACTTAACTTTTGAGTTAAAGGACTCCAGGAGAAGATCAACAGAGTCTGCAGAAATGCTTGGCATTGAAGATATAGTCTTCATAAACAGCACACTAGTGTTTTCGTTAATACATCTCTTTCTGACAGAGACGGATCTAGATTCAGTGGTAGCAGAGATCAATATATCAAAGAAAATACAGAAGTGATCAGATAGTGCTACGTCCTTAATGACAATGGATGAAATGTTTAGACCCTTACTAATGAGTAAATCAAGAGTGTGTCCACGATTGTGTGTGGGTCCATGCACATGCTGAATCAGGTCAAAAGTGTTTAAAACGGTTATCATTTCTTTTGTAGTTTTGATTTCTGCATTTTCTATGTGAAAATTAAAATCCCCTGCAATAGCAAAACAGTCAAACTCTGAGGAAATCATTGATAACAGTTCTGTGAACTCTTCAACAAAGGCTGGAGAGTATTTTGGAGGCCTGTAAATAATGATAAACAGAATTCGTGGAGCACCTTTCAGCACAATCCCTAGATATTCAAAAGACAAGTACTGACCAAATGACACTTGCTTACATTGATAGACATCTTTAAATAGAGCAGCTACACCGCCACCTCTCCTAACAGCTCTGCAGACACTCATGAAAGTAAAGTTAGGGGGGGCTGTTTCATTGAGGACTGTTGCACCGCAGCTGTCTTCAAGCCATGTTTCAATTAGAAACATAAAATCCAGGTTGTATGTGGTTATTAAGTCATTGATCAGAAATGATTTATTTTTTAGTGAGCGAATGTTTAAAAATGCTAACTTGATGCCATTACTTTTTGTCTCTAGAGCCATTCTATTTTGATACCTAATAGGCCACAGATTACATGGGTCAGCCGTATGGCTTGAGAAGGCCTTAGACTTTCTATCACGTGATAAAACAGAGATTGAGAAAGCTACAGGCACACTGGGTTCCCGCTTGTTATGTAAACATTTCTGAATGTTGCTGCTATCGTAGCGGGGACCCGACACATATCACTGAGAGCTGTTATCAGTTGTTTTTGGTTCACCTACAGCAGATGGAGGAGGGTTTGGGCCTTGGCGTTGTGGCAGCAGCTGGAGAGCTCTTGAAGGAGGAGGAGGGCGAGTTGGGCCCACAGGCTTTGGTGGTTGTGGTGCCCGCCGTTTTTTAGTTGATATCTGGGGGCTTGCAGCAAAAGAGTGGGAGAGTCTGGTTCCAGCATATACCAGTTCCTCCATTTTCTGTGAGAAGCTTAGAAGTGGAGATGCTGGAGAGAGGGATAATGTGTCTGGTTAGCGGGGCTGTGGCTCTGGTGTTTCCGGTGGCTGAAATATGTTGTCCTGGCTTTCCTGGCTGTTTACCAGAAAGTCGTCCTTTAGCGCTGAGTCTTGGAGCTGTTGTAGTACGTCACAGTCTGTCTGTGATGAGCTCAGTGGGCAGGGCTCAGCCGGGATGGTGTCCATGAGCAGTGCTTTTTGTGGCTGTGTGGCATTGTCAGTGTCCTTGTGGGATGCGTCGACCACATGACGACTCTGAAGCTGATGTGAAGTCCTGTGGTCACTCATACTTTGTCCAGGTGTGTGAGTGCCATTCATGTTGGGTGGACTGGCACACTCCACTGAAGGATGACGGAGTGAAAAATAGATGTTGTCCTTTAGCACTCTTGCACCAAGTTTGTTAGGGCGAATGTTTAAAAATGCTAACTTGATGCCATTACTTTTTGTCTCTAGAGCTGTTCTATTTTGATACCTAATAGGCCGCAGATTAGATGGGTCAGCCGTACGGCTTGAGAAGGCCTTAGACTTTCTATCACGTGATAAAACAGAGATTGAGAAAGCTACAGGCACTCAATAATCGCTACCTACATACATTTTTCAAAATCTCAGGTATTCCAGTATTATAAAATATTATTAACTGAACAACAATAGCCATAATAAACTGTATGTATTATATATTATTTGAACAAGTTCTAAATTGGATGCCATATACCTGTAATTTGTGCTAATAAATTTCTAACAATATAATCATTAGTTTTAGTGCAAACGAGTAATAAGATTGCAGTGTGATTATTATTATAACTGCAATAAAATAATTTGTAACTAGCTGAAACTGAATACATTTTACAAATGAAATGTTGCTTTTTTCTGTTAAAATATGCATTGAAATTTCTTGGACTTTGTACTCATATTCAAATTTGCCAGTCATTGCATAATTTTCATATGTTGTACTTTATTTGAAACCATTTTGTTTTATTGGTATATATTTATGTATTTGTCTTGTTTATTGGATTATTTATTTATTTTTGTAAACTACCCGTTTCACATTACGTTTTATATTTTGTGAATAAATACGATGAGTGACAATTTTTGTGTAGTATAAATTATTAGGCCTACATATGTTAACCTAGGCTTATAAAACCGACGAGGTCAGCAATGCTACAAGGTAAGGTGAAATGTAAATAATTGCTTTTAATAGGATCAATAGTCAGATTTAACACTGTAGAGAAAACAATTTGATGGCAGCATGTGAAGTACCAGTTTGGATGTGGTAAGTACGTTATAAATACGTTTTTTCGTAATGTTGCAAAAACGTTTTTACAACGTCTCCTTCCAACGTTTTAAAAACGTTATAAAAACGTTGTCAAAAAACGAATTTATAACGTTTAAAAAACCCGACATTTGTCATATTAAATACGTTGGAAAAACGTTATTACAACCTTTTCACAACGTTTTTGTGTTTGCTGGCGTTACCGGGAGTGAGAGACGTGAGGCGAGCGGATCCATGTGCAAGCTTTATTAAACAAACAAGACAGATACAGGGTAGAGCAGGCAGGGTCGAGACAGGAGCAGACAGGTGTGTCACAGGCAGTCGAAGAGAATGATCCGATAAACCAGAGCGATAATCCACAAGGCAGGCGGCTAGACAGACGTAAACGAGAAAACCAGGCGGGAGATCAAAAACCAGGAACTTGGAACAAGAACTAGGAATACAACAATACCACAACGATACAACGATACAACAATCCAGGAAGTGCAACTGAGGAGGACCGGGGTTTTATAGGATGCCTGATTGGTCACGGGGGCTGACGCAATCAGAGCGGTGGAGGATGGGAGATGCAGTCCGAGATGCAAAGCGACAGTCAGAGTGAGTGGGTGGAGCGAGAGTGACATCTGGTGGTGAGTAGACAACGGGACACCGACCAGGTTCGTGACATAGCCCCCCCCCAAGGAGCGGCTTCCAGACGCTCGAAAGAAACAACAGTCCAGGGGAGCAGTGGGATGGGGGGGAAACAGGGCGAGGGCTGGAGGACCAGGTCCATGAGGGAAGCCCAGAGATTGAGGCAGGACCGACAGAGCAGGTACCCTCCAGGGTGGGGCCGGAGGCGGAGCAAGAGCCCTCCAGGGCGGAGGTGGAGCAGGAGCCTTCCAGGGAGGGGCCAGAGGCGGAGCAGGAGCCCTCCAGGGCGGAACAGGAGGCGGAGCAGGAGGTACCGCAGCCCTCCGGGGCGGAACAGGAGGCGAAGCCGCCCTCCGGGGCGGAACAGGAGGCGCAACAGCCCTCCGGGGCGGAACAGGAGGCTGCGCCTTGGACGGGGACCTGGGGAGAACAGTGACAGAGGATGCAGACAGAAAAAAGGGAGAAGCAGAGAGTTTAGCAGTTAACGCCCCCTCCATAAGAGGTTCTACGGCCGACGCCGACACCTCTGGAGGCATTGGCGCAGCTTCTCCAATGGGGAAGGCTTCGGGAGCAGACTTGAGACCCGACGGGACCTCTGAAGCAGGCTTGTGATCAGAGGGGAGCTCGGAGTCAGGCTGGAGACCAGACGAAAGTTCTGCAGCAGGCTTGAGATCAGAGGGGAGTTCTGGGGCTGGCTGGAGACCAGACGAGGCCTCTGCAGCAGGCTTGAGATCAGAGAGGGACTCTGGAGCAGGCTTGAGATTAGACGGGAGCTCTGGAGCAGACTGGTGAACAGATGTGGCCTCAGGGGTTGATCTGTGAACAGACGTGACCTCAGGGGCACAGTGTGCAGCCCACACACACCAGATGGCAACCGCCATTAGCGGAAGAGCAGCAGCGGGAGGTTGTGGTGGGTCCAGTACACTGGTTACCATGATGGGCCGTGATCGTGGGATATCTGACGAGGCATGGCACGGCTCTGGAAGGTCAGACGAAACATGACGAGGCACTGAGAGGTCTGAAGTAACATGGAGAGGTTCTGGGCCATCAGGCGGGACGTGGGTTGACTCTGGGCGATCAGACGAGACATGACTTGACTCTGAGCGGTCAGACAAGGCGTGACTTGACTCTGAGCGGTCAGACGAGGCGTGACTTGACTCTGAGCGGTCAGACGAGGCGTGACTTGACTCTGGGCGGTCAGACGAGGCGTGACGGGGCTCTGAGCCATCGGGCAGGATGTGACTTGGTTTGTGGTGACCAACTGTGACTTGGCTTGACTCATGGGGCACAGCTGTGACTTTGCCTGACTCATGGGAAACAGCTGTGACTTGGCTTGACTCGTGGGAAACAGCTGTGACTTGGCTTGACACGTGGGGAACAGCTGTGACTTGGCTTGATTCATGAAGAACAGCTGTATCTTGGCTTGATTCATGAAGAACAGCTGTATCTTGGCTTGACTCATGGAGAACAACAGCTGTATCTTGGCTTGACTCGTGGAGAACAGCTGTGACTTGGCTTGACTCGTGGGGCACAGCTGTGACTTGGCTTGATTCATGAAGAACAGCTGTATCTTGGCTTGATTCATGAAGAACAGCTGTATCTTGGCTTGACTCATGGAGAACAACAGCTGTATCTTGGCTTGACTCGTGGAGAACAGCTGTGACTTGGCTTGACTCGTGGGGCACAGCTGTGACTTGGCTTGACTCATGGTGAGCAGCTGTAACTTGGCTTGATTCATGGGGAACAGCTGTGTCTTGGCTTGACTCTGGGGTAGCCACCGCGGCATGAAGGAGCGCCAATTTAGCTGCCCATACGGTCACTAGAGGTGTGTCCAGCACGTGAGCCATCATGGCCACAGGTGGCGTCCGGGTGCTGACCACAGGTTCAGGAATGGCGGCCATCTTGTGGAGTGGCTTGGAGACAGCGGCCATCTTGTGCAGTGGCTCTGGCGTGGCAGTCATCTTGTGCAGTGGCTCTGGCGTGGCAGCCATCTTGTGCAGTGGCTCTGGCGTGGCAGCCATCTTGACAGTGCTTGGCTTAGGAAAGATAGCTGTTCCTTGACTTGAGATAGGAGCGATAGCTCTAACTTGACTTGACACAGGAACAAGGACCGTAGCTTCACCTGACTTGGAAACTTGACTTGACTCGGGAAATGCAGCTGTACCTTGACTTGACTTGTAAACTTGACTTGGCTCAGGAGATACAGCTGCAACTTGACTTGACTCGGAAACTTGACTTGACTCAGGAAATACAGCTGCAACTTGACTTGACTCGGAAACTTGACTTGACTCAGGAAATACGGCTGCAACTTGGGTAGACTTGGAAACTTGACTTGACTCAGGAAATGTAACTGTACCTCTAAATGGCTCTTGTATGGCAGCTGTGACGTGACGGAGCTTTGTGATCGCCGCCATTTTGTGAACGGGCTCCGCCGTCGCCGCCATCTTGCGAACAGGCACAGCAGTCGCCGCCATTTTGTGCACGGGCTCTGTTGTCGCCGCCTGAGTATGATCGCGCTCCGGCGCGGCCGCCATTTTGTGAACGGGCGCCGCTGTCGCCGCCATTCGAGCAGCGCTATCCGCGGCCGTCGTCATAGCTTGAGCGCGCTCCAGCACGGCCGCCATTTCACGGGCGATCCAGGCGGCAAACGTGTTTGTGGGATCGTGCTCCGGTATGAGCGCCAATCTGCGGGTGGGACGCGCGATCGCCTCTACCGCGTTGTCGCGTTCCCTCTCTGCGAGCCCCACGGTGCACGGCGAACCCACGCACGACAACGCAAAGTTCATGAAAGCTGCTAGAGAGGAGCGCGGACCCTCGCGTCTCAGTCTCGCCCTCAAGTGCTCCTTTGCGCCGTCACAAAAAACCTCAATTTTAATACAGTCCGGTAGGGTGGAATAATTGGCTATGGCCAGAAACTCACGGGTATATTGCTCGAGTGTGTTTGGTCCTTGCTTGACCCTGCATAGAGTTCTGTCTGTGTCCATATCTGTTGAATGTCCGGGAGTGAAGCTGCTGGATCCTTGTGTGCTGGATTGTTCTGTTACCGGGAGTGAGAGACGTGAGGCGAGCGGATCCATGTGCAAGCTTTATTAAACAAACAAGACAGATACAGGGTAGAGCAGGCAGGGTCGAGACAGGAGCAGACAGGTGTGTCACAGGCAGTCGAAGAGAATGATCCGATAAACCAGAGCGATAATCCACAAGGCAGGCGGCTAGACAGACGTAAATGAGAAAACCAGGCGGGAGATCAAAAACCAGGAACTTGGAACAAGAACTAGGAATACAACAATACCACAACGATACAACGATACAACAATCCAGGAAGTGCAACTGAGGAGGACCGGGGTTTTATAGGATGCCTGATTGGTCACGGGGGCTGACGCAATCAGAGCGGTGGAGGATGGGAGATGCAGTCCGAGATGCAAAGCGACAGTCAGAGTGAGTGGGTGGAGCGAGAGTGACATCTGGTGGTGAGTAGACAACGGGACACCGACCAGGTTCGTGACAGCTGGGCTCATGAGAGAAATGCACACAGACAAAAGGTCAGAATGAAGAGGAAGATGTGTTCGACCAGCGCCCTTTTGTACTATGTGGTCGCGCTGGTATGACGCGCCGGCAGTGACGTCATAGGCTGTCGCCGGCCAGTACCCTGTAGTTTTTGTATATAGGCTTCAGACACGGGTCACGTAGGAGACGTTCCCCATAGCGACCTCTAGAGGACGCAGTTTGAAGTTCCCTCGAAAGGGAACCATGGTGTAACTATGGTAACCATGATTTTTGGTTTTAATTTTCGTAAGGGTTATTATCTGCTCCAGCTCCCTCTAAACGTATTATGAAACGATCTCCTATAACATTTGCTTGTTAAATTACTACTGTAACTTTACAGTAGATAATAATGAAGTCCTTTTACATACAGTATTTTGAGTAATTGTAATTAAGTTTAGTTTAGTTTACAGTATTATTAATCCTCTGACTGCTACTGCTAAGAGATGTTAGCACTGTTAGCACTTAACTAAAAGTAGGGTGACCACCTGTCCCGCTTTGCGTTGTACCACACAGCATTTTCACACCTTGTCCCGCACGTCGCATATTAAGAAAATGTCCCGCATCTTCATGAGCATGTTTGTTTTGAATTATCATATTAAGAAAATTTCCATTCTTTTGCCTTTTTAAGAAAACGTTTTATTTAATCTTTTTGCCGCGTAGTTTTCGGGCAAAAGATTTGCGGACCTCATCAAGTGATCCAGCATTACCGACTGAAATGGTCGAGCGCACACGGAAAAACACGATATTTTCTATTCAATTCAACCAATTAAAAAAAAAAAATCGAGGCAGCTTTCAGACGCCACTTTCGTCTTATTTTAATAGTTTGATGTGTTTGATGTGGTTTCTATGCACTGTAAAAAAAATCCCGTAGTTTTTACGGAAAAAAACTGGCAGCTGGGGTTACCAGAACAATTCCGTAAAATATACAACAAAACAGTAATTGCTTTTACCGAATAACATGTACATTTTACAGTTTAAACCAGCATATAACACACTGGACTTCTGTTATATTTACTGGTTTATACTGTAAAATGTACATGTTATTCGGTAAAAGCAATTACTGTTTTGTTGTATATTTTACGGAATTGTTCTGGTAACCCCAGCTGCCAGTTTTTTTCCGTAAAAACTACGGGATTTTTTTTTACATTGAACATTTTGTGTTTTATGGTTTTCAGTTAAATTTACAGGTAAATACCGTAATTTTATTCTGATATAATTTTAATGTACCAACCTATTGAAGTACTGAAATCTTTTTTGTACCTTTGTAATACACTGATAACCACCAAAAGCAGGTGGTGATGAGAAAGTCAAATGATGAACCAAAGCTCATCACAAACAGCTTTTAAAAATTAACATATATAGAAGGTGCACAGTGTCATTCACACAAACACTAAACACCATCATGGTAACAGACATGAAACTGAAATAATGCATAAACATTAATTTAACAACATTAGATGTAACATAGAACCCTAATGTACAAAACAGCTAAGAAAAAACTAAGAAGAAAGGGTTATTTCAACAAAAAAAACATCAAATTTAAAAAAAAATGTAAGACAGGGAATTCTGGGAATGTCAGTTTACGGTAAATTTCACTGTTCACTGTACATTTTACAGCATTTTACCGTTAACCATTTAACAGGTTTTTACTGTAGCATTTTTACAGTATTTTACTGTTAAATTCACAGTCATTTTTTTTATTTAAGTCTACAGAATTTAATTGTAATTTTAACACAGTTTCATTGCCATTTATACTGCCCAGCCAACATGTGTATGTGGGCCCCACATGGTTTCTGCTGGGTCTTCATGGGTACCAAGTGGGCATGGTCCCAAAATGGGCATCTTATCTGGGGCCCACTTGGGTCAGCTAAGTAGGTCCCACATGGGCAAAAACAGATGGGCTCCCTATGTGGGACCTAGTTGGGTCACAAATGGTAAATGAGTGCTTGGGCTCGAAATGGGCAGCACAAATGGGGCCCATATGGGTTTAACAAATGGGTTAGACATGGGCAAACACAATTAATCCCATATAGGCTGCCTGCACTGGCCCAAGGCGGTACCCACAAAGGCTACCTCTATATGGGCTCAGAATGGGGAAACACATATGGGGCCCTCTTGGTCAAACCATATGGGTCAAATATGGGCTGACACAATCAGTCCCATATAGGCTGCCTACATGGGCCCAAGGTAGTACCCACAAAGGCTACCTCTATATGGGTTCAGAATGGGGAAACACATATGGGGCCCTCTTGGTCAAACCATATGGGTAAAATATGAGCAGACACAATCAGTCCCATATAGGCTGCCTGCACTGGCCCAAGGCGGTACCCACAAAGGCATCCTCTATATGAGTTCAGAATGGGGAAACACATATGGGGCCCTCTTGGTCAAACCATATGGGTAAAACATGGGCAAACACAATCAGTCTCATATAGGCTGCCTACACTGGCCCAAGGTAGTACCCACATAAGCCACCTCTCTCTGGGTTCTGAATGGGGAAACACATATGGGGCCCTCTTGGTCAAACCATATGGGTAAAACATGGGCAAACACAATCAGTCCCATATAGGCTGCCTACATGGGCCCAAGGCGGTACCCACAAAGGCTACCTCTATATGGGCTCAGAATGGGGAAACACATATGGGGCCCTCTTGGTCAAACCATATGGGTCAAATATGGGCTGACACAATCAGTCCCATATAGGCTGCCTACATGGGCCCAAGGTAGTACCCACAAAGGCTACCTCTATATGGGTTCAGAATGGGGAAACACATATGGGGCCCTCTTGGTCAAACCATATGGGTAAAATATGAGCAGACACAATCAGTCCCATATAGGCTGCCTGCACTGGCCCAAGGCGGTACCCACAAAGGCATCCTCTATATGAGTTCAGAATGGGGAAACACATATGGGGCCCTCTTGGTCAAACCATATGGGTAAAACATGGGCAAACACAATCAGTCCCATATAGGCTGCCTACATGGGCCCAAGGTAGTACCCACATAAGCTACCTCTGTATGGGTTCTGAATGGGGAAACACATATGGGGCCCTCTTGGTCAAACCATATGGGTAAAACATGGGCAAACACAATCAGTCTCATATAGGCTGCCTACACTGGCCCAAGGTAGTACCCACATAAGCTACCTCTCTCTGGGTTCTGAATGCTTAAACACATATGGGGCCCTCTTGGTCAAACCATATGGGTAAAACACGGGCAAACACAATCAGTCCCATATAGGCTGCCTACATGGGCCCAAGGTAGTACCCACATAAGCTACCTCTGTATGGGTTCTGAATGGGGAAACACATATGGGGCCCTCTTGGTCAAACCATATGGGTGAAACATGGGCAAACACAATCAGTCTCATATAGGCTGCCTACACTGGCCCAAGGTAGTACCCACATAAGCTACCTCTCTCTGGGTTCTGAATGGGGAAACACATATGGGGCCCTCTTGGTCAAACCATATGGGTAAAACATGGGCAAACACAATCAGTCTCATATAGGCTGCCTACACTGGCCCAAGGTAGTACCCACATAAGCTACCTCTCTATGGGTTCTGAATGGGGAAACGCATATGGGGCCCTCTTGGTCAAACCATATGGGTAAAACATGGGCAAACACAATCAGTCCCATATAGGCTGCCTACATGGGCCCAAGGTAGTACCCACATAAGCTACCTCTATATAGGTTCAGAATGGGGAAACACATATAGGGCCCTCTTGGTCAAACCATATGGGTAAAATATGGGCAGACACAATCAGTCCCATATAGGCTGCCTACATGGGCCCAAGGTAGTACCCACAAAGGCTACCTCTATATGGGCTCAGAATGGGGAAACACATATGGGGCCCTCTTGTTCAAACCATATGGGTAAAAAATGGGCAAACACAATCAGTCCCATATAGGCTGCCTACATGGGCCCAAGATAGTACCCACATAAGCTACCTCTGTATGGGTACTAAATGGGGAAACACATACGGGGCCCTCTTGGTCAAACCATATGGGTAAAATATGGGCAAACACAATCAGTCCCATAAAGGCTGCCTACATGGGCCTGAGGTAGTACCCACAAAGGCTACCGCTATATGGGTTCTGAATGGGGAAACACATATGGGGCCCTCTTGGTCAAACCATATGGGTAGAACATGGGTAAACACAATCAGTCTCATATAGGCTGCCTACATGGGCCCAAGGTAGTACCCACATAGGTAATCTTTGTATGGGTTCTGAGCAGGGAAAGACGTGTAGGGCCCTCTTGCCAAACTATATGGGTCAGACATTGGGCATACACAATCAGTCCTTTATAGGTTTGCTACATGGGCTCAAGGTAGTACCCACATGGGTAATCACTGTATGGGTTGTGAATGGGGAAATACATATGGGGTAGTGATGGGTCATTTGTGATGATGATCTGTTTATTGCGTCTGTTATGTGACAAATGAATGAAAGACTTTGAAGGTAAAGTAATTATTCATGTTCCCTACAAATTATGTCTAGGTGCATTATAATAATTTCCTCATTTAGAATATGATCAAGATTGCATAGGTAGGTGTTTTCAGGGAATTTGGTTGGTAAAAGTAAAGATTCATTCATTTTGATGAAGGACATCAAACGAGAGAGTCAGTAAAATGACCCAAACTTCCCATCACTAATATGTGGTAGGGTGACCAAACGTGCCACTTTCCGGGGACACATTCGAAAGGATGGAGCGTCTGCTCTGCTCTCTATAGTTGTTGCGGTACTTTGATGTCATACAATAATCAATCAGCGCAGCGAAAACAACCAACACCTGGTTATTTTAGGCAATTTAGAAATCATGTGCTGAACGTGTCCCCGGGTAGTGCCATGTCTGGTCATCCAAATAGGGCACCCTCTTGGGTAAGACATAAGCATTCTGGGTAAGACATGAGCAAACATAATCAGTCCCATATAGGCTGACTGCATGGGCCCTAGGTAGTACACATATAGGTACTAGGTGCAGAGTGGGCAGTGGGTGTGGTATCTATGTGGGTACAGTATTAACCTTATTCTCCAGAGAAAGAAGTGCATCACCATCTTTAAAATATTGTCTTTAAACTTCCATTTGTGCGGTAGCTCTGTATATTTCTATGGCATTTCTGTCTAAGTAATTTAGTTAGTAAAGTGGATTTATGTATTGTAGAGTTAACAAAAGTTATTGTAAACACTGTAATGTTTAAAGCAAATGTCTTATCAAATGTCAGTAGACCAGGAAGATTTTAAAATGAGAGGTTTATTTATAAATCTGTTGTGTTTTGTGTTCAGTTTTCTTTTTGGACCAACAGTACAGACTTTTCTTTTCAGTCTAGTCGGCACATGACCGACCTTCAAAGTTGAAATATGATTGAAATAATGTCAGCTGCTGTTTTAACATTGACACAAATTGATAATGTATAATGCTAAATCATTCAAATTTGGTTTTAACAATTTAAATCTTAAAATAAATAAATAAATAAATAAATAAAAAACAGATCTGTATGTTGAATAAATGTAATGTCTTTAACAAGAAATATCTGCCTTTTGAATGATTATGATGATTAATATTTTATTTATTAGCATTTTATGATATTTTGATCAAAACACCTCTTCAAAATCCAAATGTATATGTACAATTTTAATTATTAGCATTAGTAACAATAATTATAATAGATAGAGCTTTAATCTCAAAAGAGCAGTGAAAACACTGTTTGACCAATTAATCAAATAATACAGCCAAAAATAAATAAATAAGTAAATAAAACTAAATACACACACGTTTGTTTAAAAAAAAAAAAAAACTTTATTTTCCGTTACCACTCTGAAACAATTTCTATTGGTTGTTTCACCTGGTTGCTTTCATCAAGATTGGTTAATCTGACTGTCATTCACAAAACTGGCCAATGACAGCCTCGCGCGCCTTTTTGCTCGTGCAGTTTGAAAATATACTAATCAGTTTGGTGATGTACGTGCCACTGATCCGTAAGATTACTCGCTCGCGCAGTTCATGATTATGTGCCTGTTAAATTCATTGTAAACTAATTTGAACTGTGACATGTCAGCGGAGAACAGAAGATGGAATGTGAACACAGAGGAAGGGGCAGACTGGATGTGTGAGATCCTGAAAACATATGGCGATGTCAGGTAACAAAACATTTTTCAGTCAAACCATCATAAAGTTATGATTTGTGCCCATAATTAATGAATGTGAGTGAGAGGAAAAAGGGAGAGGCTAATCGCGATTAGCATATTAGCGCACTGGCTATATTAGCACATATTTCAATGTAAATTAGTGTTTGAAGTTGCTGTGTGTTTGTGTGTATTAATGTTTAGTTTAAAACTCAAACTCATGAGAAGTAAAGGAGCACTGGAATAAGTGAAGTGAATGATTAAACTGTAATTTACACTCGAAAACACTGGAATATATGGGAGAGTTGAGAGTGTTGTATGAGAATGTAATGTTTGTTTGTTTTTACTTCACCTCTTCAAATACTGGTAACTTCTAATGATAAGATATTGACAATGATAAGACATTTTTAGATCAAGCACACGTTTTTCAGGGAAAACAGACACCCAATACAGAGACTACAGTAAAATGTTAGTCAGTTTTAACCACTGTTTCCAGACCTGAACTATGATTATAATCATGATAAGTACATTTGTAAGACATTTCCTCCACTGGTGATAGAAAATCTGAGTAACTTTTTTTCCCTGTTGTCTTTCTTTTTCTGAGGTGGCACAAAGAAAGGGAAATAGGTCTTGTCATCATCTTCAGTCCTTTATTTCATTCACTGGAGAACATCACAGCCTTCAGATGTTTCATATCAGGATAAATGCAACTGCAGGTAAAATTCTATTATATTAGATGTAATTGTGGTGTACAAATTGGCTTTTTTTAAGATACAGTTGTATTTACCTTGCAAAGATATATATGGGAAGAGTCCATTTTTTTGTGAATCCTCTTTGTCTTTCTTTTGGGGATTTACATTTTTCTGATGGGATTGTTATGCATTAAGTTCATGTTTCGATCATAACTAACAGTTTCAAAGCTGACAATTTGTTTATGTTGCCAAAATGGCTGATAATGGCAAATTTCAGTACAATTTAAATATGTTTTGTTAAAGAATGTTTAAAGAAATGGTAAAAAAAAGAAAAAAAAGAATTTTTTTTTTTTTTAAGGACTCGTCGGGCCCACCCACTACAGATTCACCAAGGATCCAGCTGATCACTGCCAATTTGGAGGAGGATTTTCCTTTATCTGCTACATTGCATCCTCACTTCTGGTATGAATTCACTGACTTTTTGTGATATGTGAGATGTTTTGGTTTTACTAAATGTAGTGGTTTTGCTTAATTTGATTTTACATAACTTTCTTAAAGGGAACGTTCACCCCAAAATGAAAGTTCTGGCATCATTTACCCTTAATCACCCTTATGTTTTTCCAAACCTGTATGAATTTCTTTCTTCTGTTGGAGACAAAAAAGATTTTTTGAAGAATGTAGATAACCAAACAGTTCATAGTAGCCATTAACTTCCATAGTAGGAAAAAAAAAAAATACTATGGAAATCATTAGGGCCCGCCAACTGTCACCAAAGTGACCAACGTTTGGAACAACATAAAGGTGAATAAATGATGACAGAATTTATTTTTGAGTGAACTATACCTTTAATACAATGTATAGTTATGATTCTGAATTAAATGTGTAATGTTTCTCTTCAAATATTATCATAAATAGATGGAGACACATTATCAGAAATTAGAGCTGCGCGATTAATCATTTAAAGATCATAATCTCGATCCAAACCCCACTTAATCTTATTCGTATATGACTAACACCGTGTCTACAACAGAGGTGACAGTTGTCATGGCGTGACAGTCTGTCTACACTAGATGTGACCAAGCGAACGCTGAAAATCATTTAAAGGGGTCATCGGATGCAAAACTCCTTTTTACAAGTTTGAACATAAATGTGTGTTGACAGTGTGTGTACACAACCACCCTATAATGATATAAATTCACCCAGTGGTATTTTATTAATCTTAATATGGGAAAAATCCAATGTAATCCAGATAATATGCCTTTTTTCAAATAAGGTCATTGTCAGCGTCTTGTCGGTGTGACGTCACACCGACCAAAGCCGCTCCTACGATAGTTGATTGACATGACAGTTTTATCTTAAACCCGCCCTAAATGAGCCGAGTGAGCGCTGAGAACAGTCTGACCACCATTATTGTTTCGACTCTGGTGCAGGGGAAGACAAGACTGTCTCCGACTGAGCGATTGAGGTGTTCTGTTGTTGGATGCAGTAATGCACATAGTAGCACTCATCATTTACTCCCGACATCTGAGCTGCTGAAGATGCAGAGGATCAACGTTACTTTTGTTTTTGAAGGAAATGCGCCCGGCAGCCTACATAAATGCGTCTATGTTCACGCGAATCATTTGTAATCTAGTTTCACCTACAGCAGAAGTGAGTATATGGGAGTTTTTTATGCATCTTTGGAATTCGCCTTTTCCTAATAATGTGCTAGTTAGCAAGTTATGCGGTTAAATGCGGCTAAAGTAAACATTACTGATCGTCACCCCACAGAAGAGAGGGGTGGAATGGCAGAGCTCATTAGCGTTTAAAGGAACATGCAACAGAATGGCTCACTCTAAAAAGGGCTGATTTTGACATGGTAAAATGGGTGGGTTTTTTTACACTACCACTGAGAAATTTTAAGCAAAATATGTTATAGACTTATCATTAAGACCCTAAAGAATCATATAAATTTGTGGAAAATGGGCACCCGATGACCCCTTTAAACTTTGTCAGTATGTCATAAATAAAACGAGGCATCAGTTTGCCAGCGGGGATTTGTTGTGTCGTGCCGCGCTGCATCCAGTGTAGAGAGTACACTAGGTGCAATTCCATCACGGATTTGCACAAAACTTTTGTGATGTTGTCAATAAAACAATGTTGCGAAATTACAGCGTTTTCATTAACCAGTGTTATGAGACTAAAACGTAATTTTTTTCCGTCTCACGATAAGTCATGGCGATGGATGTTCATAGGTTTACGTATGTCACAACCACCGCACTAGCCATTAATTTTAATTGTAGGAGACGTAGGCAACTATCTAAACAGGTGCAGCATGGAGAGCTGGTGTAAACACAAGCTTTGACTAGAGTGGCCGCGATCATTTCCGCAAACTTTTGCAGTGTAAATAAAAGGTTATCCAAGCTTTAATGGCAAGGAAAGCCCCTTATTCAAGCATTGTGTAGTCAATGTTTGTATAAGCAGCCACATATGAGGTGTTTTTTTTTTTTTTTTTTTTTTGAGGTTATAGAACATTAAAAATGATCAATGTGACTTATGTACGCAAGGTAGCCTGTAAATGCAAAAAAGCTGTTTTAATTGCAGTTTTGCAAAATATACCTTTTTAAATTGCCTGTAAAACCACCTCATGCGAGCTTAAAAAAAAAAAAAAAAATCGATACATGGGACTTTTTGCGAAATACAGTATTGTTTCACCAACAAAAAAATGGTTTTAGTTTTGTAGTGTGTCAGTAGGAAATATCAGTTTACATTTCTAAACATTCATTTTGCCATTAATTGTAATAATCCAGTGAGATTTTTGTTTGCACAAGGAGTCTGCCAACAGCCAGTGCTCCACACAGAGATCTGATGTGACCATCATCCAGTCTGTCTGGAATGACATGAAGAAACAGAACAAACTGAGACAGACTAAATCCAGAAGAACTGTGACAACATCTCCAAGTTGCTTTAAGAAACCTACATGCAAAGTACTGTTAAATGTTTTAGGCGCTTATGTAAAAATGCTGTAAAATGAGGATGCTGTCAAAAATAATGCCATAAATAGATTTTATCAATTAACTTCTATTACCTAAATTAAATCAACATTTGGTAAACCATATTTGCGTTTAAAACAGCTTTTGCCCTAGGTACATTTGCGCATAAGTTTTCAGGTAGCTTTGCATGTAGGTTTCTTAAAGCAACTTGGAGATGTTCTTCTGGATTTAGTCTGTCTCAGTTTTTCTGTTTCTTCATGTCATTCCAGACAGACTGGATGATGGTCACATCAGATCTCTGTGTGGAGCACTGGCTGTTGTCAGACTCCTTGTGCAAACAAAAATCTCACTGGATTATTACAATTAATGGCAAACTGAATGTTTAGAAATGTAAACTGATATTTCCTACTGACACACTACAGCAAAAGATAGAAATAACTGACTTAAAACCATTTTTTTGTTGGTGAAAATACTAGTGGGCTAAGACTTTTGCACAGTACTGTAGATGTTTCCATTAGGCATATTTTCAATACGCAATTTTAGTTTGCGCAATTTGAAGGGTAATGGAAACACAGCTACTGGTTATAATGGTTTCTGTTGTATTTAGTCACGCTGTGCCGTGCTCCGCCACACCACGCTGCTCACGTCTGGTGTTGACATGGTGTAACCATCCATTTGTTTTAAAAAGCAAACTTAACATCTTATCTTTTTCGAATCCTGATTACAAGACGATGAGCCACAAAGCTTTGTGTTGTGCTGCTTATACTAACCAAGCAATAAAAATACCCTTTCTCATGCTTAAAACAAGGTGTCTACAAATCAGAGTCTGAAACAGTCACTTGGACAATGTTGTCCTACACCACTTCACAGTTGATAAGTAGAAAGAGAATTTTTGATTGACATTGCAGTCATTTATTATGTTCTTTAATATAATATTACAACAACATCAGCTCATTTTGTGCATCATTTTGAATAGCTGGCAAAAACAAAAAATCTGTCATCATTTACTTGCCCTTGAGTTGCTCCAAGTAAAAGTTATTGTTTTGTAGTATTTTAATGTGTAAGTAACATAATATTTCACGTTTACTAAACACATTGTAGAAAAGTTGGCTATTGGAATAGCCTGTAAACGAGCACCTTTACTTTTACTCTGTTTTCCTTACTGTAGTGGAGGGCAGCATCTTCATACCTCATCTTCCTGACAAATTTTAAAATGTCCTATTTTTAAATATATTTGTATATATATTTGTTTTGCAGAGGCTCTTAAGAATACTGCACTGATGTCAAAGATCAACCAGCAAGAATCTGAGAGGGAACTCTCAAAATGGTTTACTGGGACAAGAGACAGAGGAAGACTGACGGTGTCTAGAATGCACAAATGTCTGTCTGCAGTGTAAGCAGTACTGAAAAATGTTTAGTTGCTGCTGCTGCTTCTGTCTCCATTTTCTATGTGCAAATGTTCAAACCTTTCAGTAAACACTGGTTCAAATACAAGTTCAAAATATTTGTTAACTTTAACAATTACATAATTTTAACAATTAGGTATCAGAATATAGCATAATATGATGGGTAGTTTCAATAAAATTGAAATTTGAAAAGATTTTAATCTCACCGTGTACTGCTGTATGCTAATGCTTTAAAACTTTAAAACTTCTTTTTTTTTAATCCCACTTGCAAGCCATAATTTATCCCATGTAGTTCCCACATAGAGTTTGAAGATGGGACCTAGGTAGGTTTTGTGTGTGTTTCATAGTTGGGCCCCACCTTAAACCCAGTGAAATCCTAAATAAAACACACATTGGTAAATTGCATGGGGCCAACATGGAACCCGTGGACAAACCCATGTAAAACCCATATTTAGATAGAACCCAGATGGGTTTTGCATATGTTCCCTAGATGGGCCCCACCTAAAGCCCAGGTAAATCCTGCATAAAACCCACATGTGTATGTTGCATGGGGCCAACATGGAACCCGTGGACAAACCCATGTAAAACCCATATTTAGATAGAACCCAGATGGGTTTTGCATATGTTCCCTAGATGGGCCCCACCTAAAGCCCAGGTAAATCCTGCATAAAACCCACATGTGTATGTTGCATGGGGCCAACATGGAACCCGTGGACAAACCCATGTAAAACCCATATTTAGATAGAACCCAGATGGGTTTTGCATATGTTCCCTAGATGGGCCCCACCTAAAGCCCAGGTAAATCCTGCATAAAACCCACATGTGTATGTTGCATGGGGCCAACATGGAACCCGTAGACAAACCCATGTAAAACCCATATTTAGATAGAACCCAGATAGGTTTTGCATATGTTCCCTAGATGGGCCCCACCTAAAGCCCAGGTAAATCCTGCATAAAACCCACATGGGTATGTTGCATGGGGCCAACATGGAACCCGTAGACAAACCCATGTAAAACCCATATTTAGATAGAACCCAGATAGGTTTTGCATATGTTCCCTAGATGGGCCCCACCTAAAGCCCAGGTAAATCCTGCATAAAACCCACATGGGTATGTTGCATGGGGCCAACATGGAACCCGTGGACAAACCCATGTAAAACCCATATTTAGATAGAACCCAGATGGGTTTTGCATATGTTCCCTAGATGGGCCCCACCTAAAGCCCAGGTAAATCCTGCATAAAACCCACATGGGTATGTTGCATGGGGCCAACATGGAACCCGTAGACAAACCCATGTAAAACCCATATTTAGATAGAACCCAGATAGGTTTTGCATATGTTCCCTAGATGGGCCCCACCTAAAGCCCAGGTAAATCCTGCATAAAACCCACATGGGTATGTTGCATGGGGCCAACATGGAACCCGTGGACAAACCCATGTAAAACCCATATTTAGATAGAACCCAGATGGGTTTTGCATATGTTCCCTAGATGGGCCCCACCTAAAGCCCAGGTAAATCCTGCATAAAACCCACATGGGTATGTTGCATGGGGCCAACATGGAACCCGTGGACAAACCCATGTAAAACCCATATTTAGATAGAACCCAGATGGGTTTTGCATATGTTCCCTAGATGGGCCCCACCTAAAGCCCAGGTAAATCCTGCATAAAACCCACATGTGTATGTTGCATGGGGCCAACATGGAACCCGTAGACAAACCCATGTAAAACCCATATTTAGATAGAACCCAGATGGGTTTTGCATATGTTCCCTAGATGGGCCCCACCTAAAGCCCAGGTAAATCCTGCATAAAACCCACATGGGTATGTTGCATGGGGCCAACATGGAACCTGTGGACAAACCCATGTAAAACCCATATTTAGATGGAACCCAGATGGGTTTTGCATATGATCCCTAGATGGGCCCCACCTAAAGCCCAGGTAAATCCTGCATAAAACCCACATGGTTATGTAGCATGGGGCCAACATGGAGCCCGTGGACAAACCCACTTAAAACCCATATTTCAGCCCATGTAGTAAAGATGGGGCCAAGATGGGTCTTTCGCATGTTGCCCAGTTGGGACCCACCTGTTGGCAAGTGTGATCCCACATGAAACCCATGTGGGCAATTGGCATGGGGCCATTATGGAACCCACGGACAATCCCATACAGAGCCCATTTTTCAGCCCATTTCAAACCCACATGGGCCCCACATGTAAATGTTAGCTGGGTTAAAGCTGGGACCGAGATGGGTCTTGCACATGTTTTCCAGTTGGGTCCCACCAAGTGGCAAGTGCAATCCCATATGGAATCCATGTGGGCAATTGGCATGGGGCCATTATGGAACCCACGGACAATCCCATATAGAGCCCATTTTTCAGCCCATGTCAAACCTACATGGGCCCCACAATCAAATGTTAGCTGGGTTAAAGCTGGGACCAAGATGGGTGTTGTGCATGTTGCCCAGTTGGGTCCCACTTTGTGACAAGTTCAATCCTATATGAAATCCATGTGGGCAGTTAACATGGGGCCATTATGGAACCCGCGGACAATCCTATATGGGGCCCATTTTTCAGCCCAGTTCATACCCATATGGGCCCCACATACAAATGTTGGCTGGGTGTATTGCATTGTATTGCAAAAACAGTGTTTGTTTGTCAAAATAACATCAATATGTCTTTTACACAGAGAAAGTATGTTTAAAAAACATAATTTTGATGTTGAATTTACAGTTACATTTAGTTTAACATGTTACTAAATTACACTGTAAAGTATACAATGTTTCACTGTAATTCAATTTACAGTATTTTAATGTTGTGATTTTACAGCATTTCACTGTTATTTTAACAGACATTTTTTACAGTGTGGCGTTATTTTAATGACAAATGTTTAGAGCGCATTATTGTAATGCAGGAGCGCGTAAAAATGGGCACGCAAAGGTAGATTCTCTTAACTTTAAATAAAAAAGACGCGCATTCTCTCGTTTGCATGTGCGCGCTCAGAAACATAAATCGGCGTATATGACAACGGATGTAAGCAGCATTTACATAGCATAACACTAGAAAATGTATCTATCGGACATGTGTCCTGCATTGTCCCGCAAAATCACATCTGTGTCCCGCAACAGATCTATTGTCAGGTGGTCACCCTAACTAAAAGACAAACTTACAGTAGCCTATTTACAGATGAAACTGACCTGCACTTGATGTCCTGGTTAATAGTTTTGCCTCTCAGATCCACTCCATTCTCTAATCTCTGGCATTGATTACTCTGATAGAAACCGTTTGGCGGAGACGCGGAGCGCGCGCGAACCGAATCGTGTTGCCAGAAAAGATTAGCCGATTCATGATTTAGAGATTCGTATTTGAATGGTGATCCACCAAATGCAGATTAAAACTAAAGTAACGAGCCTGTTTTGAAAATGTAAGAAGTAGAAAGTACAGATATTTGTGTAAAAAAGTAAGGAGTAAAAGTAAAAAGTAGTCAGAAAAATAAATAGTGAAGTAAAGTACTGATACCAGAAAAATCTACTTATACAGTAACGAAGTATTTGTACTCAGTTACTTCCCATCTCTGATCATAATGATCTTCATGTGCAGCTCAATCATCATGATTCACACACACACACACACACACACACACACACACACACACACACACACAAACCTGCTGGTTCAGACAAATTCATCAAAATTAAAACTGTGATGCACAAACGTTTCATATGCACATTTCAGATGCACATTGTCCAGCCTGAGAGTCCTGATGATCTTTATATATGACCCTTTTCAAGCAAATTGATTCACTTGGCAGCCATTTTCAGACATTCTTAATACTGTATGTTTGTAAATTAAACATAGATGTTAAATATTACAGTGTCTTGTGATATTGCATGTACAGTAGTCATTAATCTTAGCTGGAAACTAAAGTGATTGGATGCTCCAAGATGACGGCTCTGTTGACATACAGTAACTGGAGCAGCTGAATGCAGTATCTTATCCCAGATAGCACAAGTACGTCTGCGCATTGGCTGGTCTGGCCATGGAAAATAGCCTTTATAATGCTTAAGAAATGACAATTTTATTGATGATTTCAAATTTGAAATTTAGTCTTAAGCTTGGTGAACAGTCTTGGAGAATTTTAAGTTTCCCTGTTTAAACAGATAGGAGCTGCACTTGCATGCCAAAGAGGCGTTTCAAAGATGGACGAGTGAAATGACTTACCTTAAAGGGGCTTTGATATTACTCAACAATCTCAGTAAATCCCTATTATCAGGGATCTTCAAAGCAGATTATAGAAGTCCACTATATGGAGAAAATTCCTGAAATGTTTTCCTCAAAAAACATAATTTGTTTATGACTAAAGAAAGAAAGGCATGAACATCTGTGGTGAGTACATTATCTGGAAATTTTTGTTCTGGAAGTGAACTACACCTTTAAGTCATCACACAATGATTAAAAAATTGTTACTGAACAATTATATTTGTAAGATTATAAATGTATTAGATGTAAATCAGTGTATATGAGTTTGTTAGCAGCAGAAGCTGTTGTAAATCCTGCCCACTTCTTTGCATTGTCAGCACATGCTTCAGTGCTCTGAGAGTGTTTATAGTGCTGTGAGTTTAACACTTCATGACTGAGAGCAGAACAGAACAGAATCGTCATCATCACACAAGACAAAACAACAACAATGAACAACATCATCATCCTCATCTGGACTCTGCTCTGCTGGATACAAGGTACATAATGAGGAACCAATTATATTATGGAACCAAATGTTTGTATTTGCCTTGATGTACACACATGAATCCTATAAATTTCTCTCTCAGGCTCCAGTGGACAGATCACAGCTACTCAAACTCCTGCAGTTCAAACAACTGAACTAGGAAAGACTGTTGTGATGAGATGCACCGCCAGCACTCCTTTAACAGGCTGCAGCCCAACACCATGTCTGTCCTTGTACTTACAGAAACCTGGAGAAGCTCCTAAACTCCTCATTTATAGAGTTAACAGCCTTCAATCAGGAACTCCATCTAGATTCAGTGGCAGTGGATCTGGCAGTGATTTTACTCTGACCATCAGTGGAGTCCAGACTGAAGATACAGGAGATTATTACTGTTTGAATGTACACTATCCAAATAGTAAATATGTGTTCACACAGTGATAAAGAGTCGTACAAAAACCTCCATCAGTCAGAGTCACAGTGACTGCACTGATACAGATGAGAGATACTGCAGCTGCTGATGAGAGGATGAGAAACAACACAATGACACAGTGTATCAAACCTTTCAGCTTTTATTTACTATTTATTTATATAATATAGTTGTGAAGCATCAGGCAGAGAAGCAAACAACATTCAGTGTCCATGCAAGGTCAGAATGCAAAAGTTATAATGTCCAGAGTCATAAAACCAAGAGAATAACCCAAAACAAACCACTCAGAAAAGCAGTGTGAAACAAACAAAACTTCACACTGAGGAAACAAACAGTCAGGGTTTAAATAGGCCAGTCTAATTAAACTGATGAGAAACACCTGAGAACATTCAGAGTTCAGGTGAGTGTGACCTCTGGTGATGAGTTGAGAAGTAGCAGAGAGTTTGCCAATACCTAGGAAAAATAATATAATCATATCACAGTAAAATCCCCAGTGTTAAATCAACACTGCTCAGAGTGTATTTGGTCCCAGTCCAAATAGTGTTAAAGTAACACTGAAGCAGAGTTAACATTAATGAGATAATTAAGTGATTAATTATTTGCTGATTAAGCATTAGTGATGAACACCTGCTGTTAACAAGCAGAGTCACTGAAGAAAAGAGAAACACAAGAACTACAACTTCAGCCTCAGCCTTAGATGAAATCAACTGAAGTAAAATACATTAAATCTCTCAAGATCTCAGCAGAGGAGGATTAAACAAATCCACAAACAGCATCACAAGCTTCACTCATTACTAAACAGATTGACTTTATTTCCGTCAGACGACAGAAGCTCTTATTGAGAATTATCAGAGGTTTAAATTTTGATGTTATATTGGTTAAAAACGATGCCACCATGTCACTTTTTGAGGTCCCCCTGAAACATTTCCGTTGTGGTCTGTGCTATTTGCAGCACGTTTGTGTGTTTGGTTGTGTTGTGAGAATTTGCAGCGCCTGTGTTAAATTGATGAATCTTAATTTCTTAATTTGTTGTCATTTTATTCTGTTTGCATGTGTTTTCTTAAATTGCAGTGTGTTAAGCTCTCTCGGCCACCGTAGGTTCTGTGTATGAAGATCATTTACATAGAGAGACACTTTGCATGAGAGTGTTTATAGTGCTGTGAGTTTAACACTTCATGACTGAGAGCAGAACAGAACAGAATCTTCATCATCACACAAGACAAAACAACAACAATGAGCAACATCATCATCCTCATCTGGACCACTGCAGCTTTTATTCAAGGTGGGATATTACACTTTGATATGAATAATATGCTATTGTTGTTTTTTTTTTTTTTTTTTTTTTTTTACCATTTTAATATACCAATATTTTGTTATAAAGGTGGTTTACAAACAAAGTGACTTTTTTTCTCTTGTTCAGAATCCAGAGGAATCACTCTGACTCAACCTGAAGTTAAAACTGTCCAACAGGGTCAAACCGCTACAATAGAGTGTAATATAGATGTAGGAATATATGGTGACCGCTTAGCCTGGTATCAGCAGAAACCTGGACAAGCTCCTAAACTCCTCATATATGGCATAAACACCCTCCAGTCAGGAACTCCATCTAGATTCAGTGGCAGTGGAACAGCAAATACTGGACGAGATTTTACTCTGACCATCAGTGGAGTCCAGACTGAAGATACAGGAGATTATTACTGTCAGAGTAGACACTCTATCAGTGGTAGCTCTGTGTTCACACAGTGATAAAGAGTTGTACAAAAACCTCCATCAGTCAGAGTCACAGTGACTGCATTGATACAGATGAGAGATACTGCAGCTGCTGATGGAGGTTATTTGTTATAACAGTCTCATTCAGTCAAACATGTTGAAGTCTTGTGCTGATTTGTGAGTCTCTTTCTGGATCTTTGATGTGTTTTTCTTACACATCTCAAATGTTGTACTGCGTTAAGTATCAATCTATGACAGTGGTGGAAATGATGTTTTTGAGTTGCACAAGCAAATAACATTTTCACACTCGTAATTCAATAAAATTACAGTTTACAGCTGGAAATGACACACAATTAAAATATTCTGCTCACAAGTGATATTTACCTTGTTTTTCCACTTGTATTGGGGCAAAACCATTATAATAGCACCACATGTGGAAGACAAACCTCTGCAGCCTGTTGCTGCTTTCCTACACAGAGATTTGAGAAATGTGAATGAAATACAAGGACTTACTGTATGAAGGTATTTTTGGTGCAAAACAGCTGAGCGTCTGTGACGGCAGAATTTGTAGTTGTAGAGCACAGCCACACATGTAATATTGCATTTGAAGTCACAGACAAAAGTTGCAAACTTGTAGATTTTTTTTTTCTCTCCCACAAACACAACACAACACAACAGTTACACCTTCTCGAACCCTTCATTGCAGGTACACAAATCCTATTCTACGAATCACAAATCAAGAAACTGGTACGCTCGCATGTTTTGCTACTATTGCTGCAGTGAATATGGTGCAAAACACATTCGCACACCTGCATTAAAAATGTGAAGTAACGGACAAATTTTGTACATCCGCAAATCAGTATGCAAATTCTTGTAATAAGATTTGCACACTTGTAGAATGCTTTCTTACACACACACACACATACATATTTTATATTGGTAAATGTCTTTGCGAGTGATCAACGGTCTTCAGGTGAAGGATTTAAATATAGAGAGTCACTTTGCATTGTCAGCACATGCTCCAGTGCTCTGAGAGTGTTTATAGTGCTGTGAGTTTAACACTTCATGACTGACACTGTTTATCATAACAGACAACATCTACAATGGCATTCACCATCTTGATTTTGATCTTAGGGATGTATTTTCAAGGTAAGATTTTTAATTCCATTAGCTCATCAGTTAAAAATAATTTCAAAACTCTTTCAATTTCAAATCTTTTAATTGTTCTTCAGATTCTGCAGGACAAGTGACTGTAATTCAGACTCCAAAAGAGAAACAAGTTCAGAACGGACAAACAGTCACTCTGACCTGTAAAACCAGCAGCGTCATCGGAGATCTGTCAAATGGTTGGTGTAAGCAATGTTTCTCCTGGTACTTACAGAAACCTGGAGAAACTCCTAAACTTTTAGTTCACAGCATCAAAACCCTTCAGACTGGAACTCCATCAAGATTCAGTGGAAATGGAGCTGATCATGGAACTGATTTCAGTCTGACCATCAGTGGAGTCCAGACTGAAGATACAGGAGATTATTACTGTCTGAGTGTACACTGGATCAACAGTAAAGGTGTGTTCACACAGTGATAAAGAGTCGTACAAAAACCTCCATCAGTCAGAGTCACAGTGACTGCACTGATACAGATGAGAGATACTGCAGCTGCTCTACAACACAATCACACACAACACTGATCAACACGAACACTAATAACACAATTCCATTGCAATCATCATCAATCTTTTATTGTTGGAAAGAATGAGTCAGTGTTTGAATATTATCAATATATGATCCCTGTCAATCAAACTGAACAGACTGCATTCAGTCACTTCTGTATACTTCAATGTCTGTAAAACTGAGCAGGATATTTGGTTAATTTCCTCTGTAAATGTTTATCCAGAGATGGGCAATCAAGTTAGTAACTCAGACTCGAGTAACACTCAAGTCCCATTTTAATAGACATCAGACTCTAGTGTATAGACTCGACCTGAAATGACTCCAGCCTTGACTTGGACTTCAGATGAAAGACTTGTGAGCATGTCTGTTTCTATCTACAGTTAAAATGAACATCTGCGGTATATACTAAATGCAAATGGCCTTCATCCAGTATACTTTTGCATCTTGACTTCATCTTATGTGTGGATTATTTGGTTTCATTTAAAAAAACAAAAGCATGCTGAATGGACTGTGTGAATCTCACATTTCAACATCTCTGTGCTCTGGTAAGTAACTGTCACCACCGCGGTCTCTGTGGCTCCCTCCAACCGCCGCCAGCGGGAACTATCACCGGACTTTTAGCTCTACATTACCCATCACCCCGTACCTGAGACCCCCACTTCCGGTTCCGGGTTTCCCGGGTCGCTTCCGTCAGTCGGCCATTTATACCTCGCCTTCGCGGGCAATTCCTCGCGAAGTTTTGACTAGTTTCACTATCAATCCTGAGCGTTTACCTTTGTTCCCATTGCCTACTCGTTGCCGACCGGATTGTTTATTCCCTTATTGTCGTTCTGCCGCCTGCCTTTTGACTACTCGCCTGGATTATCGTTTACTCTCTTTGGACTGCCTGTATTGCTCCCGTTTGCTGTTGTTGACCATCGCCTGTTTGACTACGTCAATAAACGTGTCGCACATGGATCCCACGCCTCCGCCTCATTCTATGGCCGCGTTACAGAAAACTTCGCCGACTTCGGATCCAGCGACCGCCCATCCGGTCACACCAGATTCGGCCTCGCCTCCCACGGTGCTGGAGCTAACATCGGAGCTTTCAGCCCAGGCCTCAACGCTCGCGGTACATCAGCAGCAGCTGGATCGCCTCACCGATCTCACGGGGCAGCTGGTGAGAGCACTACAGGGCCTGCAACTGACTTCCCCGCCTGCTGCACCTCCCGCGACCGTGCCCACGCCGGCAGTAACTCCAGCCACCGCCAGCCCGCGACTCGCCTTTCCCGAGAAGTTTGACGGCACCGCCGCGAAGTGTAAGGGGTTTTTGCTGCAGTGTTCTCTCTTCGTCAGTCAGCAGCCGCATCTCTATCCCACTGACGAGGGTAAGATCGCGTTTGTTTGTTCACTTCTCACGGGGAAGGCTCTGGACTGGGCCACCGCTGTTTGGCGGCTGGACCGACCTACCTTTCCGACGTTTGCCGCCTTCCTGCAGCAGTTCAAGGGGGTCTTTCAGCCCAGTTCCGAGAGCGGTGAGGCAGGGGAGGAGATCATGGCACTTCGGCAGGGCAGGAGGCCCGCAGCGGATTACGCCCTCACTTTCCGTACCCTAGCGGCGCAGAGTGGTTGGAATGATGGACCACTGAAGCTACATTATCGTAAGGGTCTCAATCCCGAGCTCCAGGTGGAGCTGGCCTGCCGGGACGAGGACCTTTCCCTGGAGCAGTACATAGACCTCTCCATCCGGGTGGATAATGTAATGAGGGCACGTAAGTCCAGTCGTTTCACCTCCTCACTACCCCTACCGACACCCTCCTCTGAGGCGCCCGTTGAGCCCATGCAGCTTGGGAGCACCAAACTGTCGCTGGAGGAGAGAGAGAGAAGACTGCGGAACAATCTATGTCTTTACTGCGGCCTGGCTGGACACGTCCGAGCTAGCTGTCCCACTCGACCTCCACGTCAACCTTCCTCGGTGAGTTCTGATAAATCTTCTTCCAATAGTTGTGACATATCTGTAACTCTGGAATGTGGTGACACTATTATCAAGACTACGGCTCTGATTGACTCTGGCGCCGCTGGCAACTTCATTGACGCCGATTTTGTAGCCAATAACCACTTACCCACTCTATCCTGTTCTCCTCATGTGTCAGTGGCCGCCCTCGACGGGAGACCGCTAGGATCTGGCAGAATTCACCACACCACCGACGACCTCACACTTCACATTGACCCCTCACACCGAGAAACCATCCGCTTCTTTATCATCTCTTCTCCCCGATCACCGGTCATCCTAGGCTACCCCTGGTTGAATCAGCACGAACCGTCCATCTCCTGGGCCGACCGCACCATCACCCGCTGGTCATCACACTGCCATCAACACTGCCAGCGCACTCAAGTCACGCCTGCAGGTGCTCTCACCCGTCACACCTCCTCAAGTTCCATACCCACGGAGTACCAGGACCTGCTGGAGGCATTCAGCCGCACCCGAGCTACTCAGCTACCTCCTCACCGACCCGGGGACTGCGCCATTGATCTCATCCCCGGGGCCACACCTCCCAGGGGACGTGTTTTTCCCCTGTCTCAGGCCGAGTCAGAAGCCATGCACAAGTACATCCAGGAGGAGCTGGCTAAGGGCTTCATCACACCCTCGACCTCGCCCGCCTCCGCGGGCTTCTTCTTCGTCAAGAAGAAGGACGGCGGTCTCCGTCCTTGCATTGACTATCGTGGGCTGAACGAGGTAACCGTCAAGTATCGTTATCCTCTCCCCCTGGTTCCATCCGCCCTAGAACAGCTGCGCACGGCTAAAATTTTCACCAAACTGGATTTACGCTCGGCTTACAACCTTATCAGAATCCGCGCCGGGGACGAGTGGAAGACGGCCTTCTCCACCACCTCAGGGCACTACGAATATCGGGTAATGCCCTTCGGCCTGGCCAATAGTCCGTCATGTTTCCAGGCCTTCGTTAACGACGTCTTCCGGGACATGCTCAACAGATGGGTGATTGTGTACATAGATGACATCTTGATCTACTCCAACTTGTACTCAGAACACGTCCAGCACGTTCGGTGTGTGCTGCAGCGCCTCATCTCTCACCAACTTTTCGCCAAGGAGGAGAAGTGTGACTTCCACAAAGACAAGATCTCCTTCCTAGGCTATATTATCAGCTCCGAGGGGGTGGCGATGGAGGAGAAGAAGGTTGACGCCGTTCTTAACTGGCCACGTCCCAACACACTCCGTGAGCTCCAACGATTTCTCGGCTTCGCCAACTTTTACCGCCGCTTCATTCGAAACTTCAGCACGGTGGCGGCCCCTCTCTCGGCGATGGTGAAAAAAGGTACCACCCGTCTCACCTGGTCCCAAGCAGCCCTCCAGGCCTTCGACGACCTCCGTCGGAGGTTTAGCACAGCTCCCATTCTACATCATCCCGACCCGGAAAGGCCTTTCGTCGTGGAGGTGGACGCCTCCAGTACCGGCGTCGGGGCCGTCTTGTCACAGCGACAGGGGGATCCACCCAAGCTCTATCCCTGCGCCTACTTCTCCCACAAGCTGAGTCCGGCCGAGTGCAATTATGATGTGGGCAACCGTGAGCTACTGGCCATGAAACTGGCGTTGGAGGAGTGGAGGCATTGGCTTGAGGGCGCCAAACATCCTTTTACTGTCTTAACGGACCACAAGAATCTTGAGTACCTCCGCTCTGCCAAGGTGCTGAACCATCGCCAAGCACGGTGGGCCCTATACTTCACCCGCTTCCGCTTCCAAGTCTCGTATCGCCCAGGCTCGCAGAACACTAAGGCCGACGCCCTTTCTCGCCTTCACGAGTCCAGTCAGCCTACCAACCCACCTGAACCTCTTTTACCCACCTCTGTCATCGTCGCACCTGTCAACTGGGACATCATGACTGAGATTTCAGAAGCACAAGCTCAGGATCCTCCACCTCCCGACTGTCCAGCCAATCTCACGTTCGTGCCCCCCAACCTGAGATCACGAGTTCTAGCAGAGGTCCACTCCGTACCCAGTTCCGGTCACCCTGGCATCGAGTCTACCCTCCACTTATTAAGTAACCGCTTCTGGTGGCCTACCATTCGCATCGACACCATTAATTTCATTAAGGCCTGCACCTCATGCAATACCACTAAGGTTCCACGGCGCTTACCTGCCGGTCTCCTCCAACCCCTACCTGTGCCTGAACGCCCCTGGTCCCACATAGCCATTGACTTCGTCACTGACCTACCACCCTCTAACGGTTACACCACCATCTTGTCCGTCGTCGACCGTTTCTCCAAGGCATGTCGTTTCATTCCCCTACCGAAGCTCCCTTCGGCCCTTGAGACGGCCGAGACCCTATGCAATTGGGTATTTAGACTCTACGGCCTGCCGGAGGATATCGTGTCTGACCGAGGACCCCAATTTACTTCCCGTCTCTGGTCCAACTTCTTTCGTCTCTTAGGGGTCAATGTGAGTCTCACATCTGGCTACCATCCGCAGGCCAATGGCCAAGTCGAAAGGCTAAACCAAGAACTCATCCGCTTCCTTCGCACCTATTGCCAGAACCGCCAGGAGGACTGGAGTCGGTACCTGTTCTGGGCTGAGTACGCCCAGAACTCCATCCACAAACCATCTACCAATCTCACCCCATTTCAATGCGTCTTGGGATTCCAACCACCCATGTTCCCCTGGTCTGGAGAACCATCGGAGCTCCCGGCAGTCGACACTTGGCTACGGAACAGCGAGGACACCTGGAACCAGGCCCACGTCCACTTACAGAGAGCTGTGCGACACAACCAGACTCAGGCTGACCGCCGGCGCCGCCCCAACCCTGCTTACGAGCCTGGACAGTGGGTCTGGCTTTCTACCCGCGATCTGCGTCTCCGCCAACCCTGCAGGAAGCTAAGTCCCAGGTACGTGGGTCCCTTCAAGATAATCAAACAGATAACACCTGTATCATTCCGTCTTGACCTTCCTGCTGAATATCGTGTCTCACCCACGTTCCATGTTTCTCTGTTCAAGCCCGCTGGCAATCCGGAAGGAGTGGAGGACCTAGATGAGACCGCTCCCCAGGGACCACCCCCCGTTGTCATCGGCGGCGAGGAGGTTTACAGAGTGAACACCCTCTTGGATTCCCGACGTCGGCGAGGCCAACTTCAATACCTGGTCGACTGGGAGGACTACGGCCCCGAGGAAAGATCTTGGGTTGCCGCTGGAGATATCCTCGACCCCTCTCTCATCACTGACTTTCACACCAATCACCCAGATCGACCTGGCCCCCGAGGAAGGGGTAGGCCCCGGCGTCGGGCACCTCCTCGCGCCAGGAGTCGCTCGCAGGGGGGGGGCTCTGTCACCACCGCGGTCTCTGTGGCTCCCTCCAACCGCCGCCAGCGGGAACTATCACCGGACTTTTAGCTCTACATTACCCATCACCCCGTACCTGAGACCCCCACTTCCGGTTCCGGGTTTCCCGGGTCGCTTCCGTCAGTCGGCCATTTATACCTCACCTTCGCGGGCAATTCCTCGCGAAGTTTTGACTAGTTTCACTATCAATCCTGAGCGTTTACCTTTGTTCCCATTGCCTACTCGTTGCCGACCGGATTGTTTATTCCCTTATTGTCGTTCTGCCGCCTGCCTTTTGACTACTCGCCTGGATTATCGTTTACTCTCTTTGGACTGCCTGTATTGCTCCCGTTTGCTGTTGTTGACCATCGCCTGTTTGACTACGTCAATAAACGTGTCGCACATGGATCCCACGCCTCCGCCTCATTCTATGGCCGCGTTACAGTAACAAATAATGTTACATGCAGCCCAAAGATTACTGTATTATAAGAAAAAGCAGACAAAAAACACAATGATTGCCTCTGTTTTCATCTGCAAAGTGTCCATTAGACATTTTTTCTGTGTTAATATCGATGTTTATGGCATGGTTACTGTCTGACTTGTCACTTGAGTTGATTTCCTCATGTAATTTCATTATTTACTTTTTTCAACCGTTATATTGAGTGTTTCATCGTAACAATCTGACACATTTTATTTTATATATATTTTTTCATTATCAGCAGAAGAGTTTATTAATCTCATTTACAGCAGATTTGATTCAGTTTACTTTTTTAGTATCCTATATTTCTCATTCATGCTTTTGTTGTGTGACACTTGCTAACACTTTAAGGAAATATATTTGATGATCTGTGAGTTTTAAGGTGACCTTTGAGGTGACCTCTTTTATCATGGATGTTGTGGAGTTTCTCCAGAAGCTTCTGTTCTTCATATGCAGTTCAATCATCATGATCACAAAAAAACTGAAGTTTAAGATTTACATTAAGTCTAGAGTTACTTGACACAATTATGAGTTTTGATCATCTATATACAAATGAAAAAAAAGGGCTACATGCAAAGATTTTCCATATAGCAACCTGTCAACACTGATTCAGCATTAAAAAGACCACAGTGGACATAAAACCCAACAATAAACAGTAAAACTGATTTTTAGATAATAGTAATGATATTTTTACTAAGAATGAAACTAGTGCTTTTTATTTTAATATATTTATAAATATATTAAAATGGTCTAAACTCATGATATGAAGAATCCAGTAAGTAGAGTGACTTGGGGGAAAAAAAAAAGAAAGAAAAAAAAATTATAAAATGTTTTTTAAACATTTAAAACAACAACAACAACAACAACAACAACAAAATAAATAAAATAATAATAATAATAATAATAATAATAATAATAATAATAATAATAATAATAATAATATGCATGACTGGAATAGATGAATATGTTATTTCTACAGTGGCAATGGAAACTGAAAATGTTGCATCTACACTGATAGATATCAGTATAAAGTCAAAGACTAGAGTCACATCAGCCAGCCAAGCAACAAATAAACAATGACAACATATGAAAGTAAAATATTATATATATATATATATAGAGAGAGAGAGAGAGAGAGACAGAGAGAGAGAGAGAGAGAGAGAGAGAGAGAGATTTTATTAGTTTGTTAGCAGCTTAAGCTGTTGTAAATCCTGCCTACTTCTTTGCATTGTCAGCACATGCTTCAGTGCTCTGAGAGTGTTTATAGTGCTGTGAGTTTAACACTTCATGACTGAGAGCAGAACAGAACAGAATCTTCATCATCACACAAGACAAAACAACAACAATGAACAACATCATCATCCTCATCTGGACTCTTTGTATATGTATTCAAGGTAATGTTTTTTATGAAAATATTAAAGTAAAATATTATATTATTATCAGCAATAAATGTTACACATAGATACTGCTCTTTCTAACTCTAACTGTTTTTAGGTTTCAGTGGGCAGGTGACTGTGACTCAAACTCCCTCTGTTAAAACAGTTCAGATTGGTGAATTAGTCACTATAAGCTGCAAAACAAACACAGTAGTGGATAATGGCTGTCCAGGTTCATATACCTGTATGGCCTGGTACCAGCAGAAACCTGGAGAAACTCCAAAACTCTTGATTCGTTATGCAGTCCAAAGAGAGTCAAACACACCATCTAGATTCAGTGGCAGCGGATCCAGAACTGATTTTACTTTGACCATCAGTGGAGTCCAGACTGAAGATACAGGAGATTATTACTGTCAGAGTTACCACTGGATCAACAGTAAAGGAGTGTTCACACAGTGATAAAGAGACGTACAAAAACCTCCATCAGTCAGAGTCACAGTGACTGCACTGATACAGATGAGAGATACTGCAGCTGCTCTACAACACAATCACACACAACACTGATCAACACAAACACTAATGACACAATATCATTACAATCATTATCAGTCTTGTATTTCTGAAGAGAATGAGTCAGCATTTTAATATGATGATCATGTTTTAGGTGTAATATTTGATTTCTGTCAGTCAAACTGAACAAACTGTATTCAGTCACTTCTACTGTATGGATGTGATGCTTTACATTTGACCCACAGAAAGTTTTACATTCCTACAGAATTAGTGTCAGAACAACTGACTCATGGATTTTTATGATTTTAATGAGATTTTCATGCATACATTATCTCTTTGAAATGTAACAAGTTCGTCTGTGTGCTGCTTGACTACAGCAGAAGTGAAACTGGTCTGTTTCAGTCCAGATCATGTAACCAATCAAACAGTGACACTGGGAGTGTGGGCTGAAAATCCCATTTGCATTGTCAGGGTGGAGTGATTCTGATCCTCTCAGAATAGAGCAGCTCTGTCTCCAGAGACCATGTTCAAACCCCAAGAGCTTTATTTGACTACATTTACTGCTACTGATCAAGCGTCTGGAAAGCTCCTGAACAAACACTACATGCATCTTCATCTGTTAGTTGAATGATGTTGTCAGACACAAATGGAGCTTGTTGAGAAGCTTTATTGAATGTTACAGCAAACACAGCAGATTAAAAGATCAGCCAGTGCTTTGACACTAGAGCTCTCTTTCAGTATTGAGTTGTAAATGACTACAGCTGCAGCACTACACTCATGTGAATCCTGCCTGACACAGGACACTCAGATACGCCTCATCTTCAGGAGAGAGCAGTGATCACTGGAGAAACATCAGCACTGCGAGTGACTCTTGTGGAACGAGGCCTCTTGAGGAGCTCCATTATGTGTTACTCTGCAGACGTACAGCTCTCCTGTTTCCCAGCGTGCTTTGCTGAGGGTCAGGATGCTACTGCGGCTGTAGCGGCCATCCCGCTCGCTCTCTGCGCTGGTCTGAACCCCCTCGGTGACCTCTGAGCCGTCCAGTGTCCAGCTCACCAGCGCCCCCTGTGGAGAGTAAGAGCTGAGCAGGCAGAGCAGTGCGGCTGAGTCTCCAGAGATCTGCAGAGAAGAGGGCGGCAGCAGAGACACTGAGGGCTTCACTGTGGGACCAGCTGCAGGAGACAAACACAACACATTCACAAACACTAAGAAAACACACTGCAGCTCCAGCACTCTTTTACCCTGCATCATTCACATCATTTCAACATGACTTTTAGGAGCAGACATGTGGAAAGCAGTAAAGAATCATAACAATCTCATAATTCATCTTATTCAACATCACTACAGCTGATACATATTTATACAATATACAAACTACACAATCACTATATGCATTTAAATCAAACCTCATAAATAAAACTAAACTTACTAAGACACTGACTGCTTTATTTACAGTACGTTTTTACATCCAAACACAACATTTTGTTTATGTGAGATCTTTTTTATACTTTTTTATACTTTTCAAACAATTTTAAATACATAATATTTGACGAAGTTTCAAAATGTTACTGTTCAGAATTAAAAAACAACTGAATCAAATGTTTAAAAATGTAAACTTTTTTTTTTTTCCAAAACTACTGAATTACAAGAACAGCATGAGCAAAAGAGATTCAAAATTATTGAATGAACTACAGAAAGTTGCTACATTTATATTTTAACATCAAATCCCTCTTTTCTCTGTGTGACATCTACAATAAAATGTACTTGACGATGAATGTAAAACGATGTACTTTTTTTCATAACCAGATAAAGAGTTTAGTTCTCTCATTTTCAATACAAATAATTCAGTTTGGCTTTATATCCAATATTTCTCATTCATTCTCTTCTCATGTTCTAATATAACACTTATTAAGGAAATGTATTTAATGGTCTGTGACCATTCATATGCAGCTCAATCATCATGGATCACAAAAAAAAAAAAAAATAAAAAATAAAAAAAAAAAAAAATAAATAGAGTGCACAATAAGTAATCTTCAGTAAAATTACCTTCAGTAAAACAGTCATCAACAATAATACAAAGAAGCTCAGTATGTTTCTTTACAGCATGGTTGTTCCTGATTTAATTAGTAGCCAGAAAATGAAATATTTCAAAAAGATTTGAACAATAGTTACTAAAAAGAACTGTAGTGTAGAGCATGCATTTCTTATGTTTATTCTGGTACTATTCCTATTGGCTGTTTGTTACATCAGTTATAAAGTATGTGCTGAGTTACATGCTTTACATAGAATCTTTTGGAGGTTGCTCGCATGCTGAATGACATACAAAATGACATACAAACTGTGTGTTTATGCAGCTTGTACTGTTGTTGAGTGCACTGTGTGACTACATTGTTTAAGAAGTTCAGTAAACTCCATGGAAAAGATCTTCTAGTCATCGCTCATTCCGCCCATGTTTCCACATAAGCATTAAAATGAAACCAACTGCACTGACGACATAATATTAGTCAGAATGTAAAATCAAATATACTATGGGTTTGTTAGCAACTCAGTCTGTTGTAAATCCTGCCCACTTCTTTGCATTGTCAGCACATGCTTCAGTGCTCTGAGAGTGTTTATAGTGCTGTGAGTTTAACACTTCATGACTGAGAGCAGAACAGAACAGAATCTTCATCATCACACAAGACAAAACAACAACAATGAACAACATCAAAATCTTCATCTGGACACTCACACTGTTTGCTCAAGGTTTGTATTAAAACTTTTAATAATAACAATTAACAGTAATTCTTTTAAAATGTGAAATATACATTTTTTAAATTCTATTCTATTCTTCCTTTCTTTCAGAGTGTAGAGGACAGTACACTGTTACTCAGAGTCCATCAATAACAGCAGCTCAAGGACAAGAAGTCAGAATAAACTGTAAAACCAGCAGTAGAGTGGATGGTGGTTATGTTTTAGCCTGGTACTTACAGAAACCTGGAGAAACTCCTAAACTCCTCATATATGATGCAACAAGCCGTAACACTGGAACTCCATCTAGATTCAGTGGCAGTGGATCTAACAGTGATTTCACTCTGACCATCAGTGGAGTCCAGACTGAAGATACAGGATATTATTACTGTCAGAGTAGACATGTGATCAACAGTAAATATGTGTTCACACAGTGATAAAGAGTCGTACAAAAACCTCCATCAGTCAGAGTCACAGTGACTGCACTGATACAGATGAGAGAAACTGCAGCTGCTGATAAGAGAATGAAAAAAAGACAAATATTATGTAAGGCAAAGTTTAGAGCCACTTTAATACAATAATTATTGTATTTATTTATTTATTCATTTACCTATTTAATCTGTGTATTTTATACAGATCATCACTCATTCACTCTGTGATCATTGTGAAGTCCAACCAGTATTTATTTGTCTGGTGTATCTCACTAAATCGAAGTAACCAACAAATGGAAATGCTATCTAACATACAGGCTAACTACTGAGGCCTGACATATGATTCACATGCAAGTTTGCACTCCCAAAAAAAAATATTTTTCATAACTTTTCTCCAGGCAATGCCATTTACATTGTCCTGCAAAATGTAAGCTTTTTGAAGATGCTCTTGCAAGTTGATAAATTTGAAAATGCTGTTTTCATGTTGTAGTGTGGACTGTGAAAACTGTGGTATTTAAAAACAATGAAGCATGTTTAATCATGTGATGCATAATATATAGATATCCAATTATGCTCCTATTGTGCCTGTTGTGTGTTATTCACTTCACACTGATGTGTCACTTTGTACACTCATCATATCACAGTACTGCAAAGATGACAGAAAATGTACTTGCAAATGTTGTCTTGAATGACAGCCGTCTAAACATGAGGGCAGCTGCAGTTTAGAAAAATCATGGTTATTGAGTGACCTGGATGCATCAGTGAATGGTGAGATTTTAATAAATACAATTATCATCCCCCCAAAAAATAGCATGAAAACTTTATGTCTGTATCATCTCAGTAAGCTTTTATGAGGTTTTACACATTCACATTAAGCTGTATTTAGTATTTTCGGACATTTTAGTGTGGATGAGAAACTTTTGGAAAATGCTTGAAAATGCTATTGTGGACGGAGGGTCACTCTGACCTGTTAAACCAGCAACTCCATTGGACACCAGTCAGACAGTTGGTCTAATTGTTTCTCCTGGTACATACAGAACCCCGGAGAAAAACTTAAACTTAAACTAAAGAAGATAGCAAGATAGACCTGGACAAAAAGTGAAACACATTATGAAAAAGCATTTTTACAGGAATTGTTTGCTCAAAGTGAATAATTTAGTTTTTCTAGAAATCTAAACATGTTTTGAACAGCAAATATTTTACATTAAATGTGTATTGTTAATATTCAGTGTTACAAAAGTAATAGTTTTGTTGTTTCAACTTTTTTAAATATTTTGTATAATATAAATTGTATGTTTTTAATGGACAATTAAAAAGACTTACCGAGCACCAGTTTAGTTCCTCCACCGAATGTGCACAACAGTGATACAATCTAATTAAACGGTCGTACAAGAGAGAAAACAACACGTCAACACACTGATAGTAGAAACACCTCAGCTGATGACAACACTCACTCATTTAGTTTTAGTTAAATTATTTTTTAAATAAGGAATAACACACTCACACAAAATCCTTTTGAAATGTTTGTCATTGTTGAAGAACGATGTACTTTTTTCATAACCAGATAAAGAGTTTAGTCCTCTCATTTTCAATACACATAATTCAGTTTGACTTATATCCTGTATTTCTCATTCATTCTCTTGTTATGTTCTGATATAACAATTTTTTAAGGAAATATGTTTAATTATCTGTGACCTCTGACCTCTTCTGTTCTTCATATGCATCTCAATCATTATGGATTACAAATAAACAGCAACAACAACAACAACAACTACAAAAAAGCAAATGAATCAAACATTTTGAGTGCACACTAATTAATCTTCAGTAAAATTGTTTTTAATTAAATTTGTTGAACAGTTATCAACAATAATACAAAGTATCTCAGTATGTTTCTTTACAGCATGATGGTCCCTGGTTTAAGTCGTAGCCAGAAAATGAAATAGATTTTACTAAAAGGAACTGCAGTGAAGAGCATGCTCCCGTTTAGTCTATTTCTTATTCTGTTACTATTCCTATTAGCTGTTGCTCTCATGCTAAATGACATACAAAGTGATGTACAAACTGTGTGTTTATGCAGCTTGTACTGTTAGTGAGTGCACTGGTGAGTATATTGTTTAAGAAGTTCAGTAAACTCCATGGAAAAGATCTTGCCATCACTCATTCCACCCACGTTTCCACATAGGCATTAAAATTAAACAACGACATAACATTAGTCAGAATGTAAGATCAAATATACTATAAATATGGGTTTGGTAGCAGCTCAGTCTGTTGTAAATCCTGCCCACTTCTTTGCATTGTCAGCACATGCTTCAGTGCTCTGAGAGTGTTTATAGTGCTGTGAGTTTAACACTTCATGACTGAGAGCAGAACAGAACAGAATCTTCATCATCACACAAGACAAAACAACAACAATGAACAACAACATCATCTTCATCTGGACTCTGACTCTCTGCATTCAGGGTAAATATTTGGTACTTGACATTACACACATTTTATGTACAGTCCAAGAGCCACTAAATGAATAAAATGTCTCATTTCAGAGATCTGGGGACAAGTGACAGTAACTCAGAATCCAGCAATAAAATCCATCAAACAAGGAGAAACTGTTACAATCAGCTGTAAAACCAGTCAGCCGATTTCTGGCTGTAGTGACTGCGTGTCTTGGTATCAGCAGAAACCTGGAGAAGCTCCTAAACTCCTCATATATGGCATAAAATACCTTCAGTCAGGAACTCCATCTAGATTCAGTGGCAGCAGATCCAGAACTGATTTCACTCTGACCATCAGTGGAGTCCAGACTGAAGATACAGGAGATTATTACTGTCTGAGTTACCACAGTGGTGGTGTGTTCACACATTGATAAAGAGTCATACAAAAACCTCTGTGTGACAGGACTCGTGGGAAGCGTATAAGATCCAAGTGCAAGCTTATATTGAACACAGCGTAGTCAGACAGGCAGGGTCAATCTCCAAACAATCAGTGAAACGTAGGCAAGACAAAAGTGTAATCAAATAAAACAGGCAAAGAGTCCAAATACAAATGAGCAGTCCAAAAGTAACAAATAAACAAGGCTACGAAACTAGGCAAAAACTATGGCAATGAACGAGGCAAAACTATGGCGAAAAACAAGACAAAAACTATGACAATAAAACAAAACCGTGGCAATGAAACAGGGAAACCGCTTAGTAGAGTCCACACGGGCAAAACAATACTTCACAAAGCCTGTTTGGTCTAGGCCTCCTTAAATGGCCACCAAACAGGAAGTGACTAGAGAAGCAGCAGAGGGAGCGGCAACAGGCAGTCCATGGGTGAGGGCTCCCTCTGCTGGCGTGGCATTACACTCCGTCAGTCAGAGTCACAGTGACTGCACTGATACAGATGAGAGATACTGCAGCTGCTAATGGGAGGATGACAAACAATACAATGAAACAGCATATCAAACAATTCAGAGACAATTTATTCATATGATGTAATTGTGAAGCATCAGGCAGAGAGTGAGGGTCTGAATCCATGTGCAGACATTTATTAGGAGAAACAACAAGGAGAATCCAGAGAGTGGTCAAAACCAGGTGATGGTCAAACACGAGGCAACACACAGGCAGAGAGGCAAACAACATTTATGGGTCATGCAAGATCAGAATGCAAAGGTTAAAATGTCCAGAGTCATAAAACGAAGTGAATAAGCCACAATGGATGACTCACAATAGAGTGAAAACAGTCAGGGTTTTAAACACAGTATCAGAGTTCAGGTGAGTGTAATTTTTGAGAAGTGGCAGAGGGTGTGATAATATCAAAGAAATATATTATAATTGTACAATATATCACTTACTAGAGTTCACATTTTCCGTAAATAAATGAATACATAACTGTGTGGTGCTTGTTCATCAAAACTTGCCACTGCAATGTTAATTTTCCAAGATCTTCCTTGTCTTTATAATATTTTGATGTCTAGATTTGACTGGAGCTCTGAGGGATTCAGTGTAAGTTTTTGTTAAGCAGGTAAATCAGTCAATCCTAAACAAATTATTATAACAGACTCATTCAGTCATGATCGAGTCTCACTAGTAATTTATTGTCTGGCTAATCTGATTCTCCCATCTGATTTTCACACACAATTTCAGCATGGATGGATTTAGTTCAGGGTTCCTACTGAGTTTAGCTCCAAACCTAATTAGACACACCTCAGAAATCTCATCAAGGTCTTCAGGATCACTAGAAAACCACAGATAAGTGATGCCCTGTCCAAATACTTGACTACTTTCCTTACATATTTCCTGTATTTGGCCCAAGTGTTCAAGTGAGCATGAAGACCGCAAGTGTGTGTAGAACATTTCATTATCTGATGGGACACATTTATAGTATTTACAGAGCTTTATTTTTATTTGAAATACTTTTAAAATAAACTTCTAAATGTCTGTTTAGTAATCACTATAACATGACATATGAGCTTGAGCTTTGGGGCCTCGTTTATATTTCTGAATTTCTGAAATGTACAAACAATTTATAAAATCATCCATACACACAAAAATGTTCCTAAATGCACTAATCTTTATTAATCTCAGTTCATTTTAAATGTAAGCACAATGTGAACAAACACAGTAACCTACAGAACAACCACAAATATCCCTTTGTGATTCAGAAGGAGTACGACACTCATCACCATGGACAAGGAAATACAAATGTGTTTTTATTCAGGAAATCGCTAATTCCAGTGATATACAGTACTCTTCACAAACCATAAAATAATATGAATGCATTTTGTGATCTATTTTTAACTTTACTTTTTTATCTTTACATTTTTATGAATGATTTTGGATTATTTTGATGGCATGTACTGTATGTGCACAAAAGTGTGTACGAATGATCTTTTGCACACTTAAGAACATTTTCACATAATTTCACATAATTTTCTGTCTTTGTAAATCCCAATTTGTTCCTTACTTTGAAGATGAAATCACATGTCATTTAGAATCTGATTGTACATGTGGTTTAGAAATGAGGCCTGCAACCTTTTTAAATTCAAAAAGACAAAAATAAGTCAAAGACTTATAAAATGTTATTTTATTTGCTATCTGGATTTTGATTAATTACAATCCAGTAAAGTTTAAACATCTCTTAAGCTTGTAGTCTATATATTAAAATTACATTTCACCCCTTCAGAGCTTTTATTTTGACTTCTGTAAATAATCAGATTAATATTAATCTACTAAATCTCTCATGAACAAAACCACCAGACCACCAAACATCATTAAACACCTTAAATAACTCTCAAATTCAGAAAACAATACTGAAAGACTGACATCCAAACATTAAGTGCAATACATTTACAAGATGACAAATATTAAAGTTTTTTTTTTTTTTTGTTAAATAAAAGATCAATATGAATAGCATATCAGTTTGTAGTCTCATGTCAAACTGGTTCACATGTATGAATCTATGTGTTTTTTTGAGAGCAGATGCTCTTTAATATTTTTAGGTTTATGATCAACCCAGTAAAATAATTCATTGTTGATAGTGTCTGTCTAATTTCTGTAGTTCACATTCATCACTATTAGTATTAAAGCTTTTAATATTTTGTATAACATGAACATGCATGAATAAATTGATCTGTGGTCTGAGACTGACAGCTGCCTGTTCTGTGTATGAAGATCATTTACATAGAGATACACTTTGCATGAGAGTGTTTATAGTGCTGTGAGTTTAACACTTCATGACTGAGAGCAGAACAGAACAGAATCTTCATCATCACACAAGACAAAACAACAACAATGAACAACATCATCATCCTCATCTGGACACTCACACTGTTTGCTCAAGGTTTGTAGTAAAACTTTCATAACAACAATTACACTAATTGTTTTAAAATGTAAAACATCATTTTAATTCTTGTCTTTTCTTCCTTCCTTTCAGAGTGTAGAGGACAGATCACTGTTACTCAGAGTCCATCATTAATAACAGCAGCTCAAGGACAAGAAGTCAGAATGAACTGTAAAACCAGCAGTAGAGTGGATGGTGGTAATGACTTAGCCTGGTACTTACAGAAACCTGGAGAAGCTCCTAAACTCCTCATATATTATGCATCAAACCGTTACACTGGAACTCCATCTAGATTCAGTGGCAGTGGATCTGGCAGTGATTTCACTCTGACCATCAGTGGAGTCCAGACTGAAGATACAGGAGATTATTACTGTCAGAGTTATCACAGTGGTGGTGTGTTCACACAGTGATAAAGAGTCAAACAAAAACCTCCGTCAGTCAGAGTCACAGTGACTGCACTGATACAGATGAGAGATACTGCAGCTGCTGATGGATGTGATGAATCACAAACACTCTCATCTAAACACAAAATGAGTTAGTGAATGTAAGTGGAAAATTAAGTGGAACACAGTCATAATATACTTCTGTAAATAAATATAAATCCACCAGATTTATGTAACATTTCCTCGTTTGTTAATTAGGGTCTCACACCTGTTTCAGTTCTCCTTGATTGTGTATTTATGTATCTACTACTACATATATTGTAAAAACGTTAATTTGGTGTAAAGTTGCTTTGCAACGATATGTATCGTGAAAAGCGCTATACAAATAAATTTGAATTGAGTTGAATTGAATATTTATGAGTTTCCTTAGTTTCATTGTTCCAACTGCTCTGAGCAGTCTGTTTTTCTTTTGTTGATTCATTGAATCTACCTTTCTTGGGCATATATTTGTGTAGAAGCATTGCTAGAGATGCTGGGTCCCTTGTCACTGTTTCTAGACCCCTCAGTTACAACTGCAAAATCGCTGGGCATCTCTCTACCCAAAGGCCCCTGTTCCAGCATTACCCCTACCTGATGTCCCTGTATGTGGTTCTGAAACAAACACAGTAGTGGCCAACTGTAATGGTCAATATTGTATGGCCTGTTACCTGCAAAAACCTGCAGAAGCTCCTAAACTCTTGATTCATTCTGCAAATCGAAGTAAATCAAACACTCCATCTAGATTCAGTGGCAGCGGATCCAGAACTGATTTCACTCTGACCATCAGTGGAGTCCAGACTGAAGATACAGGAGATTATTACTGTCAGAGTGCACACAGTGGTCCAGTGTTCACACAGTGATAAAGTGTCATACAAAAACCTCCATCAGTCAGAGTCACAGTGACTGCACTGATACAGATGAGAGATACTGCAGCTGCTGATGGGAGGACGACAAAACAAAATCACAAAACGTATTCAAGTTTTCAGATACTATTTATATGACAAAGTTGTGAAGCATCAGGCAGAGAGTGAGGGTCTGAATCATGTGCAGAGATTTATTAGGAGAAACAAGGAGAGAGTGGTCAAAACCAGGCAATAGTCAAACACAAAACAAACAGGCAGAGAAGCAAATAAAATGCAGGGGCTGTGTAAGATCAGAATGCAGAGGTTAGAAAATCCAGAGTCATAAAACCAAAAGAAGAAAGCAAACAAAGTTTTACAGTGAGTGAACAAGCAGTCAGGGTTTAAATAGGCCAGTCTAATTAGGCTGATGAGAAACACCTAAAAACAATGACATCAGAGTTCAGATGAGTGTGACCTCTGGTGGTGGAGTTAAGAAGTGGCAGTGGGTGTGACAATACCAAGGACATATGTGACCCTGGACCACAAAACCAGTCATAAGGGTAAATTTTTCGATACTAAGCTCTATACATCACCCGAGAACTGAATAAATAAGCTTTCCATTGATTTATGGTTTGTTAGGATAGAACAATATTTGGCCAAGATACAACTATTTCAGTATATGGAATCTGAGGGTCCACAAAATCTAAATATTGAGAAAATTGTCCTTAAAGTTGTCCAAATTAAGTTCTTTGCAATGCATGTTACTAATCAAATATTAAGTTTTGATAATATTTACTGTAGGAAATTTACAAAATATCTTCATGGAACATGATCTTTACTTAATTTCCTAATGATTTTTGGCATAAAATAAAAATCTATAGTTTTGACCCATACAATGTATTTTTGGCTATTGCTACAAATATACCCCAGTGACTTAAGACTGGTTTTGTGGTCCAGGGTCACATATAATAAAATCATACTATATATCAGTTACTGGATTTCCCATTGCCTAGAAGGAAAAAAAAAAAAAAAAAAAAGTTTGGTGCTTGTTCATGCAAAACTTGCCACCACAGTGTTAACAATGTTTCGAGATTTCCCTCATCTCAGAACAAAAATCAGAATCAGAGCAAAAATAAACAACAACAGGAAAAAAAGGCCACCATAGTTCAGTAAGAGCTGTGAGTGACACAGATACTGAAGGACACACATAACAGAATACACTGAAAACTCAACTGACTCATTTCAGAGAATAAAGTGTCAAACAGTCAAACTCATATTTGAGTGAATTTTGTTCCTCTCAGAAAAGAGCAGCTCCTAATTTGACTACACATAATTTCCTTCATCTGCAGGTGGTTTCATAGTTCCTAAAAATGTTCCTAAATGCATTAATCTTTATAAATGTCAGATCATTGTAAATTCAAGCACAATGTGAACAAACACAGCAACCTACAGAACAACCACAGATATCCCTTTATGATTCAGAAATCAATAAAGGAAATCAATTCTTTATTTTTCTTTCTTTCTTTCTTTCTTTCTTTTGCAAATCCCAATGTGTCTCTTACTTTTAGGATGAAATCCTAAACCATTTAGGATCCGATTGTACATGCATTTTATGAGGACGTTTTTTTTTTTTTTTTTTGTAACTCAACAAGACAAAAATAAGTCAAAGACATTAAGACAAAATATTATTGTATTTGCTAATTGGATTTTTATTAAATAAATTGCTTAACATAGTTTGTTAAGGATTTTAATCTATATATTTAAAAAACATTTCACCCATCTGTAATTTATTTTGACTCCTCCAAATATTAAACAGATTAATAATAATCTAATACATTCACCACAAACAAAACCACCAAACCATCAAACCATCATTAAACACTTCAAAATCTGAACAATTACAGTAAATCTCAAAATCACAACAGAATACTGAATGATTGATAGCTAAACATTAACACGGTAAATTTACAAGATGGAATTGCACACAAAATAATGTGTTATAAACGATACATTGGAATATCACCTCAGTTTTCAGTCTAGCGTCAAACTGGTTTATATTTATAAATCTGTATGATTTTACAAAGCAGATGCTCTAATGTTTTGAAGAAGGTGAACATGCATGAAGAAATTATTAGGCTGTCTAAGACTGACAGCTGCCTGTTCTGTGTATGAAGATCATTTACATAGAGAGACACTTTGCATGAGAGTGTTTATAGTGCTGTGAGTTTAACACTTCATGACTGAGAGCAGAACAGAACAGAATCTTCATCATCACACAAGACAAAACAACAACAATGAACAACATCATCATCCTCATCTGGACACTGACTCTCTGCATTCAGGGTATATATTTTATAATAAATCATAAACTATACTACAATATCTCATAATTTTATGCACTAGAATGATACATTAGAATGATAATATTTGATCAGAATATTCACTAAACAACTAAAATGTCTTATTTCAGAGATGTGGGGTCAAATGACAGTGACTCAAAATCCAGCAATAAAATCCATCAAACAAGGAGAAACTGTTACAATCAGCTGTAAAACCAGTCAGACACTTTCGAGCTGTAGTAGCTGTGTGTCTTGGTATCAGCAGAAACCTGGAGAAGCTCCTAAACTCCTCATATATTTTGCAACAAGCCGTTACACTGGAACTCCATCTAGATTCAGTGGCAGTGGATCTGGCAGTGATTTCACTCTGACCATCAGTGGAGTCCAGACTGAAGATACAGGAGATTATTACTGTCAGAGTTTACACTACCCGAGCAGCACTCGGGTGTTCACACAGTGATAAAGAGTCAAACAAAAACCTCCATCAGTCAGAGTCACAGTGACTGCACTGATACAGTTGAGAGATACTGCAGCTACTGATGTAAGCATAACAAACAAGTAACAAACTTTAATTCAAATTTTTATTTATTTATTATTATTATTATTATTATTATTATTATTATTATCTGTAATTACATTTATAAATTACACTGTTGACTCATTGCTTACACCTTAACCCACCCGTAAGCCAACCCATACCACCAAACCTGTCCCTAAACTTACCTGTTTCCTACCTCAACAGCAGCAGAAGTGTTTTGCACTACAGTATAAACACAATACGTACATTGTACTTATTTTTTTAATGTAACTGCATAATAGTTAAGGCCACCTAATAAAAAGTGGGACCAAAGGAAGTATCAGTCAACTGTCATAAATTATCTGATGTAAGAGAGACAACAGATGAGAAAGAAAAGATTAAGCAAATATTGTCCTTCTATTGATATTTTTTTCTGATCCAAGGAAACCTTGAGAATATTCATAATGAAGATTCAAAAATACAAAGAAGAAGACTGAGTTAGGAAACTACTCCTGCTGACATTTTAAAGTCAGAAGATAAATCATATCGAATGTTTCATAAACGTTTTATAATCATGGTATTTCAAACTTGTCACTTCATTGGCACGTTTCATTGCTGATCATCTGACAGACAAACTTAGTGTTTTGAAATTGTTTCATCATTCCAGGTAGTTCTCTCAACATTATTTGTTGGTTGTTAATTTATTTATTTTTTATTTTTTTTATTATAATACTTTTTTAATCCATAACACCAACTCTACATATGAATCCTGGGAGCACCTGAACAAACACTACATGCATCTTCATCTGTTAGTTGAATGATGTTGTCAGACACAAATGGAGCTTGTTGAGAAGCTTTATTGAATGTTACAGCAAATACAGCAGATTGAAAGATCAGCCAGTGCTTTGACACTAGAGCTCTCTTTCAGTATTGAGTTGTAAATGACTACAGCTGCAGCACTAGACTCATGTGGATCCTGCCTGACACAGGACACTCAGATACGCCTCATCTTCAGGAGAGAGCAGCGCTCACTGGAGAAACTTCAGCACTCCGACTGACTCTTGTGGAACGAGACCTCTTGAGGAGCTCCTTCATGTGTTACTCTGCAGACGTATAGCTCTCCCTCTTCCCAGTGCTACTTTGCGAGCGGCCGTCCCGCTCGCTCTCTGCGCTGGTCTCAGTGTCCAGCTCACCAGCGCCCCTGTGGAGAGTAAGAGCTGAGCAGGCAGAGCAGTGCGGCTGAGTCTCCAGAGATCTGCAGAGAAGAGGGCGGCAGCAGAGACACTGAGGGCTTCACTGTGGGACCAGCTGCAGGAGACAAACACAACACATTCACAAACACTAAGAAAACACACTGCAGCTCCAGCACTCTTTTACCCTGCATCATTCACATCATTTCAACATGACTTTCAAGAGCAGACATCTCATTGTTCTTCTTATTCAACATCACTTCAGCTGATATATTTATGCAATATACAACACACACACACACACAATCACTATATACATTTGAAGGAACATAAACATAAAGATCTAATATTTTAGTAGATATATGCTCTTACATTTTTCTTTACAATTATCCAAAATGTAACAATTTCGGTCTGTTATGTTATGACTACAGCTCAAATCAAATTATATCATAAGAATAGAAAGAAAACAACAAAAAAGAAAACAGTTGAATCATAATTTCATAATTCACTCCTGTCCAGTTGGCGGTGAGTGTGCTCCAGTGTGGCAGCAAAGCACTGGATACAGAACAAAAACAAAACTGTCACAAATCTTTTGCTATGCATTTGGTTGCGCATAGGTGAGTAGCCTACACACTTCAGCTACAGCGATCCATCATCCACATTAAAGAGCACCTAAATAGTATTTATTACTTGAATTTCCTAATGAAATGGACAGAATTTGAAATCTGAGACATTGTTTCATATCAAAAGTAACAAAGCACAGAGCTCAGCCTTTTGCAATTTATCGGATGGGAGGCACATTATGTGCTGTTCATTCATCAACTGAAAACAACATAAACCAAAATATCGATTGGGATTTAAGAATCTATATTGGTTCATTAAAATGAGAGTCTATTAAAATTGAGAAATCAATTTTTCGCCCAGTCCTAGCATATTTTGTTTTTTTTTAAACTATCGTTCTGTAGGTTCATAATATATAAACCACTGATTTATAAGCACAACATGAGATTCATGAGAAATCATTGACTGAATTACGAAACAACATCTTTATTAAAATGTCACATCATGTATAATATCTATAACAAGAATGAAGAATTATGAACAGAGTGTAAAAATGAGCTTAGAAAAGATTTAGGTGCTCAGTACAAACAATTCTGTTCTTAATGCAACAACATTTTTCAATTAAACATTTATTTATGCATGTTTTAACATTTGTTTTTACATTTATTATTATTATTATTATTATTATTATTATTATTAATAATTCTTTTTTAATTAAATATTTTTATACAGAAGAATTAAAAAGACTTGCTGAACACCAGTTTAGTTCCTCCACTGAATGTGTACCACAATCTAATGACGGTGTAACCCACACTGTAAAACCCGATAAGTTCAGAGTACTCAAAACTTTTGTGGAAACTGATTACCTAAGATTTTTTAAGTAAACATACTTAAAAATTACAATTACACTAAACTTAAATATTTTTCTTTCCTTTTTTTTTTATTTTAAGTACAGTGTACTTAAAACTTTAGTGTAGGATATGTAAAGTTTTTTTGTTTTCAAAACTTACTGTTTTTAATTAATTACCACTTATATAAATAAAATATTTTAGTCAATAAATAAACTTTTGAATAACTCATAGCCTGATACATATTTGAGTTCAAAATACTAAAAAGAAGCACACACAGAACTGTTGACATATAATTAAAGGGTTTTTATTTACTATTAAATTCTTTGTCTATTTTGTATGACTGTTTATATAAATCTCTGTAAACATGTAACAAATTAAATTAGAAACTGTTAAAACATTGATTACAATTTTTTTTTTTACACCCATGGCCATTATTTTGCAACATGGCAAATCAAAATAAATAAAAAAAATAAAAAATGATAAATTATAGGAAATAAAAACAATAAATGAATAAGTCAAAACACAAAAAATAATACATACCTGATTTCAAAACCAAGTATTTGTTGCATTAAATATGCAACAGAGATAGATTGTACAAAACGTAAATGTAAACATTTAAATGCTTTAAACTACATGTTCCATTGTGTAAAGTGCAACTGAGGTACATCTAACAACTTACCAAATGTTTAAACTACATGTTAAACAATATACACTTGTAAACAACCTTAAAATAAACAAAATCTGATTACAAAAATCAAGTTTCTGTTGTAAGAGTGCAACTGGGGTAGATTTGGTGCAGAAGACAACCTACCAAATGTAAAAATGCTGTAAACTACATGTTTAGCTTATAAAACAAATTGAGATAAACAAACAAAGGAAGTGACAATATTAAAGTAACAACCTACCAAATGTTTAAACTACATGTTTAACAATATACACTTGTAAAACACCTTAGAATAAAAAAAATACAATCTGATTGCAAAACGTTTTTGTTGTAGAAGTGCAACTGAGGTAGATTTGGTGCAGAAGACAACATACCAAATGTGAAAATGCTTTAAAATACATTTTCTACAACATACGCTTACAAAACTACTTAGCAGGAACTAACAAACCCAGAGTGCAATCAAGATAGATTTGGTGGCCAGGACACATCCTACCCAATGAAAACATCCAAGCACTTAAAACAGCACTTGTAGACAAGATGGAATTTGCCTACAATGTAAGTAATAGTTCATTTTTGAGATTGAGTAAGCAGGGTTTCAGAGGTTTACCATCATCAAGCCCCATCAGCATTTTCTGGATGAATGTGAAAGTGTGAATCAATTTTCTTGGGTAATCCAAATGCAATGCATACATTAACCCAAAGAGTAACACAAAGGCCTCAGGGAACGTGGGGATGTCACTCAGCACAAACTCATCTTCCACCACAACAGTGGTCTTTGCCGGACTGAAACAGACAGGACCAGTGTTCTCAGTGACTTCCATCACAAGGGCAAGAGGGGTACCAGTGATGTCTGGCTCATCCGACTCCTCCACCTGGAATGCACAGAGAGGGTCCAACTGTAAACATGTCTAGTAATGAATCATCAGCTATTTCATCAGAATTTTTTGGTTAACTATCACTTTAATATAGTATCATACTTAACCAGGCAGGCCTTTTCAGTTTACACTGAATTGACCCAAATTTAAAAACTAGACAAGAACATACATAGAGAATTTGCAAAAGTAGAGTGAAAAAGTTGAATATATATTGTTATGGTAATTCGTTAATGAAGCAAAGACTAAAAAAAACCCTGGTAAGCACAAAAACTGATCCTGTTTGGTGAGTGCACTGAATACTTACATTCCATGTCTTAAAAAACTGTGGGTCATCTTCCCGCAAGTATATTGCTAGGGCACGAAGAACTACAGTGCGCTTTATGTTGATATCATGCATATCCTTGAAAGACAAGCAAAAATAACAATGAACAAGGAGACAAAGTTATTCTGGGTTCGATACTACAGGTGTACTAGGGTGTACAGGTTAACTCACCTCACGATCATAAATCCTGAGGATGTCACGCAGCACCTCCGAGACCTTGCCAGTATGTGACGCTTTTTGCCTGTACAAGGCAAATAGTTGTGGCGTATGCCTGTCCAATTCGGCATAGAACTGGTTTCGAAGATTGGTGTTTGTGATGCGATGAAACTCTGCACAAACCTACAAAACCATAAATACACAAAATGTATAAATAACATCAAAACAGCCTTAGAGAAACATACAATGCAATCATCTTGATAGAAGTTAAGCATTACTCTCCAAAAAAGTTTTTGATATCTTTGAAAGATTAGGTAGTGGCCAATTCACACATATTCAACAAATTTCAACAAATGCTAATAATCAGCAACAAACCCCAAAAGTCTCATTGACAAACTAGTTTGTTAGTGTTTGCTGGAGCCGGACAAATAATTTAAAGTTGAGGCAGAAAAGAGAAATGTAGATGTTTTACCTGCGACTCAATCTGAAGTGCTGGCCATTTCACCAGGAAGTCCTTCAACAATGGGTTTTCCTGTACGATCTCCTGGCGACGAAGGGAAAATGTCATCTGCATAAGATTATCTATCAACAACAGGTTTTTCTCACTCTTCTCAACTTCGTGTAGAATGTTTAGTCTCATTTCTTCCAAACTGGCCTGGTTTTGTCCCTTTGGAAAGTTTGGAAGGAAGTTCACTTCTGCTCGTCTTGCTCGTTTTATGTTGGAGTGGGGAGGGTCTTTGTCAGGATTGTTCTTACTTCTTTTGCCTGTGTTGACCGACACCTCCAGACATCCAGATCTGGCTAGCTTGGTACGGTAATTGCCCATTTTGAATTTAAGGCTTATCTTCCATCCATACCATCCATTTTCACTTCCAGGCTCTTTAAGGCATGGATGAGCTTTAACAAGAGCCTCTGCTGCCATACCCACATCCCTGTCACTTGGGTAAGGTTTGAAACCATGGATTACTGATGCCATGCTCTCTAGGATGTTGTGCTTTTGGGCCCTGGATAATTTCAGTGTCTTTCCAGATCTGTCATAGGCAATATTTCCCTCTTCAAGCACATGCTCGACTTCATAGGAAAAAGTAGGCACAGGAAAAATGTCAGGCCAGGTCTTCCGACACTCGCTTACAGGCACATGAGGAAGGATTTCTGTATCAGAACTTGCAAGTGAGCTGGCATCAGATTCTGATCTAACAACTTTGAGTGTTCCCTTCTCTGGTAACTCTTGAATATCAATCAGACAGCTCAGTTGTCCATTAAAATCTGCATCCTCATACTGCAGGGTAAACTCAAAATCCAGTCTTGGCTTGACTTTCTCTCGCAGTATGGCGATTAGATCATCCACTGATTCTGGTCGTCCAGTCAAAGTTACTTTCACTGCAATATCTGTGGCAATGTAAACACGCAGCATGAATTTCTGGGGTGCTGCCATCGTCTGGAAGACAAACAAAACAATTGATGAAAACAGGCATGGCATATTTATTAACATTTTTTAAACACATACAGAAATTAAAGTTATTCTCACACTATTATATTATGACTGATTAGTATAAAGACCTTAGAATGTAAGGATAAAGCGCTGCAGATTTTTGTTTTTTTTAGGCTTTGCTGACCACAAAATAAATCAAATTCTAACAGTTTTTTTTTTAAATAATATTAAAATCTGAACTACAGTCACAATCTGCAATTGGTTTAAAATTAACAGTCATACATACACTATTACTGAAGAAGTATGAAGTGTTTGGGTGTCAACAGCACTTTTCCTTCAACCCTGTATGCACAGAGGGGTAAAATGCCATTCAGCTCGGATAGGCTGTGGACAGTCATATTCCCTGGGGAAAGCTCATATGACCTCAGGTGTTCAATGTACCATGACTTGTGTTCTCGGCAAAGAAATGTCACATCATTGTTAACAAGGAGAATCGATTCAATTTTGCTAAACTGGGGAAGTCCCCCTTCCTGTCCCACAGACACAAACATTCCAGCATCAAAATTAGTTCCATCAATAATGATCCTTGAAGTGCTGTAGATCATGTTGCTGTTTGTTTTTTGTTCAATGTGAACTTTTGCAACTTCAGGAAGCGATGACACCAAAACAGAAGAGACATCTGTAATCTGCTGATGTGGTTTGAAGAATGATGGTGTATTGAGGAAGTATGCCACCATGTGCTGATGCCGAGTTGCTAGTGTTATCAGCACATTCTTGAAGTTTTGTGTATCATGAATTACACGCTTGAAAAAGCGGTGCTTCCCTTCAAACCTCATCGTCCACAAATGGACAAGAGGCCCAAAACAACGTATTAAATCTGGATAATGCTCCAGATAATGATGCTTGGGGAGCAGTCGGAACTCTGGAAAAACCTCTTGAAGGATTTGTCTGTGGTCCTGTATCTTCGTTTGCAAATACTGAATGGAATCTTCATCAAATTTTGGAGATAGCACCACTTCCACAACTTCCTTCAAATCCATCAAAACATTCCAAAAACAGTCTTCCTCAGGAACCATATTGCCAAGCATCAATGGGAGTAGTCTCAATAATGTGAGATTTTCGTGACCATTGCCACCAATGGTCTTCTTTCCTGCAAAGTTCTTGGGAATGGGATGTGGCTTGTCAGTCTTGTCTGCATGTTGGTATGGGAATGTCACAATTTTCTTGTTCAAATACTCCAGGGTAAAATATTTGAGCTTAATCATCTCCTGAATACACAGGGCCAACTCCACTGGAACAATGCCTTCAAAAAGATCATGAAGGACATCAGGCGGGAAACCAGTGATTGTGTGAAAACACTGCAAACTCTCTCTCAAGACACAGTCTCTTTGGACACCAAACTGACTGTGACCATCCCCTTGTAAAACATCCTGCAGGTCATGATCATGGCTGGCTTTTGTCCTTGGGGTAAATTCGCCATCTCCAACAGCAGAAGACTGAATCTCTTCTCGTGTAGCTTTGCAGAATCTACAAACATATCCAGCTCTGAAAGACTGCACAAAGCCTGCTAAGGAATGGGCAGCTAGATTGTCAGCCACAACCACTGAAACAGTACCCCGAACTGACTGACCAAGGGACTCGATAAAAACCCCATCATGTTCAAGGCAGCCAAGGTCTTGCAACAAAGGAGAAAGTGCTCTTTGGTAGCCACAGCTGTGAAGGTCTGGTACCTTACATAGGGCAGCAAGCTGAATCACATGCAATGCAGACCGATATTTAGATGGCAGATCAGCAAACATCCAATAGACTGAACAGAGTTTGTGGATCTTACGTGAAGTCCCAAGTGGATTAGCGATTTCTAGATCATCTATGTATAAAATCAATGGCAGTGACAGTTCTGAAGATGACAACAAAGTATTCTCCTGGAAATACTTGCCATCTTTATGGCTCATATAATGACCTTCTTGTGATGCCTTTGTTTCCTTTATTCGGTCAAGGATGTCAGTATGTTTGCATATTTCCTGGATCATCTGAAGTATTGGGACATAAACGACTGTGCGCCCAGGCTCCAACACATACTGCACTGGCTTTACCACAGGAAATGTTTTTTTCGAAATATGTTTTTCTTCGTTTATTTGAAGACAAGTCCTCACCTTTAGCTGTGGCACTGACAAAAATGTTTGTGTCATTAACAGCATTTACCAAATCATTCAAGACAGCTTCAGTAGGAGATACATGATGCTGTTGTAGTATCTCTTTTATAGTATCTTTGATAAGAGGTTGCGATAAGGAAAATATCTCTGACAGATGATCAACTATTTCCTGACATGCCATGTCAGAAACATGAAGAACAGTCTGCATCTTCAGAAACAGGGAAGACAAATTATGGTGTAACTGGGCTCTTAACTCTCCGATGTTGACATTTTCAGCCTCAGGAACAGAAGTTGAAGTGTCCGCAATCAAACAAGGAACTGGATCATCTGCATTAAGGTCTGCAGTGCTTGTGACTGGGGAACTGTCATTTTCTATTGATACAATATGATCACAAAAGTCTAAACTTCCAGAATGCTTCCTACTTTTGTGAGCATTAAATGATGAATACACATTGGTGTGGTAGGTACAGTTCTTAAACGGGCATGTCACATTTTCATGGTTCTTTAAGTGGCTCCTTAAATGGCAGAACATGTTCGATTCTGAGAAGGGCTCTTTGAGGCCACACAAGGGACAGGTAAAAAATGAAGATCCTGTTTTTGATCCTTCACTATCAAGAGTTCTCTGTGTGTCTTTGTGAATCCGTGACAAATGAATTTTCAGAGCATTAAATGACTGAAATGTGCAAATGCAAGAGTCATAGAGGCATGGCAAAGGGCTAACTCGTGAGTAATGACTGTGCTTTAAACGGTAGTGCCGAAATAACTGTGCCCGGGTGTCTGAGGAGACAGCACACAACTTGCACTTCCACTCCATTGATTTTTTTGAATCCTACAATTGGAGTGAATACTTTCATTTTAAAACCAAGAAATTTAGCCTTAACGTTACATTGTGTTATGTAACTTACCACTGGAATTGAATCAGATCTTCACAATAACTGGGACTCTACATCTATACAGGAAAACAAAAATAACAGCATTTCAGTTTTCATTATAATAAATTAGATCTGGCAAATGCTACAAAGTCGACCAATGAGGCCAAAGCCAATGCACGTTTCAGTCATTGTTTTGTACAATTTGTACATTGCTTTGTAAACTCTGAACACATGTTATTCTACTTCACTCAGTTGTTAATTTGATCTGTACAAAATTAGATAAATATTCAATGCAGGGTTATGTGTGAAGCTGCTAAAAATATCTAAAGTACACGAAAAAAGGATACTTACCAAGTTCACAGACTCTGCATCCACTTTAGCCTACAACGCAAAAAATATGTAAATGTTAATACGAGCTTGCCGGTGTCTCTACCATCCCTACTTTTCACAACTCTTATTATTAACTATTTTACCAATATATTGCTAACTTTGTGTCATTAGCCTTAACATAATGGATAAAAGTTACAGCTAGCCACAAGTACATTAACAGCTGAAGGCAAGCATAAATTCGCATTTTCCAAAACAGATCGCTTAACAAAAACAGAATAAAAAAAATATGACTTCCCAGACAGCAAGCAGCGTTGTCCCAGATCCGTCTCACATTTGGCCTGCATGGATTTCACTCAGTCCAGATATGGACCGGATCTGAGCCAAAACTATGTTACTGACTGGGTTCCGCCGACTAACTGATTACAATATTAACGTTACATATAAATTAAATATGGCAGTGGGGTTAATGGTTAAAAAATGCGCGCGAAGCAGAGCACTGCAGAGACGCTTGTCGAGCTTTCTACATTAACGTTACCGGTAAAAAGACAATAAAGCCAAACATGAAACATGTTTAAAAGATATACTTGTAGTTATTATGATAAAATAAAAAGCAGATTAAAAAAACATTTACTTACAAATCTCCCCACGTGCGTCCAGACTCGCACGAGTGTCCACCATCTTGGTTATGTTTTCTGGTAGCGTCAGTTAGAACGATGGCGTACGTCCTGACGTAGATGACGTCATTGAACGTTACTCCGTATACTTAAAAATATCACTTCAGTTGCAATGTATACTCAAAAATGATGAGCAACTCAAAATTAAAATTAAGTCATTTGTTCAAAAAATGCTATAGTTTTAAGTTCAATAAACTATGTAACCGATTTTAATTATGGTGTTCTCATTTTTTATAAGTTAGTAGTACTGTTCGGGTTTACAGTGCAGGTTACTAGCCCTTATCCAACCTAAAAGAAAAAAGGGATATTACGGTATCTGTATATATAAATATTGTTTTATTTTACTTTGTGAGAAATTAAATATTGATAATAGAGCAATAGAAAATGTCACATTTAAGAAATGAGTATATATATAAATATACATGGAACTGAATAGCTGAACGTAGCTCCGCCCACTGCCGATTGCATCATTGCAATTATTCGAACCAACGCAAGCATTTCATCTCGTGAGAGAAGCAATGGCGGATAGAGCAGCGTTTCATCTCTTTTCACAATTCTGCTGTGGAAACGAATAGAGAGAGAAGAGTAAGAACCAGATTAAATGCAATACTTGAATTTAAATTTGCTGTTTTAAAAGAGAAAATTGTTTATTGAGTTGTATTATTCCCATAAAGTAATCGAGGAGCTGGGCAAGTTCGTCTGATGAAATCCATGTAAAACGGCCTTTATGTGGTGCACGAGGGATTAATTCTAGCTAATATCCCTCATTTCTTGGTAAGTTAGTTCATGACTTATTTCATATGCTTTATGGAGTTAATATTATTATTTTTTTTTTTTTGAGAGTTGAGTGTATTCAAATGATGCTGTGATTATATATTTTGTAAAAAAATGTTAAAAAGTCGATAAAGAGGTGAAATATGAGTTTATTCATTGGTTAAATTGATGATTTATTGTTTTAAAAGCATTTAAGCTATTTGGGTGATAAGTGTGACATTTGTAAAGTAATTTACATGGGGCTTTATGCTAATTATGCAGTCCTACATGTTATTGGCTACGAGCTGATTGAGTTCACTTACATTAATTGAAGGTGTTATTCTTCAATATTAATATTATGTTAAGAAAATGTGAAAACACAAAGATGTGAGTGTATATTACTGTGTTTTACAAGGTTAAAAATGTTCAATTGAAGTGTTAAACTTGTTAAACGGGAAATATTTGTGATTAATTGTGCTTTTGCCTTGTTTTGCAAGGTTGGGTTTTTCTTTTCCGCTTTATTTGAGTTCCTGTACCTGAATTCATCTTTGGAATTGGATGAGGGGTTTCCTGGACTTCTTAATACGTCTGTTGTTTCTGCCATCCACAAGGAGCACAATGCTGGCAGAAACTGGCGAGCCAGACTACTTTCCCGAACTTGGAAAATCGTTGTAAAGTATCGAAGTGGTAGGACCATTTTGTTTTTTTTTTGTTTTTTTTACACTTTCCCTGGACATTGTGGTGGAAGCCAAGATCGATTTCCCTTTTCGTGTGCGGAGTAGCATTTCATAAGCGAACCTTGAACTGAGTTAGACTTCACGTCCTCAAGTTACGTCCTCAAGTTAATTTACTTCACAGACATTTATATAGAAAGGTCTTGAAATTGTATTTTTTTTATATTAATTTACCTGTATTCAATTTTATTCTTGCAGTTGCTTATTTTGTTGTATATTTTAGTTTCATTGAAAGGGTTGTGGAAAGAAATGATTCAAGGGATTGATTCAAGTTATATTTCTTGATACAGAGTATAATTGAGTATATGAATTCTACAGTAAAAGGAAAGAAACAAGGTAAACCAAAAAGCTTATAGCTGAGCTTAACCAAGCATTTTCAGAAAAAATACAAGAGTCAGTTACGTTGAAGCTGATTTTATTTCAATATTTCCTTTAAGAAAAATAACAGTGAACTGTTTATGTTGTAACTTTATTTGTTTTGGTGCATACAATCAAATACAGATAAGAAGAACCTTTTACCTTTTGGTAACTACAACCTGGTGTTGGTGGTTATTTCCCTTGTCTCGTTGCAACACTGGCTTACGAGCAAATGTGATCTTCTGATCTGGTCCATGTAAAGAGGGTTTATGCTCACGTATGTGGTACCGGTTACAACATGGTTGTACAAAAACCTCTATTCCACTCGAGTGAACACAAAATGTCAACACACTGAGAGTAGAAACACCTCAGCTGTTGACAACACTCAGTCATTCAGTTTGACAAAATACTTTTCAAAAATTAAGAACAAAACACTTTCACACAAAATACTTTCAAATTGTTTGTTATTGCTTAAATAACTATTAAATTCTTTTCATAATCTGTTTTTTTAATTATCTCATTTACAATTGACCTGATTCAGTCTGACTATATATCCTTTATTTCTCATTCATTCGCTAATTGTGTCTCTAGTTGAGTTGATTATAAATTATTTTATCATTGATGATAAAAGGTTGTGTAGTTTCTTATGATGTTTCTGTTCTTCATGTGCAGCTCAGTCGTCATGATTCACAGAGAAACCTGCAGCTTCAGACAAATGAATCAGTAATTCAGAACTTTTCAGATCTCTGTTTTCAGTCCAGACTCATTTGACACAATTATGTGTTCTAATGATCTTTATACAAATGGAGAGAGAAAAAAAAAACATTAAAAAATAGTGAAAAGATTTCTTGTATAGCAAGTATCAGCACTGATTTTATGTTAAAAAGACAACAATGGGCATGAAATCAACTTGAAATCAAACAGTACATGATTTTATTAATAACTTTATATATATGTTATTAGCAGCTTATTAGCATCACTGCCCACCTGCCCACTTCTTTGCATTGTCAGCACATGCTTCAGTGCTCTGAGAGTGTTTATAGTGCTGTGAGTTTAACACTTCATGACTGAGAGCAGAACAGAACAGAATCTTCATCATCACACAAGACAAAACAACAACAATGAACAACATCATCATCCTCATCTGGACACTCACACTGTTTGCTCAAGGTTTGTGAGTTAAAACATGATATTTTGTTAGTACTTTAAAATGTGAAATGTATATCATTGTCAGATTTGTGTAAATGTTGTTCTTGTTCTTTATTTCAGAGTGTAGAGGACAGATCACTGTAATTCAGAGTCCATCATTAATAACAGCAGCTCAAGGACAAGAAGTCAGAATAAACTGTAAAACCAGCAGTAGAGTGGATGATGGTACTGACTTAGCCTGGTACTTACAGAAACCTGGAGAAGCTCCTAAACTCCTCATATATGCTGCAACAAGCCGTTACACTGGAACTCCATCTAGATTCAGTGGCAGTGGATCTGACAAGGATTTCACTCTGACCATCAGTGGGGTCCAGACTGAAGATACAGGAGATTATTACTGTCAGAGTGAACACTATAACAGTGGTAACTGGGTGTCCACACAGTGATAAAGAGTCGTACAAAAACCTCCATCAGTCAGAGTCACAGTGACTGCACTGATACAGATGAGAGATACTGCAGCTGCTGATGAGAGGATGACAAACAACACAAAAATTGTAGCATAAATTTGAGAGATTTAATCCAGTATTTTTTTTACTTATTTACTTTACTTACTTACTTTCTATACATATTTAATATACATATAAAGTAAAATGTAGCCAGTATTGCTGTCTAGTCTATATGGAAGAACTATCAAATAAATCACACTCTGAGGCTTGATATATGACTCAAATGACAGCTTGCACTTTATAAACTATGAATGGAATAAAAAATTTCCCCAGGTTCATAATCTGACTATAATTCTGTTTCCGTAGGTGTTGCCAAGGTTAATGTTTATCTATAAAATATAAGCTTAAGCGCTGACCCTTTCAACCAACAAAAAGCTTTATATCGCAGTGCATGATGGGAGCCAGCGTATAAAACTGATTCATGTTTCCCAGCATGAATTGTGACATGAATAAATTGTGCAGCTAAATTCTGTATTATTATTATTATTATTATTATTATTATTATTATTATTATTATTATTATTATTATTATTATTATTATTAATGTTGTGACTTTTCAACAGCTTGTTTTGTAAGGTTCAAAACTTTCAAAACTTTTTTATCTTAAAGTTTTGTTGATTGTCACCATTGTTGAGGTTTGTATGATTTGTTGATGCGTCAGTGAAAAATGATTGCTGTTGTTGCGTTTTTGAGAGGCAATTACTGTTTATTTTTATTTTTTTTTTTACAGTGTAAATGCATCACAGTGACTTTTCTATAATAGCAACTGCTTTTGTTTAACAGAACATATTTGCAGTTCAGTAATGCCTCAATCCCACTATTATTTACTGAGTCAATCATCAAACTACTAGACTAATACCATTTTATAACAGTCATTTGAACTCCAGGAGATCTGCTTCTTCATCAGTCTCCTTCTTTGTCAATACACACGTTTCTCGCAAAAATTATTGCAAATGTTGGAAGATAATTAATTTAACAAAAACCAAAGGTAAAGTGGCCAACCGAAGCAAACTAATTCAGATGAAGCATTTTCAAAATTATGAACAAACTACAGATAAACCTGTTAACTTTGAGAAACAAAATGTCAAATTTTAAAGGAAAAAAGGCAAACAGGTTTGCAATGAGTGAAGCTAGTAATGCTGTTTGTGGAGCTGTTTAATCATCATATGCTGAGATCTTGAGAGATTTAATGTCTTCTTTTATTTCAGGTGTTTTCATCTAAAGCTGTAGCTGTTAGTCAGTCATAGCTGTTGTGTTTCTGCTGGTCTCTTCTCCTTTTTTCCTGTTCTTGCTGTTTCCTTTTCCTTCAGTGATTCTAGCAGGTATAATCATTAATACTCAATCATTTCTTAATTATTCACTTAATTATCTAATTAACTCCACCTCTGCTTCAGTGCAATGCTCTACTAGTGGTATCCATATAAACACTGAGCAAATTGTTAATTAAAAACTGTGGGATGTACTGAAATTCAAGACTGAATTATAGTCCACAAACAGTATTCTTACATGTATCTCTTTATTCTGGTGAGGAGGGCAATGATGATGATCTCTGTATGTATCTTTTCTGGTGTAGTGCAGTAGATCTGAGGTGTCAGACTGTAAGGAAGAGACGTGTAATTCAATTTACGAATGAGGATTCAAACAAGCAACTGATCATCATTGAGCCAATAATACTTCTCTTGTTTCTGCCTGAATTAATAATATAAAGAAAGTGATTAAGTACACATGGCACATTCTCAAACATTTTAGTATAATTCCTAGTGTAGCTGTATTTCATAACATCTGGAACCAGGGCCTCATCACACTAATCATTAAATAATTAATAGTTTTGGTAAATGTAGCTAAAAATAAAATATTCTCAGACTTCAGTATTTTAATTAGTTGAATCTGAATCTGTCAAGTCTACAGGTGCATCTAAAAAAATAGAATATTGTGAAAAAGTTATTTATGTTTGTAACTTTAAAAAACTGAAACTTTCATATATTATAGATTCATTACATTAATTTTCCATCAACTAATCTGTTCACCCAGCGAACATTCAGTATAATTTTTTATATCAGCTTTAAGAAATGATATTTTCTTGGCCACAGAAAATAACTTTCTTAAAGTACTGTTGCATTAGAGCATGTAGCTCGAATCAGAATCGTAAAGGGACATTAATTTGCAAGGCAGAATCAGAATCAACACTCAAGTAATTTGTGCACAAGAGTTTTATTAATGAAGGACTAACACATAACTAATCTAAACAAACAAACGTGAAATCACTCATACATGGGGGAAGGGTCAGTGAGAAGCAGTTAGAGAGACCAGAGAATGTAGCTATGAAAAGAGTCAGTTAACCACCTGAGTGAAACCATCAGTGCTGTCTACAGCTTGTACTAAATCTCTGTTTTGTTTAGTTAAATGTACGATACTTGCATTGCCTTGGTCGTTGAACAAGTGTCTGAATGCAGTCTCGGGTGAAAGTCTTGATGGTTGGAGCAGTGGAGGTTTTGGAATCACGATCACGTTCTTCTGGGTCCGAAAAGTGATGAACTCCAAAGATGTTCTGACTCGATGGTGACTGGGAGTTTCTTCCCATGTGAAGAGTGAAGAAGAACCAAGAGCTGAGAAGGACCCAGCTGAAGTCCTGTGGTCTTTGGGGAATGGAAAGACAAGGCCGCAAGGCCTGGCGTGCACTTAGGGAAGTCGTGAAGAATTCTAGCTCATCTTCTAAAAGAACCACTGACTGACTGAGGCGAGTCATGAAGATGAATTCCAGGATTGAGTGGAAATGTCTGGCTTTTTGTGGTCGAGAGCCACAGCTCTGTATGTTGAGGCCTGTCGGGCCTGCCGGGCATGCCCTGTGCTGGCTTAGGCTCCCCGTGGGTTCCTCCACACAGGCTGCAGTCGGAGGGTTTTGCAGAAGAGAGCGAAGTGAAGAGAGAGGAGAGGGAGGCGATCAATCGTTTGATGCCTTTAAGCTCTCTGGGGGCTGCACCTCCAGGAGATTCACGAACCAATGGTATCTTTCACCTTTGGAGGGAAAGTTTATGACTCTTTGTCTGTGAGCATGGTATTTTGCATATGTAATTCGATTGGGTGTTGATGCAAAAACTACTAAGGATTTTTAAAACACTAATATGTTGCAAAGGTATCAACATATAATATACACCATCATTTAGATGATCAAAATACAAATTCAATAAGACCAAACATGGCATAGGTGGGTTATATGGCTAGTCATCTATCATAACACATGCATAAAACAGTAGAAATACAAATACAACAGACAAAATTAAAATACAGTGCAGTAATACTGTACACAATGACCTGGGCTATGTGTGATAGAAAAAGGTTTGTCTGTGAATGAATAGGAAATAGTCTATTTCTATAGGCATTGTGCCTTTCCTATCGGCAAATGTAGCATGGGCAAATGTACATTCCTTCGGGCAATAAAACCTCTTATCAGATGGTCGTCCTGGCAACTGAGCCCTTTTGAGGTGTTAGTTGCTTTGGGGGGTTGTCTCCAGAGCTCCAGCATATAGCTGGCTTGTTGGGTTTAAAAACTATTTGTTAAATGTAACAATTAATGTATGTCTGATTGGTCCAGATGCTACATAGTAACATACATTTTTAGGGGTTGTAGGGTGTGAAATGTCCTCTTATATCTGCAAAAAAAACATGTACAGGTCCTTTTCAAAAAATTAGCATATTGTGATAAAGTTCATTATTTTCTGTAATGTACTGATAAACATTAGACTTTCATATATTTTAGATTCATTACACACAACTGAAGTAGTTTCAAGCCTTTTATTGTTTTAATATTGATGATTTTGGCATACAGCTCATGAAAACCCAAAATTCCTATCTCAAAAAATTAGCATATTTCATCCGACCAATAAAAGAAAAGTGTTTTTAATACAAAAAAAGTCAACCTTCAAATAATTATGTTCAGTTATGCACTCAATACTTGGTCGGGAATCCTTTTCCAGAAATGACTGCTTCAATGCGGCGTGGCATGGAGGCAATCAGCCTGTGGCACTGCTGAGGTGTTATGGAGGCCCAGGATGCTTCGATAGCGGTCTTAAGCTCATCCAGAGTGTTGGGTCTTGCGTCTCTCAACTTTCTCTTCACAATATCCCACAGATTCTCTATGGGGTTCAGGTCAGGAGAGTTGGCAGGCCAATTGAGCACAGTAATACCATGGTCAGTAAACCATTTACCAGTGGTTTTGGCACTGTGAGCAGGTGCCAGGTCGTGCTGAAAAATGAAATCTTCATCTCCATAAAGCTTTTCAGCAGATGGAAGCATGAAGTGCTCCAAAATCTCCTGATAGCTAGCTGCATTGACCGCAGTTGACATGGCACCCCAGACCATCACTGACTGTGGGTACTTGACACTGGACTTCAGGCATTTTGGCATTTCCCTCTCCCCAGTCTTCCTCCAGACTCTGGCACCTTGATTTCCGAATGACATGCAAAATTTGCTTTCATCTGAAAAAAGTACTTTGGACCACTGAGCAATAGTCCAGTGCTGCTTCTCTGTAGCCCAGGTCAGGCGCTTCTGCCGCTGTTTCTGGTTCAAAAGTGGCTTGACCTGGGGAATGCGGCACCTGTAGCCCATTTCCTGCACACGCCTGTACACGGTGGCTCTGGATGTTTCTACTCCAGACTCAGTCCACTGGTTCCGCAGGTCCCCCAAGGTCTGGAATCGGTCCTTCTCCACAATCTTCCTCAGGGTCCGGTCACCTCTTCTCGTTGTGCAGCGTTTTCTGCCACACTTTTTCCTTCCCACAGACTTCCCACTGAGGTGCCTTGATACAGCACTCTGGGAACAGCCTATTCGTTCAGAAATTTCTTTCTGTGTCTTACCCTCTTGCTTGAGGGTGTCAATGATGGCCTTCTGGACAGCAGTCAGGTCGGCAGTCTTACCCATGATTGCGGTTTTGAGTAATGAACCAGGCTGGGAGTTTTTAAAAGCCTCAGGAATCTTTTGCAGGTGTTTAGAGTTAATTAGTTGATTCAGATGATTAGGTTAATAGCTCGTTTAGAGAACCTTTTCATGATATGCTAACTTTTTGAGATAGGAATTTTGGGTTTTCATGAGCTGTATGCCAAAATCATCAATATTAAAACAATAAAAGGCTTGAAACTACTTCAGTTGTGTGTAATGAATCTAAAATATATGAAAGTCTAATGTTTATCAGTACATTACAGAAAATAATGAACTTTATCACAATATGCTAATTTTTTTAAAAGGACCTGTATACATGGTTGCATGTATACTGCATATGCAAGATTTTTTTTTTTTTTTTTTTTTAATGAAATCGTAAATTTCTGCTGTGTATTAGCTTGAAATACCTTACCTCCAGTGTACTGAGGCCTGTGCAGATGAGACCACTGTTCAGAGAAGGCAGGTGCCACAAACACCTAAATATGACAAAAGTAAGTTTCACTAGTGTTGTGGCTTCTAGATTACAGACACATTCATTCATTGATATTTGCATGCTTTACAATGGTTACATTAAGAAAGAAAGAAAGAAAGAAAGAAAAGAAAGTATCCACATTTCTATACATATCTGTTTGAGGCCACAGTCATAAAGTCAATTCAAAAGACGAATTTCCTCTGTATTAATGTAAAAGTAACAATTACTGTGAGACAAGGGGTTCATTTAGTTTAAACCACAAAGGTGTAATCATGCAATGGCAATAACTGTGACATATTAAAACATATATGATGATAAAATTGTAAATTGAAAAATTAACTTAAAATCAACATGGGTTTGCTGCATCAACTCTGGGCAAAACAAGAAACTAAGTTTTACATTTGTGACAGTAAAAAAAAGCATCTAGTGTGAACAGAATCACTTGTCTTTTGTCTACATTACATGCAGCCCATGCACAAAATAGGCCTAAGTTAGTTAAAATTAGCAGCAGATAGAAAGGTACATTTACACACAATTAATTTGTTTGATAACTTACCTTAGTATCTTTGTCCAGTGGTAAAAACGCAAGCAGTCTCTGCTTCTTTTCCCAGTTTCAGCAAATTCTTCACCAATTAGCCGAAGCCAACTGATGTCAACACAAATGCAAAACATTGTTTGGCTTGTTGTACATGCTCTAACGGTCCTCGTTTCTTCTTCTTTGGTTTTGTTGCACATTAGCAACACATTAGCGCACTGCTGCCTCTCACTGGTGTATTCATGTCATTGGTTTTGTTGTGGCTACTTGAATATTTTAAGTAAGCCTTACTCAACGCAGCAAGTAAACTGTTTTATTCACATTGACATTAGCTGTAACTTAAAATTTAGAAGTAGAACAACTAAGTAAAGATAACTAATTATATATAAGTAAGGTTACACTATTGGATTTTACAGTGTGTGAACTAAACGTGACATGATCTCTTCTTCATCAACCAACAAACATGACTTTCAGCATCATCTTTCTTTGGACTCTGGTAGTGTTTTGTCAAGGTTTGGAAAATAATTTATGTTTGTATTTTCCAAAGGTAATGACTTTGTGAGAATATTTGACTTCTGATGTTCTTCAATTGACAGAATCCATTGGGCAGGTGACAGTGACTCAAACTCACTCACTCACTATTTATGGAGCAAATCAACGGCAGTCAGGAACTCCATCTAGATTTAGTGGCAGTGGATCTGACAGTGATTTCACTCTGACTATCAGTGGAGTCCAGACTGAAGATACAGGAGATTATTACTGTCAGAGTTTTCACTGGCTGGGTAGCACTAGGCTGTTCACACAGTGTTAAAGAGTCGTACAAAAACCTCCATCAGTCAAAGTCACAGTGACTGCACTGATACAGCTGAGAGAAACTGCAGCTGCTGGAAGGAGGATGACACTAACAATGAAATTATGTTTAACAAGTTTTCTAATGACTTGAAATATTAATTTATTTACTAAATATAGCAAATATAGTCTTTGTATGTATTCTCTATAGAATAATCTGTTCTGATATTCAGTTTAACTGGCAGGATAAATGAAAAAGCAAAACACCTTCAAACTTTTAAAGACAACTTCAGCATGGACAACACGTTCTCACTCCCAACTCGTCACTTATTGACGCTTGGTCAGGACCCTTTAGTGTCACATTTTGACGCTCAGGGCACCCCTTTGGTGTCATTTTTTGACATGCAGGGTCCTCCATTGTTTTCAGTTGCTTGTCTTAATTTAATGGTTTGCATGCATTTGTAAAAAACAGAAATTATTTTATATAAATGTATACTTTCATTGCAGCACCTAACCCCACCACTACCCTAAACCTACCCACTTCCAGACAATATAAAACATGCAACAGAAAAATATAAGTACAGTCACAGGTATTTATTGCTAAAACTGACCATAAACAATCAGTATAAAAGCATTACAAACGAGTCGTGTTGCATTCCGAGTCTTAAGCAGTACGATATCTTTATGCGAATAACAGAAGGTTTTAACAGCTGAAAATGATCCCGCTCCGTTAACACGCTCACATCTCATTCAAAAAGATACTCCCGAACATTAGCATGATGCAATCGGTCACGAGACACATAAGAGCCAATGCCATTTCACAACCAAGGCTTACTTCTTCTGGCGGCATTTGCGCACAGACAGACGGCAGTGCAGCACACAGGACGTGTCTATTCTTCTCCCAAATCAATCGAAAAAGTACATTAAAGGGGTACCTTGAGTGTCAAAAAGTGATGCTAAAGAGGTCCTGACCAGGCGTCAATATGTGACGAGTTAGGAGTGAGAACGTGTTGCCAAAATACAAAGAAGAAGACTGAGTTAGGGAAACTACTGTCATTTGAGCTAAGTGTGGCTGAACTTCAGTTAATCATCATGAAATCATCAGTTAAATCACACTGAATGCTTCATAAAAGCTTTATAATCATTGTATTTCAGACTTGTCACTTAATTGCCACCAAAAGTTAAAGGAAAAACCACACCTCACTATCTGCAGTTTCACTGCTGACCAGACAAACTTAGTGTTTTAAAATTGTTTTATCATTCCAGGTAGTTCTCTCAACATTATTTGTTTGTTTGTTTGTTTGATTTATTTTTAATTTATTCATTTATTTTTTAGTGTTATTTTTTTTTTTTAATCCATTCAGGTAAAGGTAGTTAATCAAATACAATAAAATAAAATACAATATTGTGTGAAGATAAAGCGAAGATAAAGTGTCCCCAACTAAGCAAGCCAGCGGCGGCAAGGAACCAAAACTCCATCGGTGACAAATGGAGAAAAAAACCTTGGGAGAAACCAGGCTCAGTCGGGGGGCCAGTTCTCCTCTGGCCAGACACAGAGGACTGACCAGGTCCCGTGGTCCTGTGCCGACAGCCGTCTAGGTGACGAGGTCTTCACTGGGAATCCGTCTCTGGGGCTCATCTAGTCGATGTGGTCTCCGCTGACATTCAGTGCTGTAGAGGTCGTCTCTAGGTGCTGATCCACCGTCTGGGCTGGGTACGGACTGGATCCGGAGGACTGCAGTGACCATCTGATGTGGATACAGACTGGATCTGGTGGTTAAGGTGACCTCGGAATAAGAAAGAAACAGACTAATATTAGCGTAGATGCCATTCTTCTGACGATGCACTGAGTACATCAGGTGTTATGGGAAGTGTTCCCGGTTCCGGTTGACCTAATTAGTGCAGCCTAACAATCCTTTAACGGATTTGAATTATAGAAATGTGTTAATGTGTTGTGTGTAAGCAAGGTTAAAGAGATGGGTTTTTAATCTAGATTTAAACTGACAGAGTGTGTCTGCATCCCGAACAGTGTTGGGTAGATTGTTCCAAAGTTTGGGTGCTAAATAAGAAAAAGATCTGCCGCCTGGTGGTTGATTTTGAAATTGCCAGAGTTTTGAGAACGCAGCGGACGTGAGGGACTATAATGCGATAAGAGCTCGCTCAGGTACTGAGAAGCTAAACCATTCAGGGCTTTATAAGTAATTAGCAAGATTTTAAAATCTATACGACGTTTAATAGGGAGCCAGTGCAGTGTTGACAGAACCAGGCTAATATAATCATACTTTTTGGTTCTAGTAAGAACTCTAGCTCCTGCATTTTGGACCAGCTGGAGTTTGTTTATTAAGCGAGCAGAACAACCACCCAATAAAGCATTACAATAATCTAATCTTGAGGTCATAAATGCATGAATTAATGTTTCAGCATTTGACATTGAGAGCATAGGTCGAAATTTAGATATATTTTTGAGATGGAAAAATGCAGTTTTGCAAATACTAGAGATGTGGTTTTCAAAGGAAAGATTGCCATCAAATAGCACACCTAGGTTCCTAAATGATGACGAAGAATTGACAGAGCAGTCATCAAGTATTCGACAGTGTTTTAGGTTATTACATGCTGAGGTTTTAGGTCCAATAATTAACACAATTTCTTCTTAGCAGTAAGAAATTACTTGTCATCCAATTGTTTAACTCAACTACACAATCGGTTAATTTATCAAATTGGTATGTTTCGCCGGGCTGCGAAGAAATATAGAGCTGAGTATCATCAGCGTAACAGTGAAAGCCTACACCATATTTCATGATGATATCACCCAAGGGTAACATGTAAAGCGTAAAAAGTAATGGCCCTAGCACTGAGCCTTGTGGTACTCCATACTGCACTTGTGATCGATATGATACCTCTTCATTTACTGAAACGAGTTGATAGTGGGCAGATAAGTACGATTTGAACCATGCCAATGCAGTACCCCTAATGCCAACATAATTTTCAAGTCTGTTCAAGAGAATGTTGTGGTCAACCGTATCGAACACAGCACTAAGATCCAGTAGCAGTAACAGAGAGATACAACCACGATCGGATGACAAGAGCAGATCATTTGTAACTCTAATAAGAGCAGTCTCAGTACTATGGTACCCTCTAAAACCTGACTGGAAATCCTCACAGATATCATTTTTCTGAAGGAAGGAAGATAATTGTGAGGATACAACCTTTTCTAATATCTTTGACAGAAAATGGGAGGTTCGAGATATGTCTGTAATTAATTCATTTGTTGGGGTCAAGTTGTGTTTTTTTAATGAGAGGCTTAATAGCAGCCAGTTTGAAGGTTTTGGGGACATATCCTAATGACAGTGATGAATTAATAATATTTAGCAGAGGATCTATGAGATCTGGAAGCAAGTCTTTTAGTAGCCTAGATGGAAATAGGGTCTAGCATACAAGTTGTTAGTTTAGATGCTTTAACAAGTTTATTCAGTTCATCCTGACCTATAGGAGAGAATGAGTGGAATTATTCCCCAGGAGATCTATAGGACACTATCTGATGCGATACTGTAATTGACGGCTGCATGGTGACAATTTTGTCTCTATAGTATCGATCTTGGAAGTAAAGTAGTTCATAAAGTTGTCAGAAGGTCAGTATGACTGCTGAGAGTCTCAGTGTGAACTAATGAATATGAACAAACCTCATCACTCCATTAGTCCAACTCAACTGACTCATTTCACAGAATAAAGAGTCAAACTCATATTTGAGTGATTCTGTTCCTCTCAGAATAGAGCAGCTCCATCAGCAGATGTTCAGCGTCCTCACATATTACAGTAAAACTCAAAATACTTAGAAGAACAATGAAGAAATTAAGATACAGCTTGCATGACTGATTACTCATTTTAAAGCATACCAACTGTGTAAAATTAGACATGCAGTTGTGTTTGATGTTGCTGGTGAAAAGCAGAGCAGATGTGAGATGAGAGAGAGTAAAGCTCAGTGTGAGAATGAATGGAGTCTCTCATGTGCTGTTGGTCTCCATGTGAGACATCAGTGAGAATCCAGAGGAGAGAGTGAGTGGATCTGCTCTGAACACTGATCTCTCCTCACAGCTCACTGAGAGACTCATGAGAGAGTCAGGCTGCTGCTCCAGCTGTTCAGACCGTCCTTCAGCAGGACTCCAGCACTGCTGTACTGAGACCTGATGCTCCTGAACACCTTCAGCTCTGGCTCCAGTCTGAAGGGAAACTCATGTTTCAATGCTGCCAATCTTTGTGAAAATCTCTTCACACTCACTGTAGGAGAAATGATGCCAGCCCTGCTCTATTTCAAATGAAGGAGAAAAAAAAAAAAAAAAAAACGTGTCTAAATTTTGTTTAAAAAAGAAAGAAAGAAAGAAAGAAAGAAAGAAAGAAAGAAAGAAAGAACTTTTTTTAAGTTCTAATTCTAAAACACATTTTCATTAAATATTCAATTACATGATTTTTTTTTTTTTATATATATGATTTATAGAATAATCAATATAAACATGCAACACTGTGAAGTATCCAATGTAGCTGTACTTTATTGACAGAAAACTATTATGAATGAAGTATGAGAAAAAAATGTGAATAAAATGCATATGAATACAAACTGAATGACAATAGTTTTGGGGTACATGTATGTGTTAAAACAACAATGAACACTCATTACAATCTGTCTGTTTTCTGTAGTTTATATTCATATTCATATTTTATAGAACATGAGCATGCATGAAATAATACATCTGTGGTCTGAGACTGACAGCTGCCTGTTCTGTGTATGAAGATCATTTACATAGAGAGACACTTTGCATGAGAGTGTTTATAGTGCTGTGAGTTTAACACTTCATGACTGAGAGCAGAACAGAGCAGAATCTTCATCATCACACAAGACAAAACAACAACAATGAACAACATCATCATCCTCATCTGGACACTCACACTGTTTGCTCAAGGTTTGTATTAAAACTTTTAATAATAACAATTAACAGTAATTCTTTAAAAATGTGAAATATACATTTTTTAAATTCTATTCTATTCTTCCTTTCTTTCAGAGTGTAGAGGACAGTACACTGTTACTCAGAGTCCATCATTAATAACAGCAGCTCAAGGACAAGAAGTCAGAATGAACTGTAAAACCAGCAGTAGAGTGGATAGTGGTTATGTTTTAGCCTGGTACTTACAGAAACCTGGAGAAGCTCCTAAACTCCTCATATATTATGCAACAAGCCGTAACACTGGAACTCCATCTAGATTCACTGGCAGTGGATCTGACAGTGATTTTACTCTGACCATCAGTGGAGTCCAGACTGAAGATACAGGAGATTATTACTGTCAGAGTGTACACTGTCCTAGTAGCTGTGTGTTCACACAGTGATAAAGAGTCGTACAAAAACCTCCATCAGTCAGAGTCACAGTGACTGCACTGATACAGATGAGAGATACTGCAGCTGCTGATAAGAGGATGACAAAAAAACACAAATATTATGTAAGGCAAAGTTTAGAGCCACTTTAATACAATAATTATTGTATTTATTTATTTATTTACCTATTTAATCTGTGTATTTTATACAGATCATCACTCATTCACTCTGTGATCATTGTGAAGTCCAACCAGTGTTTATTTGTCTGGTGTATCTCACTAAATCAAAGTAACCAACAAATGGAAATGCTATCTAACATACAGGCTAACTACTGAGGCCTGACATATGATTCACATGCAAGTTTGCACTCCAAAAAAAAAAAAAACATTTTTCATAACTTTTCTCCAGGCAATGCCATTTACATTGTCCTGCAAAATGTAAGCTTTTTAAAGATCTCTTGCAAGTTGATAAATTTGAAAATGCTGTTTTCATGTTGTAGTGTGGACTGTGAAAACTGCAGTATTCAAAAACAATGAAGCATGTTTAATCATGTGACACATAATGTACAGATATACAATTATGCTCCTATTGTGCCTGTTGTGTGTTATTCACTTTACACTGATGTGTCACTTTGTACACTCATATCACAGTACTGCAAAGATGACGGAAAATGTACTTGCAAATGTTGTCTTGAATGACAGCCGTCTAAACATGAGGGCAGCTGCAGTTTAGACAAGTCATGGTTATTGAGTGACCTGAATGCATCAGTGAATGGTGAGATTTTAATAAATACAATTATCATCCCCCCAAAAAAAAAAAAAATTGCATGAAAACTTTATGTCTGTATCATCTCAGTAAGCTTTTATGAGGTTTTACACATTCACATTAAGCTGTATTTAGTATTTTCGGACATTTTAGTGTGGATGAGAAACTTTTGGAAAATGCTTGAAAATGCTATTGTGGACGGAGGGTCACTCTGACCTGTTAAACCAGCAACTCCATTGGACACCAGTCAGACAGTTGGTCTAATTGTTTCTCCTGGTACATACAGAACCCCGGAGAAAAACTTAAACTTAAACTAAAGAAGCAAGATAGACCTGGACAAAAAGTGAAACACATTATGAAAAAGCATTTATACAGGAATTGTTTGTTCAAACTGAATAATTTAGTTTTTTTATAAATCAAAACATGTTTTGAACAGCAAATATTTTACATGAAATGTGTATTGTTAATGTTCATTGTTACAAAAGCAATATTATTATTATTATTATTATTATTATTATTATTATTTTTTAATTTAAAAAAAAATATTTTGTATAATCTAAATTGTATGTTTTTAATAGACAATTAAAAAGACTTACCGAGCACCAGTTTAGTTCCTCCACCTAATGTGCACCACAGTGATACAATCTAATGAAACGGTCGTACGAGAGAGAAAACAACACTTCAACACACTGATAGTAGAAACACCTAAATTGTTGACAACACTCACTCATTTAGTTTTAGATTAATTATTATTATTGTTATTATTATTACTATTAAAAAGGAATAACAACACACTCACACAAAATCATTTTTAAAATGTTTGTCATTGCTTGAAGAACAATGTACTTTTTTCATAACCAGATAAAGAGTTTAGTCCTCTCATTTTCAATAGCCATAATTCAGTTTGACTTTATATCCAATATTTCTCATTCATTCTCTTGTCATGTTCTGATATAACACTTATTAAGGAAATATATTTAATGATCTGTGACCTTTGACCTCTTCTGTTGTTCACATGCATCTCAATCATCATGGATCACAAAAAAAAAAAAAAAACTAACAACAACCACAACTACAAAAAAGCAAATGAATCAAACATTTCGAGTGCACACTGATTAATCTTCAGTAAAATTGCCTTCATTAAATTTGTTTAACAGTGATCAACAATAATACAAAGTAGCTCAGTAAATTTCTTTACAGCATGATGGTCCCTGGTTTAAATTGTATTTCAAAATGATTTAAACAATAGTTACTAAAAGGAACTGTAGTGAAAAGCATGCACCCGTTAAGTGTATTTCTTATGTTTATTCTGTTATTATTCCTATTGGCTGTTTTGTTACATCAGTTATAGAGTATGTGCTGAGTTACATGCTTTACGTAGATTCTTTTGGAGGTTGCTCGCATGCAGAATGACATACAAAATGACAAACAAACTGTGTGTTTATGCAGCTTGTACTGTTGTTGAGTGCACTGTGTGACTACATTGTTTAAGAAGTTCAGTAAACTCCATGGAAAAGATCTTCTAGTCATCGCTCATTCTGCCCATGTTTCCACATAAGCATTAAAATGAAACCAGCTGCACTGACAACATAACATTGGTCAGAATGTAAAATCAGATATGCAATAATATGGGTTTGGTAGCAGCTTAAGCTGTTGTAAGTCCTGCCTACTTTGACCATCAGTGGAGTCCAGACAGGAGATTATTACTGTCAGAGTTTACACTATCAATAGTAAAGCTGTGTTAAGCAGTGATAAAGAGTCGTACAAAAACCTCCGTCAGTCAGAGTCACAGTGTATGGGATAATACAATACATAAAACGTGGCGTAGCAAAGGTTAAGAGACTTTATGTTGCATCTGTTGTTCAACTTGCTGTTAATAATAATACACAGACCACAGAGTTCACGCATGGACTTCCTTTACTTCTCGTAAAACTCCACTCAGGCGCATGTGCCCTGTACAGTACATTTGCGGGCATGCCCACTACACAAACTGTGTGGAGGTGGCCTAGGCTAAACCATTCACTGCATATACTACACTTTAATGTTCTACATTTTAGATTTTTAATTTAGATTAAAAAAAAAAAAAAACTATACTACTACTACTACAAAAAAAAAAAAAACTTGTTTGAAAATATGGAACAAGAATATGGGGTGGGGGTGGGACCTTTGAAAATTAGGAGCAAGAAAAAAGATCAAAAAGAAAAAAGCACAGTTCGACACTTCGGTTCAATTCAAGTTTGAAATCCGTGCAGAAATTGCATCAATCAAGTTTGCAGACATGGAGGAAGAGGTTGTCGTCAGACACTAGGACAGGTGGGATAAGCAGCCGTGACTTGTCTTCAGAACAGCTTACTATAACCAGCCGATCTTAAAGGGCTTTTGTTTTGTTTTCGTTTTTCTTTTTTTTTTTGTGGTTGACAGTGCATTCCCTCTCACACTGCAAACCTGACTGAAGACCCATTTCTCACAGAACGACACACTTCCCTATATCCTCTTTGCTTCCGCCATGAAATTCCTAAAGAATTTTAGGTGAAACATCTGAAATGCTGTTGATACTAAAATGAGAGATCTAAGAGAATCTCATCTAAGTCTCCTGAGCTTAGAAAGAGCAACCACTAAGCAGTAAGTTTTTCCTCTGGGAAATGTCAACTTAAAAGATCAACAGTGTTAATCCTTTATTTCTGTAATCACAATAACTGTACTATCCTATAACAAATGTTAATGTAAATATTAGATTTTAAACATAAAATTGCAATAGTGGAAAACATAGTAAATATGTGAAAAAATACTTTTAAATACTGTTTTTTTTTTTTTTTTTTTTTTATTTATTTAATGCATAGAGTTCTTCCCAAAAATTTAATAAATAACACTGTGAGGTGTCCACATCACAGTCACACACACAACAGATCTGAAATAACACATCATCATTGCAATCATCATCAGTCTTATATTTCTGAAGAGAATGAGTCTGTTTTAATATGATCATCAAGTTTTAGGTGTAATATTTGACTGCATTCAGTCACTTCTGCTGTCTGGATGTGATGTTTTCTATTTGACCCACTGAAAGATTTACATTCTTACACAATTACTGTCAGAATGATTAATTCTGTACTTGTGATCATAGATTTTTATGTTTTTTATGACTTTTTTTTACATACAGTATCCCTTCAAAATGTAATGGGTTTGTCTGTGTGTTCCTAGGTGGAAAAGACATACCATTAAATGTATTAAAAATAAATAAAAAAAAAAAATGCTTATAAAATAATAATAATAAAATGTGTTGAATTGCATTTTCATATATGTGACCCTGGACCACAAAGCCAGTCATAAGGGTCAGTTTTACATTTTTTACATTTTACATTTATATTTTGAAATTCTAAAAAAATTCATTTATATTTCTAAAAAAGTATGCAAATAAATATACATATGCTTAGTTGAGCTTTTAAGTCATATGCTTAACACAAGCATATTTTAAGTTTTAGTGTATTTACAGAAAACATTACATAAACATCTAATGTATTATAAAAAATGTAGTAAACTTTAAGCATTATAATATTGGATTCAATTCTAAAAAAATCTAATGTGTATCTCTGCAAAATATGATACATATATTCAAACATGGATGCAAAACTGTTAATTATTGGTTAATTTGTATAATTTATTATTATTATTGCTATTACTATAACTAACTAATTAATTAATTAATTAATTAATTGATTATTATTCTTTAATTTTTAATTGTTTTATTATTATTATTATTATTATTATTATTTTTATTTTTTATTTTATTATTTTTTTTTTTTGCAAGCCCTCAGTTGCTGAAAATGTCGTACTCAAATAAGTGATAATCCACTTGTGGCAATAAACTCTCTTTCTTTGTTTTGTTCAGCCACTTGCAGGCTTAAGTTTTTTTGTTTGTTTGTTTTTTGTTTTTTTGTTTTTTTTTTTAGATCAGAAAATTGTATTTTCATGCTTATATTCAGTGATGAAATATTCATAGTATGGCACAACTAAAATGTTACACAAATTGTGTATTTTGGTAAACATATTATATATGCTCCTGTACTTTTTAATGTACTCTAGCATTTTATGTTAATGCTTAATAATTGATGTTTAATGATGTACAATTTTTAATACTGGAAAATAAACTCAATACAGCTCAACTCAAGCTCAATAATGAACTAGTAGTTTAATGCTAATGCATTTCTAATGAGCTGAAATGCTATTGAAATGTTATTAAATCACATTAAAATGAAGTATAAAAAGAAAAAAAAACATTAAATTGCACTAAATGTACTTGATGTGCTTTCAATTTAACACAATTTAATATATTAAAATATTACAAATAGCTAAAACTTGATCTTAAGCATATCTTGAAATATGCTTATACTTTTTGTTTCAAAATAATACGTTTAATATGCATTTAGTATGGTATAATTAAAAAAAAATAAGTATAAATAAGTCAAGAAAGCACTATTTAAATACATTTCCTTTTCACCTGGGCTGCTTGACTATAGAGCAGAAGTGAAACTGGTCTGTTTCAGTCCAGATCATGTAACCAATCAAACAGTGACACTGGGAGTGTGGGCTGAAAATCCCATTTGCATTGTCAGGGTGGAGTGATTCTGATCCTCTCAGAATAGAGCAGCTCTGTCTCCAGAGACCATGTTCAAACCCCAAGAGCTTTATTTGACTAGATTTACTGCTACTGATCAAGCTTCTGGAAAGCACCTGAACAAACACTACATGCATCTTCATCTGTTAGTTGAATGATGTTGTCAGACACAAATGGAGCTTGTTGAGAAGCTTTATTGAATGTTACAGCACTCTAGTCAATGCTTGTGTTGTTGCGCTGCGGCTCGTTGAAGCGGCTCTCCGCGCTGCATCAGTAAAGTTTGTCTAATCCTCCACCTCGTCCCTACACACCCCCAACAATTCGGATTTCCGTAGGTGGGATTTAATTTAATGATATTCTAATGGACCGCGTTGTGACATCATTGCATGCAGACAAATGAAATATCTCCCTTTGGAGTGGACTTTGAGATTTGTAACTTTGTAGATCTTTTTTATGCCCAAAGATACACACCACACACTGACTAAAATTCAAAAAGTGAGAAACCATAATAGCACCCCTTTAAAGGAAAAAACACACCTCACTATCTGCAGTTTTACTGCTGACCATCTGACAGACAAGCTTAGTATTTTAAAACTATTTTATCATTCCAGGTAGTTCTCTCAACATTGTTTATTTGTTTGTTTATTCATTTTTTAAATTAATTTATTATATTTTTTAATTCATAACACTAACTTTTCATGTGAATCCTGGGAGCACCTGAGCAAACACTACATGCATCTTCATCTGTTAGTTGAATGATGTTGTCAAACACAAATGGAGCTTGTTGAGAAGCTTTATTGAATGTTACAGCAAACACAGCAAATTGAAAGATCAGCCAGTGCTTTGACACTAGAGCTCTCTTTCAGTATTGAGTTGTAAATGACTACAGCTGCAGCACTAGACTCATGTGAATCCTGCCTGACACAGGACACTCAGATACGCCTCATCTTCAGGAGAGAGCAGCGCCCACTGGAGAAACATCAGCACTCCGACTGACTCTTCTGGAACGAGGCCTCTTGAGGAGCTCCATTATGTGTTACTTTGCAGACGTACAGCTCTCCTGTTTCCCAGCGTGCTTTGCTGAGGGTCAGGACGCTACTGCGGCTGTAGCGGCCGTCCCGCTCGCTCTCTGCGCTGGTCTGAACCCCCTCGGTGACCTCTGAGCCGTCCAGTGTCCAGCTCACCTGCGCCCCCTGTGGAGAGTAAGAGCTGAGCAGGCAGAGCAGTGCGGCTGAGTCTCCAGAGATCTGCAGAGAAGAGGGCGGCAGCAGAGACACTGAGGGCTTCACTGTGGGACCAGCTGCAGGAGACAAACACAACACATTCACAAACACTAAGAAAACACACTGCAGCTCCAGCACGCTTTTGCCCTGCATCATTCACATCATTTCAACATGACTTTTAGGAGCAGACATGTGAAAAGCAGTAGAAATCACAGCAATCTCATCATTCATCTTATTCAACATCACTACAGCTGTTTTTACATCCAAACACACATTTTGTTTATGTGAGATCTTTTTCATACTTTATTTATACTTTTCAAACAATTTCAAATACATAATATTTGACTACAAGCTACATTTTTTTTAAAAACCACTGAATTACAAGAACAGCATGAGCAAAAGAGATTCAAAATTATTGACTGAACTACAGAAAGTTGCTACATTTACATTTTAACATCAAATCTCTCTTTTCTGTGTATGACATCTACAATTAAAACATTAGTGAAGTAACGCCAGTTATTTTCCCCCCATATATTGATTAATAGTTCTGCTGTCGCCATGTTGAGAGAAATCGGGAGTAAGATGTTAGTTCTAGAATAAATGTGAACATGCATTAATTCATCTCACTCACAAAAAACAGATTCAGTATTCCTCAAAATGAATAAAAACAGTGAAATTCAACTCAGAATATATGTTAAACAATACAAATATCCTTTATGCATTTAATCCCATTTTATTAACCGATGTCTTTGCTGCTGACCTTCAATGATCCAATTCAACCATACTAATAAGCAAAAATTACTCAAGATAATCTAACTCAAGATAAAGTTTTCCTTTTTTTTTTTTTTTATTGCTGAAGAGTTGACATTTTTTCATCTGCGGGCTACTGTACAGACGTAAATTTACTTTTCTCAAAGCCTGAGGCTTTTTGTGTGAAGGCTTTTACATTTGCCAAAAATATAATTTTTATATTAAAAACAAACGAGCAAGCACTGACCAGATTTAAAAAGTAAAGTAATGCATTACTTTCCATAAAAAGCAACAAAGTAATGAAATTAGTTACTTTTTTAGGGAGTAACTCAATAGTGTAATGCAGTACTCATTTCCAACACTGTGATAAACTGCTAAAATGCTTAGTGAAACACATTATGAAAAAGTTTTTAAACAGGAATTGTTTGTTCAAAGTGAATAATTTAGTTTTTCTAAAAATCTAAACATGTTTTTGAACAGCAAATATTTTACATTAAATGTGTATTGTTAATATTCATTGTTACAAAAGTAACAGTTTTGTTATTGCAATTTTGAAAAATATTTTGTATAATATAAATGGTATGCTTTTAGTGGAGAATTAAAAAGACTTACCGAGCACCAGTTTAGTTCCTCCACCGAAAGTCCACCACAGTGATACAATCTAATGAAACGGTCGTACAAAAACCTCTATTCCACTCGAGTGAACACAAACTCCAGCAGAGAGAGAGAAAACAACACTTCAACACACTGATAGTAGAATGTTGACAACATTCAATCGTTTAGTTTTAGTTAAATTATTATTATTTTTTTTTTAATAAGGAATAACAACACACAAAATCATTTTGAAATATTCATCATTGCTTGAAGAACAATGTACTTTTTCATAACCAGATAAAGAGTTTAGTTCTCTCATTTTCAATACAAATAATTCAGTTTGACTTTATATCCTGTATTTCTCATTCATTCTCTTGTCATGTTCTGATATAACACTTATTAAGGAAATATATTTAATGATCTGTGACCTCTGACCTCTTCTGTTCCTCATATGCAGCTCAATCATCATGGATCACAACAACTACAACTACAAAAAGCAAATGAATCAAACATTTTTAGTGCACACTAATTAACCTTAAGTAAAATTGTTTTTAATTAAATTTGTTGAATAGTGATCAACAATAATACAAAGTAGCTCAGTATGTTTCTTTATAGCATGATGGTCCCTGATTTAAGTCATAGCCAGAAAATGAAATATTTCAAAAAGGGTTTAATATGGGTTTGTTAGCAGCTCAAGCTGTTGTAAATCCAGCCCACTTCTTTGCATTGTCAGCACATGCTTCAGTGCTCTGAGAGTGTTTATAGTGCTGTGAGTTTAACACTTCATGACTGAGAGCAGAACAGAACAGAATCTTCATCATCACACAAGACAAAACAACAACAATGAACAACATCATCATCCTCATCTGGACTCTGACTCTCTGCATTCAGGGTAAATATTTTGAACTAAATAACATTATACACATCTTATGTACAGTCCAAGAACCACTAAATCCCTAAAATGTCTTATTTCAGAGATTTGGGGGCAAGTGACAGTGACTCAGAATCCAGCAATAAAATCCATCAAACAAGGAGAAACTGTTACAATCAGCTGTAAAACCAGTCAGCCGATTTCTGGCTGTAGTGACTGCGTGTCTTGGTATCAGCAGAAACCTGGAGAAACTCCTAAACTCCTCATTTATTACATAAGAAGCCTTTATTCAGGAACTCCATCTAGATTCAGTGGCAGTGGATCTAACTATGGAAGTGATTTTACTCTGACCATCAGTGGAGTCCAGACTGAAGATGCAGGAGATTATTACTGTCAGAGTAGACACACCATCAACAGTAAATATGTGTTCACACAGTGATAAAGAGTCGTACAAAAACCTCCATCAGTCAGAGTCATAGTGACTGCACTGATACAGATGAAAGATACTGCAGCTGCTGATGGGAGGATGACACAAACAATGCAATGACAATAATGTTTAACAAATTTTCTAATGACTAAATATTGATTTATTTACTAAATATACCAAAGATATAGTTGTTGTATGTGTTGTAGCTTATTTTATTTTAAATAACAGTGCTCAGTCAGTTCAGTATTTGTTTCACTCCTCTTGTGTTTCAGATCAGTGTATGAGAACGAAGTGGAAACTGAGGCAGAGATTTTTAATTATGAATTTTGAACGCAGAACTACAGTGTTTTCTCTCTCATTATTTTTCACTAATTATTCTGAGTGGTTTCTTTCACCAGTGAGTGTGGAAAACAAATGCAAATTGATCTAACAGCAAGACATCTTTAAATTCTTTATTTTCAAAAAAACAAACAAACAACAACAACAAAAAAACAATTAGCAACAGTAAAGATTAATGATAAATGCATATATAAATGCATCATACATATTTATTTTCAATAAATAAATAAATAAATACATAAATAAATAATAAATAAACACAGGATTATTACTGATTTGAGACATTTTTGGCTGGACACCCTGTTATAATTTTCTCCATTTGCAGGTCTTTTCATGGTTCTTTTGACAAGAGGAATCAAAGCCATAAAGATGACTGGATGAACTTAATGTGTGAAAATGTGCAGTACACAACAGATCACACTCTGTGAAATACCGTATTTCTGTATGCAGTTTACTTGATTTTCTATTTCCAAAGTGAGAAATATACCTGCAGTAATTTTAACTGCAACTTCAAACATCTCTTTCTATTTTCATTTTATAAACAGACTGCCAAAAATTAAGACATTTTAAGCTAAGAAACAAATTTGATTTAAAAAAAAAACTATGATGACATAAAGGGTCATGAGGACGGTTGTGAGGACTGTTTTCTTGACTCACTTTGATTCTGATAACACCAATCAATCACCACTGAATCAAAACTTCAGTATTATTCATGAATGTGTCTCTCGTCATGATTTCTGACCTGTCTGCCAATGACAAGAGCACTAAAACAATAAAACATCAATAATTGGAAGCTGAGAGTTTGACACCTGCTACAAACCAGCAAAAGAAAATTAGTAAAATTGCCGCTTTGGAAATATAAGGATCTGCATTCTGAGTGGTTTTGAGATATTGAGCTTCAAAGCTTTTGCATTCGATGTAGCAAAAATGATATGGGGAACAAGTCTCTTTCACACATGAAAATGACAGAGACCCTAAATCCATTCTAAATGTACAATATCAAAATCCTCTTAAATTAGTAAATGGGGATTTTGGTAACAGGTCAATTGCAGAAAGAACCTTCTAATTCTAAAAAGTCATTTTCCGCTTGGAATTATAAGGTTCTATCTTACAAAACAATAATTTTTCAAGAAATACAAACAGTTTACTTACAATTTGTTTTAAAACATAAAATTAGTGTTGTAACAATGTGTTGACATGTACGATAAAGGCAAATTTAATAGTTCTTATGATATATATTTCATCTTTTAGGACTTTTTTTTTTTTTTTTTTTTTTTAAGCATGAAGGCTGTGATAAATAAGTTGTACAGTGCAGAAATATGGTGGATAATTAAGAACATTGTTGCAGGAAATGTTTAAGTAGCTACTGTAATTCATCTGACCAGGAATCTATTCCACAGAAAGTGGTACAGGTTAAACTGCTTTCTCTCTAGAGATCAGTATGTCTGAGATAACCTGCTAACTTTTAATGTTGTAATTAAGACCCTGTCAATTAGATTGTTGACTATATGGCTTTAAGGCTTAATATTGTAAAATGTAAGACATTTTAAGACTTTCAACTGCAAGAAAACAGACAACAGTGCAATTTTAAGGGAAAAAAGGTGAATTGTATTGTTGTGCAGAAAGAATATACTTACACTATTACGTAGCCGACCTCAGGTCGTTAGCTTTTTTTTTTTTTTTTCAAAAAGTAATAAAAAAAAAAAAACACCAGTAATATAAACATTTTATTTATTTTATTCTCTCTCTCTCTCTTTCGCGGAGCATGCTGGGAATGAGTGGCGACTCTCGTGCGAGTTTTTCCTTTTTTCTAACCTTTTTTTTTTTCTTTTTGTATAGTTTGGGGATTTAGTTTTTTCCTTAGTTTTTTGGGTTCGTGTTTTTGTGGGGGGGTGGGTTTTTGGGTGTAGGGGAACAATGGCAGGTGCAGGCCCAGCTAACAAAAAAAGGTCGCCACAACGTCGCCTGAATGGCATCTGCGAACGTCCCCTGGACATCATCGTGTAGGGTTCTTTAGACGTCATGAGGACGTCGCGAGTTTGTTCGCAGGACCAGGGGCGGATATAGAAAATATTTTTTAGGGTGGCAAAGGGGTGGCATGGGGTCTGTGAGGGGTGGCAACACCAAAGCAAGCCCCCATGCATAGTTTTTGGGGATTTATAGTCTGACATACACAGTTGTGTTCACAAATATTGCATTACCATTAAGTAGCCTAATCATCTGTACTGTTTAAAATGGAAAAAAAAAAAAAAATTCATGTTTTAGTGTAAGTTTTAAGATGTTAATGTTGATTCGTTAGTGAACTGGGCCGTGCGTTGTGGTTTTGACTCAAAAAGAACCGGTTCATAAGAGTCATTTGAAGCCGAGTACACTGGGCGCGCGCTGCATGCGCGTGCAACCATCGTGCACAGTTTAAGAGACGTGTTTTTTTGCCATTATTTTGCGTTACGCTGTCATCGCTGCGGCTGAAAATTAGCACATGAAACAGAGCTTACATTTATATTTTATTCTGAGATAATTCTGGGGTGGCAGGTGGGGTGGCACAGCTTTTTCTTAGGGTGGCAGTTGTCACCCCGTGCCACCCCGGTAGATCCGCCCCTGCTTGCCCCGCCTCTGGGGTCTTCGGATTGATCCACAGTTTTGGAACTGACATTGATTAGCGGCGCTGCATTTACAAGTTGAAATTCTTTTAATGCACCACTCACGTGTGAAAAGCTGAAATTACGAAAGCACAACAGTCAACAGTCAACGTCCATATAGCCCTGAAAACTCACGCGGTAGTATGTTTTTAAGGGGAAAGTATTAATAGGATTAAAAAACCAAAATAATCGACATGGGAAAATTACGTTGGTTAGAGGTTCTGACTTTCGGTTTCAATTTCGTTTCGATTAATCGCCCAGAGACCCTGAGAGAGACACACCTTCAACAGGAGCGAATTACACCCAATATTGTTCTGCAAGACGCATGCAAACTTTTAACCACTAGAGGGCCTAAAGTTACATAGTGTGTCTTTAAATTATTAAATACTTACATTAAACCTTAAATATTCATAACAATAACTGTACAAATAATGTAAAAACATCAAACCCTATTACACCAGCTTATTGAATGGTTTGTTTATAATGAACTACGCAAAAAACACAAACCATTTTGAACAAAATCCACTCAAAACAGAACACTGTGTGCCATATAAACAGGGCTGGCGTGTGCTTACCCGGGAACTAGACAGCTGCCTAATGCAACAGCACGGTGAGGGCAGTAAAAGAGGAGAGAGATTTCATTTGTAGTGTATTTTTATTTATTTATTGGATATTAGTTTGAAATTATTGCACATATATCGACAAATTACTACCTAATTATTCTTCTAAATCTAAATTAACTTTCCTTCATAGTACTACTCCTGATAAGCACCCTCCGTTAAAGCTGTTATTAAAACATATTGACAAAACAGATCTGGTGAACTATCCAGCGCGTATTCAGTGCTCCGGAGAGTGTAAAAGGTTTCTATTTACAAAGTGTTTTTGAAGTGTTGAACAGAGTAGCTAATCACAGACAGTGATGAGTTATGCAAGACCTATGTAAATAGATTTGTTGTTCAGTGTAGAGAGATTCATTGATTATAATTACATTTTTGGAGACTGCGATGCACTAAGACGAGTGACAGTTTTAATGATATTGAAGGAGCGTTACAACACAACTTGGTGTAGCAAAGTTTAAAGAGACTTTTATTAAAATTATTAAATTTAGATTAAAATAATAAAATGTATTATCAATAGTATGTTACTATCAAAGTTGCTTATTAGCATGTCTACTAATAAAAATATTGGCTGTTCATTTATCCTACATGACCATATTCTACATCCCTAATCCTACCTTACTAACTATTAATAAGCAGCAAATTAGGAGTTTATTGAGGCAAAAGTCATAGTTAATGGCTTATTAATAGCGAGAACTGGACCTTAAAATAAAGTGTGACCTGGGTGTTTGATTTGTTTTTCAATGCATATTCATCATGAATGAATGTACTTTATTATTATTATTATTATTCACTCTGAGGGATACTGAAGGACACACATCAGAATGAATCATTCACTGTGTCTCATCACAGAGTCAACAGTTGATTCAAACATTCAGAAGGTCAGTATGACAGTATGAAAATCTTGAATTTGAAATCTAAATATTGATAAAATCGCCTTTAAAGTTGTCCAAATTAAGTTCTTAATCAGAAATTAAGTTCTGATATATTTACGGTAGAAAATTTACAAAATATCTTCATGGAACATGATCTTTACTTAAAGGAGAACTCCACTTTCAGAACAACAATTTAAATTTACTCACCCTCTTATCATCTAAGATGTTCATGTCTTTCTGTCTTCAGTCATGAAGAAATTATGGTTTTTGAGGAAAGCATTTCAGGATTTTTCTCCATATAATGGACTTCATTGGTGCCCTGATTTTGAACTTCCAAAATGTAGTTTAAATGTAGCTTCAAAGGACTCTAAATGATCCCAGCCGAGGAAAAAGGGTCTTATGTAGCGAAACGATCTGTTTTTTTTTTTTTTCGGAAAATAAAAATTTGTTTACTTTTTAAGCACAAAAGCTTGTGTAGGATGGCATCCACAATGCTACATACTACTGAATCACGTCGAAAAGTCACACGGAATGTAGGCGGAACTGCAGACCTAGTGTTTACAAAGCGAACGCGCAAAGACTAAGGAAGTGCAAGCAAGTCGAACGCTGTTTACAAACAAAAAGATACAATGATGTCGGACGATTCTGAAATTGTAGGAGAAAACAAGATGGAGTCTTGACTCTACCTTTTTGAGCCAGAGTACACAGACGATGAACTTAGACGTGATTCATAGTGTCGTGGACACTCATCCCACAGCCTGTGCTAAAATGACCAGTTGTTTCGCTAGATAAGATCCTTCTTCCTTGGCTGGGATCCCTTTAGAGCCCTTTGAAGTAGATCTGAAGATCTTTGCCCGAACCCAATGAAACCCGATGGGTTCGGTCGGGCTCGGGCTTAATTTATATCATTTTACACGGGCTCGGCTTGCTCTGGCTTGCGCGGTAAATGAATGGTCATGTGATGCATTTGATTAGTGCAAGAAAGATGCAAAAATGGATGCTGAGGAGGTGAAATGGAGGCTTGCCTCTGGTGATTACGTTTTGGCAAAATTAGCCAGATCAGTACTATGCATCCCGGCCAGTCGCAGCAGCAGTGAAAGGGTGTTCAGTGCGGCTGGATGCACCATCAGTGAGCGCAGGACCACGCTGAAACTACAGTGGATTCAATAATTTTCCTCCACAAAAATATGTAGCCTAATCTTGGCGAGTAAAGGTTTTTTAATTATAACTAAATATTAATTGAGTCTTAAATGCATAATGCAGACAGAGTATACAGTATAGGCTAATGTTGGCATTATTCTCTTATTACATTTCAGATGCTATTTACCGTCGCGTTGAGGCCGGATTGTGGAGAGAAGTGGCGAAGCAAATCCCGCGGAGCCTTCATCTTAATTTCGTTATTGCCAAAAACCCATCTTAATTTAGAACTTATCTTAATTAAATTTAAGAAAGAGTCATTTTTATTGGCGCGTTGGCCTATTTATAGGCTAAGTGTTCGCCTATTTAGAGTGCTAAGATGTTACAATGTTACAGAAGACTTATTTTATTTCTTTGTTCCAACTTCCAAGTGGCCTATAGCCTACCTTAGTCATTAATAAATTATGTTAAAACATGTATAAATTACTCATTCTTGGCAAAAGAGCTGTGTGCTTCCACCTATTTGAATAATGTCGGGCTGTAAACGGGTTCGGGCTTTTAAAAAGCTGTCAATTAAAATATACTTGTCGGGCTCGGGCCCTGTCGGGCCTAACTTTTAAGGCCCGATTACAGCTCTACTTTGAAGCTGCATTTAAACTGCATTTTGGAAGTTCGAAATCGGGGCACTAATGAAGTCCATTATATGGAGAAAAATCCTGAAATGCCTTCCTCAAAAACCAATAGTGATCTTAGGAAATGAGAAATGTTTCAGTGTTTGAGGTTCATAATTTGACTAAACAGCATAGTTGCCTAATTTCCTCCATCTGCAGGTGCTTTCATGGTTCATTGAGTGACATTTGATTATAAAATATGAGCTTGAGTTCTGGGGCCTCGTTTATAAAGATGTGTAGAATTTCTGAAATGTCCCTACAAACAATTTACAAAACCATCCATACACACAAAAATTATCCTAAATGCATTAATCTTTATAAATCTCAGTTCATTTTAAATTCAAAATGCACAAACCAACAGAACAACCACAAATATCCCTTTATGGTTCAGAAGAAGTACAACACTTATCACCACAAGGACAAGGAAATCCAAACATGTATTTATTCAGGGAAATCATTTATTTTTCTTTCTTTCTTTCTTCAGCCTTTGTAAATCCCAATTTGTTTCTTACTGTTAGGATGAAATCCTACATCATTTAGGATCCGACTGACTATGCATTTTATGAGGCCCATGAATTATTATTATTATTATTATTATTATTATTATTATTATTATTATTATTATTATTATTATTTAATTGAAAAGACAAAAGTCAAAGACATAAAGACAAAATATTACTGCATATTTGCTAACTGGATTTTTATTCATTAAACTCTCTAAAAACATCTTTTTAAGTTTATATATATATATATATACATACATATATATATATATATAATTTCACTATTTGTGCTTTTATTTTGATTTCTGCAAATATTAAGCAGTTTAATATTAATCTAATAAATCTCCCTTCTAAATTTAGGACTCCTAAATTTTTGCTCTAAGAGTATTTAACAAAGTGTTTTAGCACTTAAACTAGCAAATCACAAACCATCCTCCCTGCTGAAAAAAACAAAAACAAACAAACAAACAAACAAACAAACAAACATCACAGAAGTTTTAATGATTTCCACTGCAAATACCATTACAAACGTTACAAACCATCAAATTTTAACCATTAAAACTATTAAAAGAATGGTTTCTATTAAGATTTAGTGGTTTTTACAAGCCACCAATAGAAGGGGACCAATTACCAGCAGAGACCAAAAGGCACCATTACATTTACCATTAAAACCAGTAGAATTCCCATTGTAACCAGTAAAACCATTAAAAAATTCTGTGATGGTTTCTATTGTTGTTTTGCAGAGCTAAAATGGTTGTTGCCGGGAATCTGCCTCAAAACTTAAACATTTTAGAAACACTCTGCATTTATTTGCACACATATCCTATGCATCTTTTTTGGTTTTGAAGGTTATCAGAACTCCAAATTTTCCTTTTATTATATCCTTGTTTTCATTAACAAGTTGGGCAAGTTTGAGTCCAGTTTGGTTTTATTTTACATTTGCATGTCTTACTATCAGCTATGATTATTCTACTCTGTTAATTAAAAGACTGTTTATATGCATATCCACTAATTGTTTCTGAGAAGTGGATGTAAGAGGCTGACAATTAGCTGAACATATACTTGTTTAACCCTTTAACTGTCACTCCCATTTTTGAACACAGACATAAAAATGCACTATCCAGACTTAAATGTTTATAATTCATGAATGAAACATTTTGTAATATGATTTTGATGTGCATTTTCTGTGGTAATGCAAGGTCTGATTTTAAAATGCCTTTCAAAGGATGAATTTTGAGATTTTAAGTTTTGAACTGATATATAATTTCTTATGATCTCTAAAGTGTGAAAGGGAAAAAGGCAATGAAGAAAGTCTTTTGTGACAAAGGTCAGAACTCATGTTATGATTTTTTTAAGTTGCACTCTTGACATATATTAATCTATTACTTTTCCTACATAATTTGTAACAAAAATATGGTATCTATTTAGGAGTCTTAGACCTTTCCAACGATGTATAGTTTGTCATGATTAGATTAGGATTTATTTGTAATTTGGTGAAGTAAACTTAGGCGTCCCACAGGGTGGACGGTGACAATTAAAGGGTTAATTAGTAACACGTAGCCTGCATTTTTAAATCTTTATTTGATTGTGGCCACATTTTTATTTTTATTTTTTTTTAACCTTTATGTGAATATGGCAACATAATATCGTACTTGTCATGAATCTGGTCCTGAACGCCAGTCCGCTCGCCACCAGAGGTCGCCTTGCCATTACACAGACTGTTGCACTACATTTCCCATGCTCCACCTCACTCACCACGTTAACAGCTGCAGTCAATCACGAACAGTATAAATACGAGGCCCTTCCCACTATTCTGGGCCGAGTATTACATTGCGTTTAGCACTCGCTTTGTGTTAGCTGCTGTACAAAGCCGCCTGGTTCATCCTTAGTCTAGTTCAGTCGTGTTTCTAGTTCGTTTTTCCTAGTCTTGTTTTCTAGCCTGGTTATATTGTCTTGTCTCCCTTCCGCCTGCCCTGGACTTCTCGCCTGTTGTGGATTTAACCCTTTGCCTTGTCGTTTCAGACTCTGTTTGTCCCTCAAATGAACTCTAGCCTGTCTATTTGGATTCCCCGTCTGCCTCATCCCTTGGATTACGTTCGCCGCTGATCCACCCTCGCCTGCTTACGGATTACTCTTGTGTCTTGCTCTATTTAGAATTGATTTTAAAGTACTTTTACTCATTTATAAATCACTCAATGGCCTAGGACCTAAATACATTGCAGATATGCTCACTGGATATAAACCTAACAGACCACTCAGATCATTAGGATCGAGTCAGTTAGAAATACCAAGGGTTCACACAAAACAAGGGGAATCCACTTTTAGCTATTATGCTGCTCGCAGTTGGAATCAGCTTCCAGAAGAGATCAAATGTGCTAAAACATTAGCTACATTTATATCTAGACTCAAAACTTGTCTGTTTAGCTGTGCATTTACTGAATGAGCACTGTGCGTCGTCCGAACTGGTATAATCTGGTATAACCATTTTCTGTATTTAACTGTCTTAAATTTATTTTAAATCAATTTTGAAATCATTTTTAAATTATTAAATCAATCAGTTTTTTACATTTTACGTTTTTTGTTTTATTGTTGTGATCAATGATTTTATGATTGTTCTATTTCCTTTTTTGTGATTATTGTTTTTATTATTGCTTTTATGATTATTCTACTTCCTTTTATGTAAAGCACTTTGAATTACCTTTGTGTATGAAATGTGCTATATAAATAAACTTGCCTTGCCTTGCCTAATATACCTGTTTGCCGATGTTCAACCCTGCCTGTATTTGACCATGTCTTTGTTTAATAAAGCTATGCGGTTGGATCTGACCACTCCCCATCTCCCTCGCTCCGTTACAGCACTCTACAACATTTATATAAATAAATCTCTGACAGAGACCCCTCCCCTATCAGCCAATCGCTGTGTGCATAGTTAGTAGGCATGCTGACATCATCCATAGCAACGTAGTCAACCACGCCCTTACTCTTAGCTTAAAGGTGCAATAGGTGATTGTCTTCAGAAACATTTTTTGTTATGCTGGTTGAAAGTCTCTTCACATGTCGATAGCAATCATTAAGTTAAGTGGTCTAAATGTATTTCTATGTATTTATATATTCTGTGGAAGGCAAAGGACCAAGAAATGTTCGTCCAGTCAAAACTCTTGATTCAATGCTTGTGTACATTTTTCCTTGCACGATCATGTATGTGGACGACTGTGTCGACGCGTGAGGCGTTTTATTAAACTTGGGGAAAATCCTCCATCTTCTCATCTCCCCTGTAGCCCCACGCAGTTTTCCTATTCTGGGCTGTTGAACATTTCAACTCAGTGTTACAATGTATTGTAGTAATGCTGTCTCTGGTCGTCTAGTCTGTGTGTGTTCATGCATTCAGGAGGCGTGGCTTTGAACTGTGATTTGCAGGGAGGGTGGGACGTTTGCTTTCAGTGCTATCAGGCTCAAGTTAGCATTTTCCAAGATCTCCTATTGCACCTTTAAGACTTCTCTCTATTCCTTAGTAAAAGTTTGTCTTAGCATGCATTGTGAATAGGTTTTAAGAGAAAACTCTTAGCTAAAAACTTTTAATGGTATTTAGGAGAACTTTTAGTGGTAAGAGAAAATGTTTTGTGAATACGGGCCCTGAACATTTAACTCTTAAAATAACAAAAGATACTGAAAGATTGACAGCCGTCCAGTGTCCAGCTCACCAGCGCCCCCTGTGGAGAGTAAGAGCTGAGCAGGCAGAGCAGTGCGGCTGAGTCTCCAGAGATCTGCAGAGAAGAGGGCGGCAGCAGAGACACTGAGGGCTTCACTGTGGGACCAGCTGCAGGAGACAAACACAACACATTCACAAACACTAAGAAAACACACTGCAGCTCCAGCACTCTTTTACCCTGCATCATTCACAGCATTTCAACATGACTTTCAGCAGCAGACATGTGGAAAGCCGTCAAATTCACAACAATCTCAACATTCTTTTTATTCAGCATCACTACAGCCGATATATACAGCTTATACAAACTACACAATCACTATATATATATTTACATGCAACCTCATAAATGAAACTAAACATACTAACTAAACTAAACTAAAACACTAACTGCTTTAATTCTAGTAGTTTTCATATTCTGAGATAAAGTTTAAAATTTTATGCTAAATATTCCACTCTTATTTTTTCTCCTGTTTACACTCAAAATGTAACTATTTTAAAGTAAAATTTTGTGACCGGAGTTTAGATCAAGTGAAAATTGGGTTGTTGGTGAGATTAGAAAACAACTAAAAAATACACTTTTAAACAGAAAGATTGTGTGACTAAATGATATCAGTTTTCCATAACTAGAAAACAACAAAATTTATAAATGTACATACAATAAATTTAATTAACAGACATTAATTTACAATTTACATTTCTATAAGTATTAAAAGGCGAGGAATTATAAGAACAGCATGATTGAAAGAGATTCAAATGTATTGACTGAACTACACAAAGTAACTCCATTTACATTATAATATCAACTTTCTTCTTGTATGACAACTACAATGAAAGATTAGCTATATATGAACACAGAGTTGAAATGAATAAAAGAAAAATAAACCTGTAATAATCTGAAAAAAACCCTTATAATTCAGTTCTCCTGAATAACTGAACATGAAAACATTTTAGATTAAATATTTATTGTAAAACAATATTTAAAAATAAAATATTTACAAAATTAATAATTTTGTTGTTTCAATTAAAAAAAAAAAAAAAAAAATCAAAGTTGTATGTTTTTAATGGAGAATTTAAAAGACAGACTTACATTTCACCATCAGTTTAGTTCCTCCACCGAAAGTCCACCACAGTGATAGAATCTAATAAAACGGTCGTACAAAAACCTCTATTCCACTCGAGTGAACACAAACTCCAGCAGAGAGAAAACAACACTTCAACACACTGATAGTAGAAACACCTCAGCTGTTGACAACACTTAGTGTTTGAGAAAATTTAGTTTGACAAAATGCTTTTCAAAAAGTAAGAACAAAGAAAACAACTTTTAAAAATGTTTGTTATTAACTGAAAGCTTTTTAGTTAATTTAGTTCTTTTCATAATCAGTTGAAGAGTTTATTCATCTCATTTACAACAGACATAATTCACTTTGACTTTAATTCCTATATATATGTCCCATTCATTCTCTAGATGTGTGCATATTTAACACTTTCTAAAGAAATATACAGTATTTAATGAGCTGTGTCCTCTAATGTGACCTTTGACCTCTTTTATCATGGATGTTGTGGAGTTTCTCATTGTGATGCTTCTGTTCTTCATGTGCAGCTCAATCATCATGATTCATGGAAAAACCTGCAGCTTCAACAAAAGAATCAAGACACATTTGCTCATGTATACTGTATATTTATACTGTATAGGCTGATTGTGAATCCAGCTCTAATTTGAGCACAAGGACAACAAAACTTCACATTAACAAGCTGTAATCTGTCACTATCTTTAACAGAATGTTTTCTGTCTATTTTATAATTTCATGCCCGCATGAGGGATTCATGATAGACGTACAGTCAGTCTGATATTTTATGAACCGACTCATGATTCACGCTCTTCTTAAAGTGGTGGCGGCTCATCTGATGGAATATAAAGGATGATATATTCTGTGACTCTATTTTAGTATATTAGTCTTGTAGCAGCTCAAGCTGCTGTAAATCCTGCCCACTTCTTTGCATTGTCAGCACATGCTTCAGTGCTCTGAGAGTGTTTATAGTGCTGTGAGTTTAACACTTCATGACTGAGAGCAGAACAGAACAGAATCTTCATCATCACACAAGACAAAACAACAACAATGAACAACATCATTATCCTCATCTGGACCACTGCAGCTTTTATTCAAGGTGGAATGACAATTTTTGATAATACTATTATGCTGATGTTGTTTTATACCAATATTGTGCTATAAATGAGATTTACACATTTATTGGTTTTCTTTCCTTTTCTTCAGAATCCAGTGGAATCACTCTGACTCAGCCTAAAGTTAAAACTGTCCAGCTCGGTCAAACAGCTACAATAGAGTGTAGTATGGATGTAGGACTATACAGTAATGACTTAGCCTGGTATCAGCAGAAACCTGGAGAAACTCCTAAACTCCTCATACATGACATAAACAGCCTCCAGTCAGGAACTCCATCTAGATTCAGTGGCAGTGGATCTGCCTATGGAAAAGACTTTTCTCTGACCATCAGTGGAGTCCAGACTGAAGATACAGGAGATTATTACTGTCTGAGTTTCCACTACCCAAACAGTAAATATGTGTTCACACAGTGATAAAGAGTCGTACAAAAACCTCTATCAGTCAGAGTCACAGTGACTGCACTGATACAGCTGAGAGATACTGCAGCTGCTCATAGGAGGATGTGATTAAACACATTTACTTTAACTTTTATTTACTTACTTTTGGTTCTTTGGAGATTCAAAAAGATCTTGATGTGTCATTATAGATTCTTCAAATCAGTGCTGCAAAAGTATGGACTATGGTATGGCACTTCAGGAGCTACAGTATGTAGCAGACATCAGTTTCATCACAATACAATACAGCACTGATTCTCGATTTAAGATATGATTTGACATTTGCCATTATGTCAAAATAAGCCAAGATTATGAATTGATTATTTGAGTATGTGGCATTTTTGAACTCCAGCAAACAAACCACATGGAGACAAATGCTTCAAATAATGTCTATATAACAACATATAGGACCGAAAATGGTTCATTTTGGCACTTCTGTGCAAAACCATTGGTGTTTTTTTAAAGCAGCAGTAAATACAGTAGATCATTCATAGAGGCTATTTGTGGACTCTTCTGTGGCACCAGGCTGAACAATTGTTCTAAATGGAATCTTATGCAGATGATACTAGGAGTCAGACTGATTCAGTAACAGCAGTGAGTGACACAGATACTGAAGGACACACATCAGAATGAATCATTCACTGTGTCTCATCACAGAGTCAACAGTTGATCAAACATTCAGAAGGTCAGTATGACTGCTGAGAGTCTCAGTGTGAACTGATGAATATGAACAAACCTCATCTCTCCATTAGTCCAACTCAACTGACTCATTTCACAGAATAAAGTGTCAAACAGTCAAACTCATATTTGAGTGATTCTGTTCCTCTCAGAATAGAGCAGCTCCATCAGCAGATGTTCAGCATCCTCATAGGAGATTCATGACACAGTAAAACACACAGAGTCAACACAGAGAGAACCGATAATGATCTTAGGAAATGTTTCAGTGATCAAGGGTCATAATTTGACTAAACAGCATAGTTGCATCATTTCATCCATCTGCAGGTGTTTTCATGGTTCACTGAGTGACATTTGATTATAAAATATGAGCTTGAGTTCTGGGGCCTCATTTATAAAGACGTGTGTAGAATTTCTGAAATGTCCCTACAATTTATAAAACTATCCATAGGCACAAAAATATTCCTTAATGCATCTTTATAAATTTTATATTAATGCATAATGTGAGCAAACACAGCAGCTTACAGAACAGCCACAAATGTTCCTTAATGGCTCAGAAGAAGTACAGCACTCATCACCAAACATACACTACCCTCCAAAAGTTTGGAAACACCCTAGAAAAGTGGGGTTTTGGACAATATTGGCATGCATCCTTTTTAATTTGTAATCATTTTGCACTGATAAGGGACAACACAAACTACGAAAACACATTTTATTACATAAACAGTTTATACATAGAAAAAACTTGAATTTTCGATTCATCAAAATATCCAATATTAGCAGCTATTACAGCTCTGCATAATCTGGGCCTAATTCATTGTATTCTAAAGTTAATTGGGAATCAATTGTTGGAGCTATTAAGGTGTGCTGACCCAAAAATCTTTGAAAAACCTGGGCCAAGTTTAAACCAGTAACCAGGAATCACAGCTGGCAAAGGGGCATGTCTGACTTTGACATGTATATATTGCTATTATTATGTAATCAAAATGAAAATTATTATTGCTGGTCTTCAGTTATAATGTCAAGTTACTTTAATGTATTTGCACCAAAAAATGATAAGGATTTATGCTAATATATTTTGCCAGGGGTGTTTCCAAACTTTTGGAGGGCAGTGTATATATAAACAATGTGTTTATATTCAAGAAATTGATCATTCCAGTGACATATTTTCACAGTGATATATTTACTTTTCTTTGTCTTTAATTTTTATGAACAATTTTGGATTATTTTGATGGTATACTGTATGTGCACAAATGTTTGTACAAATAATCTTTTGTGAAGACATAACGATAACATTTTATTTTGTTTGCTAACTGAATTTTGATTAAATAATATCCAGTATAAGTTAAAACAGCTTTTAAGATTTTAATCTATAGATTTAAGGAACATTTCACCTATATGTGCTTTTATTGTATCTTCTGTAAATATTAATCAGATTAATATTAATCTAATAAAGCTCCCATAAACAAAACTACCAGGCCACCAAACCATCATTAAACACTTTAAAAAATCTGAACATTTACCTTTCAAAATTACAACAGAATACTGAAAGTTTGGCAGCCAAACATTAAAAGTGTAATACATTTACAAGACTTACACACAAAATAATTTATTATAAGAGACAAATAATATTATCACACCAGTTTTCAGTCTTGTGTCAAACTGGTTTACGTGTATGAATCTATATGCATTTATTATCAACCCATCAAACACTCATTGTAGAGAGTGTCTGTGTGATGTCTATAGCTTATATTCCCCATAAAGTTGTAAAGCTTCACATGGTTTGTAGGACATGAACATGCATGAAGAAATTGATCTGCGGTCTGAGACTGACAGCTGCCTGTTCTGTGTATGAAGATCATTTACATAGAGAGACACTTTGCATGAGAGTGTTTATAGTGCTGTGAGTTTAACACTTCATGACTGAGAGCAGAACAGAACAGAATCTTCATCATCACACAAGACAAAACAACAACAATGAACAACATCATCATCCTCATCTGGACACTGACTCTCTGCATTCAGGGTAAATATTTTATAATAAATCATAAACTATACTACAATATCTCATATTTTATGCACTAGTATATGATACATTAGAATGATAATATTTGATCAAAATGCTCACTAAACAACTAAAATGTCTTATTTCAGAGATCTGGGGACAAGTGACAGTGACTCAGAATCCAGCAATAAAATCCATCAAACAAGGAGAAACTGTTACGATCAGCTGTAAAACCAGTCAGACACTTTCAAGCTGTAGTAGCTGTGTGTCTTGGTATCAGCAGAAACCTGGAGAAGCTCCTAAACTCCTCATATATTATACAAACAGCCTCCAGTCAGGAACTCCATCTAGATTCAGTGGCAGTGGATCTGGCACTGATTTCTCTCTGACCATCAGTGGAGTCCAGACTGAAGATACAGGAGATTATTACTGTATGGGTCAGTACTATACGAGTAGCTGGGTGTTGACACAGTGATAAAGAGTCGTACAAAAACCTCTATCAGTCAGAGTCACAGTGACTGCACTGATACAGATGAGAAATACTGCAGCTGCTGATGTAAGCATAACAAACAAGTAACAAACTTTAATTCTAATTTTAATTAATTGTCTTTTAAATACCTGCATGTAATTAAATCTGTAGTTAATTTCTGTAATTGCATGTATAATTACACTGTTGACCCATCGCTTACACTTTAATCCACCCTTAAACCTACCCATACCACCAAACCTGTCCCTAACCTTACCTGTATCCTACATCAGTAGCAGCAAAAGTATTTTGCAGTACAATATGAACACAATAAGTACATACATTACTTATTTTTTTTATGTAAGTACATAGTAGTTAAGGCCACATTATGAAAAAATGTGACCCCCAAAAAAAAAAAAATCATAAAAATGCATTTAGAATTTAAAATATGAACACACATCAGACATCAAACATTTTGAATATTTGAAATGTTATTTTTATCTCTGTTTTCTGCATGTTTGTGTTGCTACAGTTAAAGTCCTTCTCTGATATTTATTACTTGGCAATATTTTAAAGATAGTATTATTTGTGTTATTTTGCATGAAATGTTATTGGAGTGGTGTCACCTGGGTGGGAGTTATAACTCCTATTCACTGGGAATGAAGGGAAAAATAAAATAAATAATTCAGTCAATGCAGAGACATATAGAGAGGGGGAATCCCCCCATCCATCCTCTGAATATTACATATCATACTATAACTATGTGTAAACGTCATTGGGCAGTCAATCTTAGCACTCAGCATTCCCCCTTAAAAACATCTCCGCCCGCCACTGATTTTACCACAGTCAACATTAAAAAACATTAATCAAAGTAGTCCTAAAACAAGAACGGGTATTGCTTTGGTTTTAGGACAACTTTGATGAAAGATTTTGATCCACTTCAAATGTTGACTACTGTAAAATCCAATAGTTTACCTTACTTAGATATAATTAGTTATCTTTACTTAGTTACTATACTTACTAGGTTTTATTACATTACAGCTACTTTCAAGGCAAATAAAACAATTAACTTACTGCTTTGAGTGATGTTTACTTAAAATATTCAAGTATCCACAAAGAAACCAATGACATTAATAAACCAGTGAGAGGCAGCAGTGTACTAATATGTTGCTAATGTGCAACATGACAACAGAAGAAGAAGAAAAGAAAGTTTTTTAGATGGGGCAATTTTTAGTAGACTTTTCACTCACATCTTTCTTTCACTACTTGCATTCACTCATTTCCCAAAGCCATCTTGAATGCTGCATTTTCAATACAACTGAAATATTTGGGAGAACATCACATAAGCAAACTTCATAAATTAATGTTAGGATAACGGCAGCAGACAAACACGTGTAAACAGGCAGTGGGTCAGCGACAGTTAAGCAGTCCGATCGGTCAACAATCCTAGGGACAATCCAAAAGACCATTGTGATAAAGCAGGCTCTGGGTCCAAACCTTAACATCAGTCCGAACAGGCAAACAATCCAAAAAGGGTAATCCGTAGGGATGGGAAGATCGACACCTAGTGTCGACACACGTTTCGAGTTTTCGACGCACTAGTGTTTTGAACAGTGTTCCGAAGCATTGTTTGAAATGAGGTTGTCACGTGATCTGTAAAAACGAAGCTTCCTTACCTCACTGACACGTCACGCCAGGCTCAAATACAAAGCATGTGGATTTATATATATATATATATATATATATATATATATATATATATATATATATATATATATATATATAGCATTTTTTCTCCAAATCAGAGCCTAAAATGCATGTCAAAACACCTACTTTTCTATACATTTGGTTATATGCAGTTTTCATATTATTTCAGATTCAACTGTCTTCAGAAGTGGGCTCCATATTTTCTCAAAAGTGGACATTCTATTCCTGAGTGAGGAAGTTAACCTCTCAAGTGTAAGAGTGTCTGCTAACAGATTGAGCCAATGAGTAATAGAAATTTGAGTTCTGTCCTTCCAGTTTAATAATATTACTTTTTTTTGTTTGCTAATATAGATGAAATAAAAATAAATGTTTTGATTTCTTTTGGGAAAGATCACCTAGCAGTAATAATAAAGGAGACAGAGAGATAATATTTAAAATCTCTTCTAATTTATCCACAACTTCTGTCCAAAATTTTAATATTTTTGCATTTTTTAACAATGTGCATGTTTGTGTTCTATTATAAAGAAGACACAAGAGTAGTACAATGAAAAATTACATTGTTTAATATGCCAATAAATTAGACCATTCTATTTAGGAGGTGAAAAGACAGAACTTTGATGCAAGTAAAAAATGAAGAACATAAAGTCTTTGTCATTGTTTTGTGCAAAGTACAACACATTTTGGAAACTCTATCACTGCACACATGCGCCACCTTGCTAATGACATTTGACAAATCAACCTTACAATGACACAATGAACAAAACATCTAAATGACACATTTTGTGTAAGAATTTTTATTGACCACCAGATGGCGGAGTAGAGAACTGTATCAAAAGCTTCGAAGCATCAACGTTCCCCTTCAGGAACTCGAGCTGCGTCTACAAACGCTTTGGGGACGCCTTCAGCGTGAACACGCTCTGAATCACATGTGTAATCAGTCCGATGGAGAAGAGAGACGTCACAGGCGGGTGACGTCACGGACCAGGAAGCTTTAAAGCACGTGCGCTGGAACCGGCATTCAGCTTCATTCATTCAGCGAAGCGCTCTGTGTGTGTGTCACTCTGTTTTTTTGTGCTAGTTTGCACAGCTTTTATTTGAGAGTGTCACTATGTCCTACAAGCAAATATAAGCAGCGACATTTTAGACTGTTTGTTGTCTGTGTGGGAGCGAAGCATGGGAGTCAGTTCTCGAGGGAGCTGACTGCCCGCGTTTGCGTCCCCCGCGGCTCAGCTCCCGCTTCTGCCGAGGCAGGGCAGCGGCTGTGATCGTGGGGGATCGCATGTAGATCTGCGGACGGGTTAGAGACGGGTCCGCCCTCTCTCTGCCTATCTCGCTAGATCTAGCGCTCTCTCTCTCTGGGTCGGAAGCCCGCGCTGCGGTCCTTCCCCCTCTGAGTGAGAGCTCGCGGCGAAGCGGGCTGCGTCAGCTCTCGAGGGAGCTGACTGCCCACATTTTCGCTGCGCACGCTTCGCTCCCGGAGAGCTCTCTTCGAGGAGGGAGTTCTCCTGAGTTCTCGCGGCTCAGTTCCCGCTTTTGCCGAGGCAGAGCGGCTACTGCGGCCGTGGGGATCGCAGCATGGATCTAGCGAACTGGTTAGAGACGGGTCCGCCCTCTCTCTGCCTTTCTCCCTAGATCTAGCGCTCTCTCTCGGGGCTCGGAAGCCCGCGCTGCGGTTCTTCCCCCTTCTGAGTGAGAGCTCGCGCTGCTGCGGCTATCTTTCTCCGAGGAGATTGATGCTGTCCGCATATGAGCAGACTGCATATTGGATCGCTCGTTTCTACCTGCCCTCGCTTCTAGGAAAACGGGGGGCGGGGATTCACGCAATTTATGTGTGGTTTGTTCGGGAGCTGAGCATACACAGTCCGCCCTTGAGGGGGCAGACCGTGTCCATTCATAATGTGTTCTTTCTTATATCAAAAAAGAAATAAAAGAAACGAAGAACAAATGTGCATCTTGAATGTTTAGCTCTTCTCCCATTGTCATTTAATTCTGAGGAATTAAATTCATTTACTGCACTCTCACCCCGTACTTTCACTAAGTGTGTGGATGTTGCTGTGGCTCATCTGTAACTTCAGGGCATCAGTAATACTGAACCTTATTGACATTTTGTCGGTATTAGCTCATTCTGAGCAGTGGCGGCTCGGCATTGAGATGTCGTCCTCGCCCATATGAAAGAACTGGGGTTGTGACTGAACGCCAAGGAAAGTGTGCTTTCTCCATTACAGAGAACCACTTATCTAGGTGTGGTGTGGGATCGACCACGATGCAGGCATGTCTTTCTCCTGCTCGGATCGAGTCATCCTCACGGTAGTCAAGAGAGTGGAAGTAAGCCAGTCACTCACTGTGAAGCAGTTTCAACGACTGCTGGGTCTGATGGCAGCTGCGTCCAACGTCGTACCTTTTGGCCTGCTGTACATGAGACCCCTACAGTGGTGGCTCAAGACCAAGGGGTTCTCCCTGAGGGGAAACCTGCTTTGCATGATCAAGGTCACGCATGTGCCTTGGACATGTAGAGGAGACCTTGGTTCTTGTCTCAGGGCCCGGTGTTGGGAGCTCCTTGTCGCCGCATAATGCTAGCGACGGACGCGTCCCTCACCGGTTGGGGAGTGGTCATGAATGGCCACCCCGCCCGCGGTCTGTGGAGCGGTCACCATCCAGCTTGGCACATCAGCTGCCTGGAGATGCTGGCCATGTTTCAGATCTGAAACACTTTCTCCCGGACCTATGAGGCATCACGTATAAGAAGAATCCTGACTCCTATGGTCCAGGACTTCTGAGGGCAGGCCCTTCTGGGGCAGAGTGGGGTCCACCGCATTCCACGGTGCCCGTCTCTCCTCAGTGCCCTCGGGAGATCAGCCTGCCAACCCTGCCGGTGTTTCAGGGCGCAGCGGTCTCCAGCGAGCCCACACCTCAGTCTCTTCTGCCCGGAAACGTAGCGGAGCTGGGGAGCTCGCCACCCCTGCGGGGGTCTCTAGAACAGTTAGTTCGGTCAGTTCCTGCCGGCGTGCCGTTACAGGTCACTGAGCTAGCAGTTCACACAAATCCAGAGGCTGGTCTCAAGAGACTGGTTCCCCTAGTAGATTATTTGGCAGCATGGAAGCTACTGCCAAATGTATCTGCATGGGTCCTGCGCACTGTAGAGCGAGGTTATCGCATTTAATTCGGCGCTCCGTCGCCACCTTTCAACGGGGTCTTCCCCACTGTGGTGAGCCCCGAGCAGGGTCTGGTAATGGAACAGGAAGTAGACACTCTCTTGAGGAAGGAGGCCATCGAGGTGGTCCCTTCTCACGACAGGGAGTCTGGGTTCTACAGCCGGTACTTCATTGTTCCGAAGAAGGATGGGGGCTTGCGTCCCTTTTTAGATCTGAGGCAGCTGAACCGCTCAGTCATGTGGCTGAAGTTCAGAATGCTGACTGTCAGTCAAGTGGTGTCGCAGATCAGGACTGGTTTGTGACCATAGATCTAAAAGACGTGTCCTTCCACGTCTCCATCCTTCCCCAACACAGGAAGTTCCTGAGGTTTGCTTTCAGGGGCGAAGCATACCAGTATCGGGTTCTTCCGTTCGGCCTAGCACTCTCCCCCTGCACTTTCACGAAGTGTGTGGATGCTGCTCTGGCTCCTCTGCGACTCCGGGGCATCCGCATACTCAAGTGCATCGACGATTGGCTGATTCTGGCTCAATCGGAGCACATGACAGCTCAACATCGAGATGTTGTTCTCGCTCATATGAAAGAGCTGGGGTTGAGACTGAAGCCAAGAAGAGTGTGCTGTCTCCATTACAGAGAACCACTTATCTAGGCGTGGTGTGGGATTCGACCACGATGCAGGCACGTTTTGTCACCTGCTCGGATCGAGTCGATCCTCACTGCAGTCACGAGAGTGAAAGAAGGCCGGTCACTCACTGTAAAGCAGTTCCAGCGACTGCTGGGTCTGATGGCAGCTGCGTCCAACGTCGTACCTTTTGGCCTGCTGTGCATGAGACCCCTACAGTGGTGGCTCAGGACCAAGGGGTTCTCCCCGAGGGGAAACCCGTTCCGCATGATCAAGGTCACGCGGCGATGCCTCCGTGCCTTAGATATGTGGAAGAAGCCTTGGTTCCTGTTCTAGGGCCCGGTGTTAGGAGCTCCTTGTCGCCGCGTAACGCTAGCGACGGACGCGTCTCTCACCTGTTGGGGTGCAGTCATGAATGGCCACCCCGCCCGCGGTCTGTGGAGCGGTCGCCATCTCACCTGGCACATCAACTGCCTGGAGATGCTGGCCGTGTTTCGAGCGTTGAAACACTTTCTCCCAGACCTAATAGGCTACCATGTGTTGGTGCGCACCGACAACACAGCGGTGGTCTATTACATCAACCACCAGGGAGGTCTGCGTTCGCGCCCCTTGTACAAGCTGGCGCACCAGATCCTTGTGTGGTCCCAGGGGAAACTCCTCTCACTGAGAGCAGTTCATGTTCCTGGGCATCTCAACATGGGAGCAGATGTCCTGTCGAGGCAGGGGCCGAGGCCCGGGGAATGGATGCTTCACCCTGAGGTGGTGAAGCAGATTTGGAGAGTTTTCGCCAGGCTCAGGTGGACCTCTTCGCTACTCAGGAGAATGTGCAATGTCCCCACTGGTTCTCTCTGACTCATCCAGCTCCACTGGGGCTGGATGCCATGGTACAGATGTGGCCGAGGCTTCGTCTGTACGCATCTCCCCCGATCGCTCTGCTCCCGGGAGTTCTGGAGAGGCTGCGCCGGGACGGGGTCCGTCTTCTTTTAGTAGCCCCGTACTGGCCGGCCCGAGCATGGTTCTCGGACCTGGTTTCCCTCCTCGACGGCTCTCCATGGGAGATTCCCGTCAGGAGGGACCTCCTCTCGCAAGCGGGAGGCACCATTCTCCACCCTCGCCCGGAGTTGTGGAAGTTATGGGTGTGGCCTCTGAGGGGGCACACCTCGTAGCTTCCGGTCTCTCAACCGAGGTTGTTGAGACCATCCTCCGTCCAGAGCTCCCTCCACGAGGAAACTGTACACCCTGAAGTGGGAACTTTTCACTTCATGGTGCGGACACCACCGGCAGGACCCAGTTAACTGCCCAGTCGGTACAGTGCTGGAGTTCCTGCAGGACCGGTTTTCCGCAGGGTTAGCCCACTCCACCCTGGAGGTCTACGTGGCAGCTATTTCGGCCTACCACACCCCACTTGGTGGCATGTCAGTGGGCAAGGACCCCCTTGCAGTACGTTTCCTCCGCGGTGCGCTGAGGCTGAGGCCTCCAGTACGGCCTCGGGTCCCTACGTGGGACCTCGCCGTGGTGCTTGAGGCTCTTTGTAGGTCTCCTTTTGAGCCTATCGAAGAGTCCTCGTATCATCATCTCTCTGCAAGACAGCACTTCTTTTAGCACTACGTCTCTAAGAGAGTAGGGGATCTTCAGGCCCTCTCTGTGGCCCCTTCCCATCTAGAGTTTGCCCCTGGCATGGGCAAGGCTTTCTTTACCCCAGACCGGGGTATGTTCCGGAGGTCCCCTCTGCAGGACCACGGCCTGTTGTACTCCAGGCCTTTTGTCCTCCTCCCTTTCGGGAGACGGATCAGCAGAAGCTTAACTGTATGTGTGTCGCAGTGGGATGCGTCAGGTTCTATGACCTAGACCTGCGAGTCGCTCCTGGCTCTTCTGTCCTTCGTCCTAGCACACACTAGGCAGGGACTTGGAACTATGGGGGCGTGGGCATATCGTTCCCCAAAGCGTTTGTAGACGCAGCTCGAGTTCCTGAAGGGGAACGTCTCAGGTTACGACTGTAACCCCGGTTCCCCGAAGGGAACGAGACGCTGCGTCTCGTGCCATACTTCCTGCATCCCTGCGAGCGTTCGCTTCTTCCTTAAGCTGAATGCCGGTTCCAGCGCACGTGCTTTAAAGCTTCCTGGTCCGTGACGTCACCCGCCTGTGACGTCTCTCTTCTCCACTGGACTGATTACACATGTGATTCAGAGCGTGTTCACGCTGAAGGCGTCCCCAAAGCGTTTGTAGACGCAGCGTCTCGTTCCCTTCGGGGAACCGGGGTTACAGTCGTAACCTGAGACGTTTTTTTCTTGTAAAAGCCTCACTGCTTCAAAAGCCTAGTTCGGCACATCCCTAGTAATCCGTGAACTCGTGAGTCAAGAAACAAAGCAGGATCATACACAAATAATCAGGCAGAGCAAACAAAGGAAAACGCTCGGTAAGGCTGGTGAACTGGCAATACTTCACGATGAGCAAACACATGCTCGCTGTTTAAATAGTTCCAAACACGAAGTGAATGTAGAAACAGCAGAGGGAGCGTGGCAAGTCAGTATTCGGGTGAGAGCTCCTTCTGCTGGCTTGGCATTACACTTTGTTTATATTACTATTAGTTTTATTTCTATTGATGCAGCAATGCAACATGACATCAGAGGCATTTGATTTCAAAGAAAAAAAAAAAGTAATAAGTATTTTTCATGTTGATTAATGATCTTTTACAATTTCACTGTTTGTTTGTTTGTTTGTTTTTTTTATATATTTTTCATGTTGATTAATGATCTTTTACAATTTCACTGTTTGCTTGTTAAATAATTTGCATCAGTCACACACAGACTTCAACATTCAACACATGAATCACAACAATGGTAACAACTCAGTTTTATTTATTTCATTAACTGTATCAATAACCATTTTATTAACTTTTTTTTTTTTTTTTTTTTGTGCTACTACTGACACAAGACAGCAAATGAAATTGACAAATACAAACAACAACAGTAAAGCAAAGCAATTGCATAATTTATCCATGTCACGATGCACTCTGGGAGTCAGTGAGTAGCTATACTAAGTCAAGAGTAAACCAAAAGTCAAGAATCAAGTACCTCCAACAGTTCTTTGTTAGTTACTACAACTCTTGTGTAAGTAAACTACACTAAGTAAGCATTGTCGGTACAACATACTATTCCTATTTCACTTTACTTAGTTTTTTTTTAAGGCAATCGGTTTCCACACTTTTTCTAAGTAAAGTCAACTAATTACATTTTACAGTGAGTAATACCAGGAAATTAGGTCCCCATGAAGAAACAAGCTTATAAATCATACAGAATGAAGTGTTTTGAAAATCTGAAATAGCATAAAGTTTTCTGTAAGGGGTAGGTTTAGGTGTAAGGTTAGGGTAAAGCACACATCAAACTCAATCCCATGCAGAACCTGATTTTACCAAGTACGACATGTTCCTGGATCAACATCTTTGTTGACCCTGGAACAACATTGTGATTAACCAATCAGATTTGAAAAAACAGTTTATAGTTTTTGTGAGGTTTTGGCTTACAATCAGTGTTTGGTGCTTGTACATCAGTGTCATTCATCTATAATTTCCTCTGAATTTAGGGATTACTCATGGGTAATGTTAGGTTTAGGTGTAGGGATGTGGTCAAGATTAAAATTTTGGATCAAAATGTTGTTCCTGGGTCAACACATCTAACTCAGCAAAATCAGGATGTGCACTGTCCCACAGAGTAGTTCCAACCAGCTCCAAAACACTGGCCTGTAAATTTCCAGTAATCCTGAAAACCTTGATTTATTTAAGAGTGAGAGGTGCAAACCTGACAGCAGAGAGATAAAAAGCAGAAATGTTCAGGACTCAGGAGATTCACACAACACTGCAGGGGTTTCAGCTTACACAATACCAATGAATTATTTGTCAGTTTCCCTTAAATACCCAAAATACAACAGAGAAATATTCAAATATAAGTTGTAAAACATTTGCTAGTATTTAGTTTGGACAGGATCCCACGACCCAAAGGTCATGCCTTATGTGGAGGAAGAAAGCTATTCTTACCAGAGACCCTGCGAGAGACACACCTTTGACAGGAAATCAAAATTGTCCTAAGGTTTGAACCTTTATTACAATATATTACTGCTGTGAAGGTGAACCCATTTTATCAATTGACCTGTCGGTAAGCCCCTCCCCTTGAACGCAGATGAACCAAAGGCAGTTGAGAATCAGTTGCATGGGGAATGGAACTCTGACATCTTTAGGTTTCAACGCCATAGAGAAACACTGGAAGATCTGAAGCTCTCGTTTTGATGGTGTTTATGCTATAAAAATGGTAAAACGATGTTCCTGGGGTACTTGTAACACGGATAGATGTATCCTGAGATGATAGGCAGTATAATTTTGAATTTATTTTATTATTCAACTTTATTTTCTGGTTGTCATGCTCTCTTTAAGTGACGGTTCTCAACTGCTCAAGCAGAACATTAATGTCTGTTAATATTAATATCTCTGGCTAAAACTATCTAAAATTAAAGTTGGTGAGTGCAAATGTACAAACAGAAATAGCTAACTGTTCTCACATCATGTACATTGTAGGTCAAGAACACATAAACGAAGGTCTGCATTTCATTGCTTCTCCATATTAAACTTGTTAAATTAACAGTGTTGATCCTGAATGTTGTCATCTGTGATCGTGACTAGCGTAACATAAGGCTTCTTCTTCATTTGCATTGTGATCTGTAAACCCTTGCTTCCAAATTAATCATGTTACTTACCATATTTATTTTAAAATCATTTCTGTATCCCTCCATGTCATTTAAATCCTACTTTGAATGCTCCTCGACGAGAGGTGGTCCAAGGTTTTCACACTGACAGCAGTCATTGTAAGACAGTGGGCAACTCCGTTTGTTTGTCCGAGGCAGCAACAGTAACTAAGGGGGGGTGGGACTTACCGACAGGTCAATTGCACTGAGACATCTGAAATAATACCAAACATGAAAGGGAAAAAAACAATGGATTCACAAGAACCATTACACACTGTAAGCGTACTTAGTGATTCTTCTGGCATTCTGAGTTGCCTTTGGTGACTAGAGCTTTATGGAGAAGGGAAGGGGGCTTAGAAGATTAGGCAAATCTGTGCCCTTGTTTTGTGATTTCTTCTCTAGGAGTCCAGAGTTATTTTAATTTTTTGTTCAGGAAATTAAGCCTATCTTATAGTTGTGATGTATGGCAGGCTACAGAGTGTAGGCTAAAAATCCCATGTGATTACAAGTTTTCTTGTGGGTATAAATGCAAAATGATTCACGTAGTTATTAGTGAATTACACAGTTACACAGTGTATTTTTAAATTATTAAATAATTACATTAAACCTTACATATACAGTATAACAATAACTGAACAAATAAAACATGTAAAAAACATAAAACCCTATTACACTAGTTATTGAACAGTTTGTTTACACTGAACTCTGCAAAACACAAATCATTTTTGAACAAAATACCCTCAAAAAAGAACACTGTGTTTCATATAACCAGGGCTGACAGCTGTTTACAGGGAAAGTAGACAGCTGTCTACTGTGACAGCACAGTATTTATTCATTTATTTCTTGGAAATTCGTTTGGAATTATTGTACTCATATCAACAGGTTATCACCCATTAATATTATAAATCTAAATGAACCTGTCTTCATAGCGCTGCTCCTGCTAAGGACCTTCAAAAAAGGTGTAATAGTAACGTTTTGGTGAAATAGAGCCGGCACATACACATCCAGTGCTGAGTTCTGCAAGCTCGAGAATTGTCTTATTATAACAAAGCATAGACACTATTGCTGCATTCACGCCATGCCGTAATTCCGAGATGAAAACACGTGACATTCTCCTCTATCAGAATTATGTGTTTCTATGGCAACGCTATCAACGCCAAAGCCCTCACGTGTTCCTGAACTCCTAATTACAATTTGTAAACTTGGAATGTTTTTAGAATTACGACTTAAACCAGTTACAGATGTACCACGTGACCGCCGTCTGGTTCGTTTTGGCGCTAGGCGCTTCCTCCGAGTCCGACAACATGGAAAGCTGTGAGCAAAATGTCATGCATTGTCATCTCGGAATTACGGTAATTACGACATGACGTGAAGGCAGCAAAATATGTAATTGATTTGTTGTGCAGTGTAGAGAAATTTTATGATTATATCAGAACTTTGTGAGATCTCGATGAACTAAGAAGAGTGACAGCTTTTGGGTGATTTTTGCACACTTTCTAGGCTAGGCTATATAAATTTGTAAAATTTCAGGAATGACGTCTGCATTTTTATGCAGGATTTACTCTCAAAATAGCAATGACTGACATAGTGATAACCAAAGCAAGGAACTGACCTAAATAAATATGTGAAAGTGATTATTACAGTTAGAGCACTCTTAGTGTTTTATTTCTTAATTGTGAGTGTTTCATTTTGAGTGTAAAATGAGGTTGACTAGACATTGTTTTGCCTAAAATGGCAGTTGTGCTTGTGCCGGCTTTGTATATAACAAATATAAAAAATGCAAAATAAGATGTAAAAAAAGGGACAATATATGCTCTACATAACACAAGTGGTGTGGAGAATGATGATTTTGTGAATACACCTTTACCAAAAACAAAAGAAAAAAAAAAACAAGCCTTTTTATATAAGCAGTTACATTGGATACATCTTTGAGAATGATCTACAGGCAAATGATAGAGAGTCACTTTGCATTGTCAGCACATGCTTCAGTGCTCTGAGAGTGTTTATAGTGCTGTGAGTTTAACACTTCATGACTGAGAGCAGAACAGAACAGAATCTTCATCATCACACAAGACAAAACAACAACAATGAACAACATCATCATCCTCATCTGGACACTGCTCTGCTGTATACAAGGTACATAATGAGAGCTTGAAAGCAGTATAATTAATAAAGTTAGCTAACATATACTGTATATTATAATATGGAACAAATGTTTGTGTTTGCCTTGATGTACATACATGAATCCTATAAATTTGTCTCTCAGGCTCCAGTGGTCAGATCACAGTTACTCAAACTCCTGCAGTTCAAACAACTGAACCAGGACAGACTGTTGTGATGAGATGCACCGCCAGCACTCCTTTAACAGGCCGCAGCCCAACACCATGTCTGTCCTGGTACTTACAGAAACCTGGAGAAGCTCCTAAACTCCTCATATATGGCAGAGAATACCTCCAGTCAGGAGCTCCATCTAGATTCAGTGGCAGTGGATCTGACAGTGATTTTACTCTGACCATCAGTGGAGTCCAGACTGAAGATACAGGAGATTATTACTGTACGAGTAGACATGGTCAACAGTAAAGATGTGTTCACACAGTGATAAAGAGTCATACAAAAACCTCCATCAGTCAGAGTCACAGTGACTGCACTGATACAGATGAGAGATACTGCAGCTGCTGATGAGAGGATGACAAACAACACAATGACTCAGTGTATCACACCTTTCAGCTTTTATTCACTATTTATTTATATAATATAGTTGTGAAGCATCAGGCAGAGAAGCAAACAACATTCAGGGTCCATGAAAGATCAGAATGCAAAGGTTATAATGTCCAGAGTCATAAAACCAAGAGAATAATCCAAAACAAACCACTCAGAAAAGCAGTGTGAAACAAACAAAACTTCACACAGATGCGAACAAACAGTCAGGGTTTAAATAGGCCAGTCTAATTAGACTGATGAGAAACACCTGAGAACAATCAGAGTTCAGGTGAGTGTGACCTCTGGTGATGAGTTGAGAAGTAGCAGAGGATGTGACAATACCTAGAAAAATAATATAATACTGTATTTGACTTACTAGATTTCATTCTGTCTAGGCGAAAAAAGATGTTTTGCCACTTGTTCATGCAAATCTTGCTGTCATAATGTTACCAGTAACCTTTTTTCATGGTTCTGCTGTTCTTTATAATTGTGTGATGTCTGGATTTAACTGGAGCTTTGAATGATTCAGAGTCTGTAAGTTTTTGTCCAGCAGGAAAATCATCAGCACTAAACAAGAACATTTTTATAACAGACTCATTGATCAAGTCTCACCAGTAATTTATTGTCTGGCTAATCTGATTCTTTCATCTGTTATTCACACACAACTTCAACATGGATGGATGTACTACATTTAACATTGTCCATCAAGATTGAGGAATACAAACAAACCTCATCTCTCCATGATCAACACAGACTGTAGATATCAAACACCTTCAGCTCCAGTTTGAAGGGAAGCCCGTGTTCGTCTCACATCAGTGCTGCTGATCTTTGTGGAAATTTCGCAACAGTGTTTGCCCTTTATTTTTAAATAAAATAAATAAATAAATGCAATTAAAAATTACACTTTGTAAGACCTTTGCTGTTATATTCAAGTCAATATGTTTGAGATACCTTTTTAATGTATTAAAAAAAAAAAAAAAAAAAAAAAAAACTTCAATTTAATTCATTTTTAAAAGAAGTGTTAAATACTTAATTGTGTGCATTTATATAATAATATGTACTTCTACTCCTTAAATACAACTCAATTATGAATAAAATATAATGTGTGAAAAATAAGTATGAATATTTGAATAACATACAAGCTGATTCAGAATAGATTTGGGGCTCATTTTTAGGTTGAAACAAGAACAAAAACAACATTGTAGAGAGTGTATGTCTGTTTTCAGTAGCTCACATTCATCACAAAGTATTAAAGTTTCTAATGTTTTATAGGTTATGAACGTGACTTAAGAAATTCATCTGAGATCTGAGACTGACAGCTGCCTGTTCTGTGTATGAAGATCATTTACATAGAGAGACACTTTGCATGAGAGTGTTTATAGTGCTGTGAGTTTAACACTTCATGACTGAGAGCAGAACAGAACAGAATCTTCATCATCACACAAGACAAAACAACAACAATGAACAACATCATCATCCTCATCTGGACCATTGCAGCTTTTATTCAAGGTGGGATATTACACTTTGATATGAATAATATGCTATTGTTGTTTTTTTAACCATTTTAATATACCAATATTCTGTTATAAAGGTGGTTTACAAACAAAGTGACTTTTTTCTCTTTTTCAGAATCCAGAGGAATCACTCTGACTCAACCTGAAGTTAAAACTGTCCAACAGGGTCAAACCGCTACAATAGAGTGTAATATAGATGTAGGAATATATAGTAACCTCTTAGCCTGGTATCAGCAGAAACCTGGACAAGCTCCTAAACGCCTCATATATTATATAAAAACCCTCCAGTCAGGAACTCCATCTAGATTCAGTGGCAGTGGAACAGCAAGTACTGGACGAGATTTTACTCTGACCATCAGTGGAGTCCAGACTGAAGATACAGGAGATTATTACTGTCAGAGTAGACACTATCCAAACAGTAAATATGTGTTCACACAGTGATAAAGAGTCGTACAAAAACCTCCGTCAGTCAGAGTCACAGTGACTGCACTGATACAGATGAGAGATACTGCAGCTGCTGATGGAGGTTATTTGTTATAACAGTCTCACTGAGTCAAAAATGTTGAAGTCTTGTGCTGATTTTTGAGTCTCTTTCTGGATCTTTGATCTGTTATTTTATATTTATTTATTTGTTTTATTATTATTATTATTATTATTATTTTTTATTTTTATTTTTTTTTTTCACACAGCGTAACCATATTTGTGAAATGTTCCACCACAAAAAGTCCAATGAAAGCTGATGATACATGTGAGGGAAACAGCAGTCAGAGTCCTCATGTCCTTTCAATCCAGAATTACGCAAAATGTGATCAGCATAAGATCTCCTTTTGTATGTTTTGAACATTAAAATTTCATTCGTCATTGTTTCCCCTTCCACAGTGTAATTTCTGCCACATCTCAAATGTTGTACTGTGTTAAGTTTTGTTTTGTGACTGGTGGAAATTATGTTTTTTTGAGTTGCACAAGCAAATAACATTTTTACACTCGTAATTCAATAAAATTACAGCTTCACTGGAAATGACACACAATTAAAATATTCTGCTCACAAGTGATGTTTGCCTTGTTTTTCCACTTTTTATTGGGGCAATACTGTTCATTGGAAAGTCAGAATAATATAAATCAGAGTGTATTGTAGTAGTTTGTTTCCCTGTTGGATTATCATAATTTTGAAAGTAACAATTCCTATTGTTATGATACATCCTATATTGTAACATTGAAATTATACATAAAAGGGCATTTGAAAAGCAACAACAAATTCATGATGAAATCAGTTTTTATTATAAATTCAATCTCGGGACATAAAAGTGTTTAAAATAGCCATGTACGTCTGTATTGTGAAGTAAGAGACAGGTTTAGTGTTGATGTTAACAGCGGGGTTTGTCTCCCTCTGCTGGTTTGGTTTTGAAGAGCCTCTTGAGGAAGTAGAGCTGCAGGTATCCGGCAGTGATGATGACCAAACTCTGGAGAGCAGACCAGCTGTTCACATAAGTGGAGTTGGACTGAAGCAGGTAGAAATCAGCGCCGCGTCTCATTCGCTCGTAGTTATAATAACACCACATGTGGAAGACAAACCTCTGCAGCCTGTTGCTGCTTTCCTACACAGAGATTTGAGAAATGTGAATGAAATTCTGATAGCACACGTACATCTCTGAAACATCTATTTGATGTCTGCATTTACATCTGCAAGACGTATTTTTTAGAGTGTTTGCTCATCTGCAGTACATCTATAGGATGTTTCTTGTCAGATGTCAAATAGACGTATATTAGATGTCTTTAAGATGTTTATGATTTGGAATGTATGTAAAACTGGCATCTTACAGACGTCTGTCATATGTTTGTACACAGCAGATGCTTTCCAGATCAAGTGATCTTTAACAGACATCTTGCAGACGTGTGTGTGCACTCTGGGTCAAGAACTTGCTGTGTCAAAACATATTTAAATTTTTTTTTTTTTACATTTTATTCAGTCGTCTGGTGAAGAAAAAAAAAAAAAGAATTATCTGAAATGCGAAAAAAAAAAAAAAAAAAAAAAAAACCAACACAACCCTTTTTTAAATGTTTTCTGTCAAAAATAGTTCATATTGTTTACCAGAAAGAATATACATTATTAATAATATATCTTGCTCAAAATTTATGGAAGCCTGTTTCCACCACTGAATTAAAAATGTAAAAAGGATATTTGCCACTTTTTATGTCACAATTCTGACTTTTTTTCCTCACAGTTGACCGTTCATAACAGCTTGATTGACAGGCGATCTGACCAATCATAACCAATCAAACTCACAATTGTAAATTATACAGTCAGAGTTGTGAGATAAAAACTCACAATTTCTAGAAATATAGTCAGAATGCTGAGATATAAACACTATTCTCACTTTTTTCTCAGGATTGAAGTTTATATCTCGCAATTGATATTTTCCCTCAGTTTATAACATGCAATTGCTAGTTATGAAGTCAGAATTGTGACAAATGAACTCACAGTTCTGAGAATATATCAGTCTTTTTTCCACTCAAAGTTGAGTCGACTGTATAACTCACAATTGTAAGTTTACATCACACGATTCTGAGAAAAAAAGTCAGAATTGTAAGAAAGAAAGTCAAAGTTCACTTCAATTGACTTTTATTCTCAGAATTGCGAGTTTCTGGTATGAAACAAGATCTCAGGTTTTAAATGTAATTTTATATTTTACATTAAATTATGTTTTGTGGCTCTTTAATATGTCATGACAGATCACTGTATTGCCTCATTAGATCAATGACACGTGAACCGATCGTCTTTTCTTATTTACTTAAAACACAAAAAATCAGAACATACATTATTTCAACCATTTTTTTTTTTTTAAAGTAAAGGTGTAAAGTAATGAATTACAAATAGTCACATTACAGTAATTAAGTAGTTTTTTATGAGTAATTGTACTTTTTTGAGTAGTTTAAAAATCGTTTACTTTTACTCTTACTTAAGTACATTTTATGTGATGTATGGGTACTTTTACTCCGCTATTTTCCCTCCGTTGGTGGTCGTAACATACTTATTTTTATTTTATTTTTATCCATCAACATGATTGGATAGAGAGAGAATAATCGGTCTCGTGACTTTAGTCAAATCAAATCGTGCATAGAAAACTTTAACTACCAGCTGCTGTTAATCATGGCTGCTGAAAGTGCATTCTTCAACCATCAATTCAGTCGAGTTATCAGCATCTTCCTCTGATATGTTTTCTTACTAAATGATCTGTTTATACGACTATGCTTGTCTACCTACAGGGCCTGGAATTTGGTGTGAGGTTTTAGGCAGTGGTGTAGTCTACGTGATACACAGGTATACACCGTAAACCCACTAGGAAAGGTCAAGGATGTATACCCTGTATAGCCATCATATAAAAATACGAATGAAAAAAATATTACTTGAAAAATGAAACAGATAATGGTAAATTGAATTAAAAGAGAAAAGATTAATTGGATGATGTACTGAAAAAATCTTTTTTTTTTTTTGCATTAATGCATTAATCTTTATAAATCTCAGTTCATCTTAAATTCAAGCACAATGTGAACAAACACATCAACCTACAGAACAACCACAACTATTCCTTAATGCTTCCAGCATTCATGAACATGGACATGGAAATGCAAACATATTTATTCAGAAAATCATTTCTCTCTTTCCTGTAAATCACAATTGGTTCCTCATTTTGGGATGAAATTCTCTCATTTAGGATCCAGTTTTTTTTTTTTTTTTTTAATTTAAATAACATTTCACCCATCTGTGCTTTTATTCTGACTTGTGTAAATATTAATCAGTTTAATATTAATCTAATAAATCTCCCACAAACAAAACCACCAGTTCATGAAATCATCATTAAAATCTGATTTAATCTGACATTTAACTCTCAAAATCACAAGAGAACATGGAAAGATCAAAAGACAAACATCAAGAGCACAATAGATTCACATATAGCACACAAAATAATTTATTCTGAAAGATAACTAGGAATAATACCTCAGTTTTCAGTTTGTATCAAAGGTGTATGAAAATATATGGTTTTAAAACAGATGATCATTAATATTATTGTTCATTATCAACCCAGTAAAATAATCAAACCTTCATTGTTGATAGTGTCTTTCTAATTTCTGTAGTTCACATTCATCACTAATTATTAAAACGTTGAATGTTTTGTAGAACATGAACACGCACTGAAAATTCATCTGAGGTCTGAGTCTGACAGCTGCCTGTTCTGTGTATGAAGATCATTTACATAGAGAGACACTTTGCATGAGAGTGTTTATAGTGCTGTGAGTTTAACACTTCATGACTGAGAGCAGAACAGAACAGAATCTTCATCATCACACAAGACAAAACAACAACAATGAACAACATCATCATCCTCATCTGGACACTCACACTGTTTGCTCAAGGTTTGTAGTACAACTTTCATAACAACGATTACAGTAATTGTTTTAAAATGTGAAATATACATCATTTTAATTCTTGTCTTTTTTTTTCCTTTCTTTCAGAGTGTAGAGGACAGTACACTGTTACTCAGAGTCCATCAATAACAGCAGCTCAAGGACAAGAAGTCAGAATAAACTGTAAAGTCAGCAGTGGAGTCTATAATGGTAATTACTTAGCCTGGTACTTACAGAAACCTGGAGAAGCTCCTAAACTCCTCATATATGATGCAACAAGCCGTTACACTGGAACTCCATCTAGATTTAGTGGCAGTGGATCTGGCAGTGATTTCACTCTGACCATCAGTGGAGTCCAGACTGAAGATACAGGAGATTATTACTGTCAGAGTTTCCACTATCCAAACAGTAAAGTTGTCTTCACACAGTGATAAAGAGTCGTACAAAAACCTCCGTCAGTCAGAGTCACAGTGACTGCACTGATACAGATGAGAGATACTGCAGCTGCTGATGGGTGTGAATCAACTCAATCACTCTTGTCTGTAGATCACTATATTACAATGCAGAACACTATCTAATAATAAATTCAGTCTGTGCTGGTTAGGTTAATCACTATAATGAATGAACAAAAAAGGCTTGACACTCAACAAGCATTGCAGTCAAAATAACATAAATAAAATTAAATTAGCTTGCATGTTACTATCATATTGGCTGTTCATTGGTACTAATAATGTACATATTAATGCCTTTTTTCTGCATGACCATATTTTAGATCCCTTTATCCTACCACATAACTATTAATAAGCAGCAAATTAGGAGCAAATGTTGTAGTTAATAGTTGGTTAACTGTGAGAATTGGGCCTTAAAATAAAATTGTATCTGTCTTGTACAACGTGGACTTTGACTTGTGCAGCGGTTTATTTCACCACTATAGATGCTGCACAGAATAAATGTTTGATATATATCACAGAATATCATGCATTGTCCACAGCATTACAGTCAAAAACTAAATTAATATTTATTACATTTAAAAATTCAAGTACAAAAAATCTAAACACACACTGTATATGGTGCCTGTGCTGAAGTATGGAGTCAGGATATGAGACCAAAAACACATTTGATGTTAAAAAAAAAAAAACTGGATGTTCCTGCTATTATGTTTAGCAAAAATCAAACACTTCAGTTCATAAGAAGAACCTCATAGCAGCAGTCAAACACAGTTGTTAGTCTGATGGTTTGAGGATGTTTTGTTTCATCAGGATCTGGACTGTTTGCCATCATTAAAATTTTGCTCTGGCCTTGACAAATTCCAGATTGAGCCTTGCCTTCACAACACAACTCTATGACTACATGAATCACTACTGCTCACATTACACAAGTCTTGACATTTTTGTTGTATCAATGCAGGACCAGAGTAGAACTGGAAGAATAACTGTATCTAACATTGTAATGGAGACCTGCATAAAATCATGAAAGAAAAGGTTCTGAAGTCTCGTCCAGTATTTCAATAAAATTTTAAATAAAAACAAATCTATATATAACATCAGCTGTGTGATTTTGTGGGGCTGAGGTGGAGAGAGAGGAAGTTTTTCATGAAAGGGAGCTGAGAAAGATGGAGTTTGTAGATCATGAACAGCGACCACATCACAGTCACTGCTAGAGACGCCACCAGGCTTCAATACGACCAACAAAAACCTGTTCATTGCACACAGACAGTGTGGCTTATTAATAACAAAAAGAGACTTTTTGTAACATTTAATTCTATTTCTGAACATTGCACAGTTCTGCAAAACACTGTGAGGAAATTATACAAACAATAAAGGGTAACAAATCAGAATGTGTCTACATTCTGTCAGCTCTCTTTCTCATATGTGGTAATGAATATTCATAAATCAGTTTATTCTGTTGAATTACTTTGTCCTAAACAGTCCTCTTTCTCTCATATGTAGCTTTGGAAATCTTGCTTCATTCCAGAGAATCTGTTTGTCCTAAACAGTCCAATATGTAACTAAAGTCCTACTCTTTCTAGTGAATTGTTTTGTTCAGACGGTGATACTAAAACAGTTACTGTTAAATAATAGATTTAAAATGAGACACAGGTCCACCCTGTTTCACCAAGGTTCATCCACTTGGAGATTTCTGGCCTCGTCACTGATCTGAGGTGACATTTGACCTTTTTTTTTATCACAGAGTTTCCAACAGTATAATGATATTTCATACACAGCTCAGTCATTTAAATTTACAGGGAAAAAAAAAAAAAAAAAAAAACCTGCAGCTTCAACCTAAACTTATCTGAAATGATTCTGTTGATCTTTATACAGTGATGATAAAAACAACCACATGAAAAGATTTCCCAGATAGCAACACGTCATTGTTTCAGTGTAGGAATTACAGTTTTTTACAATCACTTTTGCACTAATAACAGAACCTTCATGTCATTTTTCAAAACTTTAGACACATAAATCACAACCAATGATCAAAATGCACATTTTTCAAAACACTTAACTCTTTTTTTCAAATGCTTGGATACAATACATATGAGCCAAAGATCATTTGTTCATTGAACTAAAATCACTGGTTCAAAATGACACAACTTAACATCAAAGTATTACTATTTCAAAATGCAAATCACACATTACATCTGAGTTTGGTGTGTATTCATTTCATTACAAAGATCCAACTATCAATTGATACAACTGCTTAAAATGATAAGTAACGGTTGCATTACTCTTGAAGCATAGCTTTTATGAAAATGTATTAATAATAGTCTATGTTTAGATTATGACAGTTTCAGGAAGGATCATTTGATACCAGTTAGCACAGAATTTGACCCCAGGTGGACTACATTATCTATGAATGTCATATTTCATTCTTTACCAGATATAGTGTCTATGGTCCCATGTACCACTTTTACAGAACACATTTTCATATTCAACATTACTGTATGCAAGATGTCACTTTTTTACATATTTTTTTTTTTTTTGGTTTAATGAGTTAATGGCCACTCATTACTGCTGATTGATTTCACATATTTGTATGTATATATAAGTAAGATGAGTGGTATCCCACTGTAGTAGCCTACTCAACATAGTGAGGACATGGAGCCAGAAGTGGAAGGTGAAAGGCTAGGAATACATAGTGGTCAAAGGAATAGAAGGGGACAAGCACCCCTTTTGAGAGGTGGCCGTGGGCCTCGTCATAGAGGAGGGCTTAGGCCTCACCAGAGAGTTGGCCGTGGGCCTCGTTTGAGAGGTGTGGGTGAACGTGGTAGAGGACAAGACCATAGACCTAGACACCGGCAGCAGCAGCAAAGGGTGTCGAATGAAATCAGGGCTATGGTTGTAGACTATGTCATAAATCATGGCATGACGATGAGAGCAGCAGCTACAATGTTTCAACCAAACCTCAGAAGATCATCTGTGGCCTCCATTATCAGAACTTTCTGCAATGAAAACCGGTAAGTCTTCAGAATCTACTCAAATTTAAGATACTGTTGCAGTGAATTAGTGTATACAGCATGGCAGTGTGTACCAAAGAGTGTGATGTGTTTTTTTTTTTTATTTTTTTATTTTTTTTGTAAATTTGTTCTTACTATGACTTTCTCCCTGCAGAATAGAGATTAGGCCAAAATTCTGACTGACCAAAAAGAGCAGGCTGTGGTCAATATGGTTCGGGTCAGAAATGATATTCGCCTTAGAGAAATTCAGCAGCACATCTTGGACAATGATGACTTATTCAGCAATGTGAATGCCATAAGTTTGCCCACTATTGCACGGGTCCTGAAAAGACATCAGGTGTCTTTAAAACAACTATATCTCCAAACAATTTATGTCATTGTAATCAGTAATTGTTTTTGTATTTTAGAGGGTGATGGAGCTTGATGCTGATGAAAACCATCACAAATTCTTGTTTTTGGATGAGGCAGGCTTTAACCTAGCTAAGACAAAGAGGAGAGGTTGGAATTTAATTGGCCAGCGGGCAACCGTTGAAGTTCCTGGACAACGTGGAGCCAATATAACCATGTGTGCAGCTATATCAGAAGATGGAGTGGTTGGACGCAGACCTTGTGTTGGGTCATATAATGCAGCTCTCATCATAGCCTTCCTTGATGAGCTAAATCAGGTCTGTAGAGATGATGGTGTGACCTACGTAATAGTTTGGGATAATGTTCAGTTTCATCATTCTCGAATGGTCCAAGCATGGTTTCAGGCCCATCCACAATTTCTCGCCCTGCATTTACCTCCATACTCCCCTTTCCTTAACCCAATTGAGGAGTTTTTCTCCACATGGAGGTGGAAGGTCTATGATAGGCACCCTCACGAACAAGTCACTCTTCTCCAGGCCATGGATGATGCATGCAATGACATCATAGCAGATCAGTGTCAGGCCTGGATTCGCCATGCCAGAAGATTCTTTCCCAGATGTTTAGCGAATGAAAACATCCATTGTGATGTAGATGAGAACCTGTGGCCAAATCCACAAGACCGGGTTGATGGAAACATAGATCCATAGTGCAGTGAAGAACACTTCCGTTTACAGTATACTGTATTGTTTTTTGTTGTTTTTGGTTTTTTTAAGTAATCTACAAAACTTATGTTGTGATTTCATTTGATCGGTAAATTCCACATTACAGAATTTCAATGATGCCACTGTGTCTGTACTATTCTCTCTAGTCTCCAGTAAAATAATGAAACCTGAATCACATATTTTGTATATCTATATTTAATGATTGTACTAACAAATACACAATGAAGCTATGGGTATCTTGTGTAAGAGTGATCTAAAGTAATGTTCCTATAATATTTCATAATAAATTTGATTTTTAGAAACCATGCTTCTGCAAAAGCAAGGCTTCTCTAAAGATATGAATGCAATATGCCAAGTTTTGAACACTGGACAGCCTGTGTTAAAAATAATGACTGTTTTGAGTTTTGTGTCTAGAATTTTGAAAAATGACATGAAGGTTCTGTTATTAGTGCAAAAGTGATTGTAAAAAACTGTAACACTGAATCACTGAATCTATATATTTATTATAGATTAATTATAACTATTTTGATGTTGTTGCTGTTGTTTTTATTTATAATATTTTATAATCAATAAATGTATTTAAAGTTGTTATATATTATATATATATACTGCTCACATTACACAAGTCTTCTAATTTTTGTGTTGTATCAATGCAGGACCAGAGTAGAACTGGAAGAATAACTGTATCTAACATTGTAATGGAGACCTGCATAAAATCATGAAAGAAAAGGTTCTGAAGTCTCGTCCAGCATTTCAATAAAATTTGAAACAAAGGTTAATATTATTATTACAATTATTATAAAAACTATATTATTTAAAACAAATTTATTGGTTGCTTTAGTTAGCAGCACACTGGTAGCAGCACAATCTGTTGTAAATCCTGCCCACAATTAAAATTACAAGTTGGGTTTGTTAACATTAACTAATGCACTGTGAACTAACATGAACAACTGTAAATGAACAACTGTATTTTGTTAACTAACATTAAAAAGATTAATTAATAGGATAATAAATGTATAGTTCATTGTTTGTTCATGTTAGTTAATACATAACACACAAACTATTAACAAATGACACCTTATTGTAAAGTGTTACCAACATCATAGTAACATAATAACATCTGTTTGTCTGTGTGCAGCTTGACTGCAGAAGTGAAACTGGTCTGTTTCAGTTCAGATCATGTAACCAATCAAACAGTGACACTGGGAGTGTGGGCTGAAAATCCCATTTGCATTGTCAGGGTGGAGTGATTCTGATCCTCTCAGAATAGAGCAGCTCTGTCTCCAGAGACCATGTTCAAACCCCAAGACCTTTATTTGACTAGATTTACTGCTACTGATCAAGCTTCTGGAAAGCACCTGAACAAACACTACATGCATCTTCATCTGTTAGTTGAATGATGTTGTCAGACACAAATGGAGCTTGTTGAGAAGCTTTATTGAATGTTACAGCAAACACAGCAGATTATAAGATCAGCCAGTGCTTTGACACTAGATACGGCTCATCTTCAGGAGAGAGCAGCGCTCACTGGAGAAACATCAGCACTCCGAGCGACTCTTGTGGAACGAGGCCTCTTGAGGTGCTCCATTATGTGTTACTCTGCAGACGTACAGCTCTCCCGCTTCCCAGCGTGCTTTGCTGAGGGTCAGGACGCTACTGCGGCTGTAGCGCCCGTCCCGCTCGCTCTCTGCACTGGTCTGAACCCCCTCGGTGACCTCTGAGCCGTCCAGTGTCCAGCTCACCTGCGCCCCCTGTGGAGAGTAAGAGCTGAGCAGGCAGAGCAGTGCGGCTGAGTCTCCAGAGATCTGCAGAGAAGAGGGCGGCAGCAGAGACACTGAGGGCTTCACTGTGGGACCAGCTGCAGGAGACAAACACAACACATTCACAAACACTAAGAAAACACAATCACTACATACATTTCAATGAAACTTCATAAATTAAAACAAAACATATTAAGATATTTACTGCTTTAACCCCAGTAGTTTTTATACCCCTAAATAATATCTTTGCATTTTATTTAGGTGAGATATTTAACTCAAAACTCAATTTCAAACACTGAATTATAAGCACAGCATGAGCAAAGTAGATTCAAAGTCACTGATCAATCTACAGAAAGTACCTCCATTTACATTTTAACATTTTTCATTTCATGTCATTTTTTCCATATATAATTTATACATGATAAACTAATAAAATCGTGAGTGAGCCACATTATGAAATAGTGAATAATTCAATTCCTCTGAATATCAAAACGTGACAATATTTTTGATAAAATATTTACTGTAAAAGTATATTAAAAAACAAAACAAAACAAAAAAAACAGGTAACACTTTGCAATAAGGTTAATTAGTCAACAGTAATTAATGCGTTTACTAATATTAACTAACAATGAGCAATACATTTGTTACAGTATTTATTAATCTTTGTTGGCATTGATTAATAAATGTACAACTGTCCATTGTTAGTTCATGTTATCTCAGGTTCATAAATTAACATTAACATATTAAATTTTGGATTTTAAAGGTCATTGCGCACTGAGTCCAAAATTTTCCAGCCTCACGTTATGTCAATCACGTTTACACACTGTCCCCAAAACTTTCGTCCGTCATATAAAAAAAAAAGAAATAAAATAAAAAATCCGATCGGGTTCGATTTTCTGGTGGTGTTTTGAGGTGTTTTGACAGATCAGAGCTACCGTACAAGCAAACAATTCAGTACAATTCACTTCGTCTCGCAGCACAAAGCACTGTAAAGGTCCTTGAACACTGAGTTCACAGAAATTGGTAGTATTCTTTATAATATGTGGCTCCAGTAACGTTAGCAAAGCATCAAAGTTTACTGACATCCTAAAGTAAACGTTGAATCGCCCGGGATAATCCCGCAGCTCCTAAAGGAGGTGCGCACAAAAAGTATTCCTCTCTATATCTTATCAATGGAATAAATATGTCCTTTCTTTTTCTCTTTTAAGAAGAGAGTGGACAACAAAAACATCCTCACTGCTTGAAGATTCCATTGTGTATTGTTTTGCGAATTTGTTTCGCAACGGATGAATTAATACGCATCGGACTCAGTGTTCAAGGATTCTGTGCGTGACGAATTTTTAGAATGACGAATACGAAACAACGCATACGAAAAATTCGGACTTCAGTGTGCAATGACCTTAATACTGTATTAGAAAATGCTGCAGTTAATATGAACTGAGATTAATAAATATTTTACAAAAATTTTCAGTGTTCATTTTAACTAATGTAGTTAACTAATATTAACAAATGAAACATTATTGTAATGTTACAAAAAAATATTATTAGAAAGAAAAAATATGCTCCAATTGAAAAAAAAAAGAAAAAAAAAAAAAGTAAACAATCTAAAATGTATGTTTGCAGTGGAGAATTAAAATAGACGGACTTACCGAGCACCAGTTTAGTTCCTCCACCGAATGTGTACCACAGTGATACAATCTAATGAAACGGTCGTACAAAAACCTCTATTCCACTCGAGTGAACACAAACTCCAGCAGAGAGAGAGAAAACAACACTTCAACACACTGATGGTAGAAACACTTAATTTAGTTTTGGTAAAATGCTTTCAAAATGTTTGTATCTTTCATAATCAGGTAGAGTCAGAGAAGAGATTATTCTCTTATTCTCTCATTTACAGTAGTCATTATTCAGCCCTTTATGTCTCATTCATTCTTGGATGATGTGCTAATTTCACTGGCAAAAGTACACACATCATTCACTCAAGTAGAAGTACAGATACTCAAGTTTAAAAATACTTCAAAGTAGAAGTACTGACTGCACATTTTTTACTCAAGTTAAAGTAAAGAAGTAAGGGCTCAGACATGTACTTAAGTAAAAAGTACCCATTAGTACTGCCTGTTTTAGTGTCACGCTGGTAACTGGACCTCAGAAGACACATGAATACAAAATAATTCCTTTTCAGTCTCTTTATTATCCATGATTCAGTATCTTTATTATCTCTCTTTGTTATCCGTGATATCTCTCTGCATCTCACTTAGTGTGTGTTTACTTTTTTCTTGTACCTGTCCCTTTTCCAATCAGCCATCTACTGTTATGAGCAGAACTGTCTCCACCTTCTTGCAAAACAAACACCTCATTTTATTCTGTTTGCAATAGCATAACTTTATTTTAGTTCAATTTAAAGTATCACATTATGACCATGTGTTGTTTTATAAAATTACTTAAATACTATAGATTTAGTAAAACTATATTTTCTAAATTGCCTAAATGTCAAAAATAGTACAATAATAATTACATTATGACAATATCTTTACATAAAAAATTCTTATTCTGAACATGTTATTGCTTTATCATGAGTCATATTTTTCTCTTGTTAAAATTAACCATGTTTTTTGGCGGATTGGTTACAACTTGTTTTAATTCACAACCATAGTTTTACTACAGATTTCATGGATAGACTATGGTTAGTGTAGCAAAACCATGGTTGATTTGTGGTTACCATGGTGTAACTATAGTAACCATGATTTTTGGTTTTAATTTTCGTAAGGGTTAATTGTGTTATTATCTGCTCCAGCCCCCTTTAAACGTATTATGAAACGATCTCCTATAACATTTGTTTGTTAAATTACTACTGTAACTTTACAGTAGATAATAATGATGTCCTTTTACATACAGTATTTTAAGTAATTGTAATTAAGTTTAGTTTAGTTTACAGTATTATTAATCCTCTGGCTGCTACTGCTAAGAGATGTTAGCACTTAACTAAAAGACAAACTACAGTAGCCTATTTACTGATGAAACTGACCTGCACTTGATGTCCTAGTTAATAGTTTTGCTTCCACTCCATTCTCGAGTCTCTCGCATTGATTACTCTGATAGAAACCGTTTGGTGGAGATGCGGAGCACGCGCGAACAGAATCGCGTTGCCAGGACAGATTAACCGATTCATGATTTAGAGATTCGTATTTGAATGGTGATCCACCAAATGCAGATTAAAACTAAAGTAACGAGCCTGTTTTGAAAAAGTAATAAGTAGAAAGTACAGATATTTGTGTAAAAATGCGAGGAGTAAAAGTAAAAAGTAGTCAGAAAAATAAATAGTGAAGTAAAGTACTGATACCAGAAAAATCTACTTATACAGTAACAAAGTATTTGTACTCAGTTACTTCCCATCTCTGCTCATAATGATCTTCATGTGCAGCTCAATCATCATGATTCACACACACACACACACACACACACACACACACATGTTGTGTTTCCATGTTTTATGGGCACATTCCATTCCATAGACATTCCATAGGCGTAATGGTTTTTATTCTGTACAAACCGTATTTTCTATCGACCAACCCTACACCTAAACCTAGCCCTCACAGGAGACTGTGCACACTTTTACTTTCTCAAAAAACTCATTCTGCATGATTTATAAGCCTGTTTCCTCATGGGGACCTCACAAATGTCCCCACAAGGTCAAAATTTACTGGTATTACTATCCTTGTGGGGACATTTGGTCCCCATAACATGATAAATACCAGGTACACACATACACACACACACACATGTTTGTTTTTGTGAATTGTGGGGACTTTCCATAGACTTCTATAGTTTTTATACTGACCAAACGATATTGTCTATCCCCTAACCCAACCCTAATCCTAAACCTACCCCTTACAGAAAACATGTTTGCATCGTTACATTTTCAGATAAACATCATTTACTATTTTTAATATTTTTTTTTATATTGTGGGGAACGCACAATGACAAAAATTTCAGGTTTTACTATCCTTGTGGGGACATTTGTGCCCCACGATGTAGCAAACACAAGTACACACACACACACACACACACACACACACAAACCTGCAGCTTCAGACAAATTAATCTAAGTTAAAACATGATGCACAAACTTTTCATATGCACATTTCAGATGCACATTGTCCAGCCTGAGAATCCTGATGATCTTTATATATGATATTTGATGATCTTTATATATGATATGATATATATTTTCAAGCAAATTGATTCACTTGGCAGCTGTTTTCAGACATTCTTAATACTGTTTGTTTGTAAATTAAACAGAGATGTTAAATATTACAGTGTCTCATGATATTGCATGTACAGTAGTCATTAATCTTAGCTGGAAACTAAAGTGATTGGATGCTCCAAGATGGCGGCTCTGTTGACATACAGTAACTGGAGCAGCTGAATGAAGTATCTTATCCCAGATAGCACAAGTACGTCTGCGCATTGGCTGGTCTGGCCATGGAAAATAGCCTTTTTAACGCTTAAGAAATGACATTTTTTAGACCGTTGTTGTGAGATTTTATTGATGATTTCAAATTTGAAATTTAGTCTTAAGCTTGGTGAACAGTTTTGGAGAATTTTGTTTCCCCATTCAAAGAGAAAGGAGCTGCACTTGCATGCCCGAGAGGCGTTTCAAAGATGGACGAGTGAAATGACTTACCTGAAAGGGACTTTGATATTACTCAACTTTATCTCAGTAAATCCCTATTATCAGGGATCTTCAAAGCGGATTATAGAAGTCCACTATATGGAGAAAATTCCTGAAATGTTTTCCTAAAAAAAACATAATTACTTTACGACTAAAGAAAGAAAGGCATGAACATCTGTGGTGAGTACATTATCTGGAAATTTTTGTTCTGGAAGTGAACTACACCTTTAAGTCATCACACAATGATTAAAAAATTGGGTAACACTTCATTTTACGGTTTCTTAACTAGTTGCTTATTAGCATGCATATTACTAGAACATTAGCCATTTATTATTACTAATTAAGCACATATTAATGCCTTATTCTACATGACCCTTTTTTACATCCCTAATCCTACCCAATACCTAAACTTAACAACTACCTTACTAACTAATAAGAAGCAGTAAATTAGGAATTTACTGAAGGGAAAAGTCGTAGCTAATAGTGAATAAATGTTCCGTATTCTAAAGTGTTACCAAAAATTGTTACTGAACAATTATATTTGTGAGATTATAAATGTATTAGATGTAAATCAGTGTATATGAGTTTGATAGCAGCTCAAGCTGTTGTAAATCCTGCCCACTTCTTTGCATTGTCAGCACATGCTTCAGTGCTCTGAGAGTGTTTATAGTGCTGTGAGTTTAACACTTCATGACTGAGAGCAGAACAGAACAGAATCTTCATCATCACACAAGACAAAACAACAACAATGAACAACATCATCATCCTCATCTGGACCATTGCAGCTTTTATTCAAGGTGGGATATTACATTTTGATAGGAATAATAAGCTATTGTTGTTGTTTTTTTTAACCATTTTAATATACCAATATTTTGTTATAAAGATGGTTTACAAACAAAGTGACTTTTTTCTCTTCTTCAGAATCCAGTGGAATCACTCTGACTCAACCTGAAGTTAAAACTGTCCAACAGGGTCAAACCGCTACAATAGAGTGTAATATAGATGTAGGGATATATAGCGACTACTTAGCCTGGTATCAGCAGAAACCTGGACAAGCTCCTAAACGCCTCATATATTATATAAAAACCCTCCAGTCAGGAACTCCATCTAGATTCAGTGGCAGTGGAACAGCAAGTACTGGACGAGATTTTACTCTGACCATCAGTGGAGTCCAGACTGAAGATACAGGAGATTATTACTGTCAGAGTTACCACAACATCAACAGTAAATATGTGTTCACACAGTGATAAAGAGTCGTACAAAAACCTCCGTCAGTCAGAGTCACAGTGACTGCACTGATACAGATGAGAGATACTGCAGCTGCTGATGAGAGGATGACAAACAACACAAAGATTTGTTGTAGCAAATTGAACATTAAACACTACAGGTCTTCCCTTTTTTTCATCTTGATCAAAAACAAAAAAAAAATAATACTTATTTTCAAATGGTTTACTCTCCCTGTTAAGTCCCATGGAAAGCAGTAAACAGTTGAATATGAACAAACCTCACCTCTCCATTAGTCCAACTCAACTGACTATAATAAAGAATAAAGTGTCAAACAGTCAAACTGTAATGAAGGGTCAGCAGAGTTGGGATCCATTTGCAGCGTTTATTAAAGTAAACACGGTGATACAGGCAGGGTCGATGCACGGCAAACAGGGATATCAAAGGCGAGACAAAGGCAGAGTAATTAGACAGGCGAGTGGTCGGGGCAGGCAGCAAGCAGAGTAAACAATAGTCCATAAACAGTGCAGAGGGTCAAAAAGGCAGGCAGAGTAGAATCAAACAACGAGAGAAACAGTCCAGGGTCAAAACACGATAATCCAACAGAGTAATCAGGAACGCTCAGAAATGTCAGCCGGGGCAAAACAAGACTTCACGAAGAGTGCAGGTGAACCGGCTGTTTAAATAGTTCTGGTAACAAAGTGCAGCTGACACGTGATCAGCGCCCGGTACGGGGTTATGGGAAATGGAGTTGGTGAATGGCAGAGTCAATACGTGATGGTGACCTCTGGTGACGATTGGGGGGAACCACAGAGGCCGGATTCGTTACACAAACTCATATTTGAGTGATTCTGTTCCTCTCAGAATAGAGCAGCTCCATCAGCAGATGTTCAGATCCTCACAGGAGATTCATGACACAGTAAAACACACAGAATCAACACAGAGAGAACCGAGAGCGATCTTAGGAAATAATTCAGTGTTTGAGGTTCATAATTTGACTACACAAAACAGTTCAAAACAAACACAATAAATATTTATTATCTGAATTAATATTATTATTATAATTTTTTTTAATATTTTAAAGTTTTTGAAGTATATATTTAAATAACATTTCATCCATAAATATAATATAAATATTAATCAGTTCAACAATCTACTTGATCTCTATGAACACTTCATTTGACAATGATCCATAATTCTCCCTTATTAAACACCTCAAAATTTGAACATTTAACTTCAAAATCACATCTATGTTGCGAGCAGATGGTCTTTAATATCAAGTCTATTATCAGCCCAGCAAAATAACCATATTTTCCTAGAGAATCACCAGGATCTTTAAAGTTATTTCAGTGAGTTTACTACATGTAAGTTGGGCATACATGTGGGGCTCTCAAACAAATTAACAAACAAACTGATACATTAAATCAATACATTCATAGTTTGTTTTGTTTGTTTGTTTTGTTTTACAAAATGAAATCCGCAGTTAAAAAAAGAAGAATACATTAGTATTGTAAATTAATAAAGTATTTCTAGAACAATGTTGAGTGGTTTATTCTCTGTACACAAAGAAGCAGACATGAGCTTTTGTCAAATAGCTATAATGATCAAATTATATTCAGCATATCACTTTTGTTTATTTTATTTGTATCTTTACTCTATTGTATTTTTTGTGCTGTTGCTTGATAGATTATTCCTATTTTCTTTTTTTTTTTATTTGACATAGTTTTTCCCTAAATATAGCACATACCGAACCGTACCGAAACTATGACTCTAAAACCATGATTCAAACCGAACTGTGAGTAAGTTGAACTGTTCCACCCCTAGTAAAGACTAGATGAACAGTGTGGCGTAAGAAATTGTCTTTTATATGTTTGTGAGATTAAGCTGCAGTCTTCAGGTAAATGATGCAAATAGCGAGAGGCTCTTTGCATTGAGAGCAGAACAGAACAGAATCTTCATCATCACACAAGACAAAACAACAACAATGAACAACATCATCATCCTCATCTGGACACTCACACTGTTTGCTCAAGGTTTGTGTAGTAAACTTTGATCATTTCCCCCCCCCCTTTTTTTAAAAAATGTGAAATGTACATCATTGTCAGTTTAGTCTAAATGTTATTCTTGTTCTTTCTTTCAGAGTGTAGAGGACAGATCACTGTAACTCAGAGTCCATCATCAATAACAGCAGCTCAAGGACAAGAAGTCAGAATAAACTGTAAATCCAGCAGTAGAGTGGATGAAGGTAATGACTTAGCCTGGTACTTACAGAAACCTAGAGAAGCTCCTAAACTCCTCATATATGCTGCAACAAGCCGTTACACTGGAACTCCATCTAGATTCAGTGGCAGTGGATCTGGCAGTGATTTCACTCTGACCATCAGTGGAGTCCAGACTGAAGATTCAGGAGATTATTACTGTCAGAGTGAACACTATATCAACAGTAAATATGTGTTCACACAGTGATAAAGAGTCATACAAAAATCTCCATCAGTCAGAGTCACAGTGACTGCACTGATACAGATGAGAGAAACTGCAGCTGCTGATGGGAGGATGACAAACAAGACAAAAAGTATAGCAAAAATGTAAGAGATATAATGCAGTATTTATTTACTTACTTACTATACTTATTTAATAGACACATACAGCTCCTCATATTATTGTTCATTCACTTTATGGCCATTATAAATTGTAAATTGTTGAACTAGCAAACAAAACACACACTGAGGCATGATATGTAATATTACATGACAGTTTGCACTTTATGAACTATGAATAAAATGAAAAATTTCCCAGGTCACCATATGTTCATAATCTGTCCTGTTTCCGTAGGTGTTGCCATGGCAACACGTTTTCACTCCCAACCCGTCACAAACTGATGCTTGGTCAGGACCCTTTGGCACTGCTTTTTGACGCTCAAGGTCCAACACCATGGTCATTTAACCAACTTTTGCTGCTTTTGGCAGTGTGGGCAGGTGCCAAATCCTGCTGGAAAATGAAATCAGCATCTTTAAAAAGCTGGTCAGCAGAAGGAAGCTCTAAAATTTCATGGTAAACGGGTGCAGTGGACCAACACCAGCAGATGACATTGCACCCCAAATCATCACAGACTGTAAAAACTTAACACTGGACTTCAAGCAACTTTGGCTATGAGCTTCTCCACCCTTCCTCCAGACTCTAGGACCTTGGTTTCCAAATGAAATACAAAACTTGCTCTCATCTGAAAAGAGGACTTTGGACCACTGGGCAACAGTCCATTCCTTCTTCTCCTTAGCCCAGGTAAGACGCCTTTGACGTTGTCTGTGGTTCAGAAATGGCTTAACAAGAGGAATATGACAACTGAGAGACCATTTTGAAGGCTCAGGAAACCTTTGCAGGTGTTTTGAGTTGATTAGCTGATTGGCATGTCACCATATTTTAATTCGTTGAAATAGTGAATTGGTGGGTTTTTGTTAAATGTGAGCCAAAATCATCACAATTAAAACAACCAAAGACTTAAACTACTTCAGTCTGTGTGCACTGAATTTATTTAATACACAAGTTTCACAATTTGAGTTGAATTACTGAAATAAATGAACTTTTCCCAATGAACTTCATTCTAATTTATTGAGATGCACCTGTATATGCAATAATGGCAATATTATTGCCCAATATATAATTTAATCATGATGATAAAATTCCCAGTGCCTTTTGCGTCAGCATTATGACGCCATGGGTTTCTTATTTAAAGCGAAGGACCCTGCACATTGAAAAATGCCGCTAATGGGTCCTGACCAAGCGTCAGTATGTAACGAGTTGGGAGTGAGAACGTGTTGGCCATGGTTATGTATAAAATATAAGCTAAATCTAAAAGCTTCATATAAGCTAAAGTTAACGCTAAAGCTTCATATCGCAGTGCATGATGGGTGCCACCACAGTACAAAACTGATCTATTTTTCCCAGCATGCATTGTGGTATGAATAATTCACACAGCTAAATTGTCTTACAATTGATATCTTATTATTATTATTATTACTATTGTTGTTGTTGTTGTTGTGAGTTTTCAGTAGCTTGTTTTGTAAGGTTCAGAATTGATCTGTTTATCTGAATGTTTTGTTGATTGTCACCATTTTTGAGGTTTGTATGATGATTGTTGATGTGTCAACAATGAAAAGTTCTTGCTGTTGTTGCATCTTTGAGAGGTGATCACTGTTCATCTGCTCACAGTGTAAATGCACTATGATTTTTCTATAATAGTAGTTGATGTTGTTTAATAGGACATTTTACAGTTCAGTAATGCCTCAAACTCACTAATATTTACTGAGTCAATCATCAAACTACTAGACTTAAACCATTTTATCACAGTCATTTGAATGTTGTAAACAGAACCCCAGGAGATCTGCTTCTTCATCAATCTCTTTCTTTGTCAATACACAGATGTTCTTGAAAAACATTATTGCAAATGTTGGAAGATAATTAATTTAACAAAATCCAAAGGTAAAGTGCCCAACCGAAGCAAACACTTTCAGATGAAGTATTTTCAAAAGCATGAACAAACTACAGATAAACCTCTGTTAACTCTAAGAAACAAAATTTGAAAGGAATAAAGGCAAACAGGTTTGTAATGAGTGAAGCTGGTAATGCTGTTTGTGGAGCTGTTTAATCATCGTCTGCTGAGATCTTTAGAGATTTAATGTCTGCTTTTATTTCAGGTAATTTCATCTCAAGCTGTCAGTCATAGTTGTTGGGTTTCTGCTGGTCTCTTCTCATTTTTTCCTGTTCCTCTTTCTTTTTCCTTCAGTGATTCTAGCAGGTATCATCATTAATACTCAATCATTTCTTAATTATTCACTTAATTATCTAATTAACTCCACCACTGTTTCAGTGCAACACTCTACCGGTGGTCTCTATATAAACACTGAGCAGTGTTAATTGTTAATCTACCAATTTGAGATGCAAGACTGAATTATAGTCCACAAACAGTATTCTTACACATATCTTTTCATCCTGGTAAGCAGGGCAATGATGGTGATCTCTGTATGCATCTTTTCTGGTGTAGTGCAATCGATGAGGATTCAAACAACACAACTACTTGTGTTTATAACTCTATGAACTGAACGTGACATGATCAAGAGCTCTTGTTCATCAACCAACAAACATGACTTTCAGCATCATCTTTCTTTGGACTCTGGCAGTGTTTTGTCAAGGTTTGGAAAATTATTTATATTTTTATTTTCCAAAGATAAATGACTGTGTTTAAATATTTGACTTCTAACGTTCTTCACTTGACAGAATCCACTGGGCAGGTGACAGTGACTCAAACTTCATCACAGCTGCTCACTCAAACAGGACAAGAAGTCACAATAAAGTGTACAACTAGCAATGTCGACTGTTGTTGTGGTGGTACTGCATGTATTAGCTGGTATCTACAAAAACCTGGAGAAGCTCCTAAACTTCTTATTTATGGAGCGAATCAACGACAGTCAGGAACTCCATCTAGATTCAGTGGCAGTGGATATGGCAGTGATTTCACTCTGACCATAGGTGGAGTCCAGACTGAAGATACAGGAGATTATTACTGTATGAGTTACTACTGTTCTAGTAGCTGGGTGTTCACACAGTGATAAAGAGTTGTATAAAAACCTCCATCAGTCAGAGTCACAGTGACTGCACTGATACAGATGAGAGATACTGCAGCTGCTGATGTAAGCATAACAAACAAGTAACAAACATCTAGAAAAATTCTAAACAAAATTCTAATTTTAATTAATTATCTTATTATTATTATTTTTATATGATATCATTTAGATGGATTTTAATTGTACCTTCAACTATACAGTATATGGACCTACAGTACTCTTTGATCAATGTTTTTTTGTCCCACTTTATATTAGGTGGCCTTAACTAGTATGTACTTACATTTAAATTAATAATTTGATAGAGTGCACTAATTGTGTACATACATGTTTTTACATATATTTACATATACTTTATTTTACATATTAATAAAAAAAAAAAAAACTGCATGTAATTATACCTGTAGTTAATTTCTGTAATTACATTTATAATTACACTGTTGACCCATCGCTTAAACCTCAACCAACTTTTAAACCTTCCCATACCACCAAACCTGTCCCTAACCAAGGTATAATGTGTGTAGATCACTTTATTTGTTAATTTACTTTCAAGTTGCTTCTAGCTCTGTGTTTAATCTGACCCCAATTTAAACTTATTCTAAAATTTAGACTGAGATATTAATAAATTTAGTTCAGTTTCTAATGTGGATATTTAAATATTCTAATATTCTCTTACTCTTCAGTTATCTGGTGAACTATCCAGCGCGTATTCAGTGCTCCAGAGAGTGTAAAAGGTTTCTATTTACAAAGTGTTTTTGAAGTGCTGAGGAGCGTAGCTAATCACAGACAGTGATGAGTTATGCAAGACCTATATAAACAAGAGATTTGTTGTTCAGTGTAGAGAGATTCATTGATTATAACTACATTTTTGGAGATTGCGATGAACTAAGACGAGTGGCAGTTTTAGTGATATTAAAGGAGCACGTTCTATGCTAGCTATATACAGTATAATTTGGAATTTGTATGAAACCTTTTTGTATAAAACTTTATGTACATGCTGCAATATGCTTGCTCTTGAAAGAGTTATTAATCATAGCAATGTACTGGACTAAAAATATGTGAAAATCTGCATTAAAGCTAGAGCACTCTCAGTGATTTAATTCATGAACCGGGCCTGATAAAGTAATACATTAAATGCATCTGCAGCTAAGATGCATCTTTCACGTGCATCTTAAAGATCGTCTTTAATTGTGAATGTAAAATCACTCAGCAGTCAAGCTTGTGTCGGCCCTGCATATAACAGATAAAAACCCAATATTAGATGCAAAAAAAGAAAAGGTATGTCCTACAAGCACTGTGGAGAATGACGATTGTGTCAACACACTTTTACAAAATTTGCAAACAAATATTTGAAAAAAAAAGGGAAAAAAAGCCTTTTATGTAAGCAATTGCTTTGGAAACATTGTTGAGAATGATCCACAGGCAAATGATAGAGAGTCACTTTGCATTGTCAGCACATGCTTCAGTGCTCTGAGAGTGTTTATAGTGCTGTGAGTTTAACACTTCATGACTGAGAGCAGAACAGAACAGAATCTTCATCATCACACAAGACAAAACAACAACAATGAACAACATCATCATCCTCATCTGGACCACTGCAGCTTTTATTCAAGGTGGAATGACAATTTTTGATAATATTATGCTGATGTTGTTTCATACCAAGATTGTGCTATAAATGAGATTTACACATTCATTGGTTTTCTTTTCTTTTCTTTTCTTTAGAATGCAATGGATTCACTCTGACTCAGCCTACAGTTAAAACTGTACAGCTCGGTCAAACAGCTACAATAGAGTGTAGTCTGGATGTAGGACTAACACATAATGACTTGTCTTGGTATCAGCAGAAACCTGGAGAAACTCCTAAACTCCTAATACATGACATAAACAGCCTCCAGTCAGGAACTCCATCTAGATTCAGTGGCAGTGGATCTGAATATGGAAAAGACTTTTCTCTGACCATCAGTGGAGTCCAGACTGAAGATACAGGAGATTATTACTGTCTGAGTTTACACTACCCAAACAAGAAATATGTGTTCACACAGTGATAGAGAGTCGTACAAAAACCTCCATCAGTCAGAGTCACAGTGACTGCACTGATACAGCTGAGAGTTACTGCAGCTGCTGATGTGAGGTTGTGATTAAACACAATTACTTTATCTATTGTTTACTTACTTTTTGTTCTTTGGAGATTCAAAAAGTTCTTGGTGTGTCATTATAGGTTCTTCAAATCAGTGCTGCAAAAGTATGTACTATGGTATGGCACTTTAGGAGCTACAGTATGTAACAAACATAAATTTCATCACAATACAATACAGAACTGATTCTCGATTTAAGATATGATTTGACATTTGCCATTATGTCAAAACAAGCCAAGATTATGAATTGATTATTTGAGTATGTGGTATTTTTGAACTCCAGCACACAAACCACATGGATTTGAATGCTTCAGTGTCTATATATCACAACATGTAGGGCTAAAAAATGGTTCATTTTGGCACTTCTGTGAAAAACCATCGGTGGTTTCTTTGAAGCAGTAGTACATACAGTAGATTATTCATAGAGGCTATGTGTGGACTCTTCTGTGGCACCAGGCTGAAAAAATGTTCTAAATGGAATCTTAGGCAGATGATACTAGGAGTCAGACTGATTCAGTAACAGCTGTGAGTGTCACAGATACTGAAGGACACACATCAGAATGAATCATTCACTGTGTCTCATCACAGAGTCAACAGTTGATCAAACATTCAGAAGGTCAGTATGACTGCTGAGAGTCTCAGTGTGAACTGATGAATATGAACAAACCTCATCTCTCCATTAGTCCAACTCAGCTCACTCATTTCACAGAATAAAGTGTCAAACAGTCAAACTCATATTTGAGTGATTCTGATCCTCTCAGAATAGAGCAGCTCCATCAGCAGATGTTCAGATCCTCACAGGAGATTCATGATACAATAAAACACACAGAGTCAACACACAGAGAATCAATAGTGACAGGAAATGTGTTAGTGTTTGATGTTCATAATTTGACTAAACAGCATAGTTGCATCATTTCTTCCATCTGCAGGTGTTTTCATGGTTCACCAAGTGACATTTGATTATATAATATGAGCTTGAGTTCTGGGGCCTCATTTATAAAGATGTGTGTAGAATTTGTGAAATGTCCCTATAAACAATTTAAAAAAACATTCATACACACAAAAATGTTCCTTAACGCATTAATCTTTATAAACCTTAAATCAATGCATAATGTGAGCAAACACATCAACCTGTAGAAGGGCCACAAATGTTCCTTAATGGTTCGGAAGAAGTACAGCATTCATCGCCATGGACAAGAAAGTCCAAACATGTTTATATTCATGAAACTGTTAATTCCAGTGACATATTTTTACAGTGATCTATTTTTACGTTTACTTTTCTTTTTCTTTACATTTTTTTGAACAATGTAGGATTATTTTCATATTGTATGTGCACAAATGTTTTTAAAAACAAAACACATTTTGCACACATAAGAAATGAGGCCTGTGACCTTTTCTAATTCAAAAAGACAAAAATGAGTCAAAGACATCAAGATAAAATATATTATTTTATTTGCTAACTGATTTTGATTAAATAATATCCAATGTAAGTTAAAACAGCTTTTAATATTTGAATCTATAGATTTAAAGGACATTTCACCCATATGTGGTTTTATTTTATCTTCTGTAAATATTAATCAGATTAATATTAATCTAATAAATCTCCCATAAACAAAATGACCAGACCACCAAACCATCACTAAACACTTTAAAACATAAACATTTAACGATTAAATCACAAAAGATACTGAACGATTGACGGCAAAACATTAATACCACAATAAATGTAAAAGACGTACACACATAATCATTTATTATAAGATACAAATAGGAATATCACCTCAGTTTTCAGTCTCATGTCAAACTGGTTTACATGTATGAATCTACATTCATTTAGAAAGCGGATGATCTTTAATATTATTAGGTTTATTATCAACCCAGTAACATAATCAAACATTCTCTCTAGAGAATGTCCGTTTGATTTCTATATCTCATATTCATCACAAAGTATTAAAACTTCTATTGTTTTTTAGAACATGAACATGCATTAAGAAATTGATCTGCAGTCTAAGACTGACAGCTGCCTGTTCTGTGTATGAAGATCATTTACATAGAGAGACACTTTGCATGAGAGTGTTTATAGTGCTGTGAGTTTAACACTTCATGACTGAGAGCAGAACAGAACAGAATCTTCATCATCACACAAGACACAACAACAACAATGAACAACATCATCATCCTCATCTGGACCATTGCAGCTTTTATTCAAGGTGGAATGGCAATTTTTGACAATAATATTATGCTGTTGTTGTACCAATATTCTGCTATAAATAGGATTGACACATTCATTGGTTTTCTTTTCGTTTCTTCAGAATCCAGTGGAGTCACTGTGACTCAACCTAAAGTTAAAACGGTCCAGATTGGCCAAAGAGCTACAATAGAGTGTAGTCTGGATGTAGGACTAACCTCTATTGACTTGGCTTGGTATCAGCAGAAACCTGGAGAAAGTCCTAAACTCCTCATATATTACATAAATAGCCTCCAGTCAGGAACTCCATCTAGATTCAGTGGCAGTGGATCTGAATATGGAAAAGATTTTTCTCTGACCATCAGTGGAGTCCAGACTGAAGATACAGGAGATTATTACTGTCAGAGTTACCACAGTGGTGGTGTGTTCACACAGTGATAAAGAGTCGTACAAAAACCTCCATCAGTCAGAGTCACAGTGACTGCACTGATACAGCTGAGAGATACTGCAGCTGCTGTTTCATCCTGATATGATACAACATTGATTCTCTTTTTTACGATATGATTTGATATTTGCCTTTATGTCAAAACATGCAGTGATAAGATAACAATTATACTAATGCATCATATAGTTAGTCAGTAACATTAAATTACAAGGTGCCATATTACAAGATGACACCACTTAACTATTTTTTCCTTTTGTTAAGTGCTGACTTAAAAGTGGTGACTTGACGTCCAGCACTCAAACCACATGGAGACGGATGCTTCACATATTGTTTATTTAACACAGCTCAAAGGCACATCAAATCTGTTACACACTACATACTGTACTAATATAGTAAAACAATAATTCTGATTAACAGTTTGAGCTGCAGTGCATGCTAGGGCCTGTAACTCTGCCCTGAGGGCTGGAGATACATAAAGTATTTTTTTGGAACTAAAGGTTTTTCCTTGATTAGAAATAGAATCAAACTCTGCACTGGCCCTCCTGTAGCCCTTTAAAGCATGAGTAGCAATAAGAATTTTAGATAGCATGTTTTCATGTAGTACTGATAAGGGTTTCCTCTGGCACTGGTGTGAAAACCATTGGTGGTATCTTTAAAGCACCAGTACATAAATGGTTCTCTTGAAAATTAGAGGCTCTTGTGGCTTCTTCTGTGGCACCAGACTAAAAACAAAACAAGTTCTAATTTGAATCTTGCACAGAGAAACGTCAGTCAGAGTGATTCAGTAACAGCTGAGAGTGACACAGATACTGAAGGACACACATCAGAATGAATCATTCACTGTGTCTCATCACAGAATCAACAGTTGATCAAACATTCAGAAGGTCAATGTGACTGCTGAGGTCAGTATGACTAATTTCAGAGAATAAAGTGTCAAACAGTCAAACTCATATTTGAGTGATTCTGTTCCTCTTAGAATAGAGCAGCTCCATCAGCAGATGTTCAGTGTCCTCACAGGAGATTCATGATACAGTAAAACACACAGAGTCAACACACAGAGAACCAGTAGTGATCTTAGGAAATGCTTCAGTGTTCAAGGGTCATAATTTGACTAAACAGCATAGTTGCATACTTTCTTCCATCTGCAGGTGTTTTCATGGTTCACTGACTGACATTTGATTATAAAACATGAGCTTGAGTTCTGGGGCCTCATTTAAAGATGGGTGTAGAATTTCTGAAATGTCCCTACAATTTTTTAAAATTATCCATACACACAAAAATGTCCCTTTATACATTAATCTGTATAAACCTTAAATCAGTGCATAATGTGAGCAAACACAGCAACTTACAGAACAGCCACAAATGTTCCTTAATGGTTCAGAAGAAGTACAGCATTCATTGCCATGGATAAAGAAATCCAAACATGCTTATATTTAGGAAACTCTTAATTCCAGTGACATATTGTCACAGTGATATATTTTTACATTTACTTTACTTTTCTTTATCTTTTCTTTTTTTTTTTTAATTTTTATGAACAATTTTGGATTATTTTGATGGTATACTGTATGTGCACAAATGTTTGTACAAATAATCTTTTATGAAGACATAAAGATAAAATTTTATTTTGCTTGTAAACTGAATTTTGCTTAAATAATATTCAGGTTTTTAAGATTTTAATCTATAGATTTAAATAACATTTAAACATATGAACTTTTATTTTATCTTCTGTAAATATTAATCAGATTAATATTCATCTAATAAAGCTCCCATAAACAAAACTATCAGACCACTAAACAATCATTAAAATCTAAAATATTTAACTTTCAAAATCACAACAGAATACTGAATAATTGACATCCAAACATGACTTACACAATTTATTATAAGAGACAAATACTATTATCAGTGTTTTCAGTCTTGTGTCAAACTGGTTTACGTGTATGAATCTATGTGCGTTTAGAAAGCAGATGATCTTTAAAATTATTATGTTTATTATCAACCTATCAAAGACTCATTGTAGAAAGTGTCTGTCTGATTTCCATAGCTTATATTCACTATAAAGTTATAAAGCATCAAATGTTTCGTAAAACAGGAACATGTATGAAGAAATTGATCTGCGGTCTGAGTCTGACAGCTGCCTGTTCTGTGTATGAAGATCATTTACATAGAGAGACACTTTGCATGAGAGTGTTTAGTGCTGTGAGTTTAACACTTCATGACTGAGAGCAGAACAGAACAGAATCTTCATCATCACACAAGACAAAACAACAACAATGAACAACATCATCCTCATCTGGACACTGACTCTCTGCATTCAGGGTAAGTATTTTATTAAAAAAAAAAAATCACAAACTATACTACAACATCTCATATTTTATGTACTAGTATAATACATTAGAATTATAATATTTGATCAAAATGTTCACTAAACAACTAAAATGTTTTATTTCAGAGATCTGGGGACAAATGACAGTGACCCAGAATCCAAAAATAAAACCAATCAAACAAGGAGAAACTGTTACAATCAGCTGTAAAACCAGTCAGACACTTTCTAGTTGTAGTAACTGTGTGTCCTGGTATCAGCAGAAACCTGGAGAAGCTCCTAAACTACTCATATATGCTATATCAAGCAGTTACACTGGAACTCCATCTAGATTCAGTGGCAGTGGATCTGACACTGATTTCTCTCTCACCATCAGTGGAGTCCAGACTGAAGATACAGGAGATTATTACTGTCAGAGTAAGCACTATGTCAACAGTAAAGCTGTGTTCACACAGTGATAAAGAGTCGTACAAAAACCTCTGTCAGTCAGAGTCACAGTGACTGCACTGATACAGATGAGAGATACTGCAGCTGCTGATGGGTGTGAATCAACTCAATCACTCTTGTCTGTAGATCACTATATTACACTGCAGAACACTATCTGATAATGAGTTAAATCCGTACAAACCACTGGCTGTTCATTGGTATTTATAAAGCACATATTAATGCCTTTTTCTGCATGACTATATTTTAGATCCCTTTATCCACTGTCACGATTTAGCTCAAAAGGGAAATGTATATAAATAATTACAATTAATTATAATTAATTACAATTATTTATTATCAGCTGCCAGTAGTAACTGTAGCAGGATTAATTTTCCATCAGTTAATCTGTTCATCTAGCGCCACATTCAGTATAACTTCATATCAACTCTAAGAAATTATATTTTCTTGGCCACAGAAAATAACTTTCTTAAAGTACTATTGCATTAGAGCATGTAGCTTGATTCGGAATAGTAAAGGGACATTCATTTACAAGGCAGAATCAAAATCAAAACTCATATAATTTGTGCACAAGAGTTTTATTAACTAAGGACTGACACATAACTAATGAAACATGAAATCATTCATACACTGGGGAAGGGCAAGTGAGAAGTCATTAGAGAGACAAGGAAATTAAGCTTTGAAAGAGTCAGTTAACCACCTGAGTGAAACCATCAGTGCTGTCTACAGCTTGTACTAAACCTCCATTTGTTTAGTTAAATGTACGATACTTGCATTGCCTTGGTCGTTGAACAAGTGATGTTGTCTCGGGTAAGGGTCTCGATGGTTTGGAGCAGTGGTGGTTTTGGATTCGCGATCATGTTCTTCCGGGTCTGAAGAGTGATGAACTCCAAAGATGTTCTGATTCGATGGTGACTGGGAGTTTCTTCCCATGTGAAAAGTGAAGAAGAACCAAGAGCTGAGAGGGACCCAGCTGAAGTCCTGTGATCTTTGGGGAATGGAAAGACAAGGCTGCAAGGCCTGGCGCACGCTGAGGGAAGTCCTGAAGAGTTCTAGCTCATCCTCCTCATCCTCTTAGGTTCTAAAAATGCTAATAACTTCCGATTGCATTAGCCTATTGTAATAAAACTGATCTCAAAATATTCCTTAATTATGTTTTTATTCTTCATATGCAGCTCGATCATCATGATTTACAGAATATTCTTAATTCCTAATAATATTCTTATTATAGTTTGTAATAAAAATGTTTTATAAACAAGGTTCGGGAGGAGCACGTCAGATACCTAGCATAATTATCACAAGAGGAGCTCACTCAAGTTAATCAACGCTACAATTTAAATACAGCTGACTTGCCTCTATCCATTCAATGGTTTATCAGTGTCTCGTTCTCCTGTCTGCTACTACGTCGCAAAGACAAACTTCCCTGTCAGAAGACGATTCCAACTCTCCTCCGGCAGGTCCCAGGACCGTACCTTCCCTGCACGTCGTCCCAAGCGAGCCCCAGGCCCCATCTCGCGGCCGCCACTCAGCCCGAACGGCCACGCGTCACCCAAGATGCCCCGGCCTACCCTCGCCTCCTCCGGCGAGAACCCCAGCCGACTCCCCATTATCCTCCTATCGATCAGTCAGACCAACAATTCTGCCCATAGACAAATAGACTATGGCGTGTCAGAATCTAGCAGAGCTAGATTAAGTTAAACAAAGCAGAGCTTCATGAATTGTACAAAAATCCACAAACAACTTACCGCTCCCCAGAGCCCTCCCTAGCCTCAAAGGCGACCAAAAGGAAAAACAAACTTTCGGTCGCGCCAACACCACCATCTTCCTCCTGTGCAGGGAAAACACCAGCCTCAGCTTAGCCCTCCGCATGCAGCCCAGGTAAGCACTTGGCCACTCTGGCTACTAGACTCCACTGCCTGCCACGTCCAACTCGGAGCTCACAGCTCAAGCAAGCACTTGGCCGCACTGGCAGCCATTCACAGCCCCATCTCCCATCTCCCATCCCTGTTAGCTCATAGTTTGCAGCCCAAGCGAGCGCTCTGCCGCACCGGCCGTCACACACAGCCCCGCCTCCCGCCCGTTAGCTCGGGGCTCGTAGCCCAAGTGAGCGCCGGGCCACATTCACTGCCCCGCCACCAGCTTTCTTCAAATCTTCTCTCATCACGTCTGCTTCATTTCCAAGTTTTTCCAAAGACCATAGAATACCAAAGACTTGTCACTCGTACAGTTTTGGATGGGGAAAAATGCAATGCTCATCATGGCCTTCTCAACGAAAGAGCCATTAGTTCATTAGTAAAGTCAACGTGTCACTGCAGCTGCAGTAATAAGTCCCGGTTGCTATAGGAACAGTCAGGGTTCTGAGACGTGCGCTCAGTACTGCGCATGCGCACTGGCTCATCTAGCCTGAAAAAAAAAAAAGCTTTTTAACGCAATTGGAGCATAAGGAACAATATTGATGAGGCAGTTCTCCTCAGAATTCATTGGTGATTTCAAACATGAAATTTAATGGTAAGCTTGATGAACGGTTTTTGAGAATTTGATGTTTCCCCATTCAAAGATATGGGAGCTGCACTTGCCTGCCCAAGAGGCATTTCAAAGACATTTCTATACATACCGCAAACCTTTTATTTGCAAATGTGCAGTACAAGTCGCTAAGTGGAATTCGGGATACGATGGCTCGAGAAATTCTACTTTGCCGTCCGTCTAATTTTTGGTTGCAAAAGCAGCCCCAAAATTTTTGACATGCTATCAGAAGCTGTTTGCTGGATCCTATCAAACAATTATGCGATTCCCCACCTTATTCACCTCCTAGACAATTTCCTTGTCATTTCACCTCCTGACGCAATCCCAGCCGCCCATATCCTCACAAACCAAAAAGTTTTTCTGAGCTTGGAATCCCCATCGCTCCAAAAAAAAAAACAAAACAAAAAAAAAAAATTCAGGTATCCCTGCCTAAAGAAAAGATTGATAGAATGATCCTCGTCTCCTCCACCCTCCTCGCCAGCCCAAGCTGTTCCAACACAAACTCCTCTCTCTGCTTGGGCACCTAAATTTCGCCATGCGCATCATTACCCAAGACCGCTCCTTCATCTCGCACCCCCTCATTTGCCTATAACGCGGGGATAACGTTCCTTAAACCATGGAACCACTCTTTTATAACAACCTTGTTTACCAACTATTTACAGACGCAGCTACCTCTACCGGCTTTGAGGGGTTTTACCAAGGTCGCTGGTCCGCGTCTCCGCGGCCCCCCCAGCTGCAGAGCTCCCCCAGTCCTCAGCTCCCCCCCTCCCCCTCATGGTAGCAGCATACTTGTGGGGGAACGAATGGGCTTCTAAAAGCATCTTAGCGCATCGCGACAATGCAGCAGCTGTGCAGTGCATTAAGGAGTGGCGGGCACCACTACTTGATAGAAACCCTGATTAATCCTCTGTTTTACCAATGTTTGTCACCTTTCGTAGGGACAGTGAGGGGGGATGACCCCCGTCCCTAGTGCCATCTGCGTGCATGTCACATAGATGTTCCCATATACATGTGAATATACGTACACACATATACACAGACATTCACAAAATGAGTTGCAGCACATTTATAGTTCCCAGCATGCTTTGCTTCTGACTGTTAAAGGAGAGTAATATATATATATATATATTTTTTTTTTTAATTAAGTGTTATATGTGACCCTGGACCACAAAACCAGTCATAAGTAGCACGGGTATATTTGTAGCCAGTGTTGGGTAGTAACGCATTACTTTGTAACGCGTTACTGTAATTTCATTCTTTTTTTAGTAACGGAGTAATTTAACGCGTTATAATTTCCAAATTAGTAACTAGTATAGTTACAACCATGCGTTACTGCTGCGTTACATCATTGCCGACAGAATGTGTTTCAGCATCTAGTTTGTAAAAAGGGTGCTAGCCAGAACACGCGACGTCCTTTACCTGAGACCTACTTTGACTGGTAAGCGCCTGTGAGGCGGATACTACAAATTAAAACAAAGTCAGCATGGAGAGAGGAAAGTACGCGTTCTGTAGCTGGAAATAAAATCATTATTTTGAGTTTATTTCTGTTAAAGGAAAGAACATTATTGTGCGTTGTCCAAAGGGGGGAATAAAACCTTTTCATCCGTATCCAAAAACTCCATATCCATTTTAAAACACCTGAAAGGGCAGCACGGCACATTCTTGAGAATGTACCGGGTGCGGAGAGCAACGCACCAACTAACATTGTCTTCACATGAGTCTACCCGCCCACAGCCCCGCACGCGTACTCGCCCATCAAGTCTGTCCCGCGCCGCTCTCTGTTGCGACGACGCGCGGCGCAGGACAAGAGTTGATGGGCGAGTGCGGGTGCGGGCGGGCAGAGATGCGATGTGCGGGATGCGATTGAAAAAAATGATTTGCGGGACTCCCGCAAAATAGAAATATCTAAACATAAAATATCTAAAACAAATGAACTGCTATTTATGTATTGCACAAAAGCAACAAGAACAACTAATATAAAACAAAAACGATTAACACACGTAAGCATAGGTGGAGTTTCTATTTATAACACGTGTTTGCAGCGTTAAACAATGTTGATTTCTGGAATGCAGTGGACAATCAGAGAATCCACCCACCGCTCGAAATGCCGTGAATTTTGCAAACATGCATGTATCAGCCTATTGTTTTAGCAAAAATAACAATGGTTTGTGAATGTTGATGCTTTAATAACAAATATTTTATCGGGAGCGTTTATGCTGGGATGTTAGGCAACACACAAACTATTTCACGTAAATTTCATGGATGTACAGAAAAAAAGTAATGTAACTAGTAATGTAACTAATTACTTTTGAAATAAAGTAATCAGAACAGTAATTTGATTACTTTTAAAAGGAGTAATCAGTAATCAGTAATTTATTTACATTTTCAGAGTAACTTGCCCAACACTGTTTGTAGCAATAGCCAAAAATACATTGTATGGGTCAAAATTATCGATTTTTCTTTTATGCCAAAAATCATTAGGATATTAAGTAAAGATCATGTTCCATGAAGATATTTTGTAAATTTCCTACCGTAAATGTATCAAAACTTAATTTTTGATTGGTAATATGCATTGCTAAGAACTTCATTTGGACCACTTTGAAGGCGATTTTCTCAGTATTTTGATTTTTTTTTTTTTTTTTGCACCCTCAGATTTAAATAGTTGTATCTCAGCCAAATATTGTCCTATCCTAACAAACTAGCTTTCAGATGATGTATAAATCTCAATTTCAAAGAATTAACCCTTATGACTGGTTTTGTGGTTAAGTGTCAATTCCTATGTGTTTTTGCTCAGTATCATTATAGAGGTAGATCTGTTAGTGTTTAATGTTGTATTAGATTTTTAGGTTACCAATTATTAGTTTGTGGGGTTACCAATATGCTGAAAGGTAGAGCCTGTGGTTAGGATGACAATTGGCCAAACTCCCGATCCAGAACACTGCCACCCTGCTGCACGAAAAAGCCCTGAGCCAAAGCCCAAGCCCACCGCATAGCGAGCCCATGTCCGCTGTGACCAACGAGCCATCACCAAGGACAGCGACAGAGCTGGAGATCACCCTGGAGCCCGAGCCTCTCAGATCGCCTAAACAGGTGTGTGAGCTGGCAACAGCACTCGTCACAAGGGAGATGGCTATGGACAGCGAGAGCATGGAGGGAAGCTCCGCCCACTGCACCATAGCTGAGGGTGAGTTGAGGTCAGCGGACTGCGTGTTATCTGCCCTTCTCCCGTCATCATCTGCCTGTCCTGAACTCTCTCTCTGTCCTGTTTCGGCCAAGGAGGCTGTTTGTGAAGATCTGTCTTCCCTGAACTGTCTGCCTGTGTGGCATCGACCATGGAGGTCATTCCCATCGCTGGCGCTCCCAGTGCTGGGAGTGGCCTTGTGGTGTGTGTGGGCAGCACACATCGTTCCTAAGCCCCCTGAGCATTCTGAACTCCCACACAGTCTCCCTCTCCCACCACCTCTGCACCAGTCCTCACCATCGCCTCTGCTGTCTCTTGGCAAATCCAAATCCATAAACATAAACCAAGAATCAGTCATTGTGACATTGTGTAAGACTTTAAATCCTTATGTGGGTCAAAAGAAAAGCATCAGGTCCAGACAGCAGAAGTGACTGAATGCAGTCTGTTCCGTTTAATTGACAGGGATCATATATCACAACTAAAACATCATGATCTTATTTAAATACTGACTCATTCTCTTTAGAAAAGCAAGATTGATGTTGATTGTAATGATATTGTGTTATGTGTGTTGCAGCTGCATTATCTCTCATCTGTATCAGTGCAGTCACTGTGACTCTGACTGACGGAGGTTTTTGTACGACTCTTCATCACTGTGTGAACACACCACCGCTGTTATAACTCTGACAGTAATAATCTCCTGTATCTTCAGTCTGGACTCCACTGATGGTCAGAGTGAAATCCCTGTCAGATCCACTGCCACTGAATCTAGATGGAGTTCCTGACTGCCGCTGATTCGCTCCATAAATAAGGAGTTTAGGAGCTCCTCCAGGTTTTTGTAGATACCAGCTAATACATGCAGTACCACCACAACAGCAGGCATCATTTCTGCTAGTTGTACACTTTATTTTGACTTCTCCTGTTTGAGTGAGCAACTGTGAGGGAGTTTGAGTCACTGTCACCTGCCCAATAGATTCTGTTAAGATAAGAGAATTACAAGTCAAATATTTTGACACAGTCATTTATCTTTGGAAAACATAACATAAATCATTTTCCAAACCTTGACAAAACACTGCCAGAGTCCAGGCAAAGATGATGCTGAAAGTCATGTTTGTCGGTTGATGAAGAAGAGCTCTTGCTCATGTTCTGTTATAAACGCGTGCAAAGCAGTGAAGCTTGTGCTGCTCATGCAAAACATCCTCTGTATGCAAAAGCTGCTTTTTTAAATGAAATGCTTACAAGGAGATGGGTGAGAGATCAGGACAATATATAGACTCATTTGTTAGATTCAGATTCAAATAATTAAAAATTTGAAGTCAGTAAATACTGAGGAGATTCTACTTTTGCCTAGTTTACCTTGGCAGCTGTAATTTTTGAGGTTCAATTTGATTAGACTTTTATGAATTAGTGTGATGAGGCCCTGATTCCAGATGTTGCAAAATACAGCACACTAAGAGTTATAGAGAGGGAGAATGACAAGTTTGATGTTGTGATCTGTGTAATTAATCACCTAATTTCTATTATTATATTCAGACAAAAGCATGAGTAGTATTATTGGCTAAACGATGATCAGCTGCTTGTGCGAATCCTCATTCTAAGTTGAATCACACATCTCCTCCTCACTGAACAGAAATAAAGCAGAACTTACCAGCAGAATAACTACTACAACTGACTAACAGCCACAGCTTTATCCATCATACACTGTGACATGAAGATTATTTGTTGTTTTTGATTGAAAGGGTCAGAGCTTCAGCTTATATTTTATAAATAAATGTTAACCATAATATATTTCACTAAAAACAAAAAAACACAAACAAAACTAAACGGGAAAAAAAGTCGGAACCTTTTAAAAAAATATGTTTTCAAATGTGAGTATTAGAAACCAAAAGAACAGTTTCTTGTGTTAAAATCACATTTGCCTCTAAATACTATAGTATATTTGTGATTTTGCTGTAAAAACATTATTTATTTATTATGTATTATGTATAGCTAACAAGAAAGCTCCAGTAAGCATACATATGTCACCAGAGTGAATTTACATAAACCATATACACGTAGATCCTCTTGTCCACCCTCTCAGATCCTCTTGTCCACCCTCTCATCACTGGGCATCACAGGGATTCCACTTCGCTGGTTTGAATCCTATCTCACAGGTAGGTCCTTCAGGGTGGCCTGGGGAGGGGAGGTATCCAAAGCACACCATCTGGTCACTGGGGCTCCTCAGGGATCAGTTCTTGGACCCCTCCTCTTCTCCATATACACTACATCACTGGGGCCCATCATACAGGCACATGGCTTCTCCTACCACTGCTATGCTGATGACACACAGCTCTATCTTTCATTTCAACCAGATGATCCAACGGTAGCTGCACGGATCTCAGGCTTCTTGGCGGACATCTCGGAGTGGATGAAAGAACATCACCTACAGCTCAACCTGGCAAAGACTGAGCTCCTTGTTTTCCCTGCCACTCCGACTCTACAGCATGATTTCATCATCCATTTAGGCACATTAACAATTACCCCATCATGTTCTGCCAGAAATCTTGGTGTAATCTTTGACGACCAGCTGACTTTCAAAGACCATATAGCTAAAACTGCTCGATCTTGCAGGTTTGCCCTACACAACTTCTTGTCCAGGCCCTGGTCATCTCTAGGCTGGACTACTGCAATGCTCTTCTAGCTGGTCTTCCTTCATGCACTATCAAACCTCTGCAAATGATTCAGAATGCAGCAGCACGACTGGTATTCAACGAGCCCAAAAGGGCCCATGTCACACCTCTCTTTATCACCCTGCACTGGCTCCCAATTGCGCCTCACATCAAATTCAAGACACTGATGCTTGCATATAGAACAGCCACAGGCTCGGCGCCCGCCTACCTCCGCTCACTGCTACCAATCTACACTCCCTCCAGAACTCTGAGATCCGCCAGTGAGCGACACCTCGTTGTACCATCACAAAGAGGCACAAATCACTTTCCAGAACATTTTCTTACACCGTCCCTGGCTGGTGGAATGATCTTCCCACCGCTATCCGGAATGCCAACTCCCTAACAACCTTCAAGCGACTGCTGAAAACCCATCTCTTTTGACACTATTTGAAAAAAAAAAAAAAAATCCTTTATTCTACTCTTTTCCCTTTCTAGCTGTACTTATCTGAACAATGGCTGTTATATGGTATTATGTGCACTTCCTAAGTCATTTTGCCTCTTTAGGACAAATCGCTTGATGTATTCCCCACCTGTAAGTCGCTTTGGATAAAAGCCTCTGCTAAATGAATAAATGTAAATGTAAATGTAAATGTACTGCTTACTAAATGTCTATTCAACACCTGACAGGAAAATATTTAATATGAATTGCAGATGAACGCATCACAACATGAAACAGACATCTGGGTGAATGTCTCAAATTTCAGAGTGAAATTTCATACTAATAAACTTAGTAAAAGCCCTTACAGAGGCCAGAGCAAAATTTTAATGATGGCAAACAGTCCAGATCCTGATGAAACAAAACATCCTCAAACCATCAGACTAACAACTGTGTTTGACCGCTGCTATGAGGTTCTTTCTTTGAACCGAAGTGTTTGGTTTTTGCTAAATGGTTTTAAATATGACTGTTTTTTTTTTTTCCTGTTTGGGTTTATGCATAAAGTTTATTTTTTAAGATTTCCAAGGCATTGTTAGATGCTAGTGTTTTCTGTCAAAACTATGCAAACATTTGATTTCAATGTTATGATCTTGTTATGACATATAGCGCAACTGCGCTCACGGTGACCCGAGTTCGATTCCCATCTCGAGGTCCTTTGCCAATCCCACTCCCCTCTCTCCTACCAGCTCTTTCCTGTCATCTGTCAGGAACGAGACCAGGATCCAATTGCAGGTGAAAAAAAATTTATTTGAAAACTGAAAAAACAAAAATGCTCAGACAAAAGGTCGGCAGAGCAGTAACTACCAGCAAATTGTCAGCCGGCCCAGCGCGGAGAACTTGCCCGCTTCAGCCAAGCCCACGGGTAAGAAAGGCGGTGGGACGGCGATGAATAGCCACGGCTGAATTCCGAAGGGAGCGCGGCGTGCGAGCAGGGAGAGAGCGGGCGGGGCTGCCGTGAAAAGAAGGGAATTCAGGCAGAGTAGAGCCAAGGCAGAGAGCAGGAGAGAATCCTACAGGGCAGGCAGATAAAAAACAAAAATGAGAAAAGACAGGAACGCTAGATGGCAGGACTAGGGAAAAATAAACAAAACAGGACCGCTCGGAAATTACGGCACTTAATTGTCAAATTGTCAAAGACAGTCAGAGCCTCCAAACTTTGAATAGCGGACTGACACAAGACAGAAAACACAAGGGCTTAATAAAGGGGAGAAAATTAGTACCCAACAGGGTGCAGGTGATGGGAAAATTAGCTAACAGGGATAACTAGAGGGGCGGGGTGGACACCACAATGACAGTGACAAAACAAACTAGTACAACTACTTAATTATTTATGTGGTAAAATGTTGTGTAAGAAAACTGGTATGACTGCACTGTGTCCCTTAAATGTCTAGTTTGAACTTACCGTTTGCTAGCAACTGATTTCTTTGTGGAAACTTTGTGTTCAAATATTTCAACTCAGATCAGTGTTTCGTGTCTAATAATTTTGACACGAAACATCTACATTATCTATCAAGCAGCTGTGTAATAAGTGAGATAATGTACATTCAGCCAGTTGTTATTGCAAAATAAAGATGTATATTATCCCTTACTTATAATCTTAATTCAAGTGATGAAGGATTTTGAAAGTCTGACAGTCATCAGTGTTGAACGCTACTGTAAGGTTAACTCTGCCTGGTTTAAATGTTTCAAAATGATTAACAGTTGAAAATATTAGAAATTTAGAAAAGTAATCAAAAAGTAATTAAAAGTAATGTTACATTACTTTAATAAAGTAATTGAAAAGTTACACTACTTATTACATTTTAAATCAAGTAACTTGTAATCTGTAACCTATTGCATTTACAAAGTAACCTTCCCAACACTGTAAGTTATTAATTGTATAAGATTGTAACTTTTTCTGTGGGTCAAATGAAAAGCATCATGTCCAGACATCAGAAGTGACTGAATGCAGTCTGTTCAGTTTGATTGACAGGGATCAGGTGTTACATCTGAAACATGATGATCATATTAGAAGACTTATTCTCTTTAGAAATACGAGACTGATGAGAGATTGTAATGATAATGTTATTAGTGTTTGTGATCTGATCAGTGTTGTGTGTGATTGTGTTGTAGAGCAGCTGCAGTATCTCTCATCTGTATCAGTGCAGTCACTGTGACTCTGATGGAGGATTTGTAAAAAAAATGGAAAAATCTAAATAACAGATTAAATAAAATAGCTCATGCACATTCATATTCCTCGCTGATGTAACGTTAGCAGTTTTATTAACATGCTACGCATGTAGCCCTACATGACGTCTGTTTTTATATTGTTTAGCAACAGTATAAATTTTTATATTGTTTGGATCAGCTAGAGTAGAAAGATATGAATGTTTATTCTTAACCATACTGAAAATAAGTAAATATTGTTAGCTGATGCTAACTGTCTAGCTGCTTGCTGGTGCTAAGTTGACATAATTTTTAGATATAAAGTCCACATATTTTTATTCAACCACCTAGATAGATTACATCTGAGAGAAAAAGAAAGGATGTCATGCTCAGAACATGGTAACTACAGTAATTATCAAAGTGGAAAGTGATGCCCTCTGGGGGCATTTGGCCAGGGGTGTTCAATTAAGTAGCCTATATAAAATTGCAAAATAAATCTATCATTACTTTTTTTACTTAAGTACATAAAAAATCGGGTACTTTTGTACTTTCACTCGAGTAAAATTGAAAGAGGAGCACTTTTACGTTTACTGGAGTAATATTTTATTATACATATCTGTACTTTTACTCAAGTACTCAACTTGTGTACTTTGTCCACCACTGTGCGTTTCCATCGTCGGACTTCACTAAAACCTGCCCTTTACACACCTCTTCAGAACAACGTCACAGAACCCCATCATTTCACCAACAAAGAGAAGTTATCAGAAAACTAATCAGAAATAAATCAATGGCATAATCACAAAAGCATCCGTTTCTTTGCATTTTTTGTTGTTTACTTAAAGATTTAAATAAAAAAGTATAAAAGTTTTACCACTTTTACAATAGTAAGTGAGGTAACACTTTATAATAAAGTTTAGTTGTAAGTAATTTATAAGCAATTAGTTAATGATAAAATAATCATTTACAAAACATTTATAAAATATTACTAAGTGATATGCTAATAACTATTTTGTGTATGTTTTGTTAATTCATTTACAAGTAATTTACAAGTAATTAGTTAAAAACTGAACTAATCATTTACAAAACGGGCCAAATAACCCTGCACTGACGAGTCACGATCAAGCCCTGGAAGTGACAGCGGAAACGGGACTGGCCCAGGCACGCACTAGCACATGCGCCTTTGGCTCGACAGTGGCAATGCGGCTGTTGAGTCTATTGTAAAAAAAAAAAGGCCCAGCATAGGCTGAGGAAGTTCAACCTGCTACAGGATCTGCTGAAACAGTTCTGTTCTGCCATCACTGAATCTGTCCTCTGCACTTCAGTAACTGTCTAGTTCAGCTCAGCTACCAAATCTGACCTCAGAAGACTATATCGGGTAGTCCGGACTGCTGAGGAAATTACTGACCCTACCCACTCTCCAAGAACTGTGTTTATCTATAGTGAGTAAAAAGGCTGGCAAAATCACTCTGGAACCCCTCACATCCAGCACACTCCCTCGTTGAACTGTTGCCGTCTGGTCGACGCTACAGAGCACTGAGCACCAGAACAGCCAGACACAAGAACAGTTCCCTCAAACAGTCCATCTCATGAACACCTGACAATAAATATGGAACACACAACACTATTATACATTTATTTAACACACATACTTATTTACATTTCAAATTTGCACATAACATACCTGTACATACACAATTGTCTATTTTGTATATTGTGTTTTGCTATTTTGTACATTGTATATTTTGTATATTTGTATACTATTCTTTTTATTGTTCGTATCTTGTCTTGTCACTGTCATTCTGTTGCACTGTGGAGATTATGTCACAAAAACACATTTCTCGTATGTGTAAACACCTGGCAATAAAGCTCATTCTGACTTTGATTCTAATTCTGAAAGGACATGAGGACTCTGGCTGCTGTTTCCCTGCACAAGTATCATCAACTTTTGTTAGATTGTTTTGTTTTAAATGATTAATTAAAAACATCCATTGTGAAGTTGTGTGTGACAAATCATACAAACATTTTTTGAATGAATGAGACTGCTATAGGAAATAACATCTATCAGCAGCTGCAGTATCTCTTAGCTGTATCAGTATCATCATGCACTTTTTTAAAGAACACCAACGCCAGCATCATATTGTTTATGTCTTACCTTGAATAAAAGCTGCAAGAGTCCAGATGAGGATGATGATGTTGTTCATTGCTGTTGTTTTGTCTTGTGTGATGATGAAGATTCTGTTCTGTTCTGCTCTCAGTCATGAAGTGTTAAACTCACAGCACTATAAACACTCAGAGCACTGAAGCATGTGCTGACAATGCAAAGAAGTGGGCAGGATTTACAGCAGCTTGTGCTGTTAACAAATTACAAACTCAGAACTAGTAATTTTATATTCTCACATAATTGCTCAGCAACAATTTTTGAACCATTGTGTGATAACTTAATGATTTAAATGTTTAATCTTTAAAGGTATAGTTCACCCAAAAATGAAAATTCTGTCATTAATTTCTGACCCTTATGTAATTCCAAACCCGTAAGACCCTCATTCATCTTCAGAACACAAATTAAGAAAAAAAAGTGATTATTTTTTGTTTTCTTTGCACACAGAAAGTATTCTCGTAGCTTCATTATAATTACGGTTGAACCACTCATGTCACATGGACTATTTTAACAATGTCCTTACTACATTTCTGTGCTTTGACCATGTTAGTACCTTGGTGTTTTTGGATTATATACAAAATATCTTCATTTGTGTTCCGAAGATGAATGAAGGTCTTACGGATTTGGAACGACATGAGGGTGAGTAATTAATGACAGAATTTTCATTTCTGGGTGAACTATCCTGACACTTTGTCAATTTTGTGGATATTTAATTGGTTTTTACAGTGGTTTATATTGACATGTATCAGCATGAATGCAGCATCTCACAGAAGTCACTGTAGAAATGTTTACTTCATAGGCATATTTCTCAGCCATTTATTCTGCAGCCAGCAGTGCCTGATAATAGGGGATTTACCAAGATAAATATATGAATAAATTCAACTGGTCATGTGATCTCAATATGGCAGCCACCATAGAGACTCATAAGATATTGCATTCAGCTGTTCCAGGTACTGTATGTGAACAGAGACGCCATCTTAGAGCATCTAATCACTTCAATAGTTTCAATAATTAATAATAGTATTATAGTCACTTCAATAACGACTCCTATGATCATTATTGCATCCAACAACAAAACACCTCAATCGCTCAGGAGCCATGTCGATTAGACGGCCGCGTCAATCAGCTATCATGGAAGCGGCCTTGGTCTGTGGGAAGTCACGTAGCCAAGAAGCTGAGAATGGCTTGACTGGAATAAAGGGGATATTATTTATAGAGATTAAAAAAATACCACATTTTTCTAAATATAGCATGGTTGTGTACACTCACTGCTAACACACATTTATGCTTAAAAGACATATAAAAGTGAGTTTTGCATCTGATGACTCTTTTAAAGTACAAAAGTCTCTCAACAACATTTCAACTGGACTAAGATCTGGACTCTGACTTTAAATGTCATTAAAAACCATGCATGATTAGTGTCATTATCCTGTTGAAATGTTTCATCAAACTTCCTTTGACTCTGACCAGAGTTCCAGACATTTGATCGTCATGCAGGTCAGTCTAGAGCAGATGGATCTGAGATCCAAATGTTTATGTCAGTAAATAAATAAATACAGTTAATGTCAATGATCTAATGCCATAATCTGGAAAATTTGGTACTGTGAGTCATTGTGTTGTCTGTGATCCTCTGATCAGCAGCTGCAGTATCTCTCAGCTGTATCAGTGCAATCACTGTGACTCCGACTGATGGAGGTTTTTGTAAAACTCTTTATCACTGTGTGAACACTGGACCCCTGTGGTAAGTCTGGCAGTAATAATCTCCAGTATCTTCAGTCTGGACTCCACTGATGGTCAGAGTGAAATCACTGCTAGATCCACTGCCACTGAATCTAGATGGAGTTCCTGACTGCATTCTGTTAATCAAATAAATCAGGAGTTTAGGAGCTTCTCCAGGTTTCTGTAAGTACCAGGACAGACATGGTGGGTTGCAGCCTGTTAAAGGAGTGCTGGCGGTGCATCTCATCACAACAGTCTTTTCTAGTTCAGTTGTTTGAACTGCAGGAGTTTGAGTAACTGTGATCTGTCCACTGGAGCCTGAGAGAGAAATTTATAGGATTCGTGTATGTACATCAAGGCAAACACAAACATTTTGTTCCATATTATAATATACACTATATTTTAGCCAACTTCACTGCTTCATCCAAACTCTCATTATGTACCTTGTATACAGCAGAGCAGTGTCCAGATGAGGATGATGATGTTGTTCATTGTTGTTGTTTTGTCTTGTGTGATGATGAAGATTCTGTTCTGTTCTGCTCTCAGTCATGAAGTGTTAAACTCACAGCACTATAAACACTCTCAGAGCACTGAAGCATGTGCTGACAATGCAAAGAACTGGGCAGGATTTACAACAGCTTGTGCTGCTGACAAACCCATACAGTATACACTGATACAGAACTAAGAATTTTATATTCTCACAAATATAACTGTTCAGCAACAAGTTTTTGAATCATTGTGTGATAACTAAATAGTTTAAAATGTTTAATCTTTAAAGGAACACACATTTTTGTGGATATTGCACTGTTCTTCTTACAGTAGTTTATACTGACACATCAGCATGAATGCAGCATCTCACAGAAGTCACTGGAGAAATATAATTTCACAGATGATATTGCTCCTTTGAGCTTCTACCCCCCAGTCTGTGACTGTGCCTTGTATTATACACTTTATGCATTTAGACAGACAGATATTTTTCACAAAGCTACGAGAAGCGTGTGTACACGGTTGCTTAGCAAGCAATACTTGCTGGCAAACACTTACTGTTACAAAATATACGATTACTTTCCAAAATGTTAAAACTTAATCATGTGTTCTACAGCTTTAATCAGGATAAAACCATATATTAAAAGCTTACATAATCAGTAGTATTTACAAATAACTGCATGTCTAAAAGTATGAGACACCGTAATTTGTGTTGTGTTGCCATAGAAAAGCATAATTCCGAGTCTGAGGACGTGAACAGCTCCAAGTAGAACGTAACATGTTGTCATCTCGAAATTACGGTAATTACAATATGGCGTGAACAAAGCATAATATTCAACTGGTCATGTGATCTCAACATGGCCAGCACCATAGAGACACATACGAAACTGCATTCAGCTCTTCCAGTTAATGTATGTGAACAGAGCTGTCATCTTAGAGCATCTAACCACTTCTGTAGATTCTGTCGTACACTCAATTCACAAGTTCACGCTTACATATAATAGACTGTGTCTGTTCCTCGAATAGTGAGGCCAAAACATAAATTTAAGGCAGGATCTAGAAAGAAAAAATCTGATCGTAATTAAACCAGAAAAAAGCGTAATACATGAACAGAAACCATTTTTAAAGCTTGGGCTCCTAAACATTAGATCACATGCACCCAAAAGCAGTTATTGTGAATGAAATGATCACAGATAATAGTTTTGATGTACTCTGCTTAACCGAAACCTGGCTAAAACCTAATGATTATATTGGTCTAAATGGGTCTACTCCACCAAACTACTATTATAAGCATGAGTCAGAGTGGTCGTGGTGGTGGTGTTGCAACAATATATAGTGATATTCTCAAAGTTACTCAGAAAACAGGATACAGGTTTAATTCATTTGAAATACTTTTGCTTAATGTTACTCTCCCAGATATGCAAAAGAAATCTCTCCTATCTCTTGTTTTAGCTACTGTGTATAGACCGCCAGGGCCATATACAGATTTCCTAAAAGAATTTGCAGAATTTCTTTCAGAACTATTGGTTAATTTTGATAAAGCGCTAATTGTCTGAGATTTTAACATTCACGTTGATAATACAAATGATGCATTAGGACTTGCGTTTACTGACCTAATAAACTCTTTTGGAGTCAAGCAAAATGTCACCGGGCCCACTCATCGTTTTAATCATACGCTAGATTTAATTATATCGCATGGAATTGATCTTACTGATATAGACATCGTACCTCAAAGCGATGATGTTTTCTGACCATTTCCTTGTATCGTGCATGCTGCGTATCACTGATATTAACTATATGGCTCCGCGTTATCGTCTTGGCAGAACTATTGTTCCAGCCACCAAAGATAGATTTACAAATAACCTGCCTGATTTATCTCAACTGCTCTGTGTACCCCTCAATACACAGGATTTAGACAAAATGACTAGCTATATATGCACTATCTTCTCCAATACGTTAGAACCTGTTGCCCCCATCAAATTGAAAAAAGTTAGAGAAAACTGTACTGCGCCATGGTACAATAGTAATACCCGTTCTCTCAAGAAAGAAACTCGCAATCTTGAGCGCAAATGGAGAAAAACTAACTTGGAAGTTTTTAGAATTGCATGGAAAAACAGTACGTCTAGATATAGACAGGCTCTAAAAGCTGCTAGGACTGAGCATATCCGCAAACTCATAGAAAATAACCAAAACAATCCAAGGTTTTTATTTAGCATAGTAGCTAGATTAACAAATAACCAGATGACACCTGATCTAAATATTCCTTTACAGTTTAATAGTAATGACTTTATGAACTTCTTCACTGATAAAATAGATAACATCAGAAATACAATAACCAATGTAGATTATACTGCATCTAATATGTCAGCTTCTTTCGTCACACCCAAAGAAAAACTGCAGTACTTTACCGCTATAGGACAGGAAGAGCTAAATAAACTCATCACTGTATCTAAACCAACAACATGCCTATTAGATCCCGTACCCACTAAACTACTGAAAGAATTGTTACCTGTGGCAGAAGAACCGCTTCTCAATATTATTAACTCATCCTTATCTTTAGGTCACGTCCCTAAACCATTCAAGCTGGCGGTTATTAAGCCTCTTATTAAGAAACCACAACTAGACCCTAGTAAACTGGCAAATTACAGACCCATTTCTAATCTTCCATTTATGTCTAAAATTTTAGAGAAAGTTGTATCTGCTCAACTGTGCTCATTCTTGCAAAAAAATAATATCTATGAAGAATTTCAGTCAGGTTTCAGGCCCCATCACAGCACAGAAACTGCACTTGTTAAAATCACTAATGACTTGCTTCTTGTGTCAGACCAAGGCTGCATCTCATTGCTAGTTTTACTTGATCTTAGTGCTGCGTTCGACACTATAGATCATGACATACTAATAGATCGACTACAAAATTATGCAGGTATCCAAGGGCAGGCTTTAAGATGGTTTAGATCCTACTTGTCCGATCGCTACCACTTTGTTTATTTAAATGGGGAGTCATCTCAGTTATCACCAGTAAAGTATGGAGTGCCGCAAGGATCTGTTCTAGGTCCTCTACTATTTTCAATATACATGCTGCCCCTTGGTAATATTATTAGAAAACATGGGATTAGTTTCCATTGTTATGCTGATGATACTCAACTATATATCTCAACAAGACCAGATGAAACTTCTAAACTGTCGCAGTTAACAGAGTGTGTTAAAAATGTAAAAGATTGGATGACCAATAATTTTCTGCTATTAAATTCACATAAGACAGAGATATTACTTATTGGACCAAAAAACAATACACAGAATCTTTTGACTTACAATTTACAACTAGATGGATGTGCTGTTACGTCCACTACAGTCAAAAGTCTGGGTGTTATATTAGACAGCAACTTGTCTTTTGAAAATCATATTTCTCATGTTACAAAAACAGCATTCTTCCATCTTAGAAACATTGCCAAGCTGCGAAACATGTTACCTGTTTCTGATGCAGAAAAGCTAGTTCACGCATTCATGACCTCTAGACTGGACTACTGTAATGCGCTACTAGGTGGTTGTTCTGCATCTTCAATAAACAAGCTACAGATAGTCCAAAATGCAGCTGCTAGAGTCCTTACCAGGTCAAGAAAATATGATCATATTACCCCAATTTTGAAGTCTCTGCACTGGCTACCTATTGGGTTCTGCATCAGCTATAAAATATTACTTCTTATCTATAAGGCACTTAATGGTTTAGCTCCTGCGTACCTAACTAGTCTTCTACCACGCTACAATCCATCACGCTCCCTAAGGTCGCAAAACTCTGGTCTGTTGGTAGTACCTAGGATAGCAAAGTCCACTAAAGGAGGTAGAGCTTTTTCACATTTGGCACCCAAACTTTGGAACAGCCTTCCGGATAACGTTCGGGGTTCAGACACACTCTCTCTGTTTAAATCTAGATTAAAGACACATCTTTTTAGCCAAGCATTCAAATAATGCATCTCATAAACTTTTCCTGCAGTTATATCCGATCAAATGTTCATTATTAATCTTTTAGCTCTGGTTTAACAAATCTTGCTTTTCTTAGTTTGAACAGCAGCTACGCTAATTATGTTCCTATTTGTTCTGTGTTTCTGCCATGGGATTGACATCCCGTGGTAACTAGGAATTCACAAGCTCCAGTCTGGATCCAGAACACTTAAGAAGAGATGATGCCAACCCCACAGAGGACTTCAGATGATACCAACCCTGAAACAACACACAGCACTACCGAATTCTGCTACTAATTTATAGTGTTCTTTGTCTGTTTGATTATGTCATTAATTGATCTTTACCACACATCTCTGCCATATGTACATCAAGCTACTGCTAGATATATTGTAAAAATGTCAATTTGGTGTAAAGTTGCTTTGCAACAATATTTATCGTGAAAAGCGCTATACAAATAAATTTGAATTGAATTGAATTTGAATTTATATAATATAGTTGTGAAGCATCAGACAGAGAAGCAAACAACATTCAGTGTCCATGCAAGGTCAGAATGCAAAGGTTATAATGTCCAGAGTCATAAAACCAAGAGAATAATCCAAAACAGACCACTCAGAAAAGCAGTGTGAAACAAACAAAACTTCACACTGAGGGAACAAACAGTCAGGGTTTAAATAGGCCAGACTAATTAGACTGATGAGAAACACCTCAGAACAATCAGAGTTCAGGTGAGTGTGACCTCTGGTGATGAGTTGAGAAGTAGCAGAGGATGTGACAATACCTAGAAAAATAATATAACCATACTGTATTTCACTTACTAGATTTCACTCTGTCTAGAGAAAAAAAAGATGTTTTGCCACTTGTTCATGCAAATCTTGTTGCCACAATGTTACCAGTAACAGCTTTTCTTTATAATTGTGTGATGTCTGGATTTAACTAGAGCTTTGAATGATTCAGAGTCTGTAAGTTTTTGTCCAGCAGGAAAATCATCAGCACTAAACAAGAACATTTTTATAACAGACTCATTGATCAAGTCTCACCAGTAATTTATTGTCTGGCTAATCTGATTCTTTCATCTGTCATTCACACACAACTTCAACATGGATGGATGTACTACATTTAACATTGTCCATCAAGATTGAGGAATACAAACAAACCTCATCGCTCCATGATCAACACAGACTGTAGATATCAAACACCTTCAGCTCCAGTTTAAAGGGAAGCCTGTGTTCATCTCTTACATCAGTGCTGCTGATCTTTGTAGAAATTTAACAGTGTTTGCCCTTTAATTAAAATAATTAAAAATAATTAAATAAATAACAAAATGACATTTTGTAAGACCTGTTATATTCAAGTCAGTATGTTTGATATACCTTTTTAATGTATTTTTTTTTTAAAAATCATTAAGAAATCAGTTTTCACTTCAGATTCATTCGTTTTAAAATAAATGTTAAATATTTAATTGTGTGCATTTATATAATAATATGTACTTGTACTTCTTAAATACAACTCAGTTATAAATAAAATATAATGTGTGAAAAATAAGTATGAATATATGAATAACACAAGCTGATTAAGAATAGATTTTTTGGTTCATTGTTAGGTTGAAATTAGAACAAAAAAAAAAAATTATCCAGAGTGTCTGTCTGTTTTCAATAGCTCACATTCATCACAAAGTATTAAAGCTTCTAATGTTTTATAGATTATAAATGTGACTTAAGAAATTCATGTGGTCTGAGACTGACAGCTGCCTGTTCTGTGTATGAAGATCATTTACATAGAGAGACACTTTGCATGAGAGTGTTTATAGTGCTGTGAGTTTAACACTTCATGACTGAGAGCAGAACAGAACAGAATCTTCATCATCACACAAGACAAAACAACAACAATGAACAACATCATCATCCTCATCTGGACACTCACACTGTTTGCTCAAGGTTTGTGTAGTAAACTTTGATCACCACCCCCCCCCCCCCCCCTTTTTTTAAAAAATGTGAAATGTACATCATTGTCAGTTTAGTCTAAATGTTATTCTTGTTCTTTCTTTCAGAGTGTAGAGGACAGATCACTGTAACTCAGAGTCCATCATCAATAACAGCAGCTCAAGGACAAGAAGTCAGAATAAACTGTAAATCCAGCAGTAGAGTGGATGAAGGTGATGACTTAGCCTGGTACTTACAGAAACCTGGAGAAGCTCCTAAACTCCTCATACATGATGCAACAAGCCGTTACACTGGAACTCCATCTAGATTCAGTGGCAGTGGATCTGACAGTGATTTCACTCTGACCATCAGTGGAGTCCAGACTGAAGATACAGGAGATTATTACTGTCAGAGTAGACACTGGATCAGCAGTAAACATGTGTTCACACAGTGATAAAGAGTCGTACAAAAACCTCCATCAGTCAGAGTCACAGTGACTGCACTGATACAGATGAGAGAAACTGCAGCTGCTGATGGGAGGATGACAAACAAGACAAAAAGTATAGCAAAAATGTAAGAGATATAATGCAGTATTTACTTACTTACTTACTTACTATACTTATTTAATAGACACATACAGCTCCTCATATTATTGTTCATTCACTTTATGGCCATTATAAATTGTAGCAAGTATTTATTTGTCTTGTGTGTCTAAAGAAGCAAATGGAAGAACTATCAAACAAAACACACACTGAGGCATGATATGTAATATTACATGACAGTTTGCACTTTAAGAACTATGAATAAAATGAAAAATTTCCCAGGTCACCATATGTTCATAATCTGTCCTGTTTCCGTAGGTGTTGCCATGGCAACACGTTTTCACTCCCAACTCGTCACAAACTGACGCTTGGTCAGGACCCTTTGGCATTGCTTTTTGACGCTCAAGGTGCATGCATGGGTCCTCCATTGATTTCAGTTGTTTGCCTTAATTTAATGGTTTGCATGCATTTGTAAAAAAAATACAAATTATTTTAGATAAATGTATACTTTAATTGGAGGACCTAAACCCACTCTAAACTTACCCACTTCTAAACAATATAAAACATGTAACAGGCAAATCTAAGTGCAGTCACAGGTTTTTATTGCAGAAACTGACCATAAACAAGCAGTATGAAAGCATTACAAACAAATTGTGTTGAAGCATGACACAATCGGTCACGAGACACACAAGAGCCAATGGCATTTCACAACCAAGGCTGATGCAAATAATGAAATGTAAATAAAACTTGTGACTGTTTACATTGAAAATTTACACCCCAACATACAGGTGCATCTCAATCAATTAGAATGTTGTGGAAAAGTTCATTTATTTCAGTAATTCAACTCAAATTGTGAAACTTGTGTAGTAAATAAATTCAATGCACACAGACTGAAGTAGTTTAAGTCACCAAAACAGGTCCTTACAACACAGATCATATACTCATCAGGGTGCAGTACTTGTCTCGTGTGTTGTGTTTGGTCAATGTATTCATGTTCTTTAACAATATCTCAAAAAAAAGGGGAAAAAAGAAAAAAAAAAATCAAAACCAGACTGTATCAAAGGTAGAAATGTTACAAGTGTTTAAAATTGAGCACAGCAGTGTGTAAGTGGTTCAAACAGAATCTGACTGTATGAGCCATGTGTGTGCCATACGGTACTAAAACTGGGTTTTGTTAAATTATTGTAAAGTTTTGAATCAAGTGTTTAATTTTGCAAAAGATCTGAGATGTTCTGCTACTTGTGTGTGTAGATGTGTAAATCGTGTGAACTGTTTTGACAAAATGAGCCTTGTTTTTAAAATTGTGTCTAAGCAATCGTGAAAGTCAATATTCACTTGAACAATTCATGGCAAATTTACAAAAGGTCTAATAGAAATGTGTAGAATAAGCTTGACGGTTTATGACAACTAGATCAAAAATTTTGCATTTACTGGAAAGACATATATACGATGAGCTAATGACCTGATGTTTTGAGGGGTAAGAATATAGCACAGAGAACTATATACATGTAATACATTTTGAGCAACATGACAATAGGAACTGACGATGCAGGAAACCGCAGACAAATCAGTTGCATAATCAGTTGCATGAACGTACCAAAGCAAACGCAACTTGCTGAAAAAAATTAGAAACATTTTATGATGTGCACAAGTGACTAGATGATGTGGAGGTTGAAGTAGTTTTGAGAATTTCATTTCTAATCTGAGAAATGCACCAAACTGCAAGCTGACTTTGGCCCTTTTATCTCCATCGAAGGTTCCGATTGATGTGTGATAAATTTTGACTCCTGGTGTTTCCACTTGGGTAATTGTGTGTTAATTGAGCTCAAACTTTGCAGACTTGAGTGAACAATATTGAATGCTAGTGCTTTCTAAATGACCACATGGTGTAAGCACTGAGAAATGTAGGGATTTGTGTGTAGAGTTTTGCAGTAACAGTTCACCAAATCTGATTCATGTGTTAAAGCAGGGGAGTGGTGTTCATAGTTTGGGGAAATGGGTGTGCTTTTTGAAAAACGGCATTATGGTTTTGAAATTTTAGTTCAAAAGACTGGTTATAATGTTTTAGCAATCGAGAAAAACTAAGTATTGACACCACAATGTTTGATTAATGTGGCACACTTCGAAGACTTTACCTTTCCGGCATGCTTCTGGCACTGTTTTTGAGGTTTCTTCATTCAATTCTGCACAACTTTGACACCTGAATAACACAAGCCAGTGTCAGGCAGGTAGTATTATATGCGTCAGTGTAAAAGTGTCCAAAATTGTCTGGCACAACTAATCTCATAACAACACAGTGATAGCTGCTGTAACTAAAATGTAACCCAGTACACACATTAACCTTAAATGTACATGGAATAATTATTCACCCCTACCGTTTTTATTACATTATGTCTTCTGATTGTACCGGTTAGGTTTTAATGCTGCATTGCACATCTTAGCTATCTGCAGGATTTTAATAATGCTGCAAACTTTCTATAATTGAAAATTTTATATTGCAATTTGAAATTATTTTAGGAAAATATAATTAAAATGTTACGTGTTACTTCCCTAACACATCTACTGCTTACACAAACATTGATCACACTACAAACAAGACAAAACTATAATGCTATAAGAAACAGAAAAGATTAATTCATTGGGGGTCTTTACTCTATGATTAGCTCAACCTCACCTCTTATCTGACAAGTTTTCGGGTTTGAGTCGCTAGATGCAAAAGGGAGTAAATCCCATAGACTCCCCATGTTAAAATGCCCAACTTCACAGCAGAAAAAAATATGTTTACAGCCTGGTTCAAAAAGTGGTTTTGGTCTATATACTGTAGCTAATTTTGCCCTTCATGTAATTTTTTTATAACTCATCCGTTTAATTTATATTAAGCCTTAAAGTTCTGCATAATTTAGGCCGTGGCCACTTAAGTGACAGGTGGATTGCTGCTGCTGTCACCACTGTCGCACTCGGCGGGCGTAGTTTCAGCAACCAGCTCCACCCACGTCCCGCCTATTTGCCCATTTTCGATTATCCGGGAGTGACGTGCAGTGACGCGATTCCAAGATGGCGACGGCCAACTCCCGCCCACTACAAGCTTCAAAAATGCTCTTCGGAAACCTATGGGTGATGTCACGGACACTACGTCCATGTTTTTTACAGTCTATGAGTCTGAGCCGGAAAGAGAATTGATTAGTTCATCTCACGAGTCTTCGGATTTGAGTTGTTCGTTCATCACGTGACAGCCTCATAAGATGAACGAACGACTCCAAAACCCGAAGACTCAAACAGGTGAACTAATTCCAGTACAGAACCTAATAGGATGTTGTGCATGCGCGACTGAACGAATTGCTCCCCGAGACGACTCGTTCGTCCCGAGTCACATTAAAGATTTGTTCAAAATGAACGAATCGTTCAAGAACGACCCATCGCTAGTGTTCACTGTATAAATTAATATGGATTAATCAAAGCTCTTTGTTCTGTTGTTTGCTCTTTCGCCTCTTTTGTTTTAAAATCGCGTGAGTTTGTAAACACATACAAATGAACTTTCACTCTATTATCTATTAAATTTTGCAATTAATCCTCTGATCACATGCATGCTGTACTGTGGGGCCTAGTCCATAGGGATCACTATTAGTGATGGGTCATTCTTGAACGATTAGTTCATTTTGAACGAATCTTTAATGTGACTCGGGACGAACGAGTCGTCTCGTGGAGTGATTCGTTTATTCGCGCATGCGCAACGTCCTATCCGGTTCTGTACTGGAATTAGTTCATCTGTTTCGAGTCTTCGGGTTTTGGAGACTCGAACCCGAAGACTCGAGAAATGAACTAATCAATTCTCTTTCCGGCTCAAACTACATAAGTTAAGTTTATGGGGCTGTCACGTGATGAACGAACGACTCAAACCCCAAGAATCGAAAGATGAACTAATCAATTCTTTTTCCAGCTCAGACTGCATTGGTTAAGTTTATTGGGCTGTCACGTGATGAACGAACGACTCAAACACGAAAACTTGTCAGATAAGAGGCGAGGTGAGCGAATCATAGATTAAAGACTCAGGTAAACAATGAATTAATCTTTTTTGTTTATTATAGCATTATAGTTTTGTCTTGTTTGTAGTGTGATCAACGTTTGTGTAAGCAGTAGATGTGTTAGGGAGGATTTTAATTATATTTTGCTGAAATGAATGAAATGAATCGAAAAAAGATTAGTTCATTTTGCTGAACGAGACTCAAAGATCCGAGTCGGTAAAATGATCCGAACTTCCCATCACTAATCACTATCATCTACGATCTGCTCCCTTCACTAAAATGTCACGGTTCCTACACATGATAACAAATAATGTATAGAGCTCGGGAGTTTACGTCACAGCGCATTGTGTTCTGGGTAGTCACCGCCGTGTTTTAGGACACGCTAAATAGCGTACAATGACAATAAATACAAATCAGTAGAGGAAAAAACGACTGTATTTGCGTTAATATTTTTAAGAGCTGCTTGCACTTAGAATAAATGTACTAATATTTGAATCCATTGCGTTCATTCGAGCACTCAGTCGTGTGGCCAGAACACGATACATACACACTCACAGAAATCATACCGCCACCTTCTATTGTACCACACACAGGACCGAATTAATTTTTCTTTTGCAGTTTTTAATAACTAGGTGGCACTGATATATCTGCCAGATAAAATAAACACACTATAGGCTGATCTCAGCCAGTTGATCTTGTAAGTGAACCACCGCTCTGCACATTTTGTGTGTATCTCAGATGTCTGTTCTATTCAAAAGTATATGCCCTGCGAACTCAAAATATTCCGCCCTGATTACAGTTCGAAGACAGCGTATATGTTCCATTCAACGAGCATTAAAGTATGCGAGACATCAATTTAATTGCATTTATTTACAGGGGTATATTGTGTCACACTTCTCTAAATTTTGTCTGTGTGTGAAGACTATGCAGGCGGTGGCGTTGGCGCAAATTCATGAATTAATATTCCTAAGTAAACTTAAACTGATTTCCACTGCTCAGAGAGTGGGGACCAACGGACATTGTTTAGGGACCATGTTAATCGCAACACAGTTCAGTCATGGAGCTCTCTTTGGACTAGCTGGTTATCTGAATCAGGTTAAATAAGAGAGCCATGCAATACATGCAGAGCGACGGTACATGAGGACTGGAATTGAGAAACACTTATGTATTTAATCATATATCATATCACCCTAATTTCATTAAGGGATAAAGTTAAATAAGTTTTACTGGACTTAAACTGAACAAATACACGATTTCTTACAAAGAGCTGCTGAACAGTAACGTTTAATCACGAGTTGCTTTATGAACAAGGACAGTGAACGTCATATCACAAATTAAATTACATTTCCAAACGTGTTATTCATAGCATGAGCACTTACAAATTCAGGTGGATCGGAAATTATGAAACTGGAATAAGTAATAAATACAAACGACAAAGCCAGATTTTTAAGTTGTTTATTTTCATTGAGCTGCTTTCGCCATTGTGTTGTTTCAAGCTGAAAAGCATAATTGCGCTTCATTTTAGATCCCTTCTCCACTCCGGTCATGACAGCAGATATGGCAGTTCATGTCACAGCAAGCGTTCTCCATTCTAATGTGTTTTTAAATGTACAATATAAATTTTAACATCTACCTCCACTATTACTCAGTCTGGACTGTAGCGTCCGTGTCCGAAAGTCCCAGAATGCCGTGCGTTGCTGACGTCACGTTCCCATTCTCTATAGATAAACAATGAACACATATATTTACCAAGACCAAGCAGGAAAGTCCTTTTTCGTTTGTTGTTTGCCCGTTGTTTTCCCACAGGTAAACTTAGTGTTCTCTGGTGTAAAAACAAAATTCAAAACGGCGGAATTATCGCGGGATCTTGCAACAGTGATCTCTACTAACTTTCAAGTCTCGCGTTGCCAGCAGTCCTGTCTCAGTAGGGCTACAATTGCCATCTAGCGGTTGGGAATTGTAATTGCATATTCATTTATAAATTGAAAGACAGTCAAATTATATGGTATAATGTGTATGAATGTTACATTTAACAGCTTGTGGAATGCATGACATCATATTATTAAATGCAATTAAACTTTTGAAACATTTAAATTAGCATTATTTTGGCATAATTAATAATGTTATATTTAATAATGCTATAAAATAATGAAATAAAATATAAAATAATGATAATTTAAATATTTCAAAAGATTACTTGCATTTAATAATCAGCTGCGTGGGGAAAAAATGACATGTAAACAATTTTAAGACTATTTTGGCCATGCTCATTGCTGGTCTGATACTGGGCTATAGCCAAGCCGTTAAAATTAGACCACTGATTGCCTCGATTTCGCCGGTTGGGCTAAACGCAGACTACACATAGCCCACCCAACTCAGAGCTAAATCGTGGCTACATATATACCAAGTCATGAAATGACACTTACATCTTAGTAGATATTATTGACACTGCAAACATGATGGTATATCAACCATCTCATGCGCTGCCTGGCCAAAAACTACAATGAATCAGATTTGACTATGAGTGGGCTACAAATATTCGGTCTGACTACCAGCTAAATCTTGGCTACAAACAGGCTACGCATACAACATGTCAAAGAAATGAAATCAAACACATTGTAAACGCTGTTCACTTTGCTTACGTGATGGAATATCATACATCTCACAAGTTATTTTGCCAAAAAAATGGCATGTATCCAAATTCAAGGTTTTTGGGCTAGAAGGGACACATAGCCGGACTATATCGGGTCTGTAGTTAACCGAGACGGTGAAATGAAATGACGGCTATTGCTTCCTGGGAAGAGACAGGTTTAGTGTTGATGTTAACAGCGGGGTTTGTCTCCCTCTGCTGGTTTGGTTTTGAAGAGCCTCTTGAGGAAGTAGAGCTGCAGGTATCCGGCAGTGATGATGACCAGACTCTGGAGAGCAGACCAGCTGTTCACATAAGTGGAGTTGGACTGAAGCAGGTAGAAATCAGCACTACGTCTCATTCGCTCGTAGTTATAATAACGCCACATGTGGAGGACAAACCTCTGCAGCCTGATGCTGCTTTCTTATTTGACATCTGTATTTTTTGGATTGTTTGCTCATTTTCAATATGTCTATAGGACATTTCCTATCAGATGTCAAATAGACATCTATTAGATATCTTTAAGACGTTTATGATTTAGAATGTATGTAAAAGTGACATCTTACAGACGTCTGTCAGAATTATCTGAAATGCCAAAAAAAAAACAACATTCATTATTTCACATTGTTTTCCATAAAGAAAATATATTATTAATAATATATGTTGCTCAAAATTAATGGAAGCATGAACGCCCCTGAACTGAAAATGTAAAAAGGTTATTTGCCACTTTTTATTTCACAATTCTGAATTTGAAATAGTCAGAATTGTGAGAAAGAAAGTCAAAGTGAGATACAAACTCGCATTTGGAAGAAAAAACGTCAGAACAGTGACTCTTTGTCTCGCAATTCACACATTTATATTACGCAATTTTGAGAATAAAAAAGTGAGAATTGAGAGTTTATATCTTGCAATTCTAACTCACAATTGACCCTTTGCAAACAGCTTAATTTGTATCATAATTGCATGATACAAATTCACTATTCTCAGAACTGTGAAATATAAACTTGCAATTGCGAGTGGCAAGTTGCAATTCTGAGAAATAAAGTCAGAACTGCGAGATATAAACTGTAACGGGACTCTTGTGAAGCGTGATAGATCCAAATGCGAGCTTTATTTAACAGATCGTAGTCAAGACAGGCAAGGTCAGACAACGGCAAACAGTAACATCCAGGGCAAGACAATAGCATAATCCAGAAAACAGGCAGAACGTCAAAATACCAGAGAGCAGTCCAAAGTAACAAATAAACAAGGCTATGAAACAAAGACAAAACTATGGCAATGAAACAAGGTAAACTATGACTGTGAAACAAAACCAAAACCGTGAAAAAAAACAAGACAAGGCAATGAAAACAGGGAAAACACGCTTGGTAGAGTCCGCACAGGCAAAACAATACTTCGTGAGGGCCTGTTTGGTTTAGGCCTCCTTATATGGCCACCAAATAGGAAGTAACCAAAGAAGCAGCAGAGGGAGCGGTAACAGTCAGTCCATGGGAGAGGGCTCCCTCTGCTGGCGTGGCATTGGAGGACCTGGACCGTGGAGAAATGGCAGACAGTGTAACACTGGAGCAGAAGTCCACCATGTTTGATTCGGAGGAGCCTGGAGCCATGGTGGAGCAGGGAGAGCAGGCAGCCATGGCGGGGCAGGCAGAGCAAGCAGAGCAAGCAGAGCAGACAGGAGCAAAGATATCCACAGTGGAACTAGTGACATCCATAGCAGAGCATAAGGTTCATGATTAGCCTTCTTGGCTGTGACATAGTAGGCAGAGGGTTCGTGATAGGCCTCCAGAGAGTTCATAGGAGGATGCCGCCCCCTTAGGAGTTCTGCAGCCAGAGCCGCCACCTCCGGGGGCATTGGCGCAAACTCATGGTCAGACGTGGCAGTGAGTTCATTAATGGATGCCACCTCCTTAGGAGGTTCTACAGTGCATGCTGACACCTCAGGAGGTATTGGTGCAAACTCATGGTCAGACAAGATCTCTGGAGCAGACTCGTGGACCGACGTGGCAGTGAGTTCATGAATGGACGCCGCCTCCTTTGGAGGATCTACAGTGGAAGCTGACACCTCAGGAGGTATTGGCGCAAATTCTTGGATAGGAGAGGCCTCTGGCACAGACTCGTGGACAGACGAGACCTCAGGAGCAGGCTCGTGGTCAGACCTGGCCTCGGGAGCGCAGTGTGTAGCCCACACGCTCAAAACGGCAACTGTACTAGCAGCCATGTTGTGAAGGGGTTCTGTTAGGAGTGTAGCTGTTTCTTGACTTGACTCAGGGAGGTCTGCCGTGACTTGACCTGGCTCATGAAGACCAGCTGTGACTTGATTTGGCTCATGAAGATCAGCTGTGACTTGGCTTGACTCATGGAGAACAGTTGTAACTTGACGTAGCTCAGGAAACACAGCTGTCACTTGACTTGTCACTGCCTTGGGTATGGCAGACATGGCGAGATGAGATTTGGATGAGATGAGTTTAGACAGATGAGGCTCAGACACGCCAGCCATCTTGGCCGGGGACTCAGATGGGGTGGCCATCTTGTGAACAGGCTTGGGGATGGCGGCCATCTTGTGGACTGGCTCTGGGATGGCAGTCATGACAGGTGCAGACTCTGGAAAGGCGGTCAGACACCAGCAAACAGTAACATCCAGGGCAAGACAATAGCGTAATCCAGAAAACAGGCAGAACGTCAAAATACCAGAGAGCAGTCCAAAGTAATAAATAAACAAGGCTATGAAACAAGACGAAACTATGGCAATGAAACGAGGTAAACTATGACTATGAAACAAAACCAAAACCGTGGAAAAACAAGACAAGGCAATGAAAACAGGGGAAACACGCTTGGTAGAGTCTGCACAAGCTTAACAATACTTTGTGAGGGCCTGTTTGGTTTAGGCCTCCTTATATGGCCACCAAACAGGAAGTAACCAAAGAAGCAGCAGAGGGAGCGGTAACAGTCAGTCCATGGGAGAGGGCTCCCTCTGCTGGCGTGGCATTACATAAACTCACAATTCTGACTTTTATTCTCAGAATTGTGAGTTTCTAGTATGAAACAAGGTCTCAGCTATAAAATGTCATTTTTTACGAGATTCAAACAATAAAAACAATTTAAATACTCTTTAATGTGTTGTCACAGATCACTGTATTGCCTTATTAGATCAATGACACGTGAGCCAATCGTCTTTTCTTACTCACACAGAAAAAAAACATCAATGAACATCAGAACGTATATTATTTCAACCATTTTTTTTCAGTCAATACACACAATTTTTCAAGTTTAAGTCCACTGAAGCTAATCTACTCTCCTGTCTGATTTGTTTGTCGGACAGAATGGCAGATTAGGCGTTGGACTTTATAACTTGAAATTATGAGTTTATATCTCACAACTTTGAGGAAAAAAAAACAAAAAAAAACTCAAAATCGCGAGAAGAAAAAGACAGAATTGTGAGATATAAACTTACATTTGCGAAAAGTCAGAGTTGCAAAAATTTTTATCTCACAATTCTGACGTTATTTTTCGCAATTATTAGGTTGTATCACACAATTCTGAGAAAAAAGAATTGTTCAGAATTATGACTTTATATCTTGCAATTCTAACTTTATAACTCGCAATTGACCCTTTGCAAACAGCTTGATTGTGTGATACAAATTCACAATTCTCAGAACTGTGAAATATAAATTTGCAATTGCGAGTGGCAAAATCAGAATTGCAAGATATAAACTCACAATTTTGAGAAATAAAGTCAGAACTGCGAGATATAAACTCACAATTCTGACTTTCATTCTAGAATTGAGGTTTCTGGTATGAAACAAGGTCTCAACTTTAAAATGTAATTTTTTTATGAAATTCAAACAAAAAAAATACCATTTGTGGCTCTTTAATGTGTCGTGACAGATCACTGTATTGCCTTATTAGATCAATGACACGTGAACCGATCGTCTTTTCTAAAAAAAAAAAAAAAAAAAAAAAAAAAACAAACATTAATGAACATCAGAACGTATATTATTTCAACCAATTTTTTTTTACAGTCAATACACACAATTTTTCAAGTTTAAGTTCACTGAAGTTAATCTACTCTCCTGTCTGGTTGGTTTGTCGGACAGAATGGCAGATTCGTGTTATGATTAGTCAGATCACCTGTCAATCAAACTGTTTGCGAAGGGTCAATTACAAATTATAAAGTCAGAATTGAGAGACATAAATTCACAATTCTGAGAAATAAAGTCACAATTCGGAAAAATAAAGTCAAATAACTTTACTTTAATAAACTTTAATACTTTAATAAACTTTTTTTCTCAGAATTGCAAGTTTATATCTCACAACTGACTTTTTCTCAGAATTGTGAGTTTATAACATGCAACTGTGAGTAAAGTCAGAATTGAGATATAAATTTGCAATTGTGAGAAAAGAAAGTCAGAATTGGAGGATACAGGTTCACATTTGCGAGAAAAAGAGTTTTTATCTCACAATTCTGACTTTATTTCTCACAATTGCGAATTTATATCTCAATTCTGAGTTAATTATAAAAAAAATCTCATAATTGCAAGTTTATATCTCACAACTGACTTTTTTCTCATAATTGCAAGTTTATAACATACAATTGCGAGTTATTAAGTCAGAATTGTGAGATAGCCTATAAACTTGCAGTTCTGAGAACATATTAGTCTTTTTTTCCCCCTTCAAAGTTGGACTTTAGAACTTGCAATTGTGAATTTATCAGTTTAAAATCTCACAATTTTGAGAAAAAAAAAACGAAAAAAAAAAAAAAAAACTCAGAATTGTGAGAAGAAAAAGACAGAACTGTGAGATATAAACTTATATTTGCGAAAAGTCAGAATTGCGAGTTATCTCGAGAATATCTTACAATTCTGACTTTATTTCTCGCAATTATAAGGTTATATCAGAATTGTGACTTTATAACTTGCAATTGCAAGTTCACAATTCTAAGAAAAAAAGTCAGAATTGCTAGTTTGATACAAACTCACAATTTTTACTTTTTTTATAGAATTGTGATATATATGCGTAATGTTATAAATTTAGAATTGTGAGATATAGGCCACAATTGTCACAATTGCAAGACAAAAGCTCACAGCTTTTTTTTTTTTTCACAATTGCGAGTTTATATCGCACAGTTCAAAGAAAAATGTCAGAATTGTGAGATATAAATAGTTTAGGTCCAGGAAAAAGCCTGATATGTTCTCAGACTTGTGAGTTTATATCTCATAATTCTAACTTAAAAATTGCAACTGCGTATTGTAGTCACAATTGTGAGCAGGGGTGTAAAGTAATGAATTACAAATACTCACGTTACAGTAATTAAGTAGTTTTTATAAGTTATTGTACTTTTTTGAGTAGTTAAAAAATCATTTACTTTTACTCTTACTTGAGTACATTTTATGTGATGTATGGGTACTTTTACTCCGCTATTTTCCCTCCGCTGGTGGTCGTTACATGCTTATTTTTATTTTATTTTTATTCATCAATATGATTGGATAGAGAGAGAATAATCGGTCTCATGACTTTAGTCAAATCAAATTGTGCATAGAAAACTTTAACTACCAGCTGCTGTTAATCATGGCTGCTGAAAGTGTATTCTTCAACCATCAATTCAGTCGAGTTATCAGCATCTTCCTCTGATACGCTGAGGTAAATTTCTGATATTTTCTTACTAAATGATCTGTTTATATGACTATGCTTGCCTACCTACAGGGCCTGAAATTTGGTGTGAGGTTGCAGACAGTGGTGTAGTCTATGTGATATGCAGGTATATGCCGTATACCCACTAAAGGTAAATGATTTCCGTAAACCCACTTAAAAAAAAAAATGAGCGAAAAAAATATTGCTTGAAAAATAAAACAAATAATGGTAAATTAAATTGAAAGAGAAATTATTAATTGGTTGGGGTACTGCTTGAAATTTTTTTAGCGCATCCACCTGTTCATGAAATCATCTTTAAACACCTCAAAATCTGGACATTTAACTCTCAAAATCACAAGAGAACATGGAAAGATCAACAGACAAACATCAAGAGCACAAAATATTCACAAGACCATATTACATAGAGAATATTTTATTCTAAAAGATAACTAGGAATATCACCTCAGTTTTAAGTTTTGTATCAAACGTGTATGAAAATACATGGTTTTAAAACTCAGATGATCGTTAATATTATTGTTTATTATCAACCTAGTAAAATAATCAAACCCTCACTGTTGATAGTGTCTTTCTAATTTCTGTAGTTCACATTCATCACTAATTATTAAAACTTTGAATGTTTTGTAAAATATATGAACACGCATTGAAAATTCATCTGCAGTCTGAGTCTGACAGCTGCCTGTTCTGTGTATGAAGATCATTTACATAGAGAGACACTTTGCATGAGAGTGTTTATAGTGCTGTGAGTTTAACACTTCATGACTGAGAGCAGAACAGAACAGAATCTTCATCATCACACAAGACAAAACAACAACAATGAACAACATCATCATCCTCATCTGGACTCTGTGTATATGTATTCCAGGTAATGTTTTTTATGAAATTATTAAAATAAAATATTATATTATTATCAGCAATGAATGTCACACATAAGCTCTGCTCTTTCTAACTCTAACTCTGTTTCTAGGTTTCAGTGGGCAGGTGACTGTGACTCAGATTCCCTCTGTTAAAATGGTTCAGATTGGTGAATCAGTCACTATAAACTGCAAAACAAACACAGAAGTGGGCGATTACTGTGTGGGTTCATATACTTGTATGGCCTGGTACCAACAGAAACCTGGAGAAGCTCCTAAACTCTTGATTCATTCAGCAAACCAAAAAGAGTCAAACACACCATCTAGATTCAGTGGCAGCGGATCCAGAACTGATTTCACTCTGACCATCAGTGGAGTCCAGACTGAAGATACAGGAGATTATTACTGTCAGAGTAGACACAGTGGTCCAGTGTTCACACAGTGATAAAGAGTCGTACAAAAACCTCCGTCAGTCAGAGTCACAGTGACTGCACTGATACAGATGAGAGATACTGCAGCTGCTCTACAACACAATCACACACAACACTGATCAACACAAATACTAATAAAGCAATATCATTACAATCAACATCAATTTCATAATTCTGAAGAGAATGACTCAGTGTTTTAATCAGTTCATCGTGTATTAGGTCCAATATATGATCCCTGCCAATCAAACTGAACAGACTGCAATCAGTCACTTATGCTGTCTGGACGTGATGCTTTACATTTGACCCACTGAAAAATGTACAACCTTATACAATTAGTGTCAGAATCACTGAATCTTAAGTTTTAATTTTGGATTTTTATGATGTTTTCATATATATATATATATATATATATATATATATATATATATATATATATATATATATATATATATATATATATATATATATATATATATTTATGATGTATTCATATATATTCACTATTTCCTATAAATATGAGTTTGTCTCTGTACTGTTTGGGTCTTGCAGAAGTGAAACTGGTCTGTTTCAGTCCAGATCATGTAACCAATCAAACAGTGACACTGGGAGTGTGGGCTGAAAATCCCATTTGCATTGTCAGGGTGGAGTGATTCTGATCCTCTCAGAATAGAGCAGCTCTGTCTCCAGAGACCATGTTCAAACCCCAAGAGCTTTATTTGACTAGATTTACTGCTACTGATCAAGCTTCTGGAAAGCACCTGAACAAACACTACATGCATCTTCATCTGTTAGTTGAATGATGTTGTCAGACACAAATGGAGCTTGTTGAGAAGCTTTATTGAATGTTACAGCAAACACAGCAGATTGAAAGATCAGCCAGTGCTTTGACACTAGAGCTCTCTTTCAGTATTGAGTTGTAAATGACTACAGCTGCAGCACTAGACTCATGTGAATCCTGCCTGACACAGGACACTCAGATACGCCTCATCTTCAGGAGAGAGCAGCGCTCACTGGAGAAACATCAGCACTGCGACTGACTCTTCTGGAACGAGGCCTCTTGAGGAGCTCCATTATGTGTTACTTTGCAGACGTACAGCTCTCCTTTTTCCCAGCGTGCTCTGCTGAGGGTCAGGACGCTACTGCGGCTGTAGCGGCCGTCCCGCTCGCTCTCTGCACTGGTCTGAACCCCCTCGGTGACCTCTGAGCCGTCCAGTGTCCAGCTCACCTGCGCCCCCTGTGGAGAGTAAGAGCTGAGCAGGCAGAGCAGTGCGGCTGAGTCTCCAGAGATCTGCAGAGAAGAGGGTGGCAGCAGAGACACTGAGGGCTTCACTGTGGGACCAGCTGCAGGAGACAAACACAACACATTCACAAACACCAAGAAAACACAAACACTACATACATTTCAATGAAACCTCATAAATTAAAATTTTACTGCTTTAACCCCATTAGTTTTTATATTCCTAAATAATGTCTTTGCATTTTAGTTAGGTGAGATATTTAACTCAAAACTCAATTTCAAACACTGAATTATAAGCACAACATGAGCAAAAGAGATTCAAAGTCACTGATCTATCTACAGAAAGTGCCTCCATTTACATTTTAACATTTTTCATTTCATGTCTTTTTTCCATATATATGACCCAGGACCACAAAACCAGTCATAAGTGTAAATTTCTCGAAATTGAGATTTACACATCATCTGAAAGCCGAATAAATAAGTTTTCCGTTGATGTACGGTCGGTTAGGAAAGGACAACATTTGACCGAGATACAACTATTTGAAAATCTGGAATCTGATGGTGCAAAAAAATTAAAATACTGAGAAAATTGCCTTTGAAGTTGTCCAAATGAAGTTCATTACCAATCAAAAATTAAGTTTTGATATATTTACGGTGGGAAATTTACAAAATAGCTTTATGGAACATGATCTTTACTTAATATCCTAATGATTTTTGGCATAAAAGGAAAATCGATAAATTTGACCCATCCAATGTATTTTTGGCTATTACTACAAATATACCCAAATATACAACATAACACTGGTTTTGTGGTCCAGGGTCACATATAATATATACATGATAAACTAATAAAATCGTGAGTGATCCACATTATGCAATAGTGAGTAATTCAAGTCCTCTGAATATCAAAACGTGACAATATTGTTGATTAAATATTTACTGTTAAAACAGGTAACACTTTGCAATAAAGTTAATTAGTTAACAGTAATTAATGTGTTTACTAATATTAACTAACAATGAGCAATACATTTGTTACAGTATTAGCCTCCGAAACTTTCGTCCGTCATATATATATATATATATATATATATAAACGGATCAGGTTCGTTTTTCTGCATTTTTCGCATCCGTAGCAAGCATTTTGAGAGGTGTTCACTGTTTTGACAGATCAGAGTCAACGTACAATATATACACAAACAATTCAGTACAATTCAATTTGTTTCGCAGCACAAAGCACTGTAAAGGTCCTTGAACACCGAGTTCACAGAAATTACTGGTATTCTTTATAATATGTGGCTCCAGTAACGTTATCAAAGCATCAAAGTTTACTGACATCCTAAAGTAAACTTTGAATCGCCCGGGATAATCCCGCAGCTCTTTAAGGTGCTCACAAAAAGTATTCCTCTCTATATCTTATGATTGGAATAAATATGTCCTTTCTTTTTCTCTTTTAAGAAGAGAGTGGACAACAAAAACATCCTCACTGCTTGAAGATTCCATTGTGTATTGTTTTGTGAATTTGTTTCGCAACGGATGAATTAATACGCATCGGACTCAGTGTTCAAGGATTCTGTGCGTGACGAATTTTTAGGATGACGAATACGAAACAACGCATACGAAAAATTCGGACCTCAGTGTGCAATGACTCTAATACTGTATTAGAAAATGCTGCAGTTAATATGAACTGAGATTAATAAATATTTTACAAAAAATGTTCAGTGTTAGTTCATGTTAACTAATGTAGTTAACTAATATTAACAAATGAAACATTGTAAACTGTGACCAAAAATATTATTATTAGAAAAAAAAAAAAAAAAAATCTGCTCCAATTAAAAAAAAAAAAAAGTACACAATCTAAATTGTATGTTTGCAGTAGAGAATTAAAATAGACGGACTTACTGAGCACCAGTTTAGTTCCTCCACCGAATGTGTACCACAGTGATACAATCTAATGAAACGGTCGTACAAAAACCTCTATTCCACTCGAGTGAACACAAACTCCAGCAGAGAGAAAACAACACTTCAACACACTGATAGCAGAAACACTCAATTTAGTTTTGGTAAAATGCTTTCAAAATGTTTGTATATATATATATATATATATATATATATATATATATATATATATATATATATATATATATATATATATATATATATTGTGGAGTTTCTCATAATCAGAGATGGCAAAAGTACACACATCATTCACTCAAATAGAAGTACAGATACTCATGTTTAAAAATACTTTAAAGTAGAAGTACTGACTGCACTTTTTTTACTCAAGTTAAAGTAAAGAAGTAAAGAAGGGCTCAGACATGTACTTAAGTAAAAAGTACCCATTAGTACAGCCTGTTTTAGTGTCACGCTGGTAACTGGACCTCAAGTCATATTGACACATTAATACAAAATAATGTGTCAAGGCTGAACAACCACCATGTAGAACAGGGCAGGACTGGGACAAATTCTCAGGCCAGTGAAATCTCACACTCATCCAGGCCATCCCATACACCCTCAACAAATCCTCAAACCACCTATTTTTTGTATGGCCATCACATTTAAAAAAAGCTTTAAAACCTAATAAAACATAATAATTAAACAAAATAATTAAAGGTTCTCTCTTGAACTGCACCTTCATTTCCATTTTCCTTTTCAGTCTCTTTATCATGCATGATATCTCTCTGCATCTCACTTAGTTTTTTTACTTTTTTTCCACTAATTTTCTTGTACCTGTCCCTTTTCCCATCAGCCGTCTACTGTTATAAACAGAACTGTCTCCACCTTCTTGCAAAACAAACACCTCATTTTATTCTGTTTGCAACAGCATAACTTTATTTTAGTTCAATTTAAAGTATCACATCATGACCATGTGTTGTTTTATAAAATTACTTAAATACTAAAACTATATTTTCTAAATTGCCTAAATGTAAAAAATAGTACAATAATAATTACATTATGACAATATCTTTACATAAAAATTCTTATTCTGAACATGTTATTGCTTTATCATGAGTCATATTTTTCTCTTAAAATTAACCATGTTTTTTGGCGGATTGGTTACAACCTGTTTTAATTCACAACCATAGTTTTACTACAAATTTCATGGTTAGACTATGGTTAGTGTAGAAAAACGATGGTTAATTTGCAGTGTTGGGAAGGTTACTTTGGAAATGTAATAGGTTACAGATTACAAGTTACTTGATTTAAAATGTAATAAGTAGTGTAACTTTTCAATTACCTTTTTAAAGTAATGTGACTTATTACTTTTGATTACTTTTCTACATCTCTAATATTTTCAACTGTTAATCATTTTAAAACATTTAAACTAGACTTTCAAAATCCTTTATCACTTGAATTAAGATTACAATAGGTAAGGGATAGTATACATCTTTATTTTGCGATAACAACTGCAGTGTTTCCCCTGCCATTATATTAGGGGGGCGGCCCTAGGTCAAGTAAAGGTCAAGTAAACTTTATTTTCTATATAGCGCCAGATCACAACAGACGTCATTTAAGGTTGCCTTTCCTACAGAACAGGTCTATGCCTTGTTCTTTATTTAAAAAAAAAAAAAAAAAAAAAAAAAAAAAACGAAATAGCATTATGTTATCTTGTTTACACAACGGCATGTCATTTCTGTCTCTAACGTTACGTGATCACGGGTCTACAATTTCTCCTCCGCTAAAACGCGGACGGGATTGCGGAGTCCATTCATAAAAACGGATTTACTCTTATAGCACGGGATGCCACAGAATTCGTCAATTTTTGGATTAATAAATCAAAAGTAGGTCTCTCACTTAATTCGAATCGCGATATGGACTGGTGTCTGTGAATATTAAACGCAAAAAGAAGGTTTAAATATGAATCCTCCATGTTCCGCTTGGCTCTGTATGAATGAATGACAGAGACGCGGCTTTGTTTACTACACAAATAGTGAAGCACACGTGACGCTCACGGTTATTTTCGGCCTCTGCGTCTCATTATATGACGACATAAACGCATGAACTTAATCTCCAGAACTGCTGTGAGAGTCACTTCATGTAAATTTTATCGTTTCATTTGAGAAAATTAGCATCATATACACACAAAAACTAATCGTCAACCTGTCAAAATAAAAGTAATGTTTAACATGTAACAAATGTATTTGTCTTGTATTACTTTTGTACAATATAATGTAGGTGTTTAAACATTCCTATTTCTGGTCAATTTAAATAAAACAAGTAAATGCAGAAATTATAATAATAACAGAAATAACAGAAAAAAACTCTGTTTGTTTGGCAACAAATAAAAGGGTTTAATTTTAATTTCATTAAAAATAAATAAAAGTTTAATGTCTGTATTTGATTATCAGCAGAATTAAAACAAGAATTTCCGAGAAAAAAAGAAGAAGAAAAAAAAAAGATTGTAGGGCCCTATTGTTCAAAATGTTGAAATTGAGATTTTTCGACTTATTTTTTCACTGAAATAAATGTTGTTATTACACAGAGAGTAATGTACCAGGGGAAAAAAGTACCGTACCATTGGTATCCCGTCCCCCAACCCCAAAACTGGAATCCTAGGGGAAACACTGACCTGGCTGGATGTACATTATCCCACTTATTACACAACTGCTTGCCACAAAAGTAAATAATTAGACATGAAACACTGATCTGAGTTGAAATATTTGAACGCAAATCATCCATGAAGAAATCAGTTGCTAGCAAGTGGCAAGTTCAAACTAGACTGACATTTAAGGGATACGGTGCAGTCATACCACTTTTATTACACAACATTTTACCACATAAATAATTAAGTACTACTTACAGTACTAGTTTGTAGGTTATCTTATAATCCATTACAGTGTACAAAACGAAATGGCACCAACGTTTGTATGAAACAAAAGAGCGAGTCCACGATACCAGGATGACAGAATTAACAAATTGTACACATAATATTGAATTTTTAACATTGAGTAATATTTTATTAGCTAACCAAACACAAAGCTTCCACCAAGAAAAACTATCAAGCGTATAGCGCCAACTTAAGTTGCCCGGATGAGTCTGTGTTATTAGCTTTTACCAGTTGTTACTGGGGAATAACATACCTTGGAATGTCACGACTGACAAATCAGAATCAAGCATTCCACAGAGCTGTGTAATAATTTAATTTAAAGCACAGCCACCACAAATTCGGACTTACCACCTCTTATTCACTCTGAGATCAATCTGAGGTTAAATACAGATTTGAAATCATAGCAAGAAATAGTTTAACAGCTGTGATACTGGTTTTTAATCTTAAAAAATAAAGTATATGCATAAACCCAAATAAAAGTTATCAAATAAGCAGGTGTCCTATTCTGTGTCCTGAACTCCTGAAACACTGGTGTCTCATTTTATAGCAGTCAATGCAATTTATGAAAGAAGTCAATCAAATCTATATGTGTGTGTGTGAAAAAAATTCAGATGTAACCCCCTTTGTAATCATTAACATTTTTCAAAAGTAACTGTACTTTAATTACACATTTTTTCTCAGTAACTGTAACTAATTACAGTTACATTTATTTTGTAATTAAATTACATAATTCTGTTACATGTAACTAGTTACTCCCCAACTGTAACGCCACGCCAGCAGAGGGAGCCCTTACTCATGAACTAACTGTTGCTGCTCCCTCTGCTGCCTCGTTGGTTACTTCCTGTTTGGTGGCCTTAAAAGGAGGCCATTTACAAACAGGCCCTTGCGAAGTATTGTTTTGCTCAGCGGACTCTACCAAGCGCTTTTCCCGTTTTCATTGCCCTGTTTTTGATTATCACGGTTTGGTTTCTTGTCATTGTTTTCCTTTGATTTTTACCACAGTTTTGTCTAGTTCATTGCCATAGTTTTTGCCTCGTCTCACAGCCCTGTTCATTTGTCACTTTGGACTGCTCTCTCTGGTTTTTGGACTCTGCCTGTTTATGTGGATTACGCTATTGTTTTGCCTTCGTAACTTTGTTTGTTTGGAGATTGACCCTGCCTGTCTGAGTACGATCTGTATAATAAAGCTCGCACTTGGATTTTACACGCTTCCTACGAGTCCGCGTTACACCAACACGACTGATTTGTGGTTACCATGTGGTTACCATTTTTGGTTTTAATTTTCGTAAGGGTTAATTGTGTTATTATCTGCTCCAGCTCCCTCTAAACGTATTATGAAACGATCTCCTATAACATTTGTTTGTTAAATTACTACTGTAACTTTACAGTAGATAATAATGATGTCCTTTTACATACAGTATTTTGAGTAATTGTAATTAAGTTTAGTTTAGTTTACAGTATTATTAACCCTCTGGCTGCTACTGTTAGCACTTAACTAAAAGACAAACTATTTACAGATGAAACTGACCTGCACTTGATGTCCTGGTTAATAGTTTTGCCTCTCAGATCCACTCCATTCTCGAGTCTCTCGCATTGATTACTCTGATAGAAACCATTTGGTGGAGACGCGGAGCGCGCAGGAACCGAATCGGATTGCCAGAACAGATTAACCGATTCATGATTTAGAGATTCGTAATCGAATGGTGATCCACCAAATGCAGATTAAAACTAAAGTAACGAGCCTGTTTTGAAAATGTAAGAAGTAGAAAGTACAGATATTTGTGTAAAAATGTAAGGAGTAAAAGTAAAAAGTAGTCATAAATAAATAAAAAAATAAATGAGTCAAAAATAAATAGTGAAGTAAAGTACTGATACCAGAAAAATCTACTTATACAGTAACGAAGTATTTGTACTCAGTTACTTCCCATCTCTGCTCATAATGATCTTCATGTGCAGCTCAATCATCATGATTCACACACACACACACACACACACACACACACAACACACACAAACCTGCAGCTTCAGACAAATTAATCAAAATTAAAACTGTGATGCACAAACTTTTCATATGCACATTTCAGATGCACATTGTCCAGCCTGAGAGTCCTGATGATCTTTATATATGACCCTTTTCAAGCAAATTGATTCACTTGGCAGCCATTTTCAGACATTCTTAATACTGTATGTTTGTAAATTAAACAGAGATGTTAAATATTACAGTGTCTCATGATATTGCATGTACAGTAGTCATTAATCTTAGCTGAAAACTAAAGTGATTGGATGCTCCAAGATGACGACTCTGTTGACATACAGTAACTAGAGCAGCTGAATGCAGCATCTTATCCCAGATAGCACAAGTACGTCTGCGCATTGGCTGGTCTGGCTATGGAAAATAGCCTTTTTAGCGCTTAAGAAATGACAATTTTTAGAACGCTGTTGTGAGATTTTATTGATGATTTCAAATTTGAAATTTAGTCTTAAGCTTGGTGAACAGTTTTAGAGAATTTTATGTTTCCCCATTCAAAGAGATAGGAGCTGCACTTGCATGCCCGAGAGGCGTTTCAAAGATGGACGAGTGAAATGACTTACCTTAAAGGGACTTTGATATTACTCAACAATCTCAGTAAATCCCTATTATCAGGCATCTTCAAAGCAGATTATAGAAGTCCACTATATGGAGAAAATTCCTGAAATGTTTTCCTCAAAAAACATAATTTGTTTACGACTAAAGAAAGAAAGGCATGAACATCTGTGGTCAATACATTATCTGGAAATTTTTGTTCTGGAAGTGAACTACACCTTTAAGTCATCACACAATGATTAAAAATTTGTTACTGAACAATTATATTTGTAAGATTATAAATGTATTAGATGTAAATCAGTGTATATGAGTTTGTTAGCAGCAGAAGCTGTTGTAAATCCTGCCCACTTCTTTGCATTGTCAGCACATGCTTCAGTGCTCTGAGAGTGTTTATAGTGCTGTGAGTTTAACACTTCATGACTGAGAGCAGAACAGAACAGAATCTTCATCATCACACAAGACAAAACAACAACAATGAACAACATCATCATCCTCATCTGGACTCTGCTCTGCTGGATACAAGGTACATAATGAGGAACCAGTTATATTATGGAACCAAATTTTTGTATTTGCCCTGATGTACACACATGAATCCTATAATTTTCTCTCTCAGGCTCCAGTGGACAGATCACGGCTACTCAAACTACTCAAACTCCTAGTTCAAACAACTGAACTAGGAAAGACTGTTGTGATGAGATGCACCGCCAGCACTCCTTTAACAGGCTGCAGCCCAACACCATGTCTGTCCTGGTACTTACAGAAACCTGGACAAGCTTGTAAGGATCCATCCACTGGCCCAAACGCGGAGTCCAGTTGTCTGGTTGAAGGTTAATGCATGTTCGGTCTTTTCACAGCGCTTCTGCAAAGTTTGCTTAATTTATCAGGATTTAGTTTCATTTTTAATCTAGCTCCATGTTTAATCTGACTCCAATTTCATATGATCGTTAGAATTTAAGTGCTTAATTTAGGCTGATCACAAATATCAATTAAGTATTAATTTAGATATCTGATCATTTCGGACTCGCTATATTTTCAATTATTCATTCATTGGGGACCCGGTGCCACTCAGAGTCTGGCGCCGGCCGATTACGCCGATCTCACGATCACAAAAACGCCAGTCTGATGCTGAGTCAGAGGTATGTAGGTGACTAATACCCTTTTTGACAGCCGCCAACTGCTTGCCTTCACAAAAAGTGTAGTTTACTTTAGTCTCTTCCTGTACAACTTGCTAACATCAGTGATAGACAGAAATCAGGAGGTCTCAGATGATGTGCCAAATGCTCCATTCAATCCTGAGCCTGCAGTTTGCTCTATCCTGGTCGTAATTTGCGGTAGCACCAGCCTCCTCACAATCTACTGGAAATAATGATTTCAGAAGAGTCTAAAATGAATCAAATATAATGTTTTATTTGTCAGGTAAAAATGTATCATGCCAATTACATAGTTTAACAATGAGAATCCAATTCAGAATTAAATTCAGTTCCAATTCAAATAAAGCATGTGACTCTCACACACAGTGTGGGGGTTCTTCTGAATACAGAATCCCCCCGTAATGTTTTGTCACTTCGCTTATATACCCAGACCAAAACAAACAAATCTTCCAATCAGTTGTAAAAACATAAAAGACCTTTTGGTTTATCAGGAGATCTCGCGACCCAGGGTCACACCTGGCTGGAGATTCTCACCCAACCCTAAGGGGAAAACACACCCCTCAGCAGCAAAACACAATTCTACAAAAGTGTTCAGTCTTCCTCATAATATAAGTGACTGCTGTGAAATTGAGACCATTTTACCAATCGCACGAAGACCTTTAGAACGATACCAAACATGAAAGGGAAAATTCAACATATTCACAAAATGTAACATGTAGTATATAGACATTCTTATAGTGACTTTCAGTGGAATCTTTTGGGGGAAAAGTGTGAGATGCAGGGAGGGGAGAGGAGAGGGAGGAAGGGGGTTGTAAATGAGCAATAGGGGTGGTGTTGTTTGCCCTCTTTGAAGATCTCTTCTCCAGATTAGTTTTATTGTTTTGTTGCATGGCATCTGTTTTTGTCAGAGTTCCTGGACTTTAAATTCATGAGGAAATAATTTCACATCTTACAAGCTCCTAAACTCCTCATTAATAGAATAAACAAACTGGAGTCAGGAACTCCATCTAGATTCAGTGGCAGTGGATCTGGCAGTGATTTTACTCAGACCATCAGTGGAGTCCAGACTGAAGATACAGGAGATTATTACTGTATGAGTATACACGATCCAAGTAGTAGATATGTGATCACACAGTGACAAAGAGTTGTACAAAAACCTCCATCAGTCACAGTGACTGCACTGATACAGATGAGAGAAACTGCAGCTGCTGATGAGAGGATGAGAAACAACACAATGACTCAGTGTATCACACATTGCAGCTTTTATTTACTATTTATTTATATAATATAGTCATGGAGCATCAGACAGAGAAGCAAACAACATTCAGTGTCCATGCAAGGTCAGAATGCAAAGGTTATAATGTCCAGAGTCATAAAACCAAGAGAATAACCCAAAACAAACCACTCAGAAAAGCAGTGTGAAACAAACAAAACTTCACACTGAGGGAACAAACAGTCAGGGTTTAAATAGGCCAGACTAATTAGACTGATGAGAAACACCTGAGAACAATCAGAGTTCAGGTGAGTGTGACCTCTGGTGATGAGTTGAGAAGTAGCAGAGGATGTGACAATACCTAGAAAAATAATATAACCATACTGTATTTCACTTACTAGATTTCACTCTGTCTAGAGAAAAAAAAAAAATGTTTTGCCACTTGTTCATGCAAATCTTGCTGCCACAATGTTACCAGTAACAGCTTTTCTTTATAATTGTGTGATGTCTGGATTTAACTAGAGCTTTGAATGATTCAGAGTCTGTAAGTTTTTGTCAGGAAAATCATCAGTACTAAACAAGAATATTTTTATTACAGACTCATTGATCAAGTCTCACCAGTAATTTATTGTCTGGCTAATCTGATTCTTTCATCTGTTATTCACACACAACTTCAGCATGGATGGATGTACTACATTTAACATTGTCCATCAAGATTGAGGAATACAAACAAACCTCATCTCTCCATGATCAACACAGACTGTAGATATCAAACACCTTCAGCTCCGGTTTGAAGGAAAGCCTGTGTTCGTCTCTCACATCAGTGCTGCTGATCTTTGTGGAAATTTAACAGTGTTTGCCCTTTATTTTTAAATAAAAATAATTAAATAAATAACAATTAAAAATGACATTTTGTAAGACCTGTTATATTCAAGTCAGTATGTTGGATATACCTTATTAATGTATTTTTTAAAAATCAGTTTTCACTTCAGTTTTATTCGTTTTAAAATAAATGTTAAATATTTAATTGTGTGCATCTATATAATAATATGTACTTGTACTTCTTAAATACAACTCAATTATTAATAAAATATAATGTGTGAAAAATAAGTATGAATAATATACAAGCTGATTAAGAATAGATTTTTTGGTTCATTTTTAGATTGAAACAAGAAAAAAAAAAAAACATATTATACAGAGTGTCTGTCTGTTTTCAATAGCTCACATTCATCACAAAGTATTAAAGCTTCTAATGTTTTATAGATTATAAATGTGACTTAAGAAATTCATGTGGTCTGAGACTGACAGCTGCCTGTTCTGTGTATGAAGATCATTTACATAGAGAGACACTTTGCATGAGAGTGTTTATAGTGCTGTGAGTTTAACACTTCATGACTGAGAGCAGAACAGAACAGAATCTTCATCATCACACAAGACAAAACAACAACAATGAACAACATCATCATCCTCATCTGGACACTCACACTGTTTGCTCAAGGTTTGTAGTACAACTTTCATAACAACAATTACAGTAATTGTTTTAAAATGTGAAATATACATCACTTTGATTTTTGTCTTTTTTTCCTTTTTCTTTCAGAGTGTAGAGGACAGTACACTCTTACTCAGAGTCCATCAATAACAGCAGCTCAAGGACAAGAAGTCAGAATAAACTGTAAAGTCAGCAGTGGAGTGTATAGTGGTAATGCTTTAGCCTGGTACTTACAGAAACCTGGAGAAGCTCCTAAACTCCTCATATATGATGCAACAAGCCGTTACACTGGAACTCCATCTAGATTCAGTGGCAGTGGATCTGGCAGTGATTTCACTCTGACCATCAGTGGAGTCCAGACTGAAGATACAGGAGATTATTACTGTCAGAGTTTCCACTATCCAAACAGTAAATATGTGTTCACACAGTGATAAAGAGTCGTACAAAAACCTCCGTCAGTCAGAGTCACAGTGACTGCACTGATACAGATGAGAGATACTGCAGCTGCTGATGGGTGTGAATCAACTCAATCACTCTTGTCTGTAGATCACTATATTACAATGCAGAACACTATCTAATAATAAATTCAGTCTGTACTGGTTAGGTTAATCACTATAATGAATGAACAAAAAAGGCTTGACACTCAACAAGCATTGCAGTCAAAATAAATAAATTAAATTAAATTAGCTTGCATGTTACTATCAAAAAAAAAAAAAAAGAAACTGGATGTTTCTGCTATTATGTTTAGCAGAAATCAAACACTTCAGTTCATAAGATAAGATTCAATTCTGTTGAATTACTATGTCCTAATAGTCGTTTTTCTCTTATATGTAGCTTTGGAAAAAATTTGCTTCATTCCAGAGAATCTGTTTGTCCTAAACAGTCCAATATGTAACTAAAGTTCTACTCTTTTTAGTGAATTGTTTTGTTCAGATGGTGATACTTTTTCAAAAGAGTTGCAGTTTAAAAAATAGCTTTAAAAAGAGCAACAGAGTACAAGTCCACCCTATTTCACCAAGGTTCATCCACTTGGAGATTTCTGGCCTCACTGCTGATCTGACCTTTGACCTCTTTTATCATGGAGTTTCCTACAGTATAATGATATTTCATACACAGCTCAGTCATTTTGATTCACAAAACAAAACAAAACAAAACAAAACCCTGCAGCTTCAACCTAAACTCATATGAAATGATTTTGTTGATCTTTATACAGTAATGATAAAAAAAAATGGTAACACTTTATTTTGATAGTCCACTTTAGACATTCTACTAACAGTAAATAACTTTGCAACTGCATGTCAACTAGTCATTAGAGTATCAGTAGACTGTCTGCTTAATATCTTCTAACACTCTTCGAAACTTTGCAAGTAAATGTCAATTTATTCTACTAACCCTAAACCTAATCTAAGTCAGCTCTGAGAGTTAGTAGACATGTAGTTGCAAATTCATGAGAATTAGTTGACATGTAGTTGCAAAGTTACTTATAGTTATTAGAATGTCTAAAGTGGACTATCAAAATAAAGTGTAACCAAAAAAATAAGGCCACATGAAAAGATTTCCCAGAAAGCAACATGTCATTGTTTCAGTGTAGGAATTAACATTGAATCACTGAATTTATATATTTATCTTGTCTGTTAATTATAACATAATTATTTTGATGTTGTTGTTGCTGCTGTTGATGATGTTATAATATTCTAAATTTTTATTTAGAATATTTTATAATAAATAAATTTACTATAAAATAAATCAAGTTTTTTTTCATATATTACAATTATTATAAAAATGTATTCATTAAAATTGATTTATCGGTTGTTTTTGTTAGCAGCACAATGATAGCAGCACAAGCTGTTGTAAATCCTGCCCAATTCTTTGCATTGTCAGCACATGCTTCAGTGCTCTGAGAGTGTTTATAGTGCTGTGAGTTTAACACTTCATGACTGAGAGCAGAACAGAACAGAATCTTCATCATCACACAAGACAAAACAACAACAATGAACAACATCATCATCCTCATCTGGACCATTGCAGCTTTTATTCAAGGTGGGATATTACACTTTGATATGAATAATACGTTGTTGTTTTTTTAATCATTTTAATATACCAATATTATGGTATAAAGGTGGTTTACAAACAAAGTGACACTATTTTCTCTCCTTCAGAATCCAGAGGAATCACTCTGACTCAACCTGAAGTTAAAACTGTCCAACAGGGTCAAACTGCTACAATAGAGTGTAATATAGATGTAGGGATATATAGCAACTACTTAGCCTGGTATCAGCAGAAACCTGGACAAGCTCCTAAACTCCTCATATATGGCATAAAATACCTCCAGTCAGGAACTCCATCTAGATTCAGTGGCAGTGGAACAGCAAATACTGGACGAGATTTTACTCTGACCATCAGTGGAGTCCAGACTGAAGATACAAGAGATTATTACTGTCAGAGTGAACACTATATCAACAGTAAATATGTGTTCACACAGTGATAAAGAGTCGTACAAAAACCTCCATCAATCAGAGTCACAGTGACTGCACTGATACAGATGAGAGATACTGCAGCTGCTGATGGAGGTTATTTGTTATAACAGTCTCATTCAGTCAAAAATGTTGAAGTCTTGTGCTGATTTGTGAGTCTCTTTCTGGACCTTTAATCTTTTTTTTTTTTTTTTTTTTTTTCACACAGCGTAACCATGAATGTATTTAATGCATCATTTAAAATGTTCCACCACAAAAAATCCAACGAAAGCTGATGATATGTGTGAGGGAAACAGCAGTCAGAGTCCTCATGTCCTTTCAATCCAGAATTACACAAAATGTGATCAGCATAAGATCTCCTTTTGTATGTTTTGAACATTAAAATTTCATTCCTCATTGTTTCCCCTTCCGCAGTGTAATTTCTGCCACATCTCAAATGTTGTACTGCGTTAAGTATCAATCTGTGACAGTGGTGAAAATACAAGCAAATAACATTTTCCCACTCATAATTCAATAAAATTACAGCTTCACTGGAAATGACACACAATTAAAATATTCTGCTCACAAGTGATCTTGGAGATATCTATTTGACGTCTGCAAGATGTATTTTTTAGATTGTTTGCTCATCTGCAATACATCTGGACCTTTCCAAACAGATGTCAAACAGATGTCTATTAGATGTCTTTAGGACGTTTATGACTTAGAATGTATGTAAAACTGACATCTTGCAGATGTATGCGTGCTATCTGGGTCAAGAACTTGCTGTGTCAAAACAAAATAATTTTTTTGAAAACATTTTATTCAGCTGTTTGTTGAAGAAAAAAAAAAAGAATGATCTGAAATGCCAAAAAAACAACATAACCCTTTTTTTAAATGTCTTCTGTCAAAAAAACAATACCGAAATTATTAATTATTTCACATTGTTTTCCATAAAGAAAATATATTATATTTTTCTCAAAGTTCATGGAAACATGAACCCCTTGAATTAAAAATGTAAAAAGGTATTTGCCACTTTTTATGTCACAATTCTGACTTTTTTTTCCCTCGCAACTGACCGTTCATAACAGCTTGACTGACAGGCAATCTAAACAATCATAACCAATCATAAACTCACAATTGCAAATTATACAGTCAGAACTGCGTGATATAAACTTACAATTGAGAGTTATAAAGTCAGAATTAAAAGAGAGAGAAAAAAAAAAAAAACAATTCTGAGAAATTAAGTCAGAATTCTGAGATATAAACAGTTCTCACTTTTTTCTCAGAATTGCGAGTTTATATCTCACAGTTGACTTTTTATCTCAGTTTATAACATGCAATTGCAAGTTATGAAGTCAGAATTGTGACAAATAAATTCTGAGAACATATCAGTCTTTTTTTCCACTTGAAGTTGGACTTTATAACTCACAATTGTGAGTTTATAATTCACGATTCTGGGAAAAAAAAAAAAAGTCAGAATTGCGAGAAAGAAAGTCAAAGTGAGATACAAACTCGCATTTGCAAGAAAAAAGTCAGAACTGTGAGTCTTTGTCTTGCAGTTCTGGCTTTATTTCTTGCAATTGTTACGCAATTATATTACACAATTTTGAGAATAAAAAGTGAGAATTGTGACTTTAAATATTACAATTGCGACTTTATATCCTGCAATTCTAACTTTATAACTCACAATTGACCCCTTTGCAAATAGCTTGATTGTATCATAATTGTGTGATACTGTAATGCCAAGCCAGCAGAGAGAGCCATCTCCCGAGTACTGACTGCGCGCTCCCTCTGCTGCTTCTACATTCACTTCCTGTTTGGGACTACTTAAGCTGTGACCATGTGCTTGCACATCGCGAAGTATTGCCAGTTTACCTGCCTTACCGAGCGTTTTCCTGATTATTCTGTTTGTTTGCACGTGTATGATTCTGCCTCGTTCTCTGACCACTGATTTCACGGATTACCCTTTCTGGACTGTTTGCTTGTGTGGACTGTTTTCAAGGTTTGACTTCATTGCCTGGTTTCTCACTTACGATTCTCGGATTACCCATTGGATTGTCGAAAGATCGGACTGCTTTATGGTTATTGACCCTCTGCCTGTTTACACGTGTATGTTTGCTGCTGTTTGTAATAAACTTCCGCACATGGATTCTAACGCCGCCTCAGCGTCTCCGTTACAGATACAAATTCACAATTCTCAGAGCTGTGAAATATAAACTTGTAATTGCGAGTGGCAAAGTCAGAATTGCAAAACATAAACTCGCAATTTTGAGAAATAAAGTCAGAACTGTGAGATATGTTTCTGGTATGAAACAAGGTCTCAGCTTGAAAATGTCATTTTTTACGAAATTCAAACAATAAATACGGTTTTGTGGCTGTTTAATGTGTCGTGACAGATCAGTGTATTTCCTTATTAGATCAATGACACGTGAACCAATCATCTTTTCTTATTTACTTAAAACACGAAAAAAAAAACATTAATGAACATCACAACATATATTATTTCAACCATTTTTTTTTCAGTCAATACACACAGTTTTTCAAGTTTAAGTCCACTTAAGTTAATCTATTCTCCTGTCTGATTTGTTTGTCAGACAGAATTGCAGATTCTGTGTTATGATTGGTCAGATCACCTGTCAATCAAACTGTTTGTGAAGGGTCAATTACAAATTCTAAAGTCAGACTTGTGAGACATGAATTCCCAATTTTCTTTTTTTCCTCAGAATTGCAAGTTTATATCTCACAATTCACTTTTTCTCAGAATTGGGAGTTTATAACATGCAATTGTGAGGTAAGTCCGAATTGAGATATAAATTCGCATTCGCGAGAAAAAAGTCAGAATTATGAGTTTTTATCTCACAATTCGGACTTTATTTCTCACAATTTCAAATCTATATCTTAATTCTGAGTAAATTATTATTAAAGAAATTTCAGAAATACATGTTTATATCTCACAAATGACTGTTTATAATATGCAATAGCGAGTTATTAAGTCAGAATTGTGAGATATCCTATAAACTTGCAGTTCTGAGAACATATTAGTCTTTTTATCCCCTCAAAGTTGGACTTTAGAACTTGCAATTGTGAGTTTATATCTCACAATTTTGAAAAAAATAAAAAATAACCTCAGAATTGCAAGAAGAAAAAGACAGAACTGTGAGATATAAACGTACTTTTGCGAAACGTTAGAATTGTGAGCTTTTATCTCACAATTATGAGGTTATATTACACAATCCTGAGATAAAAAGTCACAATATAATTTTTTTTTTTCTTGTTTTTGGTGGAAACTTATACAAGCCATTTCTGCCACTGCATAAAAAATGTAAAAAGGTAATTACTTTTGATCTCACAACTCTGACTTTTTTCCTCGCAGTTGTGAGTTTACATCTTGCGTGATACAAACTCGCAATTTTTACTTTTTCTTATAATTGTAATATATAAACTCGTTATTGCGTGTTATAAAGTCAGAATTGTGAGATACAGGCCTAAACGTGCAATTCTCAGAAATAAAGTAGCAATTCTGAAAAATAATAAAGTTAGAATTGCGAGAATTAACAATTGCAAGAATTAAAGTCACAATTGCAAGACAACAGGGGCGGATCTAGAAAATAATATTTAGGGTGGCAAAGGGGTGGCATGGGGTCTATGAGGGGTGGCAACACCAAAGAAAGCCCCCATGCATAGTTTTTGGGGATTTATATTCTGCCATACACAGTTGTGTTCACAAATATTGCATTACCATCAAGTAATCATCTATACTGTTTAAAATGAAAAATAAATAACAACATTTCAATGTCCATCATGGCACCAAGTCAATAAACAATATATAAAATAAAAAACTTCAACAGGTTATACAGTAAATCTTTCTGAACTTGTATCACTAAAGAAGACATGCGATTCTATTAAATTGCTACTTAGATGGTATAAATCACGTTTTAGTGCAAGTTTAAGATGTTAATGTTGATGATTTAATGTTAATTTTCTAACATTAGACAGAAATATTATAATATCAAAGCACTGAAACTGGATCAGTTTTGGAAACAATGTTTGATTTTCTGTTATTAACATAAGTGGGAATGTCTGTAATCACTCATGACACACATTCAACCATAAAATCTAGCAACACCCCAGCAACTGCATAGCAAGAGCCTAGCAACCACCCAGTACATCCTAGCAACCAACTAGCAACACTTCACCAAACATCTAGAACATGTAACTGACCAAATTATTTATGTTTTTAAACAAGACTTAAAACAAGCCAGCATAAATTTGTCTTTTAAACGTTTCAAGCTAGTTATCACAGGTGTTCTTAAATGATTACACACAATTCAAATACAACGATGACTTTCCTGCCCAGTGAACACTCATGAGATCAATAAGACTAACAAAAAAGTCGTATTAGGAATTAATTTGCAATGTCTATTACAGTATACAACATAAATTAAATTACAGATTGCTAATTCAGCAATTAACTTTTGGGAAAAAATATATATATTTTTTTATTTTACTACTATAAAGTAATCTTGCAGCAGATGAAAAGCACTAGAAAGTTCAAATAACAAAGAACTGTATATGAACTTGGTATGCACCACAATACAGAACAGTAAAAATAAAATTAAAAATAAATTCAGCATCCTCTGCACATTTGGCTAAATTTCATTACAGTATACAGTATTATTTGGTCTCCTGACACAAGACTATATCTCTAGTCATTTCTCAGTTCTGCAAAAATGCAATAGGCTACACATAAAAAATGGTTACAAATAAAATTTGACAGTCACACTTCCGAAAGTGTACAACGTGCTACAGTTTACTGTACATATAGAATAGTGAAATTTCCATCATCTAATGTACTGTTACTATACTATGTAATTACACTGTATGTGTAAGTATAACGCCCATGTAGATGATGTGTTCATTTCTCTCCTCTCTCCATTGTTGGATGCAGAGATTCTGATTGGTGTGTCATTAGTTTTGCTACTTAATGTTTAACTTACTTATTGTTAAACTTTTTGAGAAATGTGTCTTTGTTTTGAGAACTGAATGAATGGTTTGGGAATATAAGCCAACTAACATCAGTTACATTGTGTTAACAATCGAGAAAACTGCAATACGACCAGATGCTCATCTAACGCTGCTATTAGTTTCTGTGATCGGCATCTTCTTATTGATTTCATGCTATTATTGTTTAGGGCAAAAAGGCCTACAGGTGCTGGTCATATAATTAGAATATCTTCAAAAAGTTGATTTATTTCACTAATTCCATTCAAGAAGTGAAACTTGTATAATGTATACATTCATTCCACACAGACTGATATATTTCAAGTGTTTATTTCTTTTAATTTTGATGATTATAACTAACAACTAATGAAACCCCAAATTCAGTATCTCAGAAAATTAGAATATTGTGAAAGGGTTCAGTATTGAAGATGCCTGGTGCCACACTCTAATCAGCTAATTAACTGAAAACACCTGCAAAGGCCTTTAAATGGTCTCTCAGTCTAGTTCTGTAGGCTACACAATCATGGGGAAGACTTCTGATTTGACAGCTGTCCAAAAGACGACCATTGCCACCTTGCACAAGGAGGGCAAGGCACAAAAGGTCATTGCAAAAGAGGCTGGCTGTTCACAGAGCTCTGTGTCCAAGCACATAATTAGAGAGGCGAAGGGAAGGAAAAGAAAAAAGTAGCACATGAAACACTGCTTACATTTATATTTTATTCTGTGATAATTCTGGGGTGGCACAGCTTTTTCTTAGGGTGGCAGTTGCCACCCCATGCCACCCCGGTAGATCCGCCCCAGATTAGCGAACACTCAAACAGACGTCTGCGTGATGCACGTGTGCTATCAGGGATGTGTCTCTATAGTGGGGGCCATGTTGAGATCGGTGTGTTCGACTTGAAGCACAGCTACACTCTAAAAAACGCTGGGTTGTTTTTTTGCTGGGTTATGCCTATTGGGTCATTATGTTGGGTTAGTGGCTGGGTCAATCTCACTGACGGCTGAATCTATACACCCCTGCATTTGAAGGCTGTATATGTCATCAGGGCAGTCTCATTTAAGAAAAGTAACCTCGCCTCACAAGAAATAACAGTCAATTTTATTATGTTTACTTTTCTTAAACAAGACATCATTGATGACATATGCAAACTACAAATGTGACCTCCGGAGGGCGCAGCCTCCGAAATGAGATGATGCAAAAGACGTTGCACTCCTATTATTTATGAATGGGAGAAACTAAAGAAAGAAAGGCATGAACATCTGTGGTGAGTACATTATTTGTAATTTTTTGTTCTGGAAGTGAACTACACCTTTAAGTCAGCACACAATGATTAAAAAATTGTTATGGAACAATTATATTTGTGAGATTATAATTGTATTAGATGTATATCAGTGTATATGAGTTTGTTAGCAGCTCAAGCTGTTGTAAATCCTGCCCACTTCTTTGCATTGTCAGCACATGCTTCAGTGCTCTGAGAGTGTTTATAGTGCTGTGAGTTTAACACTTCATGACTGAGAGCAGAACAGAACAGAATCTTCATCATCACACAAGACAAAACAACAACAATGAACAACATCATCATCCTCATCTGGACTCTGCTCTGCTGTATACAAGGTACATAATGAGAGCTTGAAAGCAGTATAATTAATAAAATTAGCTAACATATACTGTATATTATAATATGGAACAAATGTTTGTATTTGCCTTGATGTACATACATGAATCCTATAAATTTCTCTCTCAGGCTCCAGTGGACAGATCACAGTTACTCAAACTCCTGCAGTTCAAACAACTGAACTAGGAAAGACTGTTGTGATGAGATGCACCGCCAGCACTCCTTTAACAGGCTGCAGCACACCATGTATGTCCTGGTACTTACAGAAACCTGGAGAAGCTCCTAAACTCCTGATTTACTGGACCAAGAGCCTTCAGTCAGGAACTCCATCTAGATTCAGTGGCAGTGGATCTGGCACTGATTTCACTCTGACCATCAGTGGAGTCCAGACTGAAGATACAGGAGATTATTACTGTCAGAGTTACCACTATCCAAACAGTAAACATGTGTTCACACAGTGATAAAGAGTCGTACAAAAACCTCCATCAGTCAGAGTCACAGTGACTGCACTGATACAGATGAGAGATACTGCAGCTGCTGATGGGTGTGAATCAACTCAATCACTCTTGTCTGTAGATCACTATATTACAATGCAGAACACTATCTAATAATAAATTCAGTCTGTACTGGTTAGGTTAATCACTATAATGAATGAACAAAAAAGGCTTGACACTCAACAAACATTGCAGTCAAAATAATTTAAATTAAATTAGCTTGCATGTTACTATCAAAAAAAAAAAAAAAAAGAAGAAGAAAGAAAGAAACTGGATGTTCCTGCTATTATGTTTAGCAGAAATCAAACACTTCAGTTCATAAGAAGAACCTCATAGCAGCAGTCAAACACAGTTGTTAGTCTGATGGTTTGAGGATGTTTTGTTTCATCAGGATCTGGACTGTTTGCCATCATTAAAATTTTGCTCTGGCCTTGACAAATTCCAGATTGAGTCTTGCCTTCACAACACAACTCTATGACTACATGAATCACTACTGCTCACATTACACAAGTCTTGTCATTTCTGTGTTGTAGCAATGCAGGACCAGAGTAGAACTGGAAGAATAACTGTATCTAACATTGTAATGGAGACCTGCATAAAATCATGAAAGAAAAGTTTCTTAAGTCTCGTCCAGGATTTCACTAACACCAGCAGTGTGATTTTGTGGGGCTGAGGTGGAGAGAGAGGAAGTTTTTCATGAAAGGGAGCTGGGAAAGATGGAGTTTGTAGATCATGAACAGCGACCACATCACAGTCACTGCTAGAGAAGCCACCGGACTTCAGTGTGGCTTATTAATAACAAAAAAATAGATTTTTTGTAACATTTAATTCAAACTATTTTCAAACAGTGCAAAACACTGTAAGGAAATTATACAAACAATAAAGGATAACAAAACAGATGTTCATAAGTCAGTTTATTCTGTTGAATTACTTCGTCCTAAACAGTCCTCTTTCTCTCATATGTAGCTTTGGAAAATTTGCTTCATTCCAGAGAATCTGTTTGTCCTAAACAGTCCAATATGTAACTAAAGTCCTACTCTTTTTAGTGAAGTGTTTTGTTCAGATGGTGATACTAAAACAGTTACTGTTAAATAATAGATTTAAAATGATACACAGGTCCACCCTGTTTCACCAAGCTTCATCCACTTGGAGATTTCTGGTCTTGTCACTTGACCTCCTTTTATCATAGAGTTTCCTACAGTATAATGATATTTCATACACAGGGAAAAAAAAAAAAAAAAAAAAAAAAACCTGCAGCCTGATTTTGTTGATCTTTAAACAGTGATGATAAACAAGACCACATGAAAAGATTTCCAAGATAGCAACATGTCATTGTTTCAGTGTAGGAATTGACATTGAATCACTGAATCTATATACTTACATCTACATTAAACACAATCTGTGTTTTTTGAGAGGAGATGTACTTTAATATTACAGTAAGTCTATTATCAGCCCAGTAAAGTAACCATGCTTACATTCAGATACATTATATAGATCAATACATTTCATCTGAATTTAATGAATGAGTAAATTAAAAAAGTATTTCTAGAACAATGTTGAGTCTTTTATTCTCTGTACACACAGTAGGGGGCGCCACTAGAATAAACGCTTATCTGAGCATCAGCATTATTATCTTTAACACATCACTTTGGTTTGCATTCACACATACAATAATAAACAACTGAGCACAACATGTATATGAAGATACAGCAAAGGTTAAGATTGCTGAAGTTTAATACATGTTTAAATTTGTGGAATCTAAATGTCAAACATTGACAAAAAGACATTAATTGGATTGAGGAATAAATCTTACCATTTTGTCCATACTGGGTCAAACTATTTGTATGATCATTTCTGGAGATTTATTGACTCATCAATTTAAATCTCCCTTTTATTTTACTAGAAATCATGTCACTTTTAGTAGTGAATTTGATGGCATCCCTTATAAATCAGTCAGTTGAATTTAGTTATAAGTTGTAAGATGATGACAATTTCAGTCATCTGCAGTGCATTAATATTAAAACTCTTCAGTCATGAACTCCATCTAGATTCAGTGAAAATGGAGTCAATTATGAAACTGATTTCAGTCTGACCATCAGTGGAGTCCAGACAGAAGATACAGAAGATTATTACTGTCTGGCTGAAAACTATATAAATAATCAATGGGTGTTCACACAGTGATAAAGAGTCGTACAAAAACCTCCATGAGTCAGAGTCACAGTGACTGCACTGATACAGATGAGAGACACTGCAGCTGCTCTACAACACAATCACACACAACACTGATCAGTGAACAAACACACATTTATGTTAATATTGTATTTCTGTAAAGAATAAGCCAGTGTTTTAATATGATGATCATGTTTTAGGTGTAATATATGATCCCTGTCAATTAAACTGAACAGACTGCATTCAGTCACTTCTGCTGTCTGGATGTGATGCTCTCCATTTGACCCACTGAAAGATTTACATATATTTTCACCTGCACTATACTGATGAGTTTGTCTGTGTGCTGCTTGACTACATCAGAAGTGAAACTGGTCTGTTTCAGTCCAGATCATGTAACCAATCAAACAGTGACACTGGGAGTGTGGGCTGAAAATCCCATTTGCATTGTCAGGGTGGAGTGATTCTGATCCTCTCAGAATAGAGCAGCTCTGTCTCCAGAGACCATGTTCAAACCCCAAGAGCTTTATTTGACTACATTTACTGCTACTGATCAAGCTTCTGGAAAACACCTGAACAAACACTACATGCATCTTCATCTGTTAGTTGAATGATGTTGTCAGACACAAATGGAGCTTGTTGAGAAGCTTTATTGAATGTTACAGCAAACACAGCAGATTGAAAGATCAGCCAGTGCTTTGACACTAGAGCTCTCTTTCAGTATTGAGTTGTAAATGACTACAGCTGCAGCACTAGACTCATGTGAATCCTGCCTGACACAGGACACTCAGATACGCCTCATCTTCAGGAGAGAGCAGCGCTCACTGGAGAAACATCAGCACTGCGACTGACTCTTCTGGAATGAGGCCTCTTGAGGAGCTCCATTATGTGTTACTCTGCAGACGTACAGCTCTCCTTTTTCCCAGCGTGCTTTGCTGAGGGTCAGGACGCTACTGCGGCTGTAGCGGCCGTCCCGCTCGCTCTCTGCGCTGGTCTGAACCCCCTCGGTGACCTCTGAGCCGTCCAGTGTCCAGCTCACCTGCGCCCCCTGTGGAGAGTAAGAGCTGAGCAGGCAGAGCAGTGCGGCTGAGTCTCCAGAGATCTGCAGAGAAGAGGGCGGCAGCAGAGACACTGAGGGCTTCACTGTGGGACCAGCTGCAGGAGACAAACACAACACATTCACAAACACCAAGAAAACACAATCACTACATACATTTCAATGAAACCTCATAAATTAAAATTTACTGCTTTAACCCCAGTAGTTTTTATATCCCTAAATAATGTCTTTGGATTTTAGTTAGGTGAGATATTTAACTCAAAACTCAGTTTCAAACACTGAATTATAAGCACAACATGAGCACAAGAGATTCAAAGTCACTGATCAATCTACAGAAAGTACCTCCATTTACATTTTAACATTTTTCACTTCATGTCATTTTTTCCATATATAATTTATACATGATAAACCAATAAAATCGTGAGTGAGCCACATTATGAAATAGTGAATAATTCAGTTTTTCTGAATATCAAATCGTGACAACATTTTTGATTAAACATTTACTGTAAAACTATATTAAAAAAAACAAAAAAAAAAAACAGGTAAAGCTTTGCAATAAGGTTAATTAGTTAACAGTAATTAATGTGTGACGTAATATTAACTAACAATGAGCAATACATTTGTTACAGTATTTATTAATCTTTGTTGACATTGATTAATAAATGTACAACTGTCCATTGTTAGTTCATGTTATCTCAGGTTCATTAATTAACACTAACATATGAAATTTTGGATTTTAAAGGTCGTTGCGCACTGAGTCCGAAATTTTCGCATGTTAAAAAAATAAACACGACCTCACGTTATGTCAATCACGTTTACACACTGCCTCCAAAACTTTCGTCTGTCATAAAAAAAAAAAAATAATGATAAAATAAATAAATAAATAAATAAAATTCGGATCGGGTTCGATTTTCTGCGTTTTTCGCATCCGTAGCAAGCATTTTGAGAGGTGTTCACTGTTTTGACAGATCAAAGTCACAAGCGAATGCCAAAATACAGAATTGTGTTGGACACGTTCATCCACTTCGTCTTGCAGCACAAAGCACTGTAAAGGTCCTTGAACACTGAGTTCACAGAAATTAGTGGTATTCTTTATAATATGTGGCTCTAGTAACGTTAGCAAAACATCAGAGTTTACTGACAAAACTTTAAGTAAACTTTAAATCGCCCGGAATAATCCCGCAGCTCCTTAAGGCGGTGTGTACAAAAATTGGATGGACCCAATATGTCCTTTCTTTTTGTCTTTTAAGAAGTGAGTGGACAACAAAAACATCCTCACTGCTTGAAGATTCCATTGTGTATTGTTTTGCGAATTTGTTTCACAACGGATGAATTAATACGCATCGGACTCAGTGTGCAATGACCTTAATACTGTATTAGAAAATGCTGCAGTTAATATGAACTGAGATTAATAAATATTTTACAAAAATGTTTCATTGTTAGTTCATGTTAACTAATGTAGTTAACTAATATTAACAAATGAAACATTGTAAACTGTTACCAAAAATATTATTATTAGACTTTTTTTTCTGTTCCAATTCAAAAAAAAAGTACACAATCTAAATTGTATGTTTGCAGTAGAGAATTAAAATAGACGGACTTACCGAGCACCAGTTTAGTTCCTCCACCGAAAGTCAACCACAGTGATACAATCTAATGAAACGGTCGTACAAAAACCTCTATTCCACTCGAGTGAACACAAACTCCAGCAGAGAGAGAGAAAACAACACTTCAACACACTGATAGCAGAAACACTCAATATAGTTCTGGTAAAATGCTTTGAAACTGTTTGTATTTTTCATAATCAGGTGAAGAGTTCATTCTCTTCTTTACAGAAGTAAAGAGTAAATCCAGAAGAACTGTTTCAACATCTCCAAGATGTTTCAAGAGACCTACCTGCAAAGCTACCTGAAAAACTCTGCACAAGTGCAAGTAGGGCAAAAGCTGCTGTAAACGCAAAGAGTGGCCACACCAAATGTTGATTTCATTTAGTTAATAGAAGGTAATTGAAGAAATTCTATTTATGACAGCATCATCATTTTACAGCATTTTTACACAAGTGCCTAAAACTTTTAACAGTGCTGCAGCTTTGCAGGTAGGTTTCTCGAAGCATCCTGGAGACTTTGTCACAGTTCTTCTGGATTTAGTCTGTCTGAGTTTGTTCTGTCTCTTCATGTCATTCCAGACAGACTGGATGATGATGAGATCAGATCTCAGTGCAGAGCACTCGCTGTTGTCAGACTCCATGTGCAAAAAAAAAATCTGATTATTACGATTAATAGCAAAATGAATGCTTGGAAATATAATCTGATATTTCCTACACACTGCAGCAAAAGACCGACTTTAACTGACTTTAAACCATTTTTTAGCTGATGAAAATACTAGTGGCCTAAGACTTTTGCACAGTACAATATATATATATATATATATATATATATATATATATATATATATATATATATATATATATATACTAGCTGTGACCTCTCAGGTGACTTCTTTTATCATGGATGATGTTGTGGAGTTTCTCATAATGATCTTCATGTGCAGCTCAATCATCATGATACATACACACACACACACACACACACACACGCACACGCACACAAACCTGCAGCTTCAGACAAATTAGTCAAAATTAAAACTGTGATGCACAAACTTTTTATATGCACATTTCAGATGCACATTGTCCAGCCTGACAGTCCTGATGATCTTTATATATGACCCTTTTCAAGCAAATTGATTCACTTGGCAGCCTTTTTCAGACATTCTCAGTGCCGGCCTATAGGTTTGTGGGGCCCTAGGCAAGAGAAAAAAAAAATGGGCCCCATTAGTGTAAAAAAAAGTGTCATAGAAATTTGACGAGTTAAAAGAAAGCACATGTGAATGTATATCAATTGTAACACATTCAACAAACGTGTAACAATATTTATACAAAAAAAAAAGGGAGTGCAAGTGAGTTTGAGTAAACAGATACACATGCATCACAAATAAATAAAATATAAAGAAAGTATACACAAAAATGAAATAAAATAAACAGAGCATAAACAAAATAAACAGGCCTACTGATATTCATAAATGACAAATAGACACTGAATCCGGGTCTGATCATGGGCATCACTGCATGTATAAAAGAAGTACTACAGCAATAAATATTATGTACAGAAGTCAAAACATCTTTTTTTCCAGCTCCGGAAAGATATCGTTTGGATTCCATTTCTACCACAACTTCACTTTAATCTCTCTATCATACTTTCATTTCAAATAATTTAAATATAGCATTGTGTAACAAGACTTCATTTGGAGAGATTATTCTGAGAGGCAATATTAAGTGAATTCAAAAATCTGAACCGTAACAACAAAATCTGAACTGTAACAAGAAAGGTTTTCAAAAATGACCAAAAATGATAAAGAACACTGAGTTTGTTGTGCCTGATTGAAGGGCTGCACAATTAGGCCAAAATATTGTTTTTATTATGACTAATTCTGATAATTGCTATTACTCAATAAAAATATTAAACAAAACAATAATTATTGCTAATGATTATCAATATATTTTGGAACTGCAGCATAACCTGTTAGCATGCAGGAGGACTAGAAAGGCATATGTCACACCCCTGTGGACTGTTTCATTGGTTTTTCCCTTGTATGCCCTTATTTGGTCTTTCCTGTTCCGTTTCTAATTATGACGTCATTGTTTAATCATTCTCCCCTGTCCTTGTCTGATTAGCCCGTGTATTTAAGTTGGCTCAGTTGCTCATTTGTTTGTCGGGTCTTGAAGTTGTTCTAAGTCAATTCTTGTAGTTATTTCCTGTTGCGAAAGTCATTGATTCCTGTTCCTGAGTGTGGATTATATAAATAAAGTCTATGCTCCTGATCTCCTCGTCCCTACTCCTCATTCCCACACACGACGCACGTGACAGAAGACCTGACTGCTACAAAGATGTTCTGGGCTGAGGAATTTCTGTTGAACATCCAGCAGGCGGAGAGGCCATTGGAGCAATATGTGGAGGAATTTCTGAGCGTTTTACACCTGGTGAGTTGGAGCGATGCAATGATTAACGTGTGTTTTCAGATGGGGCTAAAAGATGACCAGTTGTTCTGTTCCGTAACTCCTGACAATTGCCGCAGACCTGTAGCGGAATTTATCAACTATGTCCTTGCTCTCTGTAATTAGTAATGTAGTAATGTCACACCCTTGTGGACTGTTTTGTTGGTTTTTCCCTTGTATGCCCTTATTTGGTCTTTCCTGTTCCGTTTCTAATTATGACGTCATTGTTTAATCATTCTCACCTGTCCTTGTCTGATTAGCCCGTGTATTTAAGTTGGTTCAGTTCCTCGTTTGTTTGTCGGGTCTTGAAGTCGTTCTAAGTCAATTCTTGTAGTCATTTCATGTCGCTAAAGTCACTGATTCTTGTTTGTGTGTGGATTCCCTGCTGTTCCTGTTCCTGAGTGTGGATTATATAAATAAAGTCTATGTTCCTGATCTCCTCGTTCCCGCACACAACACTTGTGACAGTATAAGGATGTATTATAATATTATGATTAAAAATCTTTGACAAAAAAAAAAAAAAAAAAGAAAATGGTCAGAAAATCTCATGCATTCACTGAGAGAGGAGAAAAACTGGAGAAAAAAAAAAAGTGTTATCATTATTTTTACCTCAAATAATGTTTCATCAAATCGTTGGTAACATGTTTTCACCATGTTTCTAGCATATTAACATGTTAGGATTTTGCTAGCTTTTTTTTTTTTTTTTTTTTTTTTTTTTAACCTTGATTAGCATGTTTTTAACATCATTAACATGCTGCTAGCATGTTGCTAGAAACCTGATTGGCAACATGCTAAGAACATGCTACAAACATTTTAACAATATAATAACATGCAAAAAACTTGATTAGCAACATGTTAAAACATGCTAATCATACGAAAAACATGCTAGCAACATGTTAATGCATCAACATGTTTTTATTGCTAAAAGCATGGTAGCAGCATGTTAACAAGTTAATCATGCTAAAAATGCTAGGAACATGTCAATCATGTTAAAAACATGTTAGCAACATGCCAATCACGATAAAGAAAAACATGTTAGCAACATGTTAATATGCTAGAAACATGCTAGAAACATGTTACAATATGATGACATGCTAGAAACCTGATTAGCAACATGCCAACAACATGCTAGAAACGTGAGCATTATAGTGAGTGCACACATGTAAATCTTCTTGCCATTCTTCTTTTAGTTTTATGGCGGATTTATGTGCATACCGCTATGTTTCTTTCATATAGGGAATTCCTAATATGGACAAAGGAATACACTTTTGCGTAGCTGAATAAAACTCAGATAGACTTTTTAGCTGTTAAAACATGGAGACGTACCTGTAAGACTGCGACTAAATGCTTTCGCTCTGTTTTTCAAGCCACATCGGGCATTTTTATATGAATAAACTATAGATGCAATGCAATCAACAGCCTTTATCGCTATATAAAATGATGATTTTACCTCATTCAGGGATGTGAAACCACATCAGATCACAAAAAGAAGTCATTTCAAACACTCGACTGATGTTATTAAATGAATTTGGAGCTAAAAAAAGAAAAATAATAACAAAAAAAAATTTCTCAATACACAACAGGTTTGTAAACAGACTTAAACACATGCGAAATCCATGCAAGTGTTCTACTGAGGTAAATTTTAACGCACAGATTTTTTTACTTATTTTTTTTTTTTTTTCATACATTTGACACATTTGCGGCACTGTATAGCCCTGGTGCATCACCCTAGTTATGTAGTCAGAAGGTGCGGGCGGCTTGAAGCTGCGCTACGCACACCAACCTGTGTATGACATTAAAGTACCACAAGAGTGATTTGAAATGCAGAACTGTCTGCGCTCTACAGCTCATGCGGTACTTTGATTTTAGACACGGATCTTTCTGCGCAGCGTTGCTTCAAGTCGAACGCACCTAAAAATCCAATTGACAACCCTTAAGGCGGGGCCCTAGGCGACCGCCTATATCGCCTGTTGGATGGGCCGGCACTGGACATTCTTAATACTGTATGTTTGTAAATTAAACAGAGATGTTAAATATTAGTGTCTCATGATATTGTGTGTACAGCAGTCATTAATCTTAGCTGGAAACTATAGAAGTGATTGGATGGTCCAAGATGGCAGCTCTTTTGACATACAATAACTTGAGCAGCTGAATCCAGTATCTTATCCCAGATAGCACACATACGTCTGCAAGATGTCTGTTAAAGATCTCTTGATCTGAAAAGCATCTGCTGTGTACAAATGTCTGACAGACGTCTTTCAGATGTCAGTTTTAAGTACATTCTAAATCATAAATCTTAAAGACATCTAATATACGTTTATTTGACATCTGAGAATAACGTCCAATAGACGTATTGCAGATTAGCAAACACTCAAACAGACGTCTGCGTGATGCACGTGTGCTATCAGGGATGTGTCTCTATAGTGGGGCCCATGTTGAGATTGGTGTGTTCGACTTGAAGCACAGCTACACTCTAAAAATGCCGGGTTGTTTTTTTGCTGGGTTATGCCTGTTGGGTCATTATGTTGGGTAGTTTTTGTGTAACCCAGCTGTTGGGTTAGTGGCTGGGTCAATCTCACTGACTGCTGAAACTATACACCCTTGCACTCCTATTACTTATGAATGGGAGAAACTGAATATTCCTGGGAATATTCCCACCTTCTCAATTAAAGAGCCAATTGGTAAAGTCATCGCGTGCTAAAGAAACGGTCTGAGATGTGCGCTAGGACTGCACATACACATTGGCGGGTCTGGCCATGGAACCTTATAACCATAACCTTTTTAACACTATTTGAGCAAAATCTTTTAGACTGTTGTTGTGAGATTTTATTGATGATTTTAACTTTGGAATTTAATCTTAAGCTTGGTGAACATTTTTGGAGAATTTCATTTAGTTTTATTATTTCAAAGATGGACCAGTGAAATGACTTACCTTAAAGGGATTTGATATTACTCAACTTGATTTCAGTAAATCCCTATTATCAGGGATCCAAACTACAGTTTCAAAGCAGATTATAGAAGTCCACTATATGGAGAAAATTCCTGAAATGTTTTCCTAAAAAAGGTTTTAGTCATTCCTTTATGACTAAAGAACGAAAGGAATGAACATCTGTGGTGAGTACATTATCTGTAATTTTTTGTTCTGGAAGTGAACTACACCTTTAAGTCAGCACACAATGATTTAAAAATTGTTACTGAAGAATTATATTTGTGAGATTATACATGTATTAGATGTAAATCAGTGTATGTGAGTTTGTGCTGTTGTAAATCCTGCCCACTTCTTTGCATTGTCAGCACATGCTTCAGTGCTCTGAGAGTGTTTATAGTGCTGTGAGTTTAACACTTCATGACTGAGAGCAGAACAGAACAGAATTTTCATCATCACACAAGACAAAACAACAATGAACCACATCATCATCTTCATCTGGACACTCACACTGTTTGCTCAAGGTTTGTAATAAAACCTTTTATAACAACAATTACAGTAATTGTTTTAAAATGTGAAATATACATTTTAATTCTTGTCTTTTTTTCCCTTTCTTTCAGAGTGTAGAGGACAGTACACTGTTACTCAGAGTCCATCAATAACAGCAGCTCAAGGACAAGAAGTCAGAATAAACTGTAAAGTCAGCAGTAGAGTGCTTGGTGGTGATGAGTTACACTGGTACTTACAGAAACCTGGAGAAGCTCCTAAACTCCTCATATATGTGACATCAAACCGTTACACTGGAACTCCATCTAGATTCAGTGGCAGTGGATCTGACACTGATTTCACTCTGACCATCAGTGGAGTCCAGACTGAAGATACAGGAGATTATTACTGTCAGAGTTTCCACTATCCAAACAGTAAATATGTGTTCACACAGTGATAAAGAGTCGTACAAAAACCTCCATCAGTCAGAGTCACAGTGACTGCACTGATACAGATGAGAGATACTGCAGCTGCTGATGAGAGGATGAGAAACAACACAATGACACAGTGTATCACACATTGCAGCTTTTATTTTCTATTCATTTATAATGTCCAGAGTCATAAAACCAAGAGAATAATCCAAAACAAACCACTCAGAAAAGCAGTGAAACAAACAAAACTTCACACTAAGGGAACAAACAGTCAGGGTTTAAATAGGCCAGACTAATTAGACTGATGAGAAACACCTGAGAACAATCAGAGTTCAGGTGAGTGTGACCTCTGGTGATGAGTTGAGAAGTAACAGAGGATGTGACAATACCTAGGAAAATAATATAATCATACTGTATTTCACTTACTAGATTTCACTCTGTCTAGAGAAAAAAAAATATATGTTTTGCCACTTGTTCATGCAAATCTTGCTGCCACAATGTTTCCAGTAACAGCTTTTCTTTATAATTGTGTGATGTCTGGATTTAACTAGAGCTTTAAATGATTCAGAGTCTGTAAGTTTTTGTCAGGAAAATCATCAGCACTAAACAAGAATATTTTTATTACAGACTCATTGATCAAGTCTCACCAGTAATTTATTGTCTGGCTAATCTGATTCTTTCATCTGTTATTCACACACAACTTCAACATGGATGAATGTACTACATTTAACATTGTCCATCAAGATTGAGGAATACAAACAAACCTCATCTCTCCATGATCAACACAGACTGTAGATATCAAATACCTTCAGCTCCAGTGTTTACCCTTTATTTTTAAATATAAATAAATAAATACAATTAAAAATGACATTTCATAAGACCTGTTATATTCAAGTCAATATGTTTGATATACCTTTTTAATGTATTTTTAAAAAAAAAATCATTAAGAAATCAGTTTTCACTTCAGTTTAATTTGCTTTAAAATAAATGTTAAATATTTAATTGTGTACATTTATATAATAATATGCACTCGTACATCTTAAATACAACTCAATTATAAATAAAATATAATCTGTAAAAAATAAGTATGAATATATGAATAACATACAAGCTGATTAAGAATAGATTTGGGGCTCATTTTTAGGTTGAAACAAACAAACAAACAAACAAAAAAACATTGTAGAGAGTGTCTGTCTGTTTTTAATAGCTCACATTCATCACAAAGTATTTAAGCTTCTGTTGTTTTGTAGAATATGAACATGCATAGAAAAATTAATCTGTGGTCTGAGACTGACAGCTGCCTGTTCTGTGTATGAAGATCATTTACATAGAGAGACACTTTGCATGAGAGTGTTTATAGTGCTGTGAGTTTAACACTTCATGACTGAGAGCAGAACAGAACAGAATCTTCATCATCACACAAGACAAAACAACAACAATGAACAACATCATCATCCTCATCTGGACCATTGCAGCTTTTATTCAAGGTGGGATATTACATTTTGATATGAATAATATATTTTTAGCCATTTTAATATACCAATATTATGTTATAAAGGTGGTTTACAAACAAAGTGACTTTTTTCTCTTCTTCAGAATCCAGAGGAATCACTCTGACTCAACCTGAAGTTAAAACTGTCCAACAGGGTCAAACCGCTACAATAGAGTGTAATATAGATGTAGGGATATATAGCAACTACTTAGCCTGGTATCAGCAGAAACCTGGACAAGCTCCTAAACTCCTCATATATGGCATAAAATACCTCCAGTCAGGAACTCCATCTAGATTCAGTGGCAGTGGAACAGCAAATACTGGACGAGATTTTACTCTGACCATCAGTGGAGTCCAGACTGAAGATACAGGAGATTATTACTGTCAGAGTTACCACTACATCAACAGTAAATATGTGTTCACACAGTGATAAAGAGTCGTACAAAAACCTCCGTCAGTCAGAGTCACAGTGACTGCACTGATACAGATGAGAGATACTGCAGCTGCTGATGGAGGTTATTTGTTATAACAGTCTCATTCAGTCCAAAATAAATAAATAAAAATAAAATCTTGTATGATTTGTAAGTCTTTCTGAAACTTTGATCTGTTTTTCACACTCAACTTCACAATGGATGCATTTAATTCATCATTTAAAACAAAACAATCCAGTGAAAGTTGTTGATACTTGTACAGGGAAACAGCAGTCAGAGTCCTCATGTCCTTTCAATCCAGAATTACACAAAATGTGATCAGCATAAGATCTTTTGTATGTTTTGAACATTAAAATTTCATTCATTGTTTTTTCCTTTCCACAGTGTAATTTCTGCCACATCTCAAATGTTGTACTGTGTTAAGTATCAATCTGTGACAGTGGTGGAAATGATGTTTTTTGAGTTGCACAATCGTAATTCAAAAAAATTCCAGCTTCCTTTCACACAATTAAAATATTCTGCTCACAAGGATGATGATGTTGTTCATTGTTGTTGTTTTGTCTTGTGTGATGATGAAGATTCTGTTCTGTTCTGCTCTCAGTCATGAAGTGTTAAACTCACAGCACTATAAACACTCTCATGCAAAGTGTCTCTCTATGTAAATGATCTTCATACACAGAACAGGCAGCTGTCAGTCTCAGACCACATTAATTTTCTATGCATGTTCATATTCTACAAAACAACAGAAGTTTAAATACTTTGTGATGAATATGACCTATAGACACTGAACTACAGACAATGAGTGTTTTATTAATTTTCCTCACATATTATATGTGTTTTTATTATATACTGTTTTTGTGTTAAAGTGCAGCTTGATTGGATACTGCACAGTGTTACAGTTTATTTTTTATTTTTATTTGAGTGGAAAAAGACTAATGTGTTCTCAGAATTGAAAATTTATAGACTATCTCACAATTCTGACTTAATTGCATGTTATAAACCCGGCATTATGAGGATAAAAGACAATTGTGAGATAAAAACTCGTCATTCTGACGTCATTTCTCAGAATTGCGAGTTGCAAATACCGTTTTAAATATTTGTATTCATTGGCGGAAACAGGCTTTCATAAATTTTGAACAACATATATAATTAATAATATACATTCTTTATGGAAAACAATGTGAAATATTTTATAGTTTTTTTTTTTTTTTTTTTTTTGACAGAAAACAAAAAAGGGTTATGTTGTTTGTTTGTTTTTTTCATTTCAGATAATTTTTTTTTTTTCTTCACCAAACTGAATAAAATAATGTTTTGAAAAAGTTGTTTTGACACAGTAAGTCATTGAATTTCATTCATATTTCTCAAATCTCTGTGTAGGAAAGCAGCAACAGGCTGCAGAGGTTTGTCTTCCACATGTGGTGTTATTATAACTACGAGCGAATGAGACGCGGCGCTGATTTCTACCTGCTTCAGTCCAACTCCACTTATGTGAACAGCTGGTCTGCTCTCCAGAGTCTGGTCATCATCACTGCCGGATACCTGCAGCTCTACTTCCTCAAGAGGCTCTTCAAAACCAAACCAGCAGAGGGAGACAAACCCCGCTGTTAACATCAACACTAAACCTGTCTCTTACTTCACAATACAGATGTACATGGCTATTTTAAACACTTTTATGTCCCAAGATTGAATTTATAATAAACACTGACTTCATCATGAATTTGTTGTTGCTTTTCAAATGCCTTTTTATGTATACTTTCAATGTTACAATATAGGATGTATCATAACAATAGCAATTATTACTTTTAAAATTATGATAATCCAAACAAACAGGGAAACAAACTACTACAATACACTCTGATTTATATTATTCTGACTGTGTTTATTTCCAATGAACAGTTTTGCCCCAATACAAAGTGGAAAAACAAGGTTAATATCACATATTGTGAGCAGAATATTATAATTGTCATTTCCAGTGAAGCTGTAATTTTATTGAAAATTACGAGTGTGAAAATGTTATTTGCTTGTGCAACTCAAAAAACATCATTTCCACCACTGTCACAGACTGATACTTAACACAGTACAACATTTAAGATGTGGCAGAAATTACACTGCGGAAGGGGAAACAATGACGAATTAAATTTTAATGTTCAAAACATACAAAAGGAGATCTTATGCTGATCACATTTTGTGTAATTCTGGTTTGAAAGGACATGAGGACTCTGACTGCTGTTTCCCTCACACGTCATGAACTTTCGTTGGACTTTTGGTGGTGGAACATTTTAAATGATGAATTAAATACATTCCTGGTGATGTTGTGTAAGAAAAACACATCAAAGATCCAGAAAGAGACTCACAAATCAGCACAACATTTTTGACTCAGTGAGACTGTTATAACAAATGACCTCCATCAGCAGCTGCAGTATCTCTCATCTGTATCAGTGCAGTCACTGTGACTCTGACTGATGGAGGTTTTTGTACGACTCTTTATCACTGTGTGAGCACTGGACCACTGTGGTAACTCTGACAGTTATAATCTCCTGTATCTTCAGTCTGGACTCCACTGATGGTCAGAGTAAAATCTCGTCCAGTATTTTCTGTTCCACTGCCACTGAATCTAGATGGAGTTCCTGACTGGAGGGTTTTTATGTCATATATGAGGAGTTTAGGAGCTTGTCCAGGTTTCTGCTGATACCAGGTTAAGTCGTCACTATATATTCCTACATCTATATTACACTCTATTGTAGCTGTTTGACCCTGTTGGACAGTTTTAACTTCAGGTTGAGTCAGAGTGATTCCTCTGGATTCTGAAGAAAAGAAAAAAGTCACTTTGTTTGTAAACCACCTTTATAACAGAATATTGGTATATTAAAATTATTTAAAAAAAACAACAACATATTATTCATATCAAAATGTAATATCCCACCTTGAATAAAAGCTGCAATTCTCGAAAACATTCAAAGGTTTAATAATTAGTGATGAATGTGAACTACAGAAATTAGAAAGACACGATCAACAGTGAGGGTTTGATTATTTTACTGGGTTGATAATAAACAATAATATTAACGATCATCTGAGTTTTAAAACCATATATTTTCATACACGTTTGATACAAAACTGAAAGCTGAGGTGATATTCCTAGTTATCTTTCAGAATAAATTATTTTGTGCGCAATATGTGAATAGATTGTGCTCTTGATGTTTGTCTGTTGATCTTTCCATGTTCTGTTGTGATTTTGAGAGTTAAATGTCCAGATTTTAATGATGATTTCATGAACTGGTGGTTTTGTGTGTGGGAGATTCGTTAGATTAATATTAAACTGATTAATATTTACACAAGTCAAAATAAAATCACAGATGGGTGAAATGTTATTTAAATTAAAACATAAAAATAAAACAAAATACTTGCTAATTTATAAAATGCGTGTGTGACTGGATCCTAAATGACAGAATTTCATTTACAGGAAAGAGAGAAATGATTTTCTTAATGAATATGTTTGGATTTCCATGTCCATGTTGATGAATGCTGGAAGCATTAAGGAATAGTTGTGGTTGTTCTGTAGGTTGATGCGTTTGTTCACATTGTGCTTGAATTTAAGATGAACTGAGATTTATAAAGATTAATGCATTTTTGTGTCTATGGATGCACTGAAAAAAAAAAAAAAAGAAAAAGATTTTCAAGCAGTACATCATCCAATTAATCATTTCTCTTTCAATTAATTTTACCATTATCTGGTTTTTTTTTCAAGTAATATTTTTTTCATTCGTATTTTTATATGATGGCTATACAGGGTATACATCCTTGACCTTTCCTAGTGGGTATACAGCGGATACCTGTGTATCACGTAGACTACACCACTGCCTAAAACCTCACACCAAATTCCAGGCCCTGTAGGTAGACAAGCATAGTCGTATAAACAGATCATTTAGTAAGAAAACATATCAGAGGAAGATGCTGATAACTCGACTGAATTGATGGTTGAAGAATACACTTTTAGCAGCCATGATTAACAGCAGCTGGTAGTTGAAGTTTTCTATGCACAATTTGATTTGACCAAAGTCATGAGACCGATTATTCTCTCTCTATCTGATCATGTTGACAGATAAAAATAAAATAAAAATAAGTATGTAACGACCACCAACGGAGGGAAAATAGCAGAGTAAAAGTACCCATACATGACATAAAATGTACTCAAGTAAGAGTAAAAGTAAATGATTTTTAAACTACTCAAAAAAGTACAATAACTCATAAAAACTACTTAATTACTGTAATGTGACTATTTGTAATTCTTTACTTTACACCCCTGTCAGAATTATGAGATATAAACTTGCAACTCTGAGAACATATCAGTCCTTTTCCTCTCAAAACTGGACTTAAACTCTTTATATCTCGCAATTCTGATTTTAATATAGATATAAACTCGCAATTGCGAAAAAAAAAAAAAGTCAGAATTGTGAGCTTTTGTCTTGCAATTGTGACTTTAATTCTTGTAATTGTGAGTTTATATCTCGCAGTTCTGACTTTATTTCTCAAAATTGCAAGTTTATGTCTTGCAATTCTGACTTTGCCACTCACAATTGCAACTTTATATTTCACAGTTCTGAGAATTGTGAATTTGAATCACACAATTATGATACAATCAAGCTGTTTACAAAGGGTCAATTGGGAGTTATAAAGTTAGAACTGCAAGATATAAAGTCACAATTCTGACTTTTTTTCTTCTCAAAACTGCAAGATATAAAGTCAGAATTGTGATGCATAAAGTCACAATTCTCACTTTTTTATTCTCAAAATTGTGTAATATAATTTGCGTGACAATTGCAAGAAATAAAGTCAGAATTGCAAGACAAAGACTCACAGTTCTTTTTTCTTGCAAATGCGAGTTTGTATCTCACTTTGACTTTCTTTCTTACAATTCTGACTTTTTTTTCTCAGAATCATGAGATATAAACTCGCAGTTGTGAGTTATACAGTCAACTTGACTTTGAGTGGAAAAAAGACTGATATGTTCTCAGAACTGCGAGTTTATTTGTCACAATTATGACTTCATAACTAACAATTGCATGTTATAAACTGAGGAGAAAAAATCAATTGCGAGATATAAACTTCAATTCTGAGAAAAAAGTGAGAATTGTGTTTATATCAGAATTCTGACTTCATTTCTCAGAATTGTGATTTTATTTCACTTTTAATTCTGACTTTATTACTCTCAGTTGTGAGTTTATATCATGCAGTTCTGACTACATTTCTTGAAATTGCGAGTTTTTATCCCACAACTCTGACTGTATAATTTGCAATTGTGAGTTTGATTGGTAATGATTGGTCAGATCACCTGTCAATCAAGCTGTTATGAACGGTCAACTGAGAGGAAAAAAAGTTAGAATTGTGACATAAAAAGTGGCAAATACCTTTTTACATTTTTAATTCAGGGGCGTTCATGCTTCCATGAATTTTGAACAACATATATTATTAATAATACATTTTTTTTATGGAAAACAATGTGAAATAATAAATAGTTTTGGGGGTTTTTTTTTGACAGAAAACTTTTAAAAAAGGGTTGTTTTTTTTTTTTTGTTTTTTTTCAGATATATATGTATTTTTTCTTCACCAAACAGCTGAATAAAATGTTTAGAACAAAAATCTTGTTTTGACACCGCAAGTCCTTGACCCAGATAGCACACATACGTCTGCAAGATGTCTGTTAAAGATCACTTGATCTGGAAAGCATCTGCTGTGTACAAACATCTGACAGACGTCTGCAAGTCATTTTTACATACATTGTATATCATAAACGTCTTAAAGGCATAATATGTAAGCTTTTTGTAATAAAATGTCCAAAAACCACTTGCACAGTGTTATATATTTCATGCAGTTGTGTACTTACGTTATCTGAAAAGTTCTCAAGGATTTGTAAATCCAGAGAAATTCCAGTTTTAATTAATGACTCGTCCCTGGTCATTGTCGCCTATCAGTGACGCAATATCTGCGCTATCCTCAGTTTCCGCTCATGATACTATGGCAACACACGTGGACAAATGCAGAAGTTGTAGTTTTACCACATGCGGATCTACATAGAACTACATAGAAACTTCCTACAGGCGCGTTATTTGAGCAGACTCAAATGTTTTTCCAGTGAGCATGAGTAGTGGTACACGACCGGAATGCACATTCATAGAGCGGAATATTGAGCAGAGCGTCACACCGGCCAGTGACAGCAGCTAGAGGAGAGTGAAACTGCGCACTGAACACTGTTGGTCAGTGCGGTGCGGTATATATATATATATTTGTTTTTTTCCCGCCATTTTTCTCTTTTGGCCAAAAGCCAAAAATGCATCCCCAGTTTTTATCAAGTCTGGTGAGAAAACCTATGGTAATGTAATTAAATACAGTATGTGCTGCACAAAAACATTTAGCCATACTTGCAAATACGGTGGGTTCATTCAAATTTACTTTAATGGTGTGTTTCCACTACAGCGTAGCGAGCAGAGCAAAGCAAGCATTTCCCATTCATTCCTATGGAAGTTGAGAGTAAACACTCATGGGGTGCATTATGGGATTACAAGCGGTGCAGAGAAAGCGTTGGAGCACTCACTGCCAATGGAGAACAATTCAAAAAAGCAGTGGCATTGTAGCGTTGTCGGCGGCACTGAGCGTGGTTTTGACGCTGTAGTGGAAACACACCGTTAGAACGATTATTTTACACGCATAAAAATGCGCATCATCAACTCGCCAAATCATGACAAATAGTCATAAAAGGCTAATATTGAATCAAATTTCATGTTCTTTGGAGATAATTCATCACAATAACATAAAATACTGTTATTAAATGTACAGGTAAGTTAATAAAAAACCAATACACTACCTCATCCGTGAGCATGATTTGTGAAAACGACATCTCCCAACATTCCATGCTCCGTCATTGTGTAAGCTTCGCTTATGTTATTGTTTTGAAAATGCGAACTCTAGCGGCGAAAACTTACATATTGTGCCTTTAAAGACATCTAATAGACGTCTATTTGACATCCGACAGGAAACTTCCCATAGATGTATTGCAGATGAGCAAACCCTCTAAAAAATACATCTTGCAGATGTAAATGCAGACGGTAAATAGACGTCTCTGAGATGTATGTGTTTATCAGAATTTCATTCACATTTCTCAAATCTCTGTGTAGAAAAGCAGCAACAGGCTGCAGAGGTTTGTCTTCCACATGTGGTGTTATTATAACTACGAGCGAATGAGACGCGGCGCTGATTTCTACCTGCTTCAGTCCAACTCCACTTATGTGAACAGCTGGTCTGCTCTCCAGAGTCTGGTCATCATCACTGCCGGATACCTGCAGCTCTACTTCCTCAAGAGGCTCTTCAAAACCAAACCAGCAGAGGGAGACAAACCGCACTGTTAACATCAACACTAAACCTGTCTCTTACAATACAGACGTACATGGGTATTTTGAACACTTTTATGTCCCAAGATTGAATTTATAATAAACACTGATTTCATCATGAATTTGTTGTTGCTTTTCAAATGCCTTTTTATGTATACGTTCAATGTTAAAGTATAAAATGCATCATAACAATAGGAATTATTACTTTCAAAAGTACGATAATCTGAACAAACAGTGAAACAAACTAAATAAGGTAAATATCACTTGTGAGCAGAATATTTTAACTGTGTGTCATTTCCAGTGAAGCTGTAATTTTTTTGAATTATGAGTGTGAAAATGTTATTTGCTTGTGCAACTCAAAAAACATCATTTCTGCAATGCCACGCCAGCAGAGGGAGCCCTCACCCATGGACTGACTGTCGCCGCTCCCTCTGCTGCTTCTCTGGTTACTTCCTGCCATTTAAGGAGGCCTATACCAAACAGGCGTTGTGAAGTATTGTTTTGCCTGTGCTGACTCTACCAAGCGTTTTCCCTGTTTCATTGCCTTGTTCTGTTATTGCCACGGTTTTGTTTCATAGTCATTGTTTTTGCCTTGTTTCATTGCCTCGTTTATTTTGCTTCTTTGGACTGCTCACTGGTATTTTGAGATTCTGCCTGTTTTCTGGATTATGCTATTGTCTTGCCCTGGATGTTACTGTTTGCTGGTGTCTGACCCTGCCTGTCTTGACTACGATCTGTATAATAAAGCTCGCACTTGGATCTACTCACGCTTCAGACGAGTCCTGTTACAGAATACTTCGCCTCCCAGAGATCCAGCGGCTTCTGGGACACAGATCAAACCATGGATCCAGCATCACGTCTCTTCCGTCTCCGCCAAGGTAACCAACCTATTGAGGATTATGTCTTTGATTTTTGTGAGCTGTGCTACTTTTTCGCCACGGACATTTTCTGCCACGGATTAAATGATCCGATTCGTTCTGGCCTACCTGGAGGGAAAATTCACTGGTCTTTGGAACAGTACATTGACTTTGCCCTCCGGTTGGCTGGTTCACCATTTACTGTGGCCTCTCCTGTCCACGAGTTTGCGCCAATGCCTCCAGAGGTGTCAGCGTATGCTGTGGAACCTCCCAAGGAGGGGGCGTCCATTCATGAACTCACTGCCTCGTATGTCCACGAGTCTGCTCCAGAGGCCTCGCTTGTCTATGAATCTGCGCTAATGCCCCCGGAGGTGCCCCTTTTCCGGGGGCATTGGCCAATGCCCCTTCTCCGGCTGCAGTACCTCCTCAGGGGGCGGCATCCTCCAATGAACTCTCTGCCCGTCCTATCACAGTCATGGAGGCCAATCTCGAACTCTCTGCCTGCCATATCACGGCCCAAGATGCTGATTATGAATTCTCTGCCTGTTCCATCACAGCCAAGAAAATCATCCATGAACTCTCTGCTCTGCAATGGATGTTATTGATTCCACTGTGGGTGTCTTTGCTCCTGTCTGCTCTGTCTGCCCTGTGTGCCCCGCCATGGCTCCCTGCTCTGCCATGGTTCCAGGCTCCTCAAAATCAAACATGGTGGACTTCTGCTCCAGTGCTCCACGGCCCAGGTCCTCCAGGGTTCCACTGTCTGCCACTGATCCACGGTCCAGGTCCTCCAGTGCTTCACTGTCTGTCACTGCTCCATGATCCAGTCCCACCCCCTGTTTTGCCTCTGTTCTGCCACACTCCTGGACTGTTGTTGATTTGAGCGCCAGGAGTCGCTCCTAGAGGGGGGGATTCTGTAATGCCATGCCAGCAGAGGGAGCCCTCACCCATGGACTGACTGTTACAGCTCCCTCTGCTGCTTCTCTGGTTACTTCCTGTTTGATGGTCATTTAAGGAGGCCTATACCAAACAGGCATTGTGAAGTATTGTTTTGCCTGTGCTGACTCTACCAAGCGTTTTCCTTGTTCCATTGCCTTGTTCTGTTATCGCCACGGTTTTGTTTCATAGTCATATTTTTGCCTTGTTTCTTTGCCATAGTTTTGTCTAGTTTCATTGCCATAGTTTTTGCCTTGTTTCATTGCCTTGCTTATTTTGCTTCTTTGGACTGCTCACTGGTATTTTGACATTCTGCCTGTTTTCTGGATTACGCTATTGTCTTGCCCTGGATGTTACTGTTTGCTGGCGTCTAACCCTCCTTGTCTTGACTACGATCTGTATAATAAAGCTCGCACTTGGATCTACTCACGGTTCAGACGAGTCCTGTTACAGTTTCCACTACTTTCACAGAATGATACTTAATGCAGTACAACATTTGAGATGTGGCAGAAATTACACTGCGGAAAGGGAAAAAATGATTAATGAAATTTTAATGTTCAAAACATAAAAAAGGAGATCTTATGCTGATCGCATTTTGTGTAATTCTGGATTGAAAGGACATGAGGACTGTTGTTTTGTTTTAAATTATGAATTAAATACATCCATTGTGAAGTTGTGTGTGAAAAACGGATCAAAGTTTCAGGAAGACTTACAAATCATACAAGAATGTTTTCTGACTGAATGAGACTGTTATGAGAAATAACTTCCATCAGCAGCTGCTGTATCTTTCAGCTGTATCAGTGCAGTCACTGTGACTCTAACTGATGGAGGTTTTCATACGACTCTTTATCACTGTGTGAACACACAGCTACTAGGACAGTGTACATTCTGACAGTAATAATCTCCTGTATCTTCAGTCTGGACTCCACTGATGGTCAGAGTAAAATCTCGTCCAGTATTTGCTGTTCCACTGCCACTGAATCTAGATGAGTTCTGACTGGAGGTGTTTTATGCCATAAATAGGGCGTTTAGGAGCTTGTCCAGTTTTCTGCTGATACCCTGGCTTAAGAAGTTACTATGTATTACTACATCTATATTACACTCTATTGTAGCGGTTTGACCCTGTTGGACAGTTTAACTTCAGGTTGAGTCAAAGTGACGCCTCTGGATTCTGAAAAAGAGAAAAACGTCACTTTGTTTGTAATCCACCTTTATAACAGAATTTTGGTATATTAAAATGGTAAAAACAAACAAACAAACAATAGCTTATTATTCAATCATATCATATCAAAATGTAATATCCCACCTTGAATAAAAGCTGCAACGGTCCAGATGAGGATGATGACGTTGTTCATTCTTATTGTTTTGTCTTGTGTGATGATGAAGATTCTGTTCTGTTCTGCTCTCAGTCATGAAGTGTTAAACTCACAGCACTATAAACAAAGCAAAGTGTTTCTCTATGTAAATGATCTTCATGTGCAGAACAGGCAGCTGTCAGTCTCAAACCTCAGATGAATTTCTTCTTGCATGTTCATGTTCTACTAAACATTCAAAGCTTTAACCCTTTAACTGTCACTCCCTATCTTGAACATAGACATGAAAATGCACTATCCACAGTTAAATTTTTATAATTCGTTAAGGAAAACATTTTGTAATATGATTTTGATGTACAGTTTCCATGGTAATGCAATGTCTGATTTTAAATTGGTTTTCAAAGGATGAATTTTGAGATTTTAATTTTTCAGGTGATATATAATTTCTTAAGATTTCTATTGCGTGATAGGTAAAAAGGCAACAAAGAAAGTCTTTTGTGACAAAGGTCAGAACTCCTGTAATGATGTAGATTTTTGAGGTGCACTCTTTTCATAAATTAATCTATTACTTTTCCTACATAATTTGTATCACAAATTAGTGGTACAGAGTGGTATCACAGAATGGTAAAATTTCATTTAGGGGTCTTAGACCTTCCCAACGATATATAGTTTGTCATGATTAGATTAGGATTTATTTGTAAAATGGTGAAGTAAACTTAGGCGTCCCACAGAGTGGATGGTGACAGTTAAAGGGTTAATATTTTGTTATGAATATGAGCTTTAGAAATTAGACACACTCTCTGCAATGATGTTGGAGTGTTGAAGATAATCTGCTTTAAAAAAAAACAAACAAACAAAAAAAAAAAAAAAAAAAGAAACATGTGAACCAGTTTAACGCTAGCCTGAAATCTGAGATGATATTCCTGTTTCTGTTATAATAAATTATTCTGTGTGCAATTCTTGTAAATGTACTGCACTCGTAATGTTTGCCTGTCAATCTTTCAACATTCTGTTGTGATGATGTTCAGATTTTGAAGTGTTTAATAATCACACCCCTGTGGACTGTTTATGTTGGTTTCTCCCTTCTGTGCCCATATATGGTCTTTCCTGTTCCTGTCCTTGTTAAGTCCTTATTGGTTAATCACCCACACCTGACCTTGTGTCATTAGCACCCCTATATAAGTTGGATTCAGTTCTGTGTTGTTCGTTCGATCTTAAGGTTATGTTGGTGTGTTTCCCCTTCAGGAACTCGAGCTGCGTCGAAATGCTATGGGTAATGCCTCCAGCCACGCTCGGAAACACGAACATGAATGTTCATTCTTATGTCACGAACGAAGAACAAATGTGCATCTTGAATGTGTAAGATGTGAAATTATTTCCTCATGAATTTACAGTCCAGGAACCCTGACAAAAACAGATGCCATGCAACAAAACAATAAAACTAATCTGGAGAAGAGATCTTCAAAGAGGGCAAACAACACCACCTCTATTGCTCATTTACAACCCCTTTCCTCTCCCCTCCCTGCATCTCACACTTTTCCCCCAAAAGGTTCCACTGAAAGTCACTAAGAATGTCCATATACTACATGTGTTACATTTTGTGAATACGTTGAAGTTTCCCTTTCATGTTTGGTATCATTCTAAAGGTCTTAGTGCGATTGGTAAAATGGTCTCAATTTCACAGAAGTCACTTATATTATGAGGAGGACTGAACACTTTTGTAGAATTGTGTTTTGCTGCTGAGGGGTGTGTTTTCCCCTTAGGGTCGGGTGAGAATCTCCAGCCAGGTGTGATCCTGGGTCATGAGATCTCCTGACAAACCAAAAGGTCTTTTATGTTTTTACAACTGATTGGAAGATTTGTTTGTTTTGGTCTGGGTATATAAGCGAAGTGACAAAACATTACTTGGGGATTCTGTATTCAGAAGAACCCCACACTGTGTGTGAGAGTCTCTGGAGCTTTGCCTCCAAATCTCTCACATGCTGCTGTGTATCTCTATGCGGTCAGGAATGCATCTCTCACTCTTAGATTTATCTTGGAGTATGTTATGTATTCATTTTAATTGGAACTGAATTTAATTCTGAATTGGATTTTCATTGTTAAGTTATGTAATTGGCATGATACCTTTTTACCTGACTGCTAATAAAATGTTAACTTTGACTTATTCTGGACTTCTTGGAAATGATTTTCTAGTAGGTTAATGTGTAAGGGTGCTACCTCAAGACTGCGTCCAGGGCAGACCACGCCGGAAGCACCGACTGATGAGCCATGGGGACATCACTAGGGCTCCGGATGTTGAGCTGTCACTGACTTAACACGATGTAGCTCTCGCGGTTATTGAGGAAATATATACTTTTTGTTGAGAGCACGCAGGCGCGGCCCACTTTAAGATATTATAATCGCTCTGCATCCTCTGAGTAAGTCAGAACTGGCGAGCTTGTGTCGACGAATTCGCCACGGCCGGGGTGTAAATCGAAAGCGGCGCCTAGTCCCTAAGGAACGAAATATTGAGACTACGGGACTTCCAGAATATTCAAATGTCTAAATTATTATACAGGAAAAAATAGCCGCGATCGGCAAATTACAGAATACACACCGGAATTAACAAATTATTCATAATTGGAGTCAGATTTTTGTTTGGAAACTAAATTTTAATATTTCAAGGTAATTTTTACAGAAGCGCCGTAAAAGACCTACACGCAAGAAACCTTCAGCTGAACCGCTAGGCTTGCCGTAGCGGGAGGAGCCTTACAAATGCTTAGCTCTTCTCCCATTGTCATTTAATTCTGAGGAATTAAATGTATTTACTGCACTCTCACCCTGTACTTTCATTAAGTGTGCGGATGTTGCTGTGGCTCATCTGTGACTCCAGGGCATCTGCATACTGAACCTTATTGACATTTTGTCAGTATTAGCTCATTCTGAGCAGTGGCGGCTCGGCATCGAGATGTCGTCCTCGCCCATATGAAAGAACTAGGGTTGCGACTGAACGCCGAGAAAAGTGTGCTTTCTCCACTACAGAGAACCACTTATCTAGGCGTAGTGTGGGATCGACCATGATGCAGGCGCGTCTTTCTCCTGCTCGGATCGACTCATCCTCGTGGCAGTCAAAAGAGTGAAAGAAGGCCGGTCACTCAATGTGAAGCAGTTTCAACAACTGCTGGGTCTGATGGCAGCTGAGTCCAACGTGATACCTTTTGGCCTGCTGTACATGAGACCCCTACAGTGGTGGCTCAAGACCAAGGTGTTCTCCCTGAGGGGAAATCTGCTTTGCATGATCAAGGTCACGCAGCGATGCCTACGTGCCTTGGACATGTAGAGGAGACCTTGGTTCTTGTCTCAGGGCCCGGTGTTGGGAGCTCCTTGTCGCCGCGTAATGCTAGCGACGGACTCGTCCCTCACCAGTTGTGGAGTGGTCATGAATGGCCACCCCACCCACGGTCTGTGGAGCGGTCACCATCCAGCTTGGCACGTCAGCTGCCTGGAGATGCTGGCCATGTTTCAAGTACTGAAACACTTTCCCCCGGACCTATGAGGCATCACGTATAAGGAGAATCCTGACTCCTATGGTCCAGGACTTCTGAGGGCAGGCCCTTCTGGGGCAGAGTGGAGTCCACCACATTCCACGGTGCCCTCGGGAGATCAGCCTGCCAACCCTGCAGGGTGCAGCGGTCTCCAGCGAGCCCACACCTCAGTCTCCTCCGCCCGGAAACGTACTGGAGCAGGGCCACCCCTGCGTGGGTCTCTAGAGCAGCTAGTTCGGCCGTCTCCTGCCAGATATCCGTTACAGCACACCAAACTAGCAGCTCAAATAACACCAGAGGAACAGGAAGTAGGTACTCACTTGAGGAAGGAGTCCATCGAGGTGGTCCCTCCTTACATCAGGGAGTCCGGGTTCTACAGCCGGTACTTCATAGTTCCGAAGACGGTTGGTACAGTGCTGGAGTTTCTGCAGGATCGGTTCTCCGCAGGGTTAGCCCACTCCATCCTGAAGGTCTACATGGTGGCTATTTCGGCCTACAACGCCCCTCTGGGTTGCTCCTCAGTGGGTAGGAACCCCCTGGTTACAGGTTTCCTCCACAGTGCGCTGAGGCTGAGGCCTCTGGCCAGGTGTAGCTTTGCTATGTGGTGATTGGGTTGCTATTCCATAACCTTGAGTCCTCTGATTCCCCCCTCTATTTGGGGGTCAAGGCTCACTCCTCTCGAAGTACAGCGGCCTTCAAGGCCTTCTTGTCAGGAGGACCCCTCTCTGATATTTCAACGCTGGTTACATACGTAACCTGGGACGGTTTCCCTGCTGTTCCTGCCTGGAGTTACCGTTTGTGGATTTTATTAAAGACTTGTTGTTATATTTCGTCTTTGTACGTCTCCTTCTAAACACAACCGTGACAGAGGATCGGACAATTTAGATGAATTTCCCCCCCGCTTTATTTTCGTTTTCACCATTTTTTTTTTCTTTTGCCACATGGACCTTGCCTCAATCAACGTTGTCCCAAGGAGGGGTAACACCATTCTGGAATGTATTACCATCTTCATCTTCCAGAATGGCAGGGACCTGGAGGACTATGATGGTGCCGTAGAAAGCACCGCCGCTGAGGGTGACCGAAGTCTGGATCTGGGACATTTAGATATTGAACTGGATTTAACTGACTTCACTGAGAATATTTATGTGGAACAGAACTTGATCGAGTTTTATGGGAATGTATTTGAAGACATGCGCTCTCTTCCACCATCCTATGAACTATCTGCCTGCCTGGATTTCCCACCCACCCTCTCTCCCTCTGTTATCTCCTCCTGTTGGCCCTGTTGCCTCAGTCCCACCACCGCTGCTCACCCTCAGCCCATCATCTGTGCGGTGGGCTCGCCACGGGTCTGCCAGTCTCCATCGGCGCCACGGCTGGAGGATCCCTCGTCTCCGCCTCCAGCCTCAGAATCCTGGACACTGCCTCGGCCCTCTGACCCAGCGGCTCCACTCCGGCTCTCAGCTCCCTTGTCTCCACCGTTGCCCGTTGGCCCATCTCTTCCACCGGGCTCCCTCGTCCCTCCGGCTCCGTCTTGGTCGGTCGTTGTCCCACCTTCGCCTCAGGACTCCACTCCTCCGGCTGCACTCGTTGCTCCGTCCCACCGGCTCCGTTGGGCTCCTCCCTCCCTCCAGCTCCAGCTCCACCTCAGTCCTCTGTCGCTCCGACTCCACTGCGGACCTCTGGATCCCCGCCTCCACATCCACCTCGGTCACCAGAGCCTTGGGCTCCGCCTTGGCCCTCCGGATCCTCTGTGTCGCCCAGGATCTTCAGCTCTCCATCTCCGCCTTGGGCTCCACCTCCTCTGCCGCCGTCAGTCGGCCCCCTGGAGTCGTCAGTGCTTCCTCCACCATGGCTCCTCCCTCCGTCGGCTCCGCCGTGGGCTACCATCATGGCTGCGGCCTGGGCCTCGCCTGGCTCCTCCTACTCCGGGTCCCTTCTATGTCCTCCTTGGCTCCTCCCTCCATCTGATCCACCCTGGACCCTTCTGTCTCCTGCATGGCTCCTCCCTCCATCGTCACCACCCTGGACTTTGCTTGTTGTCCGTCCTCCGCCAGGGCCTCCTTCTACACTGACTTTCTGTAGCCATTCCACGTCCACGTGAGGTCGCGTCTTGCGGGAGGGGGGAGTAATGTCACACCCCTATGGACTGTTTATGTTGGTTTCTCCCTTCTGTGCCCATATATAGTCTTTCCTGTTCCTGTCCTTGTTAAGTCCTTATTGGTTAAATACCCACACCTGTCTTTGCGTCATTAGCACCCTTATATAAGTTGGATTCAGTTCTGTGTTGTTCGTCTGATCTTAAGGTTATGTTGATGTGTGTTTCCCTGCTGATTTTTATTTGATCAAAATCCAGTTAGCAAATGTAATAATATTGTGAATTAAAGTCTTTGACTTGTTTTTGTCTTTTTTTTTTTTTATTATTATTTGAAAAGGTCATGGGCCTAATCCTATGTTAAAAGTGAGGAATAAATCAGGATTTATAAAGGCAAAACCTGATGTGAAAATATTCATATGTGTACACCAAGAAAAGTTCATGTGTATAAACCTAATCCAATATTATTTATAAAAATGTATATTATATATATTAAAAATTGTTTATTGAGAAAAATATAAAAAATAAAGATAAACAGGCAATTACAATATGCATTAATATGTTTTAAGTACATCAAAGGTATTCCTGAATGTAAACACTTTTGGATTTCCTTGTCCATGAGTGCTGTCCTTCTTCTGAAGCACAGGATTCAAGATCAAAGGCTAGTGTTAAAAGGCTAGTGTTATGATATACAGTAAATGATATACAGTAGTATACTAATATAAGTGTTGAGGCAATAAAAGCTTGCACCCAAATTACAATGTGTTGTCTTTAAGAAGCATTTAGCTAAACATAACTAATCACCCTTTACAAAAATATTGTTACAGCAGCTAAAAGTCCCATGCACATAAAGATACTGAATGATTAGTAAACATTTATAAACGTTTACAAATGATACATAGACTCAAATTTAGATTGGGTACTACAAAAAAACATGAATAAATAATTATTAAATGATTAGTTAAGCTGTGTTCATAGGAGTTCAGGTCATTTAGGACACATTTTGTCATCAAGATGATTGCTCATGAAGGTACTAAGGATTAGTAAACATTTATAATATGTTTATATGTACAAATGTTACTGTTAGCTCATGTTTCTAGTAATGTGAATTTATATTAGCTAATGATCTGCATTGAGCATTATATAATGTTTGTTAATGATTTCTTAATTAAAGTTTTTATAAAGTGTGAAAAAAAAATTGTTCTTTTTGGTAATAAATAAAAAATGGTCAAAACTAAATGACTAAGTGTTGTCTACAGCTGAGGTGTTTCTAATATCAGTGTGTTGAAGTGTTGTTTTCTCTCTCTCTGCTGGAGTTTGTGTTCACTCGAGTGGAATAGAGGTTTTTGTACGACTGTTGCATTAGATTGTATCACTGTGGTTGACTTTCGGTGGAGGAACTAAACTGGTGGTGAAATGTAAGTCTGTCCTTTTAATTCCTCATTAAAAACATCCAGTTTAGATTGTATAAAACATTTTAAAAATTGAAACAACAAAATTCTTATTTTTGTAACAATAAATATCATTTATAATATTTATGATTACGATTTTTATTGCTTAAAAATACATTTATATATTGAGAAGAACTGAATTATTGTTAATACTACTTTATTAGCATGTATATTACTAGCATATTGGATTTTTTTTTTTTTTTAAGGATTTATTAATGACTTATTCTGCATAAGTATATTTTATATCCCTTAATCTAACCCCATACATAAAATTAACAACTACCTTACTAAATACTAATAAGCAGCAAATTTTAAGTTTGTTCAGGGAAAGTTTTCAGTTAGTACTTAACAATGAGAAATGTAAGTGTGACCAAATTATTTACTTTGAAGCAACAATTGGTGTCTAAACACTTTTTCTTAATGTGTCTCATCATTTTTCATTAGGTATGAGTTTTATCAGTTTATCACATTTTTTTCTTTCATTTCTACACTGCATGTGGTCATATATAGCTAAACTTTTTTATTGTATCATATAATAATCAGTAAAATAATCTTCAGTTGATCTGAGCTGCGTCACAAGATTTCAGTCTGAAATTGAGCTACATTTCCAAACAAGTGTAAACAAAAGTCAAAATAAGAGTGGAATAGCTAACATACAATTGCTATAACTTCATATAGGATATTAAAACTACTGAAACTGAAACAGTAAATGTCTATATATATATATATAGTTAAATAAGATGATTGATGAGATTGTTGTGATTTTGACTGCATTCCACATATCTACTCCTAAAAACATGTTAAAAGGCTGTGAATGATGCAGGGCAAAGGAGTGCTGGAGCTGCAGTGTGTTTTCTTAGTGTTTGTGAATGTGTTGTGTTTGTCTCCTGCAGCTGGTCCCACAGTGAAGCCCTCAGTGTCTCTGCTGCCGCCCTCTTCTCTGCAGATCTCTGGAGACTCAGCCGCACTGCTCTGCCTGCTCAGCTCTTACTCTCCACAGGGGGCGCAGGTGAGCTGGACACTGGACGGCTCAGAGGTCACCGAGGGGGTTCAGACCAGTGCAGAGAGTGAGCGGGACGGCCGCTACAGCCGCAGTAGCATCCTGACCCTCAGCAAAGCACGCTGGGAAAAAGGAGAGCTGTACGTCTGCAGAGTAACACATGATGGAGCTCCTCATGACGCCTCATTCCACAAGAGACGCTCAGAGTGCTAATGTTTCTCCAGTGAGCGCTGCTCTCTCCTGAAGATGAGGCATATCTGAGTGTCCTGTGTCAGGCAGGATTCACATGAGTCTAGTGCTGCAGCTGTAGTCATTTACAACTCAATACTGAAAGAGAGCTCTAGTGTCAAAGCACTGGCTGATCTTTAATCTGCTGTATTTGCTGTAACATTCAATAAAGCTTCTCAACAAGCTCCATTTGTGTCTGACAACATCATTCAACTAACAGATGAAGATGCATGTAGTGTTTGTTCAGGTGCTTTCCAGAAGCTTGATCAGTAGCAGTAAATGTAGTCAAATAAAGCTCTTGGGGTTTGAACATGGTCTCTGGAGACAGAGCTGCTCTATTCTGAGAGGATCAGAATCACTCCACCCTGACAATGCAAATGGGATTTTCAGCCCACACTCCCAGTGTCACTGTTTGATTGGTTACATGATCTGGACTGAAACAGACCAGTTTCACTTCTGCTGTAGTCAAGCAGCACACAGACAAACTCATCAGTATAGTGCAGGTGAAAATATATGTAAATCTTTCAGTTGGTCAAATGGAGAGCATCACATCCAGACAGCAGAAGTGACTGAATGCAGTCTGTTCAGTTTCACTGACAGGGATCATATATTACACCTAAAACATGATCATCATATTAAAACACAGACTCATTCTTTACAGAAATACAATATTTCTATTAATGTAAATGTGTGTTTGTTTACTGATCAGTGTTGTGTGTGATTGTGTTGTAAAGCAGCTGCAGTATCTCTCAGCTGTATCAGTGCAGTCACTGTGACTCTGACTGATGGAGGTTTTTGTACGACTCTTTATCACTGTGTGAACACCCATTCATTATTTATATAGTTTTCAGCCAGACAGTAATAATCTCCTGTATCTTCAGTCTGGACTGCACTGATGGTCAGAGTGAAATCAGTTCCATGATCGACTCCATTTCCCCTGAATCTTGATGGAGTTCCCGTATAAAGAGATTTGATTCTCTGAATTAAAAGTTTAGGAGTTTCTCCAGGTCTCTGTAGGTACCAGGAGAAACAACTCTTACTGTGACCGTCTGACAGACGTCCAATGGAGCTGCTGGTTTTACAGGTCAGAGTGACTGTTTGTCCATTTTGAACAAGTTGCTCTGCTGGAGTCTGAATTACAGTCACCTGTCCTGTAGAGTCTGAAGAAAAATTAAAAGAAAAGCTTCTGAAAAAAGATGTTTTATTTATTTTTTTACAGAAAACCTCAAAGAAGCTAGCTAAAAGAATGCCTTACCCTGAAAACACATTCCTATGATCAAGAAGATGATGAATGTCATTGTAGATGTTGTCTGTTATAATAAACAGTGTGAGTCATGAAGTGTTAAACTCACAGCACTATAAACACTCTCAGAGCACTGAAGCATGTGCTGACAATGCAAAGTGACTCTTGCTATTTAAAGCATTTACCTGAAGACTGCAGCTTAATCTCACAGACATGTAAAAGATAACTGCCAACATAAACCAAAACAAATTATTATGCCACAGTGTTTCATCATTATTGAGACACTGCAGATCTTCAGTCTGAACTCCACTAATGGTCAGACTGAAATCAGTTTCATAATTGGCTCCATTTTCACTGAATCTTGATGGAGTTCCTGACTGAACAGTTTTAATGTTAATGCACTGCAGATGACTGAAAGTGTCGATTTATTCTTCAATCCAATTAACATCCTTCTTTCACTGTTTGACATTTAGATTCCACAAATTTAAACATGCATCAAACTTCAGCAATCTTAACATTTGCTGTATTTTTGTATACATACTGTGCTCAGTTCTTTATTATTGTAGGTATGAATGCAAACCAAAGTGATGTGTTAAAGATAATTAATCATCAGCTATTTGCCAAATGCTAAGATAAGCATTTATTCTAGTGGCGCCCCCTACTGTGTGTACAGAGAATAAAAGACTCAACATTGCTCTAGAAATACTTTATTAATTTGCTCATTCATTAAATTCAGATGAAATGTATTGATCTGTATAATGTATCTGAATGGAAGCATGCTTACTTTATTGGGTTGATAATAGACTTATTGTAATACTAAAGTGCATCTGCTCTCAAAAAATACAGATTGTGTTTAATGTGTTAAATGATGGTTTGGTAGCTTTAGGATCATTGTTAAAGGAAGGGTTTGTGGAGATGAATTAGATTGTTAAACAAATATTTAAAGAAATCATAAAAGCACAAATGGGTAAAATATTTTAAAACTATAATGGATTTCATTTAATAAATAAATTCACTTAACATTCACATTATTATTATTATTATTCATTCTTTTAAAGGTCAAGGCTAAAGCTCATATTTTATAATCAAATGTCATTTAGTGAACCATAAAAACACCTGCAGATGCAGGAAATGATTAAATTTTTCCATATAGTCAAATTATGAACCTTAAAAATTCCCTAAGATCACTATTTGTGTAACACCATGCCAGCAGAGGGAGCCCTTGCCCATGTACTGACTGTTTCCGCTCCCTCTGCTGCTTCTATGGTTACTTCCTGTTTGGTGGCCATATAAGGAGGGTCATGCCAAACAGGCCTTCTGAAAACATGCAGCATCAGCTGAAGCCTGGGCTCTGATCCTTTGGGGGTGGGTGGTTTATTTATTTACAGATTCATCACCCAGGTGCATAAGATATACAGTAGGTGGTGGTAATGCACCTATGGAGTGAACGGCCATTCAACAAAAGAAGAAGAAGGAGAAGAAGAAGGCCTTGCTAAGTATTGTTTTGCTGATGTGGACTCTACCAAGCGTTTATTCTGTTTTCATTGCCTTGTTTATTGTTTCATTGCCATTGCCATAGTCATCGTCTTGTTTCTTTGTTATTTTCATTGTTTTGTTTCATTTGTTACTTTGGACTTCCCACTGGTATTTTGACATTTTGCCAGCTTTTGGATTACGCTTTTGTCTTGCCCTGGATAACACTGTTTGTTTGGAGATTGACCCTGCCTGTTTCACTACGTTGTGTTCTAATAAAGCTCGCACTGGGATCTATCCACACTGTCTGAAGAGTCCCATTACAGAATACTTTGCCACACCACAGATCCAGGAGTTTTTGAACACCAGACCAACCATGAATCCAGCAGACCGTCTCGTTCATCTTCGTCAAGGAAACCGGCCCATAGAGGATTACGTGGAGGACTTCTGTGAGCTGTGTCTTAAGGTAGACTTTAATGACAGGTTCCTGAAAGACATTTTTTTTTTTTTTTTTTTTGTTTTGGGTTAAGTAGGGACGTATCACAGTTAATGCCAAGCAATACCCCTCACTGGACTCTTGAACAATACATTGACTTTGCCTTATATATGAGTGGCTCTGCATTTACTGTGGGGATCGCTGATGAGGAAACCTGCTATCCCCCAGTATCTGCCAAACCAGGGTATTTTTCTGCCACATCTGGAGTTGTTAACATCATGCCAGAGTCTACACAACTGTTCATGTCATGTGTACCAAGCCAGCGCTTTCCCAAATCATGCCTGCCAAGCCAAAGCCTGCTCAAGTCAGGTTTACCAAGTCGGAGCCCTCTCACATCATGTCTGCCAAGCCAAGGCCTGCTGACTTCATCCCTGTCAAGCCAGAGTCTGCTCACGTCATGTCTACTAAGCCACAGCCTGCACTCATCACATCTGCCAAGCCACGGCCTGCACCCGTCACGCCTGCTGCCCCAGGGCCTACTCACAAGATGGCCGCCCCAGGGCCTGTTCACAAGATGGCTGCCCTTCCAGAGTCTGCACCTGTCATGGCCACCCTTTCAGAGCCAGTTCACAAGATGGCCACCACACCAGGGCCACGGCCGAGATGGCTGCCACGCCAGAGTCCCCGGCCGAGATGGCTGCCACACAGGAGCCTCATCATGCCAAGGCCATTCCATCAGAATCTCGTCCCGTCATGTCTCCCCAACCCAAAGCAAGTGTTACCCGTCTCAGGCTGAAGAGACCCGAAGGGTAAATAGAACAGGCACAGCGCAATGTCTATAGAAAAGCAAGAGACACATGAATATGCTGCGAGCTCTGACGATGTTTAATGAACTCTGTATTCTTTCTTATTTGTCTCAGCATAAAACAGTAACATGACTTGCACATTCACTTTGAAGAAAAAGAACACAGTTATTAATCACAAAATTGTAAAGAATAAACTTCAAATGAAGTCAATATAAACTTCATGTATTTGGAAGTCCATGTATTTCTGTAATCCAATGGCATGTATATGTGAACAATACATTATATCAGGTATTCTAAATACTGTATAGCTGTAAACGATCACATTACATTCACAGATATTTCACTTTGTTTACTCACATATTCAGTTTACGTAATTGTAAACAAAACATGAAATCCACTGTTTACTTCTCCTTAAACAGGTCTGCCATTTTGTTTCATTTTGCGTTTCACATGGACGACGCCATTTTGGCTCTAACTCAACTAATGTTAACTCCGATAGGAAACGCATTAAACTCACATAAATTTCCTTATGTACTTACAATCCACATGTAAAACTCTTTAAACACACTTATGAACTCATTTGTGTGTACATGCTTGCGTATCTTTCGCTGTTTCTTTGCATATGTATTCACACATTACACAAGTTAATTACTGACTCTACGAAATTGCACAAAATAACCAGCTCATCAAAACAAACTGCATTTATCTGCACCCACATATATAAGGAAACCATCATGACTCATTTAATGTCATTTTAAGTGGTTAACAAACCATATTTTTCCTCACCTGTAGAAAAGCAAGAGACACATCAATATGCTGCGAGCTCTGATGATGTTTAATGAACTCTGACCCGAGCTGCGCAGTTCAACATCGCAAAAGCGCTAAGCGCCCTCTACAGGAGGTACGAATAATGACATTTTCAGGGTTAGCCCAAAAATACATTCGAGTCAATACTGCATTAAACAATATCACGTAACCTTGTTTCTCTTTCAACATTCGTTTTGACTTTTGAGGGGGGGGGGGGGGGGGACTTTTGATTTCGACCCTCTACACTCTCCCCTATTTTCTTAGATGGCTCCTGACATCAGAATGACCTTTGACCCATGTTATGTTGCTTTGATCTCTCTTCTTTTTTTTTAAACCCCACCTCAGTACCTATTATATAACCTATGACAGCAAGGATGAGTGGGCATATACTGGTAGTAAAGGGCATTTTCATGTGGAATGTATCACGGTGCAGACCAAAGAGCCTTTGCTTCTGCTCTCCAAGGCTGATATGATGGTTCACCCAAAGCATCATACGTAAACCTTTCACAGGGTTTTACCACTCTTTGTGTCCTTCTCACATTTCCTTCCACCCTGTCCTCTGTTTCTCTATCCATTTAATGTTCTACATCTCTGACAACTTCTGCTTCATTCCTTAGTTTCTCCTGATCTTTATCTGGCATCATACACCTTGGACTTGGAACAAATCTTTCAGTCTCCATGTGTTCTTGATCCAAATCTTGAACCTGGTTTTCCGGAGGATCACATCTTTCATCAGGACAGAATTCCATTGCCGTTGGATAAAGGTGAGAAGGGTTTTGGGTTGTTTGAGTTACAGGTTCACTCTCCATTGGTGGGATGGTCACAAATTTGTAGCAAGGTATGTTCTTACGAAGGTCATATCGGTAAGTATGTTCCTCCTCATCAGAGGCGTTTGATTCTGACTCATTCTCTGATTGACTTCTAACTTGCTTGCCGAAGACCTTTGGCTGTTCTCATTCGCAATCTGATATGCTTGTCTCATTCTGTCTTCCCACTGTTGTGTGAAAGCATGCTGATTTGAACTCTCTGTCTTGTTTTTCAGGTTAAACAGCAAGTCGACAGGCAGTCGGGGTGATCTGCCGTATAAGAGAAAGAATGGAGAGTAGTCAGTCGATTCATGCCTGGTGCAATTATAAGCATGCACAACATGAGGCAGGTAGTCTTTCCATTCCTTCTTTTTGTCCTCTTCTAGAGTCCTAAGCATTTGCAGAATTGTCCGATTTAGCCTCTCCACAGGGTTACACTGAGGGTGATATGGTGTGGTCCATGAGTGGGCTATTCCTGACAGCTGTTGTAATCTCTGAAACAGGTGGTTCTCAAATTCCTTGCCTTGGTGGAGTTTTTCAGGATACCCAAACCGAGGAATGAAGTCCTGGAAGATCTTCTCTGCAGCGGTTTTACCAGACTTATTTCTCGTTGGATATGCCTGTGCAAACCTTGTGAAGTGGTTGAGGAAGATTTTATTAACTAAAATATAAAGGAATTGTCTCCAAATTAATTTACTATTAGAGTTATGCAGTTCTACCCTATATGTCGCTGGGCAAGCACGTCCTATGTTGTTGTAGAGGCCATAGGTATGGAAAATAGACAACCCATATGATTATCCTATAGTCCTCACCAGCAGAGCCATATCTCATATTATTTTAGGGGCCTACTAAGAGGCCGTTAAGGAAAACCATCTGTTTCCCATGATAGTGTTTACCTTAGGGACCCCCCCAATGATTTAAGGTGACATGTTTTCGTGCAAAGACCACTATATAACGCTGTCCTGTACCAAGTAAAGATCAGTTCTCTATAGACAACTCGGCTTGATTGTCTCGGCAATAAAGTCTATCTTTTGGCATCAAAACCCAAGACTCGAGTAATTCTTTGACGGGGAAGAGGGGAAACCACAACATAATTGGCGTCACGAACAGGATTTCGAAAGGACAGCGAGGTGGACCACGGTGAGCCGACTCTGGACGAGCAACACAACAACTTGGCCAAAGGTAAGCAGTTTTGCTTATATAGTTAGGTTGTGTTGTTTTCCAGAGTTTGCTTGTGGTGAGACACTTTACATCCTTCTAAATTTATCGGACTGTAATAAATGGAGGAAAGAGTTGATAAATGAAAGAGGGGTTTTGATTCCAAAAGCACTAAATGCATGCATTGATCTGTATTTTCTGTTGAGTTGGACTTGAGGAGAACAGTGAATTCAGATTTTCATATTTAAGTAGAGTTAGATTAAAAGAGTTAAAAGAGAAGCGCTGGTAAGAAAGTCCTACAAGGGTAGGCAAAAGTCCTACAAGGGTAGGCACTGCAAGGGTTGCCTTTCCTTGAGTTAAGGTTATCAAGTGAAGACAGAGTGCAAACTTGTAAGTTTATTTATTAAGTCCTATGGATAACGCTCTGTTGGTGTTAGGAGGTTACAGAGGGCTGCAGGAGTAGGCAAAAATCCTGCAGAGTACTGCTTTTTTACTGTGTTGGGGAAAGTTTCAGTAAAAGAGCGAGTAGAACTGACAGGTCACTCAGGAAGAGTGTAGTTTATTTAAGTGCATGTGTGTGGTTGTATGAGCATGATTGATGTGTAACAGACTCTGTATCTTGTGAGCGGTGACTGCGGGCCCTCCTGTGTTTCACAGAGAGAGAGCGGAGTTGTCGCCTCGCTTGAGAGGAGTACATGAGCCCAAAATAAGGGACATAGTGTGAATGTATGAGCCCAAAAGAAGGGACAGTGTGAATGTATGAGCCCTGTAATAAAGGGACATGGATAAATGTGTACATGAGCCCCAGATGAATAAAGGGACTGGTACGAATGTGGAATGATACTTGCTTAAAAGTTTAATAATTGACTGAGAACTATTGTGTAAATTTAGCTTAAAGGAAAAGTGGCTGGTATTGCTGTTTGGTATTAGTTAAATGTAAACTGTTATTATTATATAAGCAGTAAAGGAGGCATTTTTATATTACTGATTGATTGAAAAAAAATTGGGAAAAAACTATTTAAGTCTAAGAGTTGTATTGTAAAAATATGGCTGCAACTCCTGTAGAACTTTTGGGATCTAAATATCCCTTAAGTAAAGAACTTATAGATAAGTTCTCCAAAAAATGGCAGAAAAGAACGAAAAAAATGATGACAAAATGGCCCAAAGAGGGAACATTTGATGTAAGCCTGTGTGAGGAAATGGAAACTTTGATAAAAAATTACAAGGCTAAAGATATGAGTCAAAAACAGAAAAAGAGAGAAGAAAAAAGGAAAATGGAACAAGAAGTGTTGTCTTTATTCAAAAAAGAAGGAGAAAACTTGCTGAGAAATATGAAACAGGCTAGGAAGATTTTAAAGGAGGTAGAGAGAGAAGCAAAAGAAAAGGGGGAAGTGTTTGCTGACCCCCCTCCTTATGGGGCCTCTCAAGGTCAATTTCCATTACTCAAAGGAGTGGTAGAAGTAACAGGAGAAATGCAGATGGAAGGAGATGTAGAATTGAGAGATGAAAAACGAATGGGGCCAGATGTTAGACCAAAAAGCAGGCAAACTTGGAGTGAAAATAAAAGTCCATACTTAGACTGTTATAAGCAAGTGCAGACAGCTTTGGAGGAATTAAAAACACAATATGAACAAAAACCTCAAAGTAGAAAGAAATCACTTGAACAGACAAAAAGGGTCGAAGAGGAAATTGATGTAGAAGCAAGGTTATTCGAAGAAGAATTAAATAGGAGAATTAAGGAAACAGAACAGTTTGTACAAGAAACAGATAAAGTATTGAGAAGCAGTGGATCATTAGAAGGTAAGGGGGAAGAAGGTGTAAAGGAGTCCTCAGTTGATGAAGGAAGGTGGTCACGAGAAGGTGAACAAGGACGGCTTAGACCGTTAACAAAACAACTTCCTATTCTAATAAAAGGAGCGCAAGGACAGTACATACCTTGGGCTTCACAGGACTTGGAGGGGCTAGTCACTCGCCTCCCGGACATGCACGAGGGGGCTGGGAAATGGATTAGGGTATTTGAAGAAGAAACTATGGGCAAACTCCTGGCTGTAGGAGACATCAAAGCACTCTTGGCAAAGATTATAGGGGGAGCAAAGATGGAAGAAATTCTTCAAGCATCTGGCTTAGAGAGAGCTGTGAACTCCCATTACATAGACGGGACTGTATATGATGTATTCCGCCCAGCCGTGTGGCAAGCACTACGTGCTGAATACCCGACTAGAGTCGACCCTAAAGCATTGAAGGGTGAACAGTTGGGGGAAACTGAAAATCCTGTCACATATGTTCAGAGACAATTGAAAAGATGGAAGCAAGAGACTGAGGGGAATCCAGAAGGAGACCCTCTAATGGCTACACTGTTCAGAAATGCTATAGTAGAAGCCATGCCACAAACTGTTAAAAGTAAGCTAGAGGATGTAGTTGGTTTGAACTCCAAAACGCACAAGGTGTTTTGTGATCATGTGTCTCATGCAGTGGAACTGTATAGGAAAAATGAACAAAAACTCTTAAACCAAGAGAAAGAACTACAAAGAAAGCTTACTCAACTGCAGCTTGAAGAATTGACAGCCAAGCACAAGAAAAAGGTTCAAGCCGCGGTAACGAAAGAAGAATCTAACCAAATGACTGTAATGCCTTCTGTAAATGCTTCTCATCCAGCTGTCCAGCCAACTCTGCCTGCAGCAACTCCTCCAAATGCAAACCAGGCCCCTTCCCCCATTGTCAATGTTTATGCTCAGCAGCAGGGGCCCCCCGAGTTGAGATGGAGGCCACAGCCACGGAGACAGAGAGGAGGAGGCAGAATGATTAATTTTCCTCCAGGGGTCTGCTGTGGGTGTGGGCAACCCGGCCACTACCGAAGGAATTGTCCAACTAATCCATGGCCACAAGCACCTGGAGCTGGAAGGGGAGCGAGTTGGCAGGCATCTGTCCATAGCCCTGTGAACCACTGGGGGAGCCCAAATCAAGAATGCTAGGGATGCCCAGAGAATCCTAAGGGGGAGAGGCAGCTTCCAATTTTAACAACCAATGCAACCCAAGAACCTGTATTAGATATTGAAATAGAAGGGAAAACAATACCAGTAATGCTTGACACGGGAGCCATGTATACTTGTTTAAAATCAAATTATGCCTCACACCTCCCCATGTCTGGGAAATTTGTAAAAACAGTAGGATTCTCGGGACAAACACAGCTAATTCCCATGTCAGCTCCAATCTGCCTAAAAACAAAAACCAAAAGTGTGACCATGCCTATCCTGATATCAAATCAGACTCCTATTAATTTGCTAGGAAGAGATGCATTATGCAAGTTGGGTTTAAAAATTTGGTGTTCTACAGATGGGGTGTATGTGGACATGATAGGAACTCAACTGATGATCTCTGAGCCAAAAGCAAATGTGTACTGGATAGGACAGATAGAGAATGACGTGAGGAAGACAATTGATAAGTGGGGTAGATTCATTGAAGCACAAATTCCTGAATCACAGATGCCCAAGTCAGAATTTCACTGTACAATGAAATATGACCCCATGAGAAAGGCAGACTTAGAAAAGAAATGGCTAGAAGGGACTAAAGAACAGAAAATTGAAATGATCTCCCAATTCATCATGATAGGTAAACAAGGAGCAGCCATGAAAATTGCTGAAAATGAGTTCATAAACAAATGGTTCGATGTAGATGATTCTGTGCCACATATATCTTTATATGTAGGGAAAAATTGGGAAGCAAAGGATTTAGGACCAATGATGAAAAAAGCTGCACAATGTGAGTGGGAGACTACAATAAATCCATTGATTTTCCATTCTGCTGACAAAAATTACATAAAAATCTTGTGTGGTACATCCTTGCTAGGTACGCCTCAGGAGATAGTCATTAATCAGAAACAACAAGTACAAATGATGTCAGCCCCAGGGCTAGAAAGTACCACTGCTAAACTTTTACAGGAAGCTGAACATCAAGTACCAGCTGAACTATGGTCGCAACATGAGACAGATGTAGGGTTAGTGAAATCAGCCTGCCCAGTACAAGTACAACTTAAGCCAAATGCACGCCTTCCTAGGAAAGGACAATATCCCTTGAGCCAAGAGGCCGAATCAGGTATAAAGGATACAATTGAAGGACTTGTCGCAGCCGGAGTGTTAATAGAAACCAACAGTTATTGCAACACTCCCATCTATCCTATACTTAAAGCAAACAAAACTAAATGGCGTCTTGTACATGATTTAAGAGCAATCAATGACATAGTAGAGGATAGGCCAGCTGATGTTCCTAACCCGCACACGCTGCTGACAAATGTTCCTCCTGACGCCAAATATTTTACGGTAATTGATCTTTGTTCTGCATTTTTCAGCATTCCAGTGGCAGAAGAAAGTAGATACCTGTTTGCATTTACATATGCGGGCAAACAATATTCATATGCCCGCTTGCCCCAAGGGTACAAACATTCGCCTCATATATTTAATCAGGTTCTCAAAGCTGATTTAGAAGACCTATTGCTAGATAGCACTTTGTTACAATATATGGACGATCTTATTTTGTGTTCAACATCACGAGAACAATGTCATAGGGACTCCATCAAAGTGCTTACAAAATTAGCACAAGGAGGTCATAAAGTATCTAAAACCAAACTGCAATATTGTCTGCCGCAGGTCGAATACTTAGGACGATTAATTTCATATGGCACCAAGGCTATAGCCCCAGCTCATTTAGAAGGCATAAGTAAAGCACCATTGCCACAGACAGTAGGCCAGATGATGACCTTTTTAGGGATGACAGGCTTCAGTAGTGATTGGATAGAAGACTATGCTATAAAAACAGCTCCATTGAGAGACATCATGAAGCAAGCAGGGCTGCAAAACACGAAAGCCCCATTAGCATGGCATACAGATGCCTTAATGGCATTTGAGTCAATTAAGAAAGATTTGCAAAAGGCACCTGCATTAACTACACCTGACTATACCAGACCCTTCCACCTGTACGTGGCTAATAGGGCCGACGGGTATGCATCAGCTGTATTAATGCAGGAAACCTGCAGTGGTAGGAAAAAACAGCCAATAGCCTACTATAGTACTAAACTAGACAATGTAGCGCAAGGATACCCACCCTGTTATCAACAAGGTCTTGCAGCTGTACATCAGGTATATGAAAAAGCAGCAAGAATAACTATGGGATACCCAGTTATCATTTACACGCATCATAAAACGGCAGAGTTAATTGAGCAAGGAAAATTTGTTTTGACTCCAGCCCGTGTTCTAGCGTATAATTTGCTACTTACATATCCTGATATTACTATTAGGAGATGCAATACTGTTAATCCAGCCGAATTAATTCCATTGGAGCATGAAGGTAAACCACATGATTGCGTAACCAATTCCTTAGCGTTCACCAGGTTACGTCCTGACCTTGAGTCTTTCCCAATTCCAGAAGCAGAAATTTCTTACTTTGTAGATGGATCCAGTTTTAGAGATCATTTGGGAATTCATACGGGATATGCAATAGTAAGAAAAGATGGAGATAATTTTGTGCCTGTAATAACTCAGCACTGCACACAGCCATGCTCTGCTCAATTAGCAGAATTAAAAGCCCTTACAACTGCATGTCAATTAGCAGAAGGACAAACAGCAAACATTTTTACAGATTCTGCATATGCTCATGGCGTGTGTCATCTTTTTGGAGCAGTATGGAAACAAAGAGGTTTTAAAAAGAGTGATGGAACCCCCATACAGCATGCTGAGCAGATAAGTCAACTAATTTCTGCTATGATGTTACCAAAACGAGTAGCAATCATCAAATGTCAAGCACACAAAAAAGGAAATGACTTTGTCATTAAAGGTAACAACATAGCAGACTCTGAAGCCAAAAAGGCCTCTGGGTGTCAGATAGCTATAATAGCTCCGGAAGTAATTATAGAACCACACCCAAGCCTAGATGACATTATTCGAATCCAACAGCAGGCAGGCCCATACGAGCAATCTATGTGGCATCAAAGAGGAGCAACAAAAGATTCTCAAAACATTTGGCGCTCACATGAAGGCCATATTGTAGCGCCCACCTCACTTTTGAACATCCTTATCCTAGATGCTCATGGGTTTGACCATTGTGCAAAGGGGGAGGTAATAAGGAAAATTAAACAACAAGGTTATTGGTCACCATATTTGTATGCAATGGTATCAGAATTTTTGTCTTCCTGTGAAATTTGTGCCAAGTATAATGTCCGGAAAGGGATAACAACGCCAATAGGGCACATACCCGTGCCTGAAGGACCTTTCAAACACTTGGTAATGGATTATGTGGATATGATAAAACGAGTGCAAGGCAAAAGATACATGCTTGTTGTTGTTGACAGATTTAGCCGTTGGGTAGAAGCAGTACCATCAGCAGATGAAGGGGCAGGAACGGTAATAAAATTTTTGACAAGAGAGGTGTTTCCCAGATTTGGAATCCCATCAGAAATAAGTTCAGACAATGGATCAGCGTTTATCCAAAAGACTTTGAAACAAGTGTTACAACACTTAAGAATAAAACAAAGACTAGGTTGCATTTATCATTCACAATCGCAAGGTCAGGTGGAAAAAATTAACGGGATTCTCAAGTCCAAAATCAACAAAATATGTGCAAGTACTAAACTTAATTGGGTCGATGCTTTGCCACTCGCACTAATGAGCTACCGCATGCAAACTAACAGAATTACGCATCTGACACCGCATGAAATGCTTACTGGTCGACCAATGCCTGTACCACACAGCAGAGGCCCGTACAAAGGACCCCCGTTAGAACAATTGCAAATGGAATTAAGATTGTATATGAAAAAACTAACTGCTATCCATAAAGCTATTTGTGTGCAGGAAAAAAGGAAAGAGCCGTGTGAGGAGACTGAGACCACCTGTCCAATTACCCCGGGAGATCTCGTCTATCTAAGGGTATTCCGAAGAAAATGGAATCAACCAAGAAGGAAGGGACCCTATAAAGTGACAGCTGCAACTCCAACAGCAGTCCAGGTAGAAGGAAGCAGCACCTGGTACCATTTGAACCACTGCACAAGAGTTCCTAAACTTAAAGTCAGAGAAAGCAGACCCGAAACAACCGAGCAAGAGAATCCGACGGTTAAGGACAAAGAAGGGCAGAATGGGGCAAAAGAAGTTGAACAAACTAAGAAGAATAATGACTCTGACAACATGCCTGATCATTCTATGCTCGTCACAACTTCAAACCACGATCAATGCCACGACTCCAAACCCCATAACTCAGACTCTCAACCACACTTCCCTTCCATCAACTTTTCAACCCTCCACGAGACCCAGTAACAACTCAATTTCAAATACAGAAGAACCAGGACTGTATGGAAAACAACGTAGAAACAGTGAAGAAACTTACAGCATGTATGAGAGTGATGATAAACTGGATGTTTTATGGGAGACTGCACAAAGCAATCAGTGGTACGAGTGGGCAACATTTACAGCAATGGAACTAAAGAAAAAAGATTGCCTATTCTGTTCTAAAACACCGATGAGCCAAGTAATAGTAGTCCCTAATCCATTCACTTATGAACTTTGTGCTGTATTTAACAGAAACTTTTGTCATTTAGGAAGAGACTTCAGACCTCATTGTCCAGCTGACTGCCTAGGCTCCCTAAGCAATGCTAAACAAAAACCCTTCTACAAGCATATACCTCGATTAAGAGCTAAATGTAGAAGCGTAAATCTAACCGAAGATTTGAAAATACAAGTTGATCAAGTAGAGATTCCACTATGGTACACCATAGACTATAGCAAAGAATATGAGTGCTTTGTTAACCCCACAGGGGTTGTAAATGTGGGACAATTCAAAGGGAAATGCAGTGTCGTTTGGAATTTAGATGCAACAAAATTTCGACATGTTGATGATTCTAAAGACTTTCCACCCCTTCGGGCATCAGGAATAAGGAAAGGAGAACAAATATGGCCAGCTAAAACCTGTAAAAACCAAACTATATCATTACCTAATGCCGACATATATAAAGACCAAACTATAGCATTAGCCGATTTCTTTTGGATTTGTGGGAAAAGAAAACTTTTATCTGTCTTGCCCCAGGGATGGAGAGGCAAATGCACTAGGGTACGATTAATACAAGAAATCCATATAATAGAATGGGATTCGAAATCCTCATTTGGGAGAAATAAAACAATTAATCACAGAGTAAAGAGAAATTATATACCAGATCCTAAAGTATATATAGATTCAATAGGTCAACCCAGAGGTATACCGAATCAATTCAAGGCACGAGATGAAGTCAAATCAGGTCTTGAATCAATATTCATTTGGATTTCGCAGAATAAAAATACAGAATGGATAAATTACATATATTACAATCAACAAAGGTTCATTAATTATACCAACGAAGCATTAATTTCTTTAGGAGAACAATTAGATGCAACCAGTAAAATGACATGGCAAAATAGATTAGCCCTTAATTGGATGCTAGCTGACAAAGGAGGGGTATGTGTCTTATTCGGAGACCAATGTTGTACCTATATCCCCAATAATACCGCACCAGAAGGAACATTTACAAAAGCCATGGCCAAACTTAAGGAATTACAAGTAGAAATGGCAACTAACGCTGGAAAAGACGAAAAAACATGGGATTGGTTAGATTTAAAATTAGGATCATGGGGAGCATGGCTAGCAAAATTAGGAATACTCTTGGGAGTGACAATCGGCATAGGAGGATTACTATTTTGCTGTATACTACCATTGTTAAAATCTCTAGTTATCAAAGCCACAGTTAAACAAATGGACATGTCAAGGCATCAAGATGATGAAAAAAAGAATCTGACTCAACATGAATGTTATCAGGACTTGCTTTACAAAACTGCTTTGCAATTACATCTGGCAGATGAGATTTCAACTTCTTCTGACGATGAATAAGACAAATCCATCTGTGATCTACATTTTTATATTATATGTGTTTTATTTCAATATCAGATGATACGTATCCTAGGTTGATTTCTCTTGTTTAGTATTATTCCTATGTACTCTTATTTTCATTGTTCTATATGTATTCTACATAACTGTGATAACCACAGGCAAGGCCGAACCAACTGCACGCACATGCTTCAACAATCTATGTGAAATGGAAAGGTATGTTAAGGTGGCAGGGTCTTTTACTCCCTTCTAGCCAAAAGTTAAGGGGGGAGATGTTTGGCCCTGACATCTTCCGGAATGCCGTGGCATGATTTAGTTAATTGATAATGAAACATAGTGACTTTATTTTTGTCACTGAGTAGTAATTACTGAGAGGCTGGATCTTGACGCAGCACTCCGGAGAGGGTGAGACGTAAACGTCTCAAAGGGGGAATATGAGGAAGATTTTATTAACTAAAATATAAAGGAATTGTGTCCAAATTAATTTACTATTAGAGTTATGCAGTTCTACCCTATATGTCGCTGGGCAAGCACGTCCTATGTTGTTGTAGAGGCCATAGGTATGGAAAATAGACAACCCATATGATTATCCTATAGGCCTCACCAGCAGAGCCATATCTCATATTATTTTAGGGGCCTACTAAGAGGCTGTTAAGGAAAACCATCTGTTTCCCATGATAGTGTTTACCTTAGGGACCCCCCCAATGATTTAAGGTGACATGTTTTCGTGCAAAGACCACTATATAACGCTGTCCTGTACCAAGTAAAGATCAGTTCTCTATAGACAACTCGGCTTGATTGTCTCGGCAATAAAGTCTATCTTTTGGCATCAAAACCCAAGACTCGAGTAATTCTTTGACGGGGAAGAGGGGAAACCACAACATGGTCTACAAGCAGGACAAAATACTCATAACCACCCTTGCTTGGCTCAAGATGCAAGTAATCCACACTCACCAGCTCAAATGGGGAACTGGATGTAATGGAACCCATGGGTGCTCTTTGATGAACATGTGGATACTTTTGTTTTATACAGGCACACTTTGTGGTTACGTACTCCTCAATCTCCTTCTTCATCGAGGGCCAGTAGAAGTGTTCACAAGCAAGATGAAGCACTTTCTCGACCCCAACATGTCCCATTTCATTGTGCAACTCTTTAAGCACCATTGCTCTAAACTCCGGAGGGAGAACTGCCTGCCTGTGCTGTCCTTTTTTTCGATACAAAATTCCATCCTCCAACTCCAATTTTGTCCGCACAAAGAGAAGTTGCCTCGTCTCCTTCTTCATGGGACTCTTGTCTCACCGATTGCTGGGTCATCTCGTTGGGCTGCTTTAACTTTTTTAGAGGTGACTGTAAAGTTACTGTCCTCAGTGAACATCATCTCTTTACTTGGATTGTTGAGCTCTAAGGCAGCAACCCAAGGCACATCACTGTCAACCACAGCTTTACTACCCTGCCAAACAGCAGACACAGTTTCAGGTGATAATGTTTCGATGTGTTCACCCATGATGTCTGTCAGTTCCAAAGGGTGCCTAGACAGTGTATCGGCATCAACATTAGCCTTACCCGGTCTGTATTTAATGTCGAAGTGAATGTCCGCTAGCTCACCCACCCAGCGCTGCCGCACCGCATTCAACCTTGCTGTGCTGAGGACATAGGTCAGTGGATTATTATCGGTGTGAAATGTGAATGTTGGAGCATAGTAGAGATAGTCTCTGAATTTATCACAGATGGCCCATTTGAGTGCCAAAAATTCCAGTTTACCCGAGTGTAGATGGTAGTTCTTTTCCACTGGTGTTAACGTGCGGGACCCATACCCAGTGACACAGAGTTTATTGCCCTGTTGTTGATAAAGCACAGCCCCTAGACCTGCATTGGAAGCATCTGTGTGTAATACAAAAGGTAGGTCAAAATTTGGGTAAGCAAGCACTGGGGGACTCGTCAAAATGTCTACAAATTTGGAAACAACACTCCGATGTTCTGCAGTCCAAATGACTGGGGTTCAGTTGTCCTCTTTCTTTTGAACTTAATGCCCCTCGACGATTTAGAACCTGAGGATTTTGTGTGCCCTCACTTGTCCCAGGAGGCCTTTGGAGAAGCTCAAAGAGTGGCTTGGCCAGTCTGGAAAAGTCTTGGATATAGGACCTGTAATAGCTTAGAAACCCAAGCAGTGCCTGCAACTCTCCTACTGTGCAGGGTTCTTTGTTTTTCAAGGCCCAGACAGCTTCTCCAGTGTTTCACCGTCTGCCGCTGCTCCACGGCCCAGGTCCACCAGTGTTGCCCAGGTCCACCAGTGTTCCACCGTCTGCCGCTGCTCCACGGCCCAGGTCCACCAGTGTTCCACCGTCTGCCGCTGCTCCACGGCCCAGGTCCACCAGTGTTCCACCGTCTGCCGCTGCTCCATGGCCCAGGTCCACCAGTGTTCCACCGTCTGCCGCTGCTCCACGCAGAACCTGATTTTACCAAGTACGACATGTTCCTGGATCAACATCTTTGTTGACCCTGGAACAACATGGTGATTAACCAATCAAATTTGAAAAAACAGTTTATAGTTTTTGTGAAGTTTAGGCTTACAATCAGTGTTTGGTGCTTGTACATCAGTGTTATTCATCTATCATTTCCTCTGATTTTAGGGATTACTCATGGGTAAGATTAGGTTTAGGTGTAGGGATGTGGTCAAGATTAAATTTTTGGATTAAAATGTTGTTCCAGGGTCAACAAAATATGTTGACCCAGGAACACATCTAACTCAGCAAAATCAGGACGTGCGCTGCTCCACGGCCCAGGTCTTCCAGTGCTTCACTGTCTGTCAATGATCCACGATCCAGGTCCACTTCCTCTGCATGGACCTGGTCCTCCGTCCCACCCTCTGTTCCCCCACTCTCCTGGACTGTTGTTTCTCGAGTGCCAGGAGTCGCTCCTAGAGGGGGGGATTCTGTAACGCCATGCCAGCAGAGGGAGCCCTTGCCCATGTACTGACTGTTTCCGCTTCCTCTGCTGCTTCTATGGTTACTTCCTGTTTGGTGGCCATATAAGGAGGGTCATGCCAAACAGGCCTTGTGAAGTATTGTTTTGCTGATGCGGACTCTACCAAGCGTTTATCCTGTTTTCATTGCCTCGTTTATTGTTTCATTGCCATTGCCATAGCCATTGTCTTGTTTCTTTGTTATTTTCATTGTTTTGTTTCATTTGTTACTTTGGACTTCCCACTGGTATTTTGACCTTTTGCTGGCTTTTGGAATACGCTTTTGTCTTGCCCTGGATAACACTGTTTGTTTGGTGATTGACCCTGCCTGTTTCACTACCTTGTGTTCTAATAAAGCTCACACTGGGATCTATCCACGCTGTCTGTTGAGTCCCATTAAAATTTGACATGTAAATTTGTGTTTTGTTTGTGGTTCTTCTGTGTGTTTTCAGTTTTACTGTATCATGTGTTATACTGTATCGTGTGTCCTGTGTTTAGGAGCTTCTCCAGGTTTCTGCTGATACCAATATAAGTGACTGTAGCGTATCCCAATGTCAATCTGACACTCTATTGTAGCTGTTTGACCCTGTTGCACAGTTTTAACATCAGGTTGAGTCAGAGTGATTCCTTTGGATTCTAAAGAAGAGAAAATAAAGTCAATTAGTGTTTAAAACTACATCATATACTTCTAAAAGAACACCAATACCAGTCTTACCTGGAATAAAAACTGCAATGGTCCAGATGAAGATGATGATGTTGTGTAAAAGAACGCCGGTAGAACAGGACGGTAGAACAGTCTGAAGTTCACATCCGAAGCATGGCAAAGAGCCTAGAGGACGCAGTGTCTCGTTCCCTTCTCAGGGAACCAAGGTTACATACGTAACCTGAGACGTTCCCATTCGAGGAACTCGAACTGCGTCCTCTAGGGGGCGATATGGGGAACGGTTATACCCATGCTGCCATGCTGAGGGGAGTGCCTGTCATCATAGAGGCGAGCACTAAGTACCAACTCCCTAAGCTTTAAGGGAGTTGCCCCTGAGATGTAGTGACGGCTGTCAGTGACATATCCCCTACAGCCAGAGCCTGGGCTGCATACCCCAACTTACCTGCAAGGATCAGAACACTGGACCCGGGGTAGAGCCTCAAGCTTGGAAACCGAGGTATTCCTTTAAGGGGATACGGCCAAGTGCCTAGGATTACCTAGGCTGGCCTGTCACCCAGGAGCTACCACAGCTCTGCAAGGTTCCCTCAGGAGCCATATTACAGAACGCAAGTGTAACTCCCTGCTCAAGAAAGGTTGAGCGTAAATAAAGAGCGCGCTGGGACTAGCGCGTGCAATACCGTTCCTTTAGCCTGGCAGATGCTCTGGAGTGGGACCCAAGGAGGCCGGGGTTCTAACCATCTCGAGAAAGGGTACGGGCAATAGCGCGTGAATCCCTTACCATAAAGGATTTTAGAATGGACGCAGAACTCTGGTGCATTCCATACCACAGTGTGGATTTTAGAAAAGTGCCCAAAGGTTCGTGTACGCACTTACCATATACATGGATTTGAGAAAGCGCCCGAAGGTTCGTGTGGGCCTTACCATAAGAATGGATTTTTAGACGTACCGTTGAGAAACGGTGAAATAAGAAGACCCTCAGAGTGAGGGGAGCATTGCCGGCATAACAAGGCTCTAAGGGGAAGGCAGAAAGGGCGAATCTCAGCTGCCTAATATGGCAATGCTCAAAGCAAACCCTCGAAGGGAGGGGAGCATACTATGCCAAACAGACAGTAGCCGCCGCTATCTGTCTAATAAAACTGCCATAGAGCCGATACACTTAACCAAAAAGAGAAGGCAGTGTATCGGGACAGGCTTCTACTCCCGGGGTGACGGGAGGAACACCTGATTCCCTCAGGGGGGATGAGCTCTCAGTAAACCCTTTCCATAGAAAGGGGAGCATCATCGCGCCCTGTAAAGGAGGCCCTGGAAGAGATCTGATCACGGAGATCTTTCTCTAGATTTGATCCCAGCGATCAGTTCCTTTGGCTTGGGGGGAAGGCAGTAGGGCAGTGCTCAAAGCAAACCCTCGATAGGAGGGGAGCATACTGCGCCAGGCAGACAGTAGCCACCGCTATCTGTCTAATAATACTGCGATAGAGCCGATACATTCGACCAAAATAGAAGGCAGTGTATCGGGACAGGCTTCTACTCCCGAGGGACGGGAGGAACACCTGATCCCCCCAGGAGGGACGAGCTCTCAGCAAACCCTTTCCGTAGAAAGGGGAGCATCGTCGCGCCCTGTAAGGGAGGCCTTGGGAGAGATCTGATCACGGAGATCTTTTTAGATCTGATCCCGGCGATCAGTTCCTTGGCCTGAGGGGAAGGCAGTAAGGGCGAACCTTAGTTGCCCGATAGGGCAGTGCTCAAAGCAAACCCTCAATGGGAGGGGAGCATACTGCACCAAGCAGACAGTAGCCGCCGCTATCTGTCTAATAATACTGCCAAAGAGCCAATACATTCAACCAAATTAGAAGGTAGTGTATCAGGACAGGCTTCTACTCCCGAGGGACGGGAGGAACACCTGATCCCCCCAGGGGGGACGAGCTCTCAGCAAACCCTTTCCGTAGAAAGGGGAGCATCGTCACGCCCTAGGAAGAGATCTGGATCAGATATGACAGGGAGCCACCTCTATAAGACTACACAAAGAGCAGTAGCGTCCCCAGCCCTCGGGCTGTGTTTTGAGTATTCACTTAAGGAGGCATAAGCCATTCTCACCCCACACAGACCTGTGCTTACCATCTCAATGGAAAGCATGGGCCCAGCTCTATCAAGGCCCGCAGAACCTTGAGAACAAGGGCCAAGAATGTAGCCAAAGGCTCCTCGGAGCACCCAGAGAGTTTCCGCAGAAATTACTCTGACTCGTAAGATGGTGAAACATAGCGTGATCAAGCCCACTCCTTGGAGGGGCGACTCGCTGGATCACCAAAATGGCATGAGAATAGGTCTGTATGAAAAAGGTGGAAACCCAGAAACAGAAGGCCCCTCAGGGCGGGACGCAGATAGAGGGTCTCAGCCAGGTGGCCTAGGTCCATGTGTCTATCCAAGGATGTCCAGGAGCTTCCTGCGAGAAAAGACTTCCGAAGAGCTTACCTGGAGGTAGGACCATAGCCCTAGATGTAGTGCTGTAGTGGGGACCTGAACATTTCCCAATCGATATGCCAAAGGCAGATCCAGGCAAGCAGACCATAACCATGGTTGAAGACCAGAGGGGGGTGCTCGAAGAGGACCTACCAAAGGAAACACACAAGACAGGTCCCAGAAATACAGCATGGTTAGACACATAATAAGGGATCATACTCACCCCACCGTGGTTCCCACGCCTGACTCCAGTTACCGGAAAGACCTTCTGAGAAACTGCCCAGACCATCATAGTGGGTCATCTACTTATAACCCTAACAGGGGAGATAACACAATCTAGGCAGGGGCTCAGGGAGACCACTGCTTAAAAACCCTATAAAGGGGAGCAATCACAGAGTTAACAGAAAAGGGAAATCAACCAAGAATGACCTGACCACAAAGAATGGGCTGTCTACCTACATCCCAGGCAGGGGAGACAGCACTTACCTGGCTAAGAGCTCAAAGAGACCGCTACTTAGAAACCCTAGGAAGGGGAGCGATCACCGAGCTAACACCTGGCTATCCTCAGATAGACAGCTCTATGAAAAGGGACAGGTTAATACACAGCTAGCCTCAGATAACTGCACTTAACTACATAAATAATGGAAAAACTATAACCATCCTCAGATGGCTATACTATCCTCTTTATTTTCTGTCCATACCCCCGAGTATGGCAGAAAATTAACACCACAATCGCAATGCGCAGCATATGTTCAACCCCCTCGGGAGCTGAACACGCTCCGCCCACGCGCCAGATTCCCCCGGGAACCAGGTGGAACGGAGCCGCCACCGCGAATGGTTGTTAATGTCCGAGAGGCGAACATACTCATGCAAATTCGGGTATAGAGAAGACTCACCTCCCTCCTTTGCGAATGCATCGTGATGAGCACATCCAGTTCCCTCGCGAGCTGGACGCACTGCTCCCGACCACACACACACAGCCCGCGAGCTTCATGCAAGCAGCCAGTCCTCCTTGCTCCTTACCACGCATCGTCACACGCGAGCCGTAATAAAACATTTGGTGAGAAACATGCACTCAATTCGAGCTTTTGGTTACAGACAAAAGGTCAGTGAAGACGAAGAAGAGACCGTCCTGTTCTACCGGCGTCCTTTGTACTATGGTCGCACCGGTAGTGATGCGCCGGCAGCGACGAGTCGCGCCGGAAGTGACGTCATAGGCTGTAGCCGGCCAACTCTGTTGATGTTTTTGTATGTAGACTTCAGACACGGGTCACGCAGACGGCATTCCCCATAGCGCCCCCTAGAGGACGCAGTTCGAGTTCCTCGAAAGGGAACTTCCTCTCTCTCCACCTCAACCCCACAAAATCACACTGCTGGTGTTAGTGAATTACTGGACGAGACTTCAGAACCTTTTCTTTCATGATTTTATGCAGGTCTCCATTACAATGTTAGATACAGTTATTCTTCCAGTTCTACTCTGGTACTGCATTGCTACAACACAAAAATGACAAGACTTGTGTAACGTGAGCAGTAGTGATTCATGTAGTCATAGAGTTGTGTTGTGAAGGCAAGGCTCAATCTGGAATTTGTCAAGGCCAGAGCAAAATTTTAATGATGGCAAACAGTCCAGATCCTGATGAAACAAAACATCCTCAAACCATCAGACTAACATGTGTTTGACTGCTGCTATGAGGTTCTTCTTATGAACTGAAGTGTTTGATTTCTGCTAAACATAATAGCAGGAACATCCAGTTTCTTTCTTTCTTTTTTTGTTTTTTTTTTTGATAGTAACATGCATTGCAATATAGTGATCTACAAACAAGAGTGATTGAGTTGATTCACACCCATCAGCAGCTGCAGTATCTCTCATCTGTATCAGTACAGTCAGTGTGACTCTGACTGATGGAGGCTTTTGTACGACTCTTTATCACTGTGTGAACACATATTTACTGTTTGGATAGTGTACACTCTGACAGTAATAATCTCCTGTATCTTCAGTCTGGACTCCACTGATGGTCAGAGTGAAATCAGTGTCAGATCCACTGCCACTGAATCTAGATGGAGTTCCAGTGTAACGGCTTGTTGCATCATATATGAGGAGTTTAGAAGTTTCTCCTGATTTTTGTAAATACCAGACTAAACGATTATCGTTGTACACTCTACTGCTGGTTTTACAGTTTATTCCAATCACTTGTCCTGGTTGAGCTGCTATTATTGATGGACTCTGAGTTACAGTGTACTGTCCTCTACATTCTGAAATAAAGAGAAAATAACAATAATAAAAAAAGACAAGAATTAAAATGTATATTTCACATTTCAAAAGAATTAGTGTTTTAGGAGTACTACAAACCTTGAGCAAACAGTGTGAGTGTCCAGATGAGGATGATAATGTTGTTCATTGTTGTTGTTTTGTCTTGTGTGATGATGAAGATTCTGTTCTGTTCTGCTCTCAGTCATGAAGTGTTAAACTCACAGCACTATAAACACTTTCATGCAAAGTGTCTCTCTATGTAAATGATTTTCATACACAGAACAGGCAGCTGTCAGTCTCAGACCACAGATGAATTTTCAATGCGTGTTCATATTCTACAAAACATTCAAAGTTTTAATAATTAGTGATGAATGTGAACTACAGAAATTAAAAAGACACTATCAACAGTGAGGGTTTGATTATTTTACTGGGTTGATAATAAACAATAATATTAACGATCATCTGAGTTCCAAAACCATTTTCTTACATGTTTGATACAAAACTAAAAAATTAAAGTGATATTCCTATCTTTAATAAATAAATTATTTTGTGTGCAATTTGGTTTTATGAATATATTGTGCTCTTGATGTCTGTCTGAAAAATTAAGTAGCAAGACACATCAATCAGAATCTCTGCATCCAACAACAGAGAGAGGAGAGAAATGAACACATCATCTACATGGGCGCTATACTTACACATACACTCCCTGACAAAAGTCTTGTCGCCTATCCAAGTTGTAGGAACAACAAATAATAACTTTGCTTCTAGTTGATCATTTGGAATCAGAAGTGGCTTATATCAAAGGCAAAGGCCTCTAGATTACGCCTATTTTGCCAAAATAAAATCTTATCATGCCATGATTTTTAATTATTTAATTAGGACAGAAAGGTCAGACTTTGCTTAGACAAAAGTCTTGTCACTTAACAGAAATAATGTACAGTACAGAACATAAAGTCATGGTGCAGTGGGAAAAGAATTAATATTGTGTATGACTCCCATGAGCTTGGAGGACTGCATCCATACGTCTTTAGGGGCAGCTGGGCCTAATGGTTAGGGAGTCGGGCTTGTAACCAAAAGGTTGCGGGTTCGAGTCCCAGGTCCGGCAGGGATTGAAGGTGGGGGGTGTGAATAACCAGCACTTTCTCCACCCTCAATACCACAACTCAGGTGAGTCCCTTGAGCAAGGCACCGATCCGCCAACTGCTCCCCGGGCAGGCTGCCCACTGCTCCGGGTGTGTGTGTGTGTGTGTTTGTTCACTACTCACTACTGTGTGTGTGCACTTGGATAGGTTAAATGCAGTCACCATACTTGGCCACATGTCACATCCTTTCCTTCCTTTTCCTTCCTCAGCAATGACTCAAATAACTTATTAATAAAGTCATCTGGAATGGCAAAGAAAGCATTCTTGCAGGACTCCCAGAGTTCATCAAGATTCTTTGGTTTCATCTTCAATGCCTCCTCCCTCATCTTACAATGTTCATGTCTGGTGACTGGGCTGGCCAATCCTTGACCTTGACCTTCTTTGCTTTCAGGAGCTTTGATGTGGAGGCTGAAGTGTGAGAAGGAGTGCCATCCTGCTGAAGAATTTGCCCTCTCCTGTGGTTTGGAATGTAATGGGCAGCAAGAATGTCTTGATACCTCAGCCTGTTGATGTTGCCATCCACTCTGCAGATCTCTCGCACGCCCCCATACTGAATGGAACTCCAAACCATGATTTTTCCTCCACCGAACTTGACTGTTTACTGTGTGAATCTTGGGGTCCACGCGGGTTCCAATAGGTCTTCTGCAGTATTTGCAATGAATGGGATGCAGTTCAATAGATGATTCATCGGAAAAATCAACCTTCTGCCACTTTCCCAGAGTCCATCCTTGTCTTCTGTTTAATGCTGGTTTCTGAGCACTAATTCGGCCATTGAGACCACTGCGTGAGAGAATTCGACAGACTGTTCTTGTAGATACAGGGGTTTCTGGTGACCAGTTGTTATGGAGCTCTGCTGCAGTTGAAAAAGGGTTGGCCCTGGACTGTCGAACCAACAAACGGTCCTCTCAAACAGTTGTTTTACGGGGTCTGCCTGACCTGGGCCTGTCATGAACTTCACCAGTTTCTTCAAATCTTTTTCTTATCCTCTCCACTTGACGTTTAGATACATTAAAGATGTCTGCCACCTCAGCAGGAGACTTGGTCTTCAGGCTCTTGATGATCAGCACTTTAGTCTGTGGTTGAATCTTTGGCATGCTGTCAGGTCAGGATGCATTTCAAATGAAGGTTGGGTGTGCTGGGGTTCTTCTTCTACACACTTGCGAATGTGTTAATTACAGTATTTGTCACAGGTGATGCTATAATCTGTGATTGGTTGAATCCTTTAAAGATGTGACAAGACTTTTGTCTAAGCAAAGTCTGACATTTCTGTCCTAATTAAATAATTAAAAATCACGGCATGATAAGATTTTATTTTGGTAAAATAAGTGTAATCTAGAGGCCTTTGCCTTTCATATAAGCCACTTCTGATTCCAAATGATCAACTAGAAGTCAAGTTATTATTTGAGGCCTTGAGACGAAGAACCATACAAGTCCATATTTTCAAATTTTGAGTAATAAGATTTTTTTCATTTGGATTGTGAACATTATATTATATATTTTTATTTTACTTGAAAATAGACAACAAAAGCTTCTCAATTCTAAGGAAATAACATTTTTCAGTGTCAGTATTAAAAATCAAAAGTTATTGTGATTTATATTTCTGAAATGTGGAAGAACGGTATATGTCCAGTTAGTGTGGAATAACAGTATAACTCCAGTTCATCATATCACTTTAAACCACTAAAGATCTGATTCCTTTATCTTAGTTTTAATACAGTAACAGAAACTTCAGGTTAATATTAAGCATTTCTTTCAAGTTTATTATTATTATTATTATTATTTAAAAACAGAAAATACAGTATGAACAATGTATAATACATAGACATTCTTACAGTACAGGCAATAACAATGAATTATTAACAAAAAACAATATATAAATAAATAAATAAAAACAATAAATACAATGCAGACATACATCATAGCTAAATATTATACAACATATCATAAGGTATACAAGATAAACTACTAAGCTAAACTACTATGATTCATTTTACACAATATATTATACAATATACCCCACCTTACCCTGCATATGGCCTACACATACCAGTCTACTCTTCACATTCTAGTGTCTCATAAAATGCTTGGGCCTCCACTGGCATGTAGTCTAGCATTGACATAAGGTCATGGTACTTCTCCTTCTTGACGGGGAGTGGGTCCTCGTAAGCTCGAGCATATGTGCTGGAGAACAAGGGAGCTGGAGGTGGTTGATTCTTCCTCTGTTTGGTGATCAGCCAGGTCTTCCATCCCTCATAGAGACTGTGGCTCATTTTGGTATGAATATACCATGGATCAGCAGCTGAAATTAACATTCAATAAAAAATTCAAAGATTCTACCTTACCTACGCACATATTCCCAACACTGTTAATATAAAAAAATCAACTCTTTTTAGTTTTTTACCTGTCACTTTCAACCACATCATGGATGTGATTAGTAAGCCAGGTGGACGCTTTAGTGTTGAGTCAGGGAGCTGCCTGAAGTCTGCACATGCCATCTCTATGACTTTGAATGGATGCTGTTGCCTGGCTCCACGGATCATCTCAGCAACATTGCTGGGGGTGTAGAGTGTGGACACCTTACGCCTCTTCTCCAGTGTGGCAAAGGAACGGTCACAGGGAAGGAAGGAGTGACCAGATACCATGAACTTCTGCTCTATCTGACTGAAGTACCGTCTGGACACGAGCAGGGCCATTAGGTTTAGGACTCGCCAGTTGTTGTTCTGCCCACAGCATCGGTCACTATAGATAATGAGCTTCCGTTCCTTTGCATGGACAAGGGGAGCAAAAGATGTTTCTACCCACTTCAAAAGACAGCTTGCTACCTCAATGGAACCTCTGTGAGCGATGCCCTCATGCCAGAGGCACATTGTAGGAGGATTGTCAGTGCCCATCTCCTGGATACAAAGGTTGTAGTTGGCCAACTGCCGTTGATAGTACACGTTGGAATGTGTCAGGTTTGGTGTGTACACTACCCCCTGCATGTCAATACAAATGACATGGCAGTCTTTATTGGCTTTGGCCCACTCTGTGTCAGCCTGCAACTGGGTATATGCTTTTTCAGCTTTACGGTGATGAAGCTCACTTTCAGTTGCAATCTTCAGCCTTTCTCCATCTGTTGTTGCAGCTGTTAATTTTGAGAACAGGGCATCACATTTTGCACAGGTGTCACTTCTTGGCTGCCCAAAACTGAGGTTCTGCTGCTTGAAGATGTCCCTGTAGAGCCAGAACTTTGCAGTAGATGATGGATTATTTTCCTTGTAGAGGCGATACATGCGGAGCAGGTTTAAATCAGGGCTCAGGTACTCCCTCTCCACATCTCCCTTCATCCGTGAGTAGTGGTTCGGTTGGCGTGGGAAGCTCTGGATATGCTCTCTTATTCCCTCTCTCACTGCAGGATGAATGCTATGAGGCCTAAGAAAAATACACAACTCATGAACAAGGGAAATATATTATGTTGGTCCTTTTTTGGCATAATTGCATTTTTTTCTGCATTATAGATGAGAGCATGTGGTCCTTCAAGACTTCTTAATGACTCACCTGTTCTTATGTTTTCCTCTTAAGTCCTCTAATGGAGATCTGACCTCAGCTACCTGCTCTGTTCCCTCAGACTGACTGCCTAACTTATCTTGAATAACCTTTTCAAAGATAATCAACTTTAAGTATAAATATGTTACAGGCAATCTATTAAATTGCCTTAAATTAAATCTATTAAAATCATGTAATAAGAAGCATGTAATAAAAAGTTAACGAAAGGAAATCACTAGGCTATATAAAACTTGCCTGTAGGCGACTGTTGGTCAGTTGAAAGACTGACATAAATGTGGCCTTACAAACAGCAAGTCTCTGCCCTGCTTGTTGCACATGGTACTTAAAGGTGTACTTTCTTTTGAGAACCTCAGTGTCAGGCCCACGTGGTCGTCTGCGACTCACCTTGTGCTAGAAGTAAAAAGACATTTACCATAGCTAAGCAGGCTAGCCATCATGTATAGCTGTCAAGTTAGTGTCATTATTTACATGAGAGGGCTTTGGTTAGGAGAATGAATAAGCATGTGTATGCCTTTTAGGGCAACAAAGCACTTTGGTCTGTAATGCAATTGGTGGTATACTTGATGCCCATCATCCTTCATCCATTCTCACAAACCTTAACATTTACAGGCTCATGTGAACTCATGTCTTAGTGGATTCCAGGTATAGGGGGCCTACAGTAGTCTTGGCCTATGTGGTGACTATATGATATTAATTTAACATGTAGTGACAAATTGCAAGGCTAGATAAAATACCTAGGCTACTTTATAGCCTAGCCTAAACCAGCAAAAAAAGAAAAACAAAATAAATATACATATAAAAAGAACACAATCACTTCAATAAGGCTATTTACAAAGGGGTGCCAGGCAAGAGTAGAATCACCCAGAAGGACTACAATAGCATAACTATAACTGGTCTAGCCACACACACTATCTAGAATACTATAATTGGAATAGCCACACACATATAGCTATATATTATACCATAGCCTATTATACCTACAAATTACAGATACACAAGATACATCACATGTATAGGCAATAGTCCACTACAAAATGCAACACTTAATGTCACTGCACACACCCACTAAAGGCACCACTGCATGCAGCACTGACTTGGCCAAAGCAGACACCGCAAGAAAATAAATCAATAAACAAAATTTATAACACTAATAATACAGCGTATTATTAAGTAGGGAAAAAAACATTGGCTACAACTAGCTCCTGTTAAAGTTCGCTCGTGCCTAAAACGGCCACAGACTGCGAGGCATATTATTTTATTTGCATTAGCCTACATCTGTGAGAAGACAGCATCAGGTGACTCACTAAACCTGATCATGCAAAATGAAACCAAGTGCATCCCCAGGTCCCCCAGTCACATACTGCTGACAATACGGTCATGAACTTACCTGCTCCAAACTAGAAAGAATGATGGCCTGCTGCCTCTCATAAGAGACAGCATAAAACTCTGTGAATAGCTGGAGTTTTCTCTCATCTGTCAGGCTTGCACACTGCCGAGGACATGTCTCCTTGCACACCTTGCCCTTAACAGAAAAAGTCACATTATCGTTTTTAGCTGTAACACTTCAGAGCTATTAGCAGAGTTACACTGCAGACATATGTGGCGTAATCTGGGAAAACCCAACACATGGTGATATTTTCGCATTTTTAGATATAGATATCACATGAAAGCTGGGTTCAAGCCCTTTCCAAAACTGTTTTTATTTTGAATTTCGAGAAAAACGGGTTTAAAGTTTCTCTTCCACTTCTAACGGTCGCGGTCTGTCAGGAGCGCTTTATTGTATCATTACACAAACACACTTACCCTGAAGAGGACAGTTTTCCGTTGTTTATCATGATGGGCATAGTCTCTGAACTTTGATCACTTCTTGTATGTTTAGATAGCTCCAATAGTGCACCTTGTCGTTTATTTAGAAAAGCTGGCGCAGCGCACCTGTGTATATACTACTTCAAACTGTTCTCGCGCTCCGCCATCTCACGATATAAATAAATATATAAACAAATAAACTCTGCTTGCTGTACTTTACACAGGACTGGCGGGAAATATGAATGAATACAGCTTTATTATATATGGTATGTGGTTTATTTTGATAGGTTAACTGTTTATGCGGTGTTTAGCGCTCCTCAGCGCGTTCAGAGAGAGAGAGAGAGAGAGATCACATCACATATACGGTTCTTCCACTCACCTCTTTCGGTGGATTTTTCCCTGGTTTTTGTTCTCCTCTTCGAGTCAAATATGGTTTTCCAGCATCCCTCAAAGCCTTCCTTACTCTGTCCTTCCATTTGGTCATGTCGGCTCTCTTTTTTTTGCCGAGGTTTTGCCTTTTAATGTCCGAAGTGGACATGACCGCAAGCGGCATCTCCATTCTTCTTTGTGGACATAAACGGTTTTTCCGCGTGACGCTATTTTAACGTTTAAAATGCGGACTCTTGGTCGCGCGAAAATATCCCCAAACTGTTTCTGTATACAAAGTTCACACATACAATTAATGTCACATGGTTATCTCATTTTTTGTTTTTTTGGACTTATACGGTTGTTCGTCGCACACACTCATTTGTTGTTCCTACAACTTCACTGTAAAAACTCCAACTTGCAAATTGTTCACTCAGTTTAAAAATGTAAGTCAAGTGGACACATTTTTAAGCAAAATGTTGAGTTTACACATAAAAACAAGTTAACTCAATGTTTACTATATTTTTCTCAATGAACACAAATAAGAAAGTTGAGCAAACTCGGTATTTTTATTTCTTCATTTGAGCGGTCAACTTGACATTATTGCGCATGCGCAAAGTGCCGTCGCTGAACTATACACGGAGTTTACTGTTTCAAACATAAACAACGATGGCAAAGGGAGTGGATGTCTTCTTTTAAGGTAAGTTCTTTCTACACAGATTTAATGTAGAAAGTAAGCCAAATAAACTACACAGTTAGGTTTGCAAATGTTCTTTAAAGAAAGAATAAACATTGTTGAATGAAGTCTGGTGGCTAACTAGTTAGCCAGCTTTGTTTTTCCAAGCACGATCAGCTAACGTTAGCATTTGCAAGGTATGTATACAGATATATTTTTATAGATACAGTTCAAATGTCGATTAAACGAGTATATAATTAACCAGATAGAGGTTAATTATGTGTTGTATTTCGTTGTGCTAGGCGATATAACTTACTAGTTTATCTGGCACACAGTTGTTGTTGTAGTTTTCTTTTTTTTTCTTTTTTTTTTTTTGTGAATCCGCGATACTGGTGCATATATGTGAAAGTGCAAGACGTGTAAGATGATAAACGTGTTTTTATTGACACACAACCGAAGCGTGCAGAAAATATGCGATCACAGATTCATCTCTCTGTAGCAGCTTAGTTCGCTTAAATTGTCAAATACACATAAAGTTATGTCAAAATGTGATTATTTACATAAACAATCACTTGTAGGTCTGAAATGAGAGTCAACGGCTGAGATAAAATCGCCTGTGTGTCAGTAAATTTGATCCGTGCATTAACGTTAGTCTCATAAACCTGCTGATATTTGTTCCGTTAATGTTAAAAATAAATAAATAAATAAATAAATAAAAAGCTAAGACAACACTCACTCCTCTTGACTGAACAAATTTAGCAGCTTCAATAAGAGTCAGTTTATTCCATACAGTGAAGATATGCAGTATTTTTTATACATGTATTTTTTGTATTATTTCTGACTTATTTCTGTACTGGTAAAAACTAGTCGCTATCCATAATTTTATTATTATTATTTATGTTATGTTTTAAACATTTAATGTCAATATTTAGTAGGAAATATAATTTTTTTTTTTTTTTTTTTTTACTGCAGGACACAAAGCCAGAGGATGTCCACACCAAGGGGATGAAGATGAGCATCTTAACTATTACTGGAAGATGATGTTGTCATCCACTCAAACCTAAAGGTGCCTAGGATGTAGTACTAGAGACGCAGATTGTGTTGGAATATATACATGGCCTTACCACTGCTGTTGCTGTCCTCTTTGGCTTAATTTAGATCATCCAAAAAAATGAAAATTCTGTCATCATTTACTCACCGCCATGTCGATCCAAACCCATAAGACATTTGTTCATCTTTAATACACAAATGAAGATATTTTTAATGAAACCTGAGATATTTCTGTCAATTCACTGAAAAACTATTCACCTAAAATTCTGATGCTTCAAAATGTTCATAAAGAGATTGTAAAACAAATACATAAGAATCGAATGGTTTAAACAAAGTCTTCTGGAGAGACGTGATCACATTACACATCACGCATTTCACACTAAATGCTGCTCCATCTCTGCAAGTGCTGTGAGTTTGAGCCTTATATAACATGTATTAAAAAAAAAACCCAGAAATTGTATTATATTTTAGTTTTCTATACAGTGATAGCTTAAAAGCTATGTCAATTAGCACTGCATTATAATACACTCTAAAAAGATGGTTCTTTAAAGGTCTATTTAGAACCGAGTTTAGTTTTTTTTTTTTTTTTTTTTTTTTTTTTTTTTATTCCTGGCTTTAAAAAAAAAAAAAAAAATTGTAACTGTCAAAACACCTCATTACTCATTTTCTGGACATCAACTATCCAGCTACACAGACTATCAACACAGTTTCAACAGGTGAAGTTCTTTCTTACAATGTCTATAAAATTTTAACTTTCATATTGTAACTTGTTTCCCATTACCAATAATGTCTTTTTCTTTTTTTTAGGTTCTTTTTTGTGTGACCAGCTCTGTTCGGTTAAGGATACTCTCTTCTCCAGTAAGTAAGTAATAGAGGTAATAAGTTTATTCATTGTTAGATTTTTCTTAAAATTATTACTTGAGTCTATGCTTAAGTGTTAAAGCTATATAAAACTATCCCAAGATCCCACTTTAAATCACTTTTTCTTTTTTTAATATTTTGAAGGGCATACTGCTTATGTCAATTTTTGCTTATGGCCTTCATAAGCATAATTGTTTTTACATAAACACATGGACACTCTTTAACTGTAAACTCAACTGTGTATTTCAGATGCATCATATTCACAACCTCATCATCTGCAGAGAAACTGCCACTCAATCACACCACATTGATGGGCTTAAAGGCATCACAGAGGATCCTGAAGATACATTATTCCTGGAAATTTTGTCATTTATTTTCTATTTCTATTTTTACTTTCTGATGTATTTTTTCATGTTCATTGTCAACTGTCATTTATTATTTGTATTTAGCCAATAACTGTTTTTAGAGCATTTTCATTTTTGCTTCAAGTTCATGTCAATTAAAAAAAATAAAAGTACCTAACTGAAACTACATGCTGTTTTGTTTAGTTTTTGTGTGAGTGTGTAAAACCCTAATACAGGCTAAAATACATTATAGGAAAAACAAAAATGTTAATAGATAATATATGTAAATAATATTAATAAGTAAAACTAGTATCAAAGGTATAAATATACTAATATTAATGAAAATAAACTATTTTCAAATGTACTATTTTCTAAATCCTATTTCATGCATCCCTACAATTGCGTCTCTTCAGGAGACTTAAACTGCTCAATTCATATTAACTTATTTATTTATTTAATTATTTATGATCTCTTTATGAACGCTTTGAAGTTTTGGGTGAACAGCCTTTCAATACAGGGATAGAAGTCTCTCAAATTTCATTAAAATATTTTAATTTGTGTTGAGTGTGAACAACGGTTTAGAACAACATGGGAGTGAGTAAATGATAAATTTTCAGAATAATTTTGGTTGAATTATTCCTTTAAGTGTTGTGTTAATAGTTGAAATATTTTGCTTCTTGATCCAGTTTGTTTGTTGCATTATGGATGCGCCAAAATAATAGATGGAGCAAGATGAACGTTTAAAATGACGGTAAAGTTTAGCTTCCTTTAAATTATATAAAAGTTTTTTTGTGACTTTTGATTTAAAACTTTACTTAAGGCTGCAGAATTTTAATATTTTTAATGTTACATTTTCCTGGCACTTAAAAAAATAATTTTTAAGTGTGTGTTTTTTGTTTAAGAGTGTTTTTATTGTAAATAGTCACATCCTAGTTACATCATAGTTTGAGTGGAGAAAAGCTAAATTGTGTTCATTTTGCAGAATGCCAATAAATACTTTCTGTAATGATGACAAAATCTTGTTTGTGTTATATTTACAGTATTGTTCATACTGCATGCATTTGTATTCTTAAAGGATGTGGAGGAGCATACAATGTGGCTTAGAGTCTGGATGTAAGATTTAAAGTTATACATTTAAATAGTAAAAAATGCAGTTGAGTTGGCTTAAAATACTAAAGCAACCGGCTGCAAAGCTTTTTTGAGGTTACTGAACTTCAAGCAAAAAATTACTGGCACAACTTAGTTCTTGAAGTTCAGTAAACTCAAAAAAGCTTTGCAGCTGGTTACCTTGATATTTTAAGTTGAGTCAACTTAACAATTTAAGCTAATCTGCTGCAAAGCTTTTTTGAGTTTACTGAACTTCAAGAACTAAGTTGTGCCACTAAGTTGAGTCAACTTACAATTTTAAGGTAACCAGCTGCAAAGCTTTTTTGAGTTTGCTGAACTTCAAGAACTAAGTTGTGCCAACTCTGACTGGTAGTTCACTCAACTTCACTGAAGTTCACTGAACTTTTATATATGAGTTGGCACAACTTCCCTCCTTTAAAGTTGAGTAAACTCAAAATTGCTTTGCAGCAGATTAACTTAATTTTTTAAGTTAACTCAACTTTTTATTTTTTACAGTGTGCTTCTTTTTCTTCTTTTCCTCATCTGAAGAGTCAGAGGTAGAGCTGGAGCTGGAGTCAGAGCTTGAATCAGTGCTAGTGTCAGTGCTGGTGTCCACCATCATGGCCTGTGGCTCCTCATCTCCAGTGGCCATTATCTCAATGTTCCCATCTGTCAAATGATAAAACAAACATAAATAAAGTTTAAAGCATAACTTCACCCTCAGCTCTGTGCCTATACGCACCGCAAAACTTTAAAGAATGTTTATTGTTGTTAATTATTATTGTGCTGGAGATTACATTGTGTTTAAGGAGACATTGTTTTGCAGTATTACAATGTGTAGAAAATCCCTTAGGTTTTATATATATATACAAAAAGAAGAAAATGCTTAAGGCTATCGGATCTGAACAGCCTGATTATGTTTGGCAAAAATTTAATGAAAAAATAAAATAAAAAAAAGTGTATCTATAGATATATATTTATACACACACAAACAAACAAACAAACAAAGTTAATAAAGTGTTAATAAAATAATTTAAGACTTTTCAGGGACCAACGGGTAACATTAATTTAATGTTAGCAAATATTAACGTAGGCCTATAGCACAAAATGCCCTCTTACAGGAGGAATAGGGCATTCTTGTAATAATACACTTGTTTGCTAAGGAGGAGGTGGTGCCTATTGCAAAATAAAATATGGAACTACAGTTTACAAGAATTTATTCTTACCAGATGAAATAATCCTTGGTCTGGGAGGCAACCATGTTCGTTTTATGCCCGCAGTTCTTGCATTTAATTTTGCATTTCAACAAGCCAATCGTTTGCAACCATTTTATTAATTTTAAAGATGATTTTTTAGTTTCTCTAACATAAACTTTAGTCCATAGCCAGAAGAGCTAGGAGGCTAACTGTTCGTCAATTTAGGAAAGGAAAGGAAAGGACGTGACATGTGGCCAAGTATGGTGACCCATACTCGGAATTTGTGCTCTGCATTTAACCCATCCAAGTGCACACACACAGTAGTGAGTAGTGAACAAACACACGCACGCACGCCGCGAACACACACCCAGAGCAGTGGGCAGCCATATTGCAGTTGGGGGAACGGTGCCTTGCTCAAGGGACTCACCTCAGTCATGGTATTGAGGGTGGAGACAAGCCCGACTCCCTAACCATTAGGCCACGGCTGCCCCCGTAAATTGATTTAACGACCAAGACAACCAAAAAATTAAAAACTGGCGCACTTTCATTTCATTGGCTAAATATGTTATCAGATACACCTACTACGGATGAGCGTTGGCAGAGTTGTCACGTGACCAAGCACTTCTACAAGCGGATTGGCCAAAATCGCACCACCTAAAAATTTGGTTGTCCAGATGGTAAGAGTTAACTTCTTTTGGGTAATATTGTTCTTTTTTCTTATAGAAAGCGTTTGTTATTACTTGCATGTGAACCAAAATCGTTATCAATTTACTTTTCAGCTTTTCAACATGTTTGATCCAGCACATTCAGTGCACCGTCCCTCACCTGGCATTGGGAGCAGTACGCTGGGTACCATGCATTTTACCCGGGCAAAGGCACGGAGGGGAAATGCCGAGAGCGAAGAAGGAGACGATCCACAAACAAAAGTGGTAAGTTGTGTTTATAAACGTAAAGATAGTTTACATGAAGCTGTTGTTTCGCGTGACGCAATAATATACAAAGTCAATTAAAATACACGAATGGACACAAATTCGTGCCGGACGATGCGTCACGGAAGTATGCGTCTGATATAAAGTTATGCGTCTGATATAATTGAGAGTGATTCAATTGAGTAATTCATGTAATTACAGTATTACTTTTTTTTCTCTAAATAGTTATTTAGTTAGTTGTTAATTACTTTAGTAATGTTAATTTAGCTGTCACTGAAGAATTGAAATTACTTTTCTTGTATAGCCTGGTGACTGCTGCCTCTACCCTGGGTACAATTCTATTCAAAGTTCTATACAATGCAGCTTGAAAGTCGAACACTAATGTATTTTTTTTTGTTTGTTTGTTTTTGTATATATCAATTATGTACACATTATTTGTAATTCTTCAATGTCTCCTTAAAGGAGAAGTCCACTTCCAGAACAAAGATTTACAGATAATGTCCTCACCCCCTTGTCATCCAAGATGTTCATGTCTTTCTCTTTAGTTGTAAAGAAATTATGTTTTTTGAGGAAAACATTTCAGCATTTTTCTCCATATAATGAACTGATATGGTGCCCCGAGTTCGAACTTTCAAAATGCAGTTTAAATGTGGTTTCTTAACGACTGAAGAAAGAAAGACATGAACATCTCGGATGAAAAGGGGGTGAGTACATTATCTTTCATTTTTTGTTCTGGAAGTGGACTTCTCCTTTAATGTCTCCTTAAACACAGTGTTTTCTCCATCACATTAATTGCATTCTTTAAAGTTATGCAGTGGGTATAGTCGCAGAGCTAAGGGTGAAGTTATGCTTTAATTTTTATTTATGTTTGTTTTATCATTCCTTTTTTTTCTCAAATTTGTTAGTCTGAACACACATTACACACATTAGCCATAAGGTAATATAACAACTGGGGGCAACGGGGCTAGCTTTTGACTTTTTACTCTGTGCCACTTACATATATTACAAATTTTTCATGTCATATTTTGCAGCTGGTAAGATGGACAGTCTCAAGCCTGTTAAACAACACATTCTGTGGAAAAAGAAGGCTGAGATGCTCCAGTCTCGGGTGCATGGGCTGAAGGAGGAAAATGGCTTACTGAAGAAGCAACTTGAAGAGAAGTCTGCACAAGAACAAGGTATGGATAGGTACAGCAGATGGATCTCCAGAACTTGTGTGGGATTCAAAAGAATCCTGCCAGTACCATAACAATATGTTACTGCCAGCCTTTCCATATTATTTTGGAAAATTTGTATCAATCTGATCACCAGTGATCACTCATGGTGAGATCAAAAATGAAGACATGCATATGTGAAAATAATTGAATTTAAAACTATATGCTGCTGCTTTTTGTCCATAATATTTAATTGAAACAAAGAAGGGGTGCCTTCAGTGGCCATCTACTTTTTCCATAGTAGGTCTATACTCAGTGTTTAACTCTGCTTAATACCAATAATAAAATGGATGCCAAACTGCATCATTATAAATCAGATCAAAAATATTAACAGAAAAGTATAAATATACTTTTATTTTGGCCATAATACTTACATATTTAGTTGTTAAATTACTTTAATAATGTTAATTTAGTTGTCATTTGTAAGGAAATTGAATGAAGAATTGAAACTACTTCTCTTGTAAAGCCTGATGACTGCTGCCTCTACCATGGGTAGAAGTCACTGAAATATCCTAATAGTTATAGTACTAGTTCTATACAATGCAGCTGGAAAGTAGAACACTAATGCATTTTCTTCTTTTTGTTTATATAAAGCCTGAGAGATTTTGTACACATTATTTGTAATGTCTCCTTAAACACAATGTTATCTCCACCACATTAATGACATTCTTTAAAGTTATGCAGTGCGTATAGGCACAGAGCTGAGGGTGAAGTTATGCTTTAAACTTTATTTATGTTTGTTTTATCATTTGACAGATGGGAACATTGAGATAATGGCCACTGGAGATGAGGAGCCACAGGCCATGATGGTGGACACCAGCACTGACACTAGCACTGATTCAAGCTCTGACTCCAGCTCTACCTCTGACTCTTCAGATGAGGAAAAGAAGAAAAAGAAGCATAAAGAAAGGAATGGCAAGAAGAGAAGCAAAAAAAGAAAGAAGGAAAACAAAAAGGCGAAGAGGTCAGGCGGAAAAGGAGAGCGAGGTATGGTAGGCTCTTAAGACATGCTGTATTTGTTTAGGTATCAGGTGTCAAGGAGGTCATTTTTTTTTTATTAGTGCTTTATAGTGGAGGAATGTGCACTAGGGAAACAGGTAAAACTCTCAGCACAATAAGAATAAGTCTTCCCGCGATAATAACGATTAATTCTGGTTGTTGACATATTTCCTTTATGTGACCATGCAGAGTGACACGGCGGAAGGCAGACGTGAAATTGAAGAGTATAAGATTATCACTAAACTAGCAGCTTCTTCTAAAATCTGGAAATGGTTTGATCAGGGCTGTACAGTGCGACAAAAACGTCAGCCTAAGCCTTGAGTAAATGTACTACAGTAGCTCGTTTTACATGTGCATGAGCCTGTTTACGAACCTGTTGCCCAAAAAAGATATCATTTACTGACATGCTTTTTCTCCAAATTAACTTAATAACATAGTCGTGTGTTTGAAATAACTTCTTTTTGAATGAGGCAGAAATCATAGTGATAAATGCTATATCGATTAGCATTGCATTAAAAATATACTTTATCCTTATAAAAATAACCAAGATTGCTTGAAGAACACCTATACCATATACTTTGTGCCATCGCATGTTTATTGTCTCCAAGTTTCCTCAGTTAAAATGATTCAGCGTTTTATTCAGGTACAGCAATTACTGGATACCTTTATCCATATTAGTGATTTCCCGGAGCATTACTTTGGCTATTATGTGGAGTTTTTGCGCAAGGGCGCCCTCCGGCTTCCAGTATTAATTAAACAGTCTTTACATTATGTGTGTACTCGGTAATGCACACAACCAGTGGCGTAATTTTGTTTTAAAAAATGGGTGGGACAGGAGTGTGTGTTTAGGGGGTGGGGTGCGGTTAATGTATTGACATAGAAGTAATTTTTATCGTGATTGTTTTATTCTTACATGTACTATAATAATATGTATTATTAACCCCCCCCCCCCCCCCCCCCCCCCCAAAAAAAAAAAATAATTCATGTCAGTGAATAAATACATAGAGACGCATAAATTGTTTGTTTTGGGTTGTAATCTGCCCTCGCATCATTTTTTCCCCTTATTAAAATCAAATATGTTCATCAGTGATCCTATATCAAGAGGAGGGACACTTTTGTGTGTATTTTGTTTTGGTCTTTTAACTGGAATGAATAGATAGTCTCTACAACATCAAGTGATAGATTGAAGCCCTCGCGTATGAACACCGAGCACAAGCCGCATTGAGAGCGTTTTGTCACTAATAACATCGCAATGAACATTCAGCATGATTTCAACAGATTCTAGTGCCAGATCACATCTTACTTAACAGAAATGAATGTTTCATCAACATTAGTACATCCGTGCCGCAAGATGTTCAAAAAAAGTGGTGGGGACATGTCCTACCCGTCACACCTGTAGATTACGCCTATGCTTACAACACCCTATTTTGGTTAAAAATAGGAAAGAAAATACTTTTCTCTAAACAGTATTCCCATAATTAGTCAATGATTTCATTATCCCAATAAATACCAGAAATGATCGTGATTTTTAAGACCATATCGCCCATCCCTATTGTGCACACTATCCCCCAACATCACTCTCTCTTTCTGAATGACATGAAATCAACGTGTCAAAAGCTTAAAGGATAAGTCCACTTCCAGAATAAAAATTTCCTGATAATGTACCCACACTCATGTGATCCAAGATATTCATGTCTTTCTTTCTTTAGTCGCAAATAAATTAAGGTTTTTGAAGAGAACATTCCAGGATTTTTCTCCATATAGTGGACTTAGAGTGGCCAACGATTTAAAAGTCCAAAATGCAGTTTCAATACAGCTTCAAAGGGCTGTACACAATCCCAGCCAAAGAATAAGGCCCTTATCTTGCAAAACGATTGGTCATTTTCTTAAAAAAAAAAAAAAATTAATAATATTTATACACTTTCTAACCAAAAATGCTGAGCTTGCACTAGCTCTTTATTAGCATCTTTATTAGGTGATGTTGGAAAGGTCATGCGTGATGTAGGCGGAAATACAGGCCCAGTGTTTACAAAGCGGACATGCAAAAAAAAAGTCAAATGTCTTTACAGAAAAGGTAAAACAATGATGTCAGATGATTTTAAAGTTGGAGGGTAAAATGAGATTGAGTTTTTAACCAAAGTACAAACGAAGAACTAACCGCACGTGACCTTTCCAACAGCATTACGTAATGTGTTAAGACGCGTATCGCAGAGCTAGAACAAGCCGAGTATTTGTGCTTAAAAATGTATAAATATTAGGTTTTATTAGTTTTTATTAGGGTTTTTTTTTTTTTTTTTTTTTTTTAATAGAAAATGACTTTTTCTCTTGGATGAGATGGGGATGAGTAAGTTATCTGGAAATTTTTATTCTGGAAGTGAACTAATCCTTTAACTGTTCTGTTACAGCCAGTGTCCCAGAATTCTGTGCTGTTTTTTTTTTTTTTTTTTTTTTTTTCTGTATCCAACTTGTATTTTAATTACAGGTTTCATACAAATGTTTCGAATGAAGTAAATAGAGACACAGTTTGTCTGCACTTACCTATTATGTCTTGATGAGGTGAACCTGTAATTAATAGTTAAATATGAAGAATATTCTGACTAGTTTTTATCTCTCTTTTTTTTAACCGGTAACCAGCAAATAGTCTTGCATCGGCTTAATTGGCAGACTGCTCTCACACTGCCTACTATAAAATACAATAAATTAAATCAAAGATAAACACACCTTCATCCAAGTTGTAGCTTTTTGGGAAGCACTGTGCAACTAAGTCTCACCCTGTGTCTCACCCTGCAACTAAGACACCACACAAGACACAAAACAGAACACATTGGTGATTTATTCACATTGTTTTTTCTTTCAGTTGCCTCAATCTTGGATGTGGTGAAAAGATATCGGCGTGTCCTCAAACATGTGCAAAGAGGCTTCAGGATGACCACAGCTTTCAAGAAAGCTCGCGTTTCAAGAAATGCTGCGAAAGACACGGCAGCAATTGCAGAGATTTACATAGCAGACAAAAGTCTCCTAAACCAGTTCAAGGGTAAATACACACTTCTGAAACTAGCACAACTTTGTCAGAAAAAAATAGTTGGTGAACTGGCAGAAAAGATTGTAGCATCTGGACCAATCAGACATACAGTTATTTGTTACATTTAACAAATAGTATTTAAACCCAAAAGGGCCAGCTACATGCTGGAGCTCTGGAGACAACTCCCCCAAAGCAACTAACACCCCAAAAGGGCTCAGTTGCCAGGACGACTATCTGATAAGAGGTTTTATTGCTTCAAGGAATGCAAGCAGAGCACACTACATTTCCCTATAGGAAAGACACAATGCCTATAGAAATGGGCTCTTTCCTATTCATTCACAGACAAACCTTTCTTTGACCTTCCTATCACACATAGCCCAGGTCATTGTGTACAGTATTACTGCACTGTATTTTAATTTTTGTCTGTTGTATTGGTCTTTCTACTGTTTTATGCATGCGTTATGATAGATGACTAGTCGTTTACCCACCTATGTCATGTTTGGTTTCTTTGAATTCGTATTTTGATGATCTAAAAGATGGTGTAAATTAGATGTTGATACCTATGCAACATATTAGTGTTTTAAGAAACCTTACTAGTTTTTGCATCAACACCCAATCGAATTACATATGCAAAATACCATGCTCACAGACAAAGAGTCGTAAACTTTCCCTCCAAAGGTGAAAGTTACCATTGGTTCATGGACCTCCTGGAGGCGCAGCCTCCAGAGACCTTAAAGGCATCAAACGTTTGACCGCCTCCCTCTCTTCACTCTCTTCTGCAAGATCTTCCGATTGCTGCCCGCGTGGAGGAACCCACGGGGAGCCTGAGCCGGCACAGGGCGTGCCCGGCGGGCCCGACAGGCCCAACATCTAGAGCTGTGGCTCTTGACCACGAAGAGCCAGACACTTTCACTCAACCCTGGAATTCACCCTCATGAAATGTCCTCGAACAGACATTTCTCTCTTCCGTGTTTTTAGCTTCCTTTACTCGTCTCACATGAGTTCTTTCAGAACCTAAGAGGATGAGGAGGATGAGCTAGAACTCGTCGGGACTCTAAGCTGCGCCAGGCCTTGCGGCCTTGTCTTTCCATTCCCCAAAGACCACAGGACTTCAGCTGGGTCCTTCTCAGCTCTTGGTTCTTCTTCAATTTTCACATGGGAAGAAACTCCCAGTCACCATCGAGTCAGAACATCTTTGGAGTTCATCACTCTTCGGACCCGGAGGAACGTGATCGCGATTCCAAACCACCACTGCTCCAAACCATCGAGACTTTCACCCGAGACTGCATTCGGACACTTGTTCATCGACCAAGGCAATGCAAGTATCGTACATTTAACTAAACAAAACAGAGGTTTAGTACATGCTGTAGACAGCACTGATGGTTTCACTCAGGTGGTTAACTGACTCTTTTCATAGCTACATTCTCTGGTCTCTCTAACTGCTTCTCACTGACCCTTCCCCCATGTATGAATGATTTCATGTTGTTTGTTTAGATTAGTTATGTGTTAGTCCTTCGTTAATAAACTCTTGTGCACAAATTACATGAGTTTTGATTCTGATTCTGCCTTGCAAATGAATGTCCCTTTACGATTCCGATTCGAGCTACATGCTCTAATGCAACAGTACTTTAAGAAAGTTATTTTCTGTGCCCAAGAAAATATCATTTCTTAGAGCTGATATAAAAATCATACTGAATGTTTGCTGGACGAACAGATTAGTTGATGGAAAATTAGTTCTGCTACAGTTACTACTGGCAGCTGATATACATAATTGTAATTAATCATAATTAATTGTAATTATTTATATACATTTCCCTTTGAGCTAAATCGCAACAGGATCATTGAAATGAAAAACAACAAAAAGCTCATCCCCTTTTCTGCCAAGAAAGACTGAATGTAGGCAACAGGATGTTACCTAGACAAGTTTAAGTAGATTGTCGTTAAATAGGCAAGTTTTATTTTTCATAATGTGAAATGTTGGTGTGCTGATGGTGAAGTTGCTTTACCCCTATACGGTGACATGGTGCTGCCAGTGCAGCATGTTTATTTTATTGTTTTTCTTTTTGTTTTTTATTCATGTCAAATTTGGCACACATAATCAGACTGTTCAGATCTGATAGTGAACAATGGGTTTATGTAAATATATTGTTATAATAAACAACTTTCTCTCATATTGTTACGGATCTGGTCGGTGAGCTGCGGACCGCTCACCACCTGATGTCGCTCTCACCTTGCACCTCACTGACTGTTACACCACACCCCGGACTACATTCCCCATCAACCACTGCTCCTATCACCTGCACCCAATCAGAGACAGTATTTAAGCCCCGGTCTTCCTGTCAGTCACTGCCGAGTATTGAATTGTTTATCCTTCATACAAAGCATTCTCCCGTGATTCTCTGTATCTAGTTTTCTTGTTTTTGCCGGAACTCTCGCCTGTCTGACCACTCTACTGCTACGCCCATACGGATTACGTTCGCCGCTGGATTGACCCTCGCCTGTCACGGTTTACTCTTGTCTCGCCGTCCATACACCTGTCTGCCGTTATTTGACCCTGCCTGCCTGACCATGTCTATGCCTCGTCCCAACAATAAAAGTTTGCATATGGATCCGCTCGTCTCTCGTCTCGCTCCCTCTGTTACACATATCCTGCCTGTAGTGTTTTTGGGGGCCAAGCACCGGAGGTGCGGTGGCACCTATTGTATCCGTTGGCGTTATTATTATTCCGCTTCTTCTTCTTCTTCTTCTTCTTCTTCCTCTTCCGCCGCAAGTCTATGGCAGCCCATAGAACCGCTTGCGGGAAAGTTGTATAATTTTGCACACTGATAGAGGACAGTCCCAACATTAACCATAGCAAGTTTGGAGTCTCTAACTCAAACTCTCTAGCGCCACCACTTGTCCAAACTTTCAAAAGATTTATGCTAATAACGTTTGAACCGTAAGGCACACAACAAAAATCTTTTTTCCTCTGATTCCTTGGCTTATGCCGAGTTGAATGGACACCAAAATTCAAAAATCGTAAGGTTTAGTTTTTTCGCTATTCTCAATTGTTCGTAAAACCTACTTTTTCGAACTCGTCCTAGGCCGTTGCACCGATTGTCACAAAAATTGATCCAGATCATCTTCAGACCACGCTGGCAAAAAGTTATGGAATTCAAGTCGATTCCTCCAGCCGTTCACGAATAACACGCGAAAGAATTCTACGAAAAGCTAGCAAAAATCAATGTGAGGCTATATCTCCGTAATAGTTTGTCATATTGACACCAAACTTGGTGTGTGTTATAACAAGCATGACCTGAGCCTACCTGCAGTGTTTCGGTGCAGTGCCCCCTAGTGGTCAGGAGATACGAAAAATGGCTATTTTTCTTTATAACGTCTGAATGATTTGTCCAAAAATCACAAAACTGGTCTCTTTAGATTCGGTGTGTCATACCGAGTCGAACCATATCCAATTTTCCCATGTCAGCCATTTTGGGTGTCGGCCATTTTGAATTTAGCTTTAAAATGCTGTATCTTAAGAACGGATTAGCGTATCGTTTCGACATTAATTACAAAAATGTTCGGCACCATGCCCTGAATGTACATAAAAATTTTGGGGCCAGCGCCACCTTGTGGTCAAAAGTTATAACGAAATTTCGAAAAATGCTAATAACTTTTGCGTACATTAGCCTATTGTCATGAACCTGATGTCAAAAGATTCCTTGGGTCAAGCCGAGAACGTTGATACCCATAATGCCAATATTGGCCAAACTTCCTGTCCGCCATTTTGATTAATGTACAAAACCTATTTTTTCGAACTCCTCCTAGACCGTTAGTCCGATCTTCACCAAATTTGACTCAGGTCATCTTCAGACCATGCTGACAAAAAGTTATGGATTTTGTGTCGATACACGAAACCGTTTTCGTTTAGCGCATCAACGAATTTACTGGAAAGATGCCAAATTGCATCCGAGTCTGTATCTCTGCAAAGCTTTGACATATTGACACCAAATTTTATATGTGCTATTGTCACCACACTCTGACCAAGCCACATCAATTTGGTAACAGTGCCACCTATGGGTCAGAAGTAATACGCCATTCACTAAACATTAATAATGAAATTTACAAAAATGCTAATAACTTCTGTTTACATTAGCCTATTGGAATGAAACTGATGCCAATAGATTCCTTGGGTCAAGTCGAGAACATTGATACCCATTATGCCGAAATTGGCCAAACTTCCTGTCCGCCATTTTGATTAATGTACAAAACCTACTTTTTCGAACTCCTCCCAGACTGTTAGTCCGATCTTCACCAAATTTGACTCAGATCATCTTCAGACTATGCTGGCAAAAAGTTATGAATTTCGTGTCGATATACGAAACCGTTTTCGTTTAGCGCATCAACAAATTTGCTGGAAAGATGCCAAACTACATCTGAGGCTGTATCTCTGCAAAGCTTTGACATAATGACGGCAAACTTTGTGTGTGTCATTGTCATTTCACACAGAACACGTCACATCAATTTGAAAACAGCACCACCTGTTGGTCAAAAGTGATAAGCCATTACATTTTATTACGATTGGTTGTAATTATGATTTTTCAGCCATTTCAACTGATATTATCCTAAAATGGCTTAAGTTACTCACTGTTGTAGTCGGTCTGCTGCTCCTTGCCGTGCTTAACTCCTCATTCTGCCTCTTTTGTGCTTGGCCCCGCAATTGCTGCTTGCAGCTATATTTTCTATTGTATTTTATCGTCTGGTACTGACTTCTCATTTTAAACAGTAAATATGTTGCATATAATTAATGGATGGCTGTATGTGTTGTGTTGATAGCTTATAGACTTTCTACTGTTATCAACTGTTTTTCACTTTAATTGGACAGTCCTAAAATGTATCTACATATGCTTAGTTGAGAATGCCTACTAATAGTCTGCTGAACGTAAACTTTAGATTAGTTGACAAGCAACAGATGTGCAACTAATGTTTAGTTGACTATCAACAGATAATAAACTAGTGATTTTGAAAGTTTCTTATAATGATCTTAATGTGCAGCTCAATCATCATGATACACACACACACACACACACACACACAAACCTGCAGCTTCAGACAAATTAATCAAAATTAAAACTGTGATGCACAAACATTTTAGATGCACACTGTCCAGCCTGAGAGTCCTAATGATCTTTATATATGACCCTTTTCAAGCAAATTGATTCACTTTGCAGCCATTTTCAGACATTCTTAATACTGTATGTTTGTAAATTAAACAGAGATGTTAAATATTACAGTGTCTCATGATATTGCATGTACAACAGTCATTAATCTTGTTAAACTTGGAAACTAAAGTGATTGGATGCTCCAAGATGGCGGCTCTGTAGCAACTGGAGCAGCTGAATGAAGTATCTTATCCCAGATAGCACACGTACATCTGCAAAATCTGCTGTGAACAAACGCCTGACAGATATCTTTCAGATGTCAGTTTTAAGTACATTCTAAATCATAAATGTTAGACATTTAATATACATTTATTTGACATCTCATAGTAATGTCCAATAGATGTATTGCAGATTAACAATTCTAAAGCACTCTAAAAAATACGTCTTGCAGACATCAAATAGGCGTCTGCGTGATGCACGTGTGCTATCAGGGATGTGTCATATTGGCGCCCATGTTGAGATCACATGACCAAAAGGTGTGTTCGATTTGAAGCACGGCAATATGCAATAGTTGTCAACTACGCAGACGTTTCAGAAGAATTTTCATGAGCAACATCACTTTTCATATACTGCTTAATACATCTGAACAAGAATAAAGTTTAACATAAACATATACTATTTAAATACTAATAAAGTGGGCTTGTATATGCTTTTATCAGTGTTTTATGATATGTGACTCAACATTGCGACTACAGTAAAAAAGCTTTTCCTGTTCTAAAAACACAGATTTGTGAGCATTATTGGACTTGAGGATGTTAGAGGATGTTAATCTGGCTAATCTTGAAATGGCTCTGTCGTCATCAGAGCTCCTGCAGCCGCTCTAGAGAATCTGCTGTGGCTGAGTCAGTCGGCTGCTCTCGAATCGCTATTGCGGTACTTTGATGCCTCACGTGACAGTCACGTGGTGCTGGCGCAGTCTCAAGTCGGACGGACAAAATTTCTAACCGGCATGCACTGCTTCAAGTTAGAGTTTAATCGAGCTGCACAGCGCTGTGTTAAGTTGAACACACCTAATGACTTCAAAAGATTCATCTTATTTTGGAGGCTGTCTTCGAAAGGTCGCATTTGAAGGCTGTATATGTCATCAGGGCAGTCTTATTTAAGAAAAGTAACCTCGCCTCACAAGGAATGACAGTCAATTTAATTATGTTGACTTTCCTAAATAAGACATCATTGATGACATATGCAAACTACAAATGTGACCTCCAGAGGGCGCAGCCTCCGACATGAGATGACACAAAAGAGGTTGCACTCCTTATATTTATGAATGGGAGAAAGTGAATAGTCCCAGGAATAGTCCCGCCTTCTCAATTAAAGAGCGAATTGGTAAAGTCATCGCGTGGTAAAGAAACAGTCTGAGATGTGCGCTAGGACTGCACATGCGCATTGGCGGGTCCGGCCATGGAAAATAGCCTTTTTAATGCTATTTGAGCATAAGAAATGACTTTTTTTAGATGGTTGTTGTGAGATTTTATTGATGATTTCAAATTTGAAATTTAATCTTAAACTTGGTGAGTTTTGGAGAATTTGATGTTTCCCCATTTAAAGTGATAGGAGCTGCACTTGCCTGCCCTAGAGGTGTTTCAAAGATGGACGAGTGAAATTATTTACCTTAAAGGGACTTTGATATTACTCAACTTTATCTCAGTAAATCCCTATTATCAGGGATCTTCAAAGCAGATTATAGAAGTCCACTATATAGAGAAAATTCCTGAAATGTTTTCCTCAGAAAACATAATTTCTTTACAATGAAAGAAAGAAAGGCATGAACATCTGTGGCGAGTACATTATCTGGAAATTTTTGTTCTGGAAGTGAACTACACCTTTAAGTCATCACACAATGATTAAAAAAATGTTACTGAACAATTATATTTGTGAGATTATAAATGTATCAGATGTAAATCAGTGTATATGAGTTTGTTAGCAGCACAAGCTGTTGTAAATCCTGCCCACTTCTTTGCATTGTCAGCACATGCTTCAGTGCTCTGAGAGTGTTTATAGTGCTGTGAGTTTAACACTTCATGACTGAGAGCAGAACAGAACAGAATCTTCATCATCACACAAGACAAAACAACAACAATGAACAACATCATCATCCTCATCTGGACTCTGCTCTGCTGGATACAAGATACATAATAAGAGCTTGAAAGCAGTATAATTAATAAAGTTAGCTAACATACACTGCATATTATAATATGGAACCAAATGTTTGTATTTGCCTTGATCTACACACATGAATCCTATAAATTTCTCTTTCAGGCTCCAGTGGACAGATCACAGTTACTCAAACTCCTGCAGTTCAAACAACTGAACTAGGAAAGACTGTTATGATGAGATGCACCGCCAGCACTCCTTTAACAGGCTGCAACCCACCATGTATGTCCTGGTACTTACAGAAACCTGGAGAAACTCCTAAACTCCTCATTTACTGGGACAACAGCCTCCAGTCAGGAACTCCATCTAGATTCAGTGGCAGTGGATCTGGCAGTGATTTCACTCTGACCATCAGTGGAGTCCAGACTGAAGATACAGGAGATTATTACTGTATGAGTTACCACAGTGTTGTGTTTACACAGTGATAAAGTGTTGTACAAAAACATCAGTCAGAGTCACAGTGACTGCACTGATACAGCTGAGAGATACTCCAGCTGCTGATGAGAGGATGACAAACAACACAATGACTCAGTGTATCACACATTTCAGCTTTTATTTACTATTTATTTATATAATATAGTTGTGAAGCATCAGGCAGAGAAGCAAACAACATTCAGTGTCCATGCAAGATCAGAATGCAAAGGTCATAATATCCAGAGTCATAAAACCAAGAGAATAATCGAAAACAGACCACACAGAAAAGCAGTGTGAAACAAACAAAACTTCACACTGAGGGAACAAACAGTCAGGGTTTAAATAGGCCAGACTAATTAGACTGATGAGAAACACCTGAGAACAATCAGTTCAGCTCACTAAACAAGAACATTTTTATTACAGACTCATTGATCAAGTCTCACCAGTAATTTATTGTCTGGCTAATCTGATTCTTTCATCTGTTATTCACACACAACTTCAACATGGATGGATGTACTACATTTAACATTGTCCATCAAGATTGAGGAATACAAACAAACCTCATCTCTCCATGATCAACACAGACTGTAGATATCAAACACCTTCAGCTCCAGTTGTGCGGTCTTCGGGGTCTTTTTGACCCGCAAATGACTTTTGCTAAAATTTTAAAAAATGTTCTCTTTGTCGAAATGGCATGAGGCTTTGTACACCGGTCAGCACTTTCTAGATCTACAAATAAAAAAAAATTGGAGTGATATCTTGATTTTATGTTAGTGTTAAAAAAAAAAGTCGCATTCGTGGTCTTTGGGGTCTCTAGAGACCCCAAGCAACAAAATTAAATTTTGCAACAAAATAATAGGTTTTTTTTTAAACAAATATTATTTTCCTATTTATTAATGTTTTTACTACATTTGTGCAATTTTCAGAGGATTTATTATGTTTTTTAAAAATTTATATAAATTAATAAGTACATATTTTTTTATTAGGTTTTTATACAAAAAAGCTTTTTATGTAAAATTCACTTTATAAAAGACCCATATTTTTAACTTTCATTCAAGGGGATAGCATGGATCATTTGACATGGTTTAGTGTAAGATTTTTGCTCATCTTTTGGAAAATGGAGTTTTAAAAATAAAAAAAATTTTTGCCAGTAGATGGCTGCAGAGCTCCACTATTTACTATGTGCTATTTGACCAACTGAAAGACATCTTTTTACAAGTTTTTTCAGTTGGATTGATATCTACATATTATGAAATCACAATTATAACAATAAAAATTACTTTTTGTCAAAGTAATGGATGAATGGATGAATTTTTAATGGCTGAAACCATTTTGTTGGTTTGATTCTAATCATAATGTAACATTATTGAAAAACTATTTTTTTTTTTTTCAGTACAAAAAATATTAAACTTCAACAAAAAAGTAGTTTTTATTGTTATAATTGTGATTTCATAATCTGTAGATATCAATCCAACTGAAAAAAACTTGTAAAAAGATGTCTTTCAGTTGGTCAAATAGCACATAGTAAATAGTGGAGCTCTGCAGCCATCTACTGGTAAAAATGACACTTTTTAATTTTTAAAACGGCATTTTCCATAAGATGGGCAAAAATTTTACACTAAACCATGTCAAATGATCCATGCTATCCCCATGAATGAAAATTGAAAATATGGGTCTTTTATAAAGTGAATTTTACACAAAAAAACTGTTTTTGTATAAAAACCTATTAAAAAAATATTTATTTATTAATTTATATAAATTTTAAAAATTATAATAAATCCTCCAAAAACTGCACAAATGTAGTAAAAACATTAATGAACAGAAAAATTACATTTGTTATTTTTTTAAAACTATTATTTTGTTACAAAATAAATTTGTTGCGTGGGGCATCTAGAGACCCCGAAGATCATGAGTGTACAACCATAAACGAAGACCGCACAAGGGAAGCCCGTGTTCGTCTCTTACATCAGTGCTGCTGATCTTTGTGGAAATTTTACAACAGTATTTGCCCTTTATTTTTAAAAATAAATAAATGGATAAATACAATTAAAAATTACATTTTGTAAGCCCTGTTGTATTCAAGTCAATATGTTTGATACACCTTTTTAATGTATTTTTAAAAAATCATTAAGAAATCAGTTTTCACTTCAGTTTCATTAATTTTTTAAAAGAAATGTTAAATATTTAATTGTGTACTTTATATAATAATATACACTTGTACTTCTTAAATACAACTCAATTATTAATAAAATATGTGTGAAAAATAAGTATGAATATATGAATAACATACAAGCTAATTAAGAATAGATTTTTTTGGTTCATTTTTAGGTTGAAGCAAGAACAAAAAACATATTGTAGAGAGTGTCTGTCTGTTTCAATAGCTCACATTCATCACAAAGAATTAAATCTTCTAATGTTTTATAGATTATAAATGTGACTTAAGAAATTCATCTGCGGTTTGAGACTGACAGCTGCCTGTTCTGTGTATGATCATTTACATAGAGAGACACTTTGCATGAGAGTGTTTATAGTGCTGTGAGTTTAACACTTCATGACTGAGAGCAGAACAGAACAGAATCTTCATCATCACACAAGACAAAACAACAACAATAAACAACATCATCATCCTCATCTGGACACTCACACTGTTTGCTCAAGGTTTGTAGTAAAACTTTCATAACAACAATTACACTAATTGTTTTAAAATGTAAAACATCATTTTAATTCTTGTCTTTTCTTCCTTCCTTTCAGAGTGTAGAGGACAGATCACTGTTACTCAGAGTCCATCATTAATAACAACAGCTCAAGGACAAGAAATCAGAATGAACTGTAAAACCAGCAGTAGAGTGAATGGTGGTAATGACTTAGCCTGGTACTTACAGAAATCTGGAGAAGCTCCGAAAATCCTCATATATTTGGCAACAAGCCGTTACACTGGAACTCCATCTAGATTCAGTGGCAGTGGATCTGGCAGTGATTTCACTCTGACCATCAGTGGAGTCCAGACTGAAGATACAGGAGATTATTACTGTCAGAGTGTACACTACCCGAGCAGCACTTGGGTGTTCACACAGTGATAAAGAGTCGTACAAAAACCTCCGTCAGTCAGAGTCACAGTGACTGCACTGATACAGATGAGAGATACTGCAGCTGCTGATGGAGGTTATTTGTTTTGTAACCCTTATTTTCTGCTGCGAACGCTCCAATCTCTTCCGCGTGGATAACATTAATAAAACACGGGTTACAAGGGTGATAATTCTCATTTCTCTCTTTAATCAGAAGCATCTGCATTACAGTATAAACAGCCGAACTCGCACACAACTCGCTTCAACTTTTTTTTCCTTCCTTTACCCAAGCACGCACTGCCTTAAAGGGGCAGGGGCACACAATATCTTTTGAACTAACATATAGAAAACTTTGCATAAGACATATGAAAATACATGAAAAACCTTTATAAACATATTAATTTACATTTCTTCTTATTATTTATTTTTCTAAACCATGAATAGACAAAAAGTAAAATAAAATAATGACTTCAACATAAGGTTACAGTTTTCCCCTGCTTAACAAAGAAACGTCCTCGTTTCTTAAAATAATACTGAAAAACTTCCACGTATTCACGTATTCAACAACATACTAATGTGACAACAACAGTGCATAAGTGCAGTGTGGCATCAAAATTTGTGCATAATATTGCAATGTACCCAATTAAACAATTGTGCATATGCTGTATCACACTCCTATTATCACAGGATCGTATGAGAACTCGTTATGTGCATTACACAGTACAGTGAAAACACCACGTACAGGAAACCAATATGTACATAACTCATCAGCAAACAAAATCTTTAAACCTTTCAGGTTTTTAACCATGCGGCCACTACGGGTTAACTGAGGTGCAGCTGCTGAAGGCAATATGGCCCTGTCCAGAGCCGTAGAGGGCACAGGGGGAACACTGAGACTTGGCATAATGTCAGATTCAGACAACAAAGTAGTTGGATTTGAACTTTCAGCCCTTGCATTAGTACTTATCGGTTTTAAAGTCTGGTTAGGCACATGTGGTGGTGTAGAAGGTCGAAAGGGCAAAGCACCTGACAACGCAGTAAGGGGGACTGAAAAAGGGTCATCCAAAAATACAAAGTCACCTGGCTTATGTGGGTGGAAAAACGTCTTTTTTGTCGTACTGCCTTTTCTGAAGTTTAGCTGCAGTGGACCGCACAGCAGCATCTTTGAAGACATAGGACAAACGTGTGGTCACATCACAAGCATAGTCTGCCGGGGTGCCTGGCGTACATGAAGTGACAGCAGGACTACAGTTCAGAAGGATTTCCGCAGGTAGTCGTGGTTCTCTGCCATGTGCGAGAAAGAAAGGAGAAAACCCAGTACTAGAATGAACACTAGAGTTATAGGCCAGTTCCACTTGAGGGAGATATCTGTCCCATTCACCCCCACTTTCACAAATGTACTTGGCGAGTTGGTCTTTCAGCGTTCGATTCAGTCTTTCGACCATACCATCGCACTGTGCATGGTAGGAGGAGGTATGGGTTTTCTCAATACCCAGTTGACTGCACAGATGCTTAATCAAATCTGACTCAAACTGTCTACCTTGGTCAGTATGGATTATCTCAGGGACTCCGTGCTGCCTAATGTAATCCTCAAAAATGCACTGTGCTACAGTTGTCGCACGCTGATCTTTCAGTGGGTACAAATTGACAAAATGGGTAAAATAATCCATCACAACTAAAACATACCTATTTCCAAGTGAAGTAACAGGTAGCTCAGTAATGTCAGCAGAAATTCTTTGGAATGGTCTTTCTGCATGAATCCACTGTAAAGGGGCCCTTTCATGAGGAGTGGTAGAGGCACAAGACTGACAGGATACACATTCAGCACAGAACTTCTGAATATCACGGGACATGTAAGGCCAATAGCATATTTTTCTGGCTCTCACCAAAGTACGCTCAGCACTTAAATGACCACTAAACTTTTCCCCATGAAAACATTTAAAAGCTGTTAGAATGAGTACCTCAGGCAAGACTACTTGGTAAACAGGAGGGCTATGAGGAGATGATTTCACTCTGCGACACAAGACACCCTCTTAAACTGATAATTTGGGGAATTCATGCCAGAGTTTGCTCAAAGTGGCAGGGGAATGTTTCAGTCTGCCTAAAGGGGGTCTTTGATTTGACTCTTTCCAGTCCATGACAGTACTAAGACAAAAGTCAGCCTTTTGCTGAGCTTGTAATTCAGCCTTATCAACTGACAGTGTCGGAGTCATGTCAGGAAGAACCCCAGAAACCAGCAGCACTTCAGAAGAAAAGGGGACTCTTTTAGCAGTGGTATGACTAGAAATTACACACTGTACTGCTCTTGTTTCAGTCACAGGTGAACTAGGACGCCATGATAAGGAATCAGCATTACTATGCTGCTTCCCTTCCCTGTGCAGAATGGTGAAGTCATACACATCCATTTCAAGTATCCAGCGTGCTCTTCTACTGGTCGGATCATTATCAACTGCTGCCTTTTTTAGATTCAACAACAGTTTGTAGTCGGTTATAATCTTAAAAGGATCCCCTGACAAGAAATGTCTGAAATGTCGAACGGACCACACCGCAGCCCAAAGATCACGGTCATACATTGACCATTTCTTTCTGAAGGAGTGAGAGCATGACTGGCGTAAGCAATTATGCATTCCTTCCCATCCTGCACAATCATGAGAAGCATCAGTGTATAATAGAAATGGCAACGTGAATATAGGGTGAGCCACAATGGGAGGACTAGTGAGGGCCTGCTTCAGTGACCTAAAAGCCTCCTCACATTCACTCGACCAATTGAAAACAGCACCTTTCTAGGTCAAAGCATGAAGGGGTGCAGCAACGACAGCAAAATTCCTGACAAACCTCCTATAATAGGAGCACAGACCAACAAATGCTCTCACCTCTGTGACAGTCCTAGGGGTAGGCCAAGATCGGACCTTGTCCAGGTTCTTTTCATCTGGGAGCAGACCCAGGCTGGATACAACATGACCCAGGTAGGAGACTTCACTGTGAGCAAAATTATATTTGTTAACCTTCAGTTTTAAACCTGCTGAACGAAAACGACTGAAAACCTCCTCAAGACTGTTAAGATGTTCACTGAAAGTCCGACTGAACACTAGTACATCATCAAGGTAAACAAGACAAACCTTCTAATGAAGCCCACGAAGCACCAGCTCCATCAGTCGTTGGAAAGTTGGAGGGGCGTTCGTGAGACCCATTGGCATAACCTTGAACTGATATAAAGCACTGCCTGTATTAAACGCAGTTTTCTCCCTATCATTGGGGTCTAGCTCAACTTGACAGTATCCACTGGACAAATCCATTGTGCTAAACCAACGTGCACCCGCCAAGCTGTCTAAAGCGTCTGAGGCCCGAGGTAAGGGGTATGAGTCTTTTACAGTGACTGCATTAAGCTTCTTAAAATCAATGCAGAATCTATAACTGCCATCTCTCTTCTTCACTAAGACGACAGGAGAAGCCCAGGGACTACAACTTTCCTCAATTACATCATGGGAAAGGAGCTGCTGGACTTGCCTGTCTATCTCAGCTCGAATATGTGGTGAGGTTCTGTAAGCCCTCTGCCTAATGGGCTGTGCATCCCCTGTACGAATGGTATGCTTGACCAAATTGGTACGACCATAGTCATAATCATCTACACTAAAAACATATGAGTACTTGGAAATCAGAGTCTCTACCTGCACTGTTCAGTGCAGACTGACTGAGGTCTACTTTGGATTTAGGACAGGGGTCCATTTCCGTCTGTATCTGAGCTACTGTGGGTTCCTGAATTTTGAATTCTTCACCTGGTTGAGTGACTAAGGAATTAAACTCACCTAGCCTTGTGCCACAGGGAACATGGCAATCCTCATTTGTTGGATTCATAGCTCGAACACAAGTCACACCTGCTTTTACGGAGGTTACTGTACGTGCTACAAAAAGACCAGGTACTGAGTGAATTTCAGGGTCTAAGAGTCCAACATAATTACACGTGAACTCTTTTTCCCCAATATTGGCCTGAATTTTTGCGAAAATGTTCATCTGTGACCTGGCAGGAATCAGAAAGGGCTCTAAAGTCACAGCATTACTCCTAAGAGGGACTCTTTCCTGTGAACACAAGAGAGGAACAGTCCAGTTCCACAATTTTAAATGATTCTCTCTGAGGTCAATTGCAGCGTGATGTTTGCTAAGAAAATCCCACCCAAGGATAACTGGCTGTGAAGCATTCCTAACCACCTAAACATCATGTAAGAACACTTCCTCACCTAGCCTAATAGTAATAGGCAACATACCCAGAGTATCAAGATAGTCACCAGTGACTGATCTTGCCAAGAGAAAAGATTTCTGAATAGGCTTTTTTGTGAGAGAAGGAATTGACATTCTCAGTGTTTCGCTAATCAAAGATATTTCTGAACCTGTGTCAACAAATGCTTGTATGGCAATGTTCTCAATGATAGCAAAAACATAAGGTGTAGGAATAGCAGGAATTACCAGTTCAGTTTGTTTGGGCCCACTCATAGGCTCAGCAGATACCTGGCCCATAGTACCTGCTACCAGCTGTTTCCCTGAAGATCAACATCCTCATCAACAAAGCTGACACGATGATCACCAGATGAGGGCAGATGGTCAGTAGAAGATCTCCCGCCAGAGAACTTGTTGGAGAGCCATTCTGATGTATGACGATCCTGATGATGAGAAGCCTGATCTTGGTGATCAGAGGTTGAATGACCATAACGATCATGGTGAGGCGAGGTCGAGCTGACACGTTGGTCACGACGAAGAGCAGTAAGGCTGGCATGTTGAGCAGCATAATGTGGAGACTGGCTGGGGTGACGATCTTGATGTGGTGGAGGTGGGCTGACATGACGATCTCGATAAGATGGTGGTAGGCTGACGTGACGATCTTGATGAGTCAGTGGTGGGCTGATGTGATGATCGCGATGATGTGGAGATGAGCTCATGTGACAATTTTGATAATGTGAAGATGGGCTAATGTGACGATCTCCATAGCCTCGACGTCTGTCACCTTCTCGATGGATGAAGGAGTTAGACTCATCTCGACGATGTGGAGAAGATGCAGGTGACAATAGATATCTTCTAGGAGATGAGAGTGGAGAGTAATGATGCTTGTCTCTTCCACGTTCAGGTGAGTAGTCTCTCTGTCCAGAGGAAGCGTGTTGCCTCTTCAGTTGACTCACTTCCATCCTGAGAGCCTTAACATCAGCAGTCAATTGCTTTACTGCAGTCATGATTTCAGAAGAAATGTCCCCAGATGCTGTGGTCTTTGTGGACACCATGGCTGAAAGCGATTCACTGGGTAAGGTTGTGGTCAAATTTGGTGACAGGCTGTTCTTTTGACTGAGAGGAGGAAGAGGTGCAAGTCTGAGAACTTCTTGTGCTCGTTCCCACTTACAAGCAATGGCTAAAGCGTCCTCTAGGCTAGTAGCGCCATGCTTGTGACATTTTGCTTGGAGAACAGGGTCAAGACCAGCTACGAACCGTCTAAATACTTCCATAGCAATGGCGCACTCACCATAATTTGGAAATGGTTCCAAAACCAGTCTAGTGATCTCAGCTGCAAATACTTCCAAAGGCTCTGTGGGCATACGCGGTCGAGCATTCACAAAAGTTTGAAAATGCAGCAAAAATTGTTTCCTCCCAAAAACATAATTTAATGCAGCAACACACAGTTCATAGTTCTGTTGTATGTCAGGAAACAGGGAGAGCCAGTAAGCTAAAGCATCTCCACTCAATCTTGTAGGCAAAATGGCGGTCAAATCTTGTGTTTGTGCATCAGCACAGGCCTTAACTGCCAGCTCCAAACGGGCTTTCCATAAAGAAAAACTGTCTTTATCCCTACCGTCTCCATGAAAACACGGTGGAAGGTCGACTTTAAAGTGCAGCAATCTTGTAGTGCGATTTGCAGAAGTCGCGTCTTCTCTGCGTTCTGCCGCCGGTGCAGATACAGTATAAACAGCTGAACTCGCACACAACTCGCTTCAACTTTTTTCCTTCCTTTACCCAAGCACGCACTGCCTTAAAGGGGCAGGGGCACACAATATCTTTTGAACTAACATATAGAAAACTTTGCGTAAGACATATGAAAATACATGAAAAACCTTTATAAACATATTAATTTACATTTCTTATTATTCTTTTTTTTTTTCTAAACCATGAATGGACAAAAAGTAAAATAATCACTTCAACATGAGGTTACAGTTATAACAGTCTCATTCAGTCAAAAATGTTGAAGTCTTGTGCTGATTTGTGAGTCTCTTTCTGGATCTTTGATGTGTTTTTCTTACACAACATCACCCTGAATGTATTCATCATTTAAAATGTTCCACCACAAAAAGTCCAACGATGAAAGTTGATGATACTTGTACAGGGAAACAGCAGTCAGAGTCCTCATGTCCTTTCAGTCCAGAATTACACAAAATGTGATCAGCATAAGATCTCCTTTTGTATGTTTTGAACATTAAAATTTCATTCGTCATTATTTCCTCTTCTGCAGTGTAATTTCTGCCACATCTCAAATGTTGTACTGTGTTAAGCAGTGTTGGGGAGTAACTATTTACATGTAATGGAATTACGTAATTTAATTACAAAATAAATGTAACTGTAATTAGTTACAGTTACTGAGAAAAAATGTGTAATTAAATTACAGTTACTTTTGAAAAATGCCAGTGATTACAAAGGGATTACATCTGAATTTTTTCACACACCCACTCCCACTTACAGATTTAATTGACTTCTTTCATAAATTGCATAGACTGCTCTAAAACGAGACACCAATGTTTCAGGATTTTAGGACACACAATAGGACACATGCTTATTTGATAACTGTTTTATTTCCTATTTGGGTTCATGCATAAACTTTATTTTTTAAGACTGTTTTTTCCAATGCATTGTTAGATGCTAGTGTTTTCTGTCATAACTATGCAAACATTTGATTTCTTGTTATGACGTTATGTTATGATCTTGTTATGACATATAGCACAACTGCGCTCAGGGTGACCCGAGTTCAATTCCCGTCTCAAGGTCATTTGCCGATCCCGCTCCCCTCTCTCCTCCCAGCTATTTCCTGTCATCTCTCTACTGTCCTATCACAATAAAAGGCATAAAAAGCCCCCAAAAATAAGTTAAAAACAAAAAGTCTGAATTTGTGGTGGATGTGCTTTAAATCTAATTATCACACAGCTCAGGCTCATTCGGGGCAACTTAAGTCATAATTGTTCTTGGCGGAAACTTTGCGTTTGGTTAGCTAATAAAACATTAAAGCTTAATTCAATAATAATTGTACAATTTCTTAATTCTGTTATCCTGGTATTGTGGACTTGCTCTATTATTTCATACAAACGCAGCTGCTGCCATTTTTTTTTTTTTTTTTTTTTGTACACTGTAATGGGTTATAAAATAACTAACAAACTAGTACTACTACTTTATTTATGTGGTGAAATGTTGTGTAACTCAAATGTCAGCAACTGATTTCTTCATGGAAGCTTTGCGCTCAGATATTTTAACTCAGATCAGTGTTTCTTGTCTAATAATTTTGACACGAAACATCTAAATAATATATCAAGCAGCTGTGTAATAAGTGAGATAATGTACATTCAGCCAGTTGTTATTGCAAAATAAAGATGTATGTTATCCCTTACTTATTATAATCTTAATTCAAGTGATAAAGGATTATAAAAAAAAGTCTGTAGACAGTAATCAGTGTTGGGTGCTACTGTAAGGTTAACTCTGCCTGGTTTAAATGTTTCAAAATGATTAACAGTTGAAAATATTAGACATTTAGAAAAGTAATCAAAAAGTAATTAAAAGTAATAAGTTACATTACTTTAATAAAGTAATTGAAAAGTTACACTACTTATTACATTTTAAATCAAGTAATTTGTAATCTGTAACCAGTGATGGGAATAACGGCGTTAGAAATAAATGGCGTTACTAACAGAGTTATTTTTTTCAGTAACGGGTAATCAAACAAATTACCGTTTCCCCCGTTATAACGCCGTTACCGTTACCAACGATGAAATGCGGCGTTACTATTATTTATTATATCTTATTATTTATTTTTCAGTTCATATGAATGGATGCGTAGCGTACCTGTATTTGATGAGCTGTAGACTCTAGTGTGAAGGCACACAACTAGCCGTCGCTTTCTCTTAGAATCAGAATCACAAGGATTTTGTTGTGGTTTGTTGTGAAAGAAAGATACAGAGCGAGAGAGTCTTTTATATCATGGAGAACTGACGCGTTATATGAAAACAATATTCTTTGTTGTATTTTCCTGTCAAAATAACGGAGGTCTTTCGGAATTCTTCAGCTTCTAAGAACTGCCGGTTTCTTCTGTAGTAGGCGGAACTAATGCGTAAACGGCAATCTCATTGGCTGGCGCTCACCAATGATCGTCATGATTCATGAACCCAGCAGATCATTAATCTTTAGTGCGTTTTATATTGTTGTTAGTAGTAGAATTCGTAGTAGTTTTATCCTATCAGTATTATCCCCCCCCCCCCACACTTTTTTTTATAGATACACTAAATGACAAACAATATCTTAAGCACCACCACCAGTCCTAAGATCAGTCAACAAGACAAATGCATTCGTACATGGTTATTCTAGTAGTTCTAATTACTAAAGTTTAATGCTAAATTATTATAATATCGTATTATACTGCTTGACAGCAGAAGTGTACTTTCAGATATTTAAAAAAAAAAAAAAAAAAAAAAAACTAGCAACAACAACAAAAAATGTACTAGCCAGTGGCTATTCTATTGCCAAGGTGTCCATAGAAGGTTGATAATATTTACAATATTTTTTTATTTTTATTTGATAGGTGTCTCTCACATCAACATTAAAATACATTATAGTAGATTAGTGCACAATGTTTTATAATAATAATTTATTCTATTTAGTGTTCATTTCATTCTTTTAACGTACTTAATATTGGGGATATCCAAGTTACTTGACATATTTGAGCATTTTTCTAAAAAAAAGTAACACAGTAGTTACTTTCCCTAGTAATTAGTTACTTTTATAATCATGTAACTCAGTTACTAACTCAGTTACTATTTGTGAGAAGTAACTAGTAACTCTAACTAATTACTCTTTTACAGTAACATGCCCAACACTGTCTTGTAACCTACATTTCCAAAGTAACCTTCCCAACACTGGTGTTAAGTATCAACCTGTCACAGTGGTGGAAATGACGTTTTTTAAGTTGCACAATCATTTAACATTTTCACACTCATAAATTAATAAAATTACAGCTTCACTGGAAATGACACACAATTAAAACATGCTGCTCACAAGTGATATTTACCTTGTGTTGTTTTTTTTTTTTTTTTTTTTTTTTTTTTTTTGTTGGCGCAAAACCATTGTAAAGTCAGAATAATATAAAATCAGAGTGTATTGTAGTAGTTTGTTGAAGTCGGTTTTTATTCTAAATTCAATCTTGGGACATAAAAGTGTTTAAAATACCCATGTACGTCTGTATTGTGAAGTAAGAGACAGGTTTAGTGTTGATGTTAACAGCGGGGTTTGTCTCCCTCTGCTGGTTTGGTTTTGAAGAGCCTCTTGAGGAAGTAGAGCTGCAGGTATCCGGCAGTGATGATGACCAGACTCTGGAGAGCAGACCAGCTGTTCACATAAGTGGAGTTGGACTGAAGCAGGTAGAAATCAGCACCGCGTCTCATTCGCTCGTAGTTATAATAACACCACATGTGGAAGACAAACCTCTGCAGCCTGTTGCTGCTTTCCTACACAGAGATTTGAGAAATGTGAATGAAATTCAAGGACTTACTGTGTGAAAACAACTTTTTCAAAACATTATTTTATTCAGTTTGGTGAAGAAAAAAAAAAAAATTATCTGAAATGCATAAAAACAACATAACCCTTTTTTGTTTTATGTCAAAAAATAACCAAAACTATTAAATGACTATTAGATAGTCTATAAACTTGCAATTCTGAGAACACATTAGTGTTTTTCCACTCAAATAAAAATAAAAAATAAACTGTAACACTGTGAAGTATCCAATCAAGCTGCACTTTAACACGACAGTATATAATAAAAACACATATAATATGTTAGGAAAATTAATAAAACACTCATTGTCTGTACTTTAGTTCAGTGTCTATAGGTCATATTCATCACAAAGTATTTAAGCTTCTGTTATTTTGTAGAATATGAACATGCATAGAAAAATTCATGTGGTCTGAGACTGACAGCTGCCTGTTCTGTGTATGAAGATCATTTACATAGAGAGACACTTTGCATGAGAGTGTTTATAGTGCTGTGAGTTTAACACTTCATGACTGAGAGCAGAACAGAACAGAATCTTCATCATCACACAAGACAAAACAACAACAATGAATAACATCATCATCCTCATCTGGACACTCACACTGTTTGCTCAAGGTTTGTAATAAAACCTTTTATAACAACAATTACAGTAATTGTTTTAAAATGTGAAATATGCATCATTTTAATTCTTGTCTTTTTTCCCTTTCTTTCAGAGTGTAGAGGACAGTACACTGTTACTCAGAGTCCATCAATAACAGCAGCTCAAGGACAAGAAGTCAGAATAAATTGTAAAACCAGCAGCAGAGTGTATAATGATGATTTTTTAGCCTGGTACTTGCAGAAACCTGGAGAAGCTCCTAAACTCCTTATATATCGTGCATCAAGCCGTAACACTGGAATCACATCTAGATTCAGTGGCAGTGGGTCTGGCAGTGATTTCACTCTGACCATCAGTGGAGTCCAGACTGAAGATACAGGAGATTATTACTGTCAGAGTTATCACAATGATCCAGTGTTCACACAGTGATAAAGAGTCGTACAAAAACCTCCGTCAGTCAGAGTCACAGTGACTGCACTGATACAGATGAGAGATACTGCAGCTGCTGATGGGTGTGAATCAACTCAATCACTCTTGTCTGTAGATCACTATATTACAATGCAGAACACTATCTAATAATAAATTCAGTCTGTACTGGTTAGGTTAATCACTATAATGAATGAAAAAAAAAGGTTTAACACTCAACAAGCATTGCAGTCAAAATAAATAAATTAAATTAAAATAAATTAGCTTGCATGTTACTATTAAAAAAAATATATATATATATATATATATATATAAAAAAAAAAAAAAAAGAAAGAAAGAAACTGGATGTTCCTGCTATTATGTTTAGCAAAAATCAAACCCTTCAGTTCATAAGAAGAACCTCATAGCAGCAGTCAAACACAGTTGTTAGTCTGATGGTTTGAGGATGTTTTGTTTCATCAGGATCTGGACTGTTTGCCATCATTAAAATTTTGCTCTGGCCTTCACAACACAACTCTATGACTACATGAATCACTACTGCTCACATTACACAAGTCTTGTCATTTTTGTGTTGTATCAATGCAGGACCAGAGTAGAACTGGAAGAATAACTGTATCTAACATTGTAATGGAGACCTGCATTAAATCATGAAAGAAAAGTTTCTGAAGTCTCGTCCAGTATTTCACTAACACCAGCAGTGTGATTTTGTGGGGCTGAGGTGGAGAGAGAGGAAGTTTTTCTTGAAACGGAGCTGGGAAAAATGGAGTTTGTAGATCATGAACAACGACCACATCACAGTCACTGCTAGAGACGCCACAGGACTTCAATGTGGCTTATTAATAACAAAAAAAGAGATTTTTTTGTAACATTTAATTCAAACTATTTTCAAACAGTGCAAAACACTCTAAGGAAATTATACAAACAGGATAACATAACAGATGTTCATAAGTCAGTTTATTCTGTTGAATTACTTCGTCCTAAACAGTCCTCTTTCTCTCATATGTAGCTTTGGAAAATTTGCTTCATTTCAGAGAATCTGTTTGTCCTAAACAGTCCAATATTTTTTAATATTACAGTAAGTCTATTATCAGCCCAGTAAAGTAACCATACTTACATTCAGATACATTATATAGATCAATACATTTCATCTGAATTTAATGAATGAGTAAATTAAAAAAGTATTTCTAGAACAATGTTGAGTCTTTTATTCTCTGTACACACAGTAGGGGGCGCCACTAGAATAAACGCTTATCTGAACATCAGCATTATTATCTTTAACACATCACTTTGGTTTGCATTCACACATACAATAATAAACAACTGAGCACAACATGTACATGAAGATACAGCAAAGGTTAAGACTGCTGAAGTTTAATACATGTTTAAATTTGTGGAATCTAAATGTCAAACATTGACAAAAAGACATTAATTGGATTATCTTACCATTTTTTCCATACTGGGTCAAACTATTTGTATGATAATTTCTGGAGATTTACTGACTCATTGATTTAAATCTCCCTTTTATTTTACAAGAAATCATGTCACTTTTAGTAGTGAATTTGATGGCATCCCTTATAAATCAGTCAGTTGAATTTAGTTATAAGTTGTAAGATGATGACAATTTCAGTCATCTGCAGTGCATTAATATTAAAACTCTTCAGTCATGAACTCCATCTAGATTCAGTGAAAATGGAGCCGATTATGAAACTGATTTCAGTCTGACCATCAGTGGAGTCCAGACTGAAGATACAGGAGATTATTACTGTCTGGCTGAAAACTATATAAATAATCAATGGGTGTTCACACAGTGATAAAGAGTCGTACAAAAACCTCCGTCAGTCAGAGTCACAGTGACTGCACTGATACAGATGAGAGATACTGCAGCTGCTCTACAACACAATCACGCACAACACTTATCAGTGAACAAACACATATTTATGTTAATAGAAATATTGTATTTCTGTAAAGAATGAGTCTGTGTTTTAATATGATCCCTGTCAATCAAACTGAACAGACTGTATTCAGTCACTTCTGCTGTCTGGATGTGATGCTCTCCATTTGACCCACTGAAAGATTTACATATATTTTCACCTGCACTATACTGATGAGTTTGTCTGTGTGCTGCTTGACTACAGCAGAAGTGAAACTGGTCTGTTTCAGTCCAGATCATGTAACCAATCAAACAGTGACACTGGGAGTGTGGGCTGAAAATCCCATTTGCATAGTCAGGGTGGAGTGATTCCGATCCTCTCAGAATAGAGCAGCTCTGTCTCCAGAGACCATGTTCAAACCCCAAGAGCTTTATTTGACTACATTTACTGCTACTGATCAAGCTTCTGGAAAGCACCTGAACAAACACTACACGAATCTTCATCTGTTAGTTGAATGATGCTGTCAGACACAAATGGAGCTTGTTGAGAAGCTTTATTGAATGTTACAGCAAATACAGCAGATTGAAAGATCAGCCAGTGCTTTGACACTAGAGCTCTCTTTCAGTATTGAGTTGTAAATGACTACAGCTGCAGCACTAGACTCATGTGAATCCTGCCTGACACAGGACACTCAGATACGCCTCATCTTCAGGAGAGAGCAGCGCTAACTGGAGAAACATCAGCACTGCGACTGACTCTTCTGGAACGAGGCCTCTTGAGGAGCTCCTTCATGTGTTACTTTGCAGACATACAGCTCTCCCTTTTCCCAGCGTGCTTTGCTGAGGGTCAGGACGCTACTGCGGCTGTAGCGGCCGTCCCGCTCGCTCTCTGCGCTGGTCTGAACCCCCTCGGTGATCTCTGAGCCGTCCAGTGTCCAGCTCACCTGCGCCCCCTGTGGAGAGTAAGAGCTGAGCAGGCAGAGCAGTGCGGCTGAGTCTCCAGAGATCTGCAGAGAAGAGGGCGGCAGCAGAGACACTGAGGGCTTCACTGTGGGACCAGCTGCAGGAGACAAACACAACACATTCACAAACACTAAGAAAACACACTGCAGCTCCAGCACTCTTTTGCCCTGCATCATTCACAGCATTTTAACATGACTTTAAAGAGCAGACATGTGGAATGCAGTCAAAATCACAAAAATCTCATCATTCATCTTATTCAAAATTACTACAACTGATATATTTACACAATACAATATACACCAAGACACTAACTAACTTTAATTCCACTAGTTTTTATATCCTGACATAACATTTTGTTTGTGTGTGATTCAGCTCATCTTTTTAATACTTTATTTCAAATACAAATTGTGTGACTGAAAGTTACAATATATTATATACATTCCAAATTAGAAAATAACTGAATAAAATGAGTTTAAAAATCGACACATATTTTGTATGTATATTAAAACCACCGAATTACAAGAACAACATGAGCAAAAGACATTCAACATCATATTAAACTACAGAAATTAGCTCCATTTATATTTTGATGGCACATATTTCTTTCATATATATGAAATCTAAAATAAAAGATGAATTATACATGAACACAGTGCAGAAATTAATGAAAGAAAAAATGACAAACTCATAATTTTAGGCAGGAATAGTTTGTTTAAAGTGAGTAATTCATTTCTTCTGAATATCTAAACATGTCTAAACATGTCTAAATGAAATATCTAAATATTTTAGATTTAAATATTTATTATGAATCAAATTTACTGGTTACACTTTATTTTAATAGTCCACTTTAGACATTCTACTAACTATAAGTAACTTTGCAACTACATGTCAACTAATTCTCAGAGCAGACTGTTAGATTAGGTTTAGGGTTAGTCGAATAAGTTGACATATACTTACAAAGTTTAGAAGAGTGTTAGAAGATATTAAGCAGACCGTCTACTGATACTCTAATGACTAGTTGACATGCAGTTGCAAAGTTACTTACTGTTACTAGAATGTCTAAGTGGACTATCAATATAAAACAATTTATAGTTGTTTATTTCAAAAATAAAAACATTTCATAAAATAATTTACATGTTTTTAGTGGAGAATTAAAAAGACAGACTTACATTTCACCACCAGTTTAGTTCCTCCACCGAATGTGCACCACAGTGATACAATCTAATGAAACGGTCGTACAAAAACCTCTATTCCACTCGAGTGAACACAAACTCCAGCAGAGAGAGAGAAAACAACACTTCAACACACTGATAGTAGAAACACTTAATTTAGTTTTGGTAAAATGCTTTCAAAATGTTTGTTTATTTCATAATCAGGTGAAGAGTTTATTCTCTTCTTTATTCTCTTCTTCTCTGCTAATGTTTGTAAATTAAACAGAGATGTTAAATAATACAGTGTTTCATGATATTGCGTGTACAGCAGTCATTAATCTTAGCTGGAAACTACAGAAGTGATTGGATGCTTCAAGATGGAAGCTCTGTTGACATACAGTAACTTAAGAGTGGTGTGCGCTTATAGCTCCCTGGAGTTTCGTTTTCCTGAAGAAATCTCTATTTTACTATTACTTTTTGTTGTTTAAAGTGACAAAATATAGCTTTTTCCCCACCAGATTTCTGATATTATCCATCAAATTAATCCGATTGTTTGCTTTTATTCTGTAACCGCGAGTGCAACGCCGTGCTGTGCGTTAGCATTCCGTTTGCCGATTAGCCTGCCATTTGTGTTCCCACTCACATCTCTATTCACGTCTACTACCGCTTTCCTTTTTTTTTTTTTCTTTCTTTCCTCGCTCTCGTTGATCGCTCGTTTTTATTCCACAACTGCAAGTGCAGCGTGCCTGCAGTGTGTTAGCCGGTTAGCTTGCCATTCATTTTTACTTTTTCTGTCCGCCTCTACAGCCGTTGTTGCTTTCTCCCCCTGCTTTTTTTCTTCACAAGTTCATCAAACAACAGTGGTGAGTTGAAGTCGTTCTACAACTATGGTGAGTAATGGCTTCCTCTCCTTTCCTGGTAACCTGCAGCACCTGTCATATGCATAGTTTATCAATCTCTGTCGGCAGTGAGGGATTCACATGTGGTAAATGCAGGGAAATAGTTAGGCTGACAGAGAAGATTTCAGAACTAGAGACACGCATCCAAACTTTAATCGAGGATAGTAAGAATGTGAGGGTCTCAGATACGGCTTTAGATGCGACTAGCTCAGGAAGTCCCGTACATTGTTTGGTTCCGGTAACTTCGCCTTTGCAGCAGGGCAACTGGGTGACTGTGAGACGGCATAGTCGTGGGTCAAAACACTGCTTTTCCGTTCCGATCAGAACATAAAACAGGTTCTCCCCACTCAGTGACGCACCCACTGAGAAACCTGATCAAAGTGCTCTAGTTATTGGCGATTCTATTGTACGGAACGTGAAAATAGAGACACCAGCCACCATAGTCCAATGTTTACCGGGAGCCAGAGTGCCTGACATCTTGGCAAATTTAAAAGAGCTGTCTAATGCTAAACGTAAATTCAGTAAGATCGTTATTCACGTCGGCACAAATGACGTTCGACTTCGCCAGTCGGAGATCACTAAAAATAATGTTAAAGAGGTGTGTGAACTTGCAAGTACGATGTCAGACACTGTAATTTGCTCTGGCCCCCTCCCTGCGTATCGTGGTGACGAGATACATAGCAGACTGTCGTCACTAAATGGCTGGATGTCTAAGTGGTGCCCGCAGAATAACATAGGTTTCATAGACAATTGGACAAGTTTTTGGGGCAGACCTGACCTGTTGAAAATAGAAGGTCTTCATCCCTCCAGGGGTGGTGCCGCTCTTCTCTCTAGTAATATGGCATATAGTCTTAGAGTTTGCACTTGACTAACTGGGGCCCAGGTCAGGAAGCAGACAGACTGGCTAATCCGACCGTCTGCTAGCCGCCTCACGTCACCAAAATCAGTTAATTCTCAGCACATAGAGACCCTTTCACCTAGATATCATGCTATAGAGTCTGTGTCTGTTCCCTGAGCTAGACAATACAAAAGATGTCCAAACCAATTCAACAGTAACAATCTAATCAATGTTCAACAAATAAAAAATGTACATAATACAGAGAAACAAATGATAAAACTTGGCCTTTTGAATATCAGGTCCCTCTCTACAAAAGCGCTTTTTGTAAATGATATGATTATTGATCATAACCTAGATGTGCTCTGTTTGACAGAAACCTGGCTAAAACCAGATGATTACATTATCTTAAACGAGACTACCCCTCATGTTTACTGTTATAAACATGAGCCACGTCTAAAAGGTAAAGGGGGAGTGTCACGGACGTGCTGGATAGATGAGTCGAGAGACGAGATACGATACAAATAACAATTTAATATAACTCTTAGTAGGAACAGGCAGGAACAGGCAGGAACAGAACGATAATCCACACACATCCAAATAACGTCAAGGACCGACAGCAAACTCAAAACACAAGCAGACTTATAAAGGGTGGTGATTAAGACACAGACAGGTGTAGTAAATAAACTAATCAGGACAAAATGAGGACAGGAAGAACCAAATATGGGCACAATGGGAAAAACAAACATAAACAGTCCAAATGGCACACAGAACTCTGACATTACTCCCCCCTCCCGGAAGGCGCGACCTCGCGGCGTGGAAAGGGAGTGGAAATAATAAAGTCATTGTGGGAGGAGGCTCTGGTGGCGGACGGTCTTCCGGGAGGAGGACAATAAACAAAGTCCAGGGTGGTGACGACGGAGGGAGGAGCCAGGGAGAACTCAGGAGGGACCCGGAGCAGGAGGAGCCATGCGAGACCCAGACCACAGCCATCATGACGACCCACGGTGGAGCCGACGGAGGGAGGAGCCATGGTGGAGAAAAGGCTGACGACTCCAGGGGGGCGACCGACGGAGGCGGAGCCGCTGGCGGAGGAGCCCGAGGCGGAGACGGAGAGCCGAAGATCCAGGGCGACACCGAGGATCCGGAGGGCCAAGGCGGAGCCCTAGGCTCTGGCGACCGAGGCGTAGGCGGAGATCCGAAGGTCCGCGGCGGAGCCGGAGCGACAGAGGATGGAGGCTGTGCCAGAGGGAGGGAGGAGGTCCACAGAGCCGGTGGGACGGAGTGACGAGGCGCAGCCGGAGGAATAGAGTCCTGAGGTGATGAAGGGCCGACGACCGACCAGGGCGGAGCCGGAAAGACGAGGGAGCCCGGTGGAGCTGGTGGACCGATGGGCGACGATGGAGACGAGGGCGCTGAGAGCCGTGGTGGAGCCGCAGGGTCGGAGGGCCGAGGCGGAGTTCTGGACTCTGAGGCTGGAGGCGGAGATGAGGGATCCTCCAGCCCTGACGCCGATGGAAGCTGGCAGACCCGCGGCGAACCCACTGCACAGGTGGTGGGCTGAGGGTGAGCAGAGGGGCTGTCAGGGGACAGCGGTGAGCAGACAGATGTTGACATAGGCAGAAGAGGGAGGGTGGGTGGGGATTCCATACTGGCAGGCATAACGTGACAGGTAGATACTTCTGTAAAGAAGTCTATTAAATCCCCAGAGTTATTCTCTAGATCTTCCGTAGAAAAGTCAATCAAGTCCCCAGAGTTATCATCCAGCTCACCCCCAGCAGTGGTGCAGTGGGCAGGGCTCTCCATAGCCCTCACTTGCTCCATGTTGCACTCCCCCGTCATGGTAGATGTAGCCGGCTCTCGCACCTGATCGGACGTGTAGGGCTCTGGCTCTGTGGCGATCTTTAGCTCTGTCGCTCGTGGCTCTGGCTCGTCATCCGCGGTGGGCTCGGGCTCAAACTCCGCGTGTCGGGGTGCTGGTTGGCTGGGCTCTGGGTCTTGAGTGGGGCTGGTGTCATCCTCCGCGGTCAACGAAGATCTACAGGACACCAGCACCCACTCCATGTAGTCGGCGAAGCTCTCTCGTGGACCCTCCCCGGACAGCTGCGCTTTCGTGGCGATGTTCAGTCCTGCACGGTAAAATGTGCAAAGGCTGCTGTCCGGGAAGTGTGTGAGTGGTACGAGGTGGACAAAGTCTCTAGTGTGGTCCACGAGAGAGCGATTCCCCTGCTCCAGGAGGAGGAGGAGGACGGCAGGGTTATCCATAACGAAAAACAAAAAAAACAAACACTGAGAAAAAAAACGGAAAAAATAAAGCAGGGAAACGCCGGGGATAAACTGTCGGTCGGTCCTTCTGTCACGGACGTGCTGGATAGATGAGTCGAGAGACGAGATACGATACAAATAACAATTTAATATAACTCTTAGTAGGAACAGGCAGGAACAGAACGATAATCCACACACATCCAAATAACGTCAAGGACCGACAGCAAACTCAAAACACAAGCAGACTTATAAAGGGTGGTGATTAAGACACAGACAGGTGTAGTAAATAAACTAATCAGGACAAAATGAGGACAGGAAGAACCAAATATGGGCACAATGGGAAAAACAAACATAAACAGTCCAAATGGCACACAGAACTCTGACAGGGAGGTGTTTCTACAATTTATAGCAATATTTTCAGTGTTTCTCAGAGAGCGGGCTTCAAGTACAACTCGTTTGAAGCAATGGTGCTTCATGTAACATTATCCAGAGAAACAAGTGTTAATGATAAATCCCCCATGACGTTTGTACTTCCTACTGTGTACAGGCCACCAGGGCACCATACAGATTTTCTTAAAGAATTCGCTGATTTTATATCTGAGGTGTTGGCTACAGATAAGGTCTTAATAGTAGGTGACTTTAACATCCATGTCGATAATGAAATCGATGCACTGGGAGCAGCATTTACAGACATTTTAAATTCTATTGGAGTTAGACAACACGTGTCAGGTCCCACTCATTGTCGAAATCATACTCTAGACTTAATACTGTCACATGGAATTGATGTCAATGCCGTTGAGATTCTGCAGCAAAGTGATGATATCCCCGATCATTATCTAGTCTTGTGTATACTCCAGATAACTAAAACTGTAAATTCAACTCCATATTACAAGTATGGTAGAACCATCATATCTACCACAAAAGACTGCTTTCTGAGTAATCTTCCTGACTTATCTGAATTCCTCAGCATGTCCAATAGCTCAGAAAAACTTGATGATGTAACTGAAACTATTGACTCTCTCTTTTCCAGGACTCTAGATACGGTCGCTCCTCTGCGCCTAAGAAAGATTAAGGAAAACAGCCCTACCCCGTGGTATAACAAGCACACTCGCGCCCTAAAGAGAGCAGCCCGGAAAATGGAGCGCAGCTGGAGGAAAACAAAACTAGAGGTTTTTCGTACTGCTTGGCGTGAATGTACCCTATCGTATAGAAAAGCGTTAAAATCGGCAAGATCTGATTATTTTTCGACTCTTTTAAATGATAACAAACATAACACTAGGTATTTATTCAATACAGTGGCTAAGTTAACAAAAAATAAAGAACCAACAGGCACTGACTGTGCCCATCAGCATAGCAGTAATGACTTTATGAACTACTTTACTTCCAAGATCGATACTATTAGAGACAAAATTGTCACCATGCAGCCGTCAATTACAGTATCGCATCAGATAGTGTCCTATGGATCTCCTGGGGAACAATTCCACTCATTCTCTACTATAGGTCAGGCTGAATTGTATAAACTTGTTAAAGCATCTAAACCAACAACTTGTATGCTAGACCCTATTCCATCTAGGCTACTAAAAGACCTGCTTCCAGATCTCATAGATCCTCTGCTAAATATTATTAATTCATCACTGTCATTAGGATATGTCCCCAAAACCTTCAAACTGGCTGCTATTAAGCCTCTCATTAAAAAACCACAACTTGACCACAACGAATTAATTAATTACAGACCTATCTCGAATCTCCCATTTCTGTCAAAGATATTAAAAAAGGTTGTATCCTCACAATTATCTTCCTTCCTACAGAAAAATGATATCTGTGAGGATTTCCAGTCAGGTTTTAGAGGGTACCATAGTACTGAGACTGCTCTTATTAGAGTTACAAATGATCTGCTCTTGTCATCCGATCGTGGTTGTATCTCTCTGTTAGTGCTACTGGATCTTAGTGCTGCGTTCGATACGATTGACCACAACATTCTCTTGAACAGACTTGAACATTATGTTGGCATTAGTGGTAGTGCATTGGCATGGTTCGATTCGTACTTATCTGACCGCTATCAATTCGTGGCAGTAAATGAAGAGGTATCATATCGATCACAAGTGCAGTATGGAGTACCGCAAGGCTCAGTGCTAGGGCCATTACTTTTTTTTCTTTACATGTTACCCTTGGGTGATATCATCAGGAAATATGGTGTTAGCTTTCACTGTTATGCTGATGATACTCAGCTCTATATTTCTTCGCGGCCCGGCGAAACATACCAACTTGATAAACTAACGGATTGTGTAGTTAAGTTAAAAAATTGGATGACAAGTAATTTCTTACTACTAAATTCTGAAAAAACAGAGGTGTTAATTATTGGACCTAAAACCTCAGCGTGTAATAACCTAAAACACTCTCTAATACTTGATGACTGCTCTGTCAATTCTTCGTCATCAGTTAGGAACCTAGGTGTGCTATTTGATAGCAGTCTTTCCTTTGAAAACCACATCTCTAGTATTTGCAAAACTGCATTTTTCCATCTCAAAAATATATCTAAATTACGACCTATGCTCTCAATGTCAAATGCTGAAACATTAATTCATGCATTTATGACCTCAAGATTAGATTACTGTAATGCTTTATTGGGTGGTTGTTCTGCTCGCTTAATAAACAAACTCCAGCTGGTCCAAAATGCAGCAGCTAGAGTTCTTACTAGAACCAAAAAGTATGATCATATTAGCCCGGTTCTGTCAACACTGCACTGGCTCCCTATTAAACATCGTATAGATTTTAAAATCTTGCTAATTACTTATAAAGCCCTGAATGGTTTAGCTCCTCAGTACCTGAGCGAGCTCTTATCGCATTATAGACCCTCAAGTCTGCTGCGTTCTCAAAACTCTGGCAATTTGATAATACCCAGAATATCCAAATCAACCACGGGCGGCAGATCATTTTCTTATTTAGCACCCAAACTTTGGAACAATCTACCCAACACTGTTTGGGACGCAGACACACTCTGTCAGTTTAAATCTAGATTAAAGACCCACCTCTTTAACCTTGCTTACACATAACACATCAACACATTTCTATAATTCAAATCCGTTAAAGGATTGTTAGGCTGCACTAATTAGGTCAACCGGAACCGGGAACACTTCCAGTCCGTATCCAGACCAGATGGTCACTGCAGTCCTCCGGATCCAGTCCGTACCCAGCCCAGACGGTGGATCAGCACCTAGAGACGACCTCTACAGCACTGAATGTCAGCGGAGACGACATCGACTAGATGAGCCCCAGAGACGGATTCCCAGTGAAGACCTCGTCACCTAGACGGCTGTCGGCACAGGACCACGGGACCTGGTGAGTCCTCTGTGTCTGGCCAGAGGAGAACTGGCCCCCCGACTGAGCCTGGCTTCTCCCAAGGTTTTTTTCTCCATTTATCACCGATGAAGTTTTGGTTCCTTGCCGCTGTCGCCGCTGGCTTGCTTAGTTGGGGACACTTTATCTTCACTTTATCTTCACACAATATTGTATTTTATTTTATTGTATTTGATTAACTACCATTGTTCTCATCGTAGATAATTCTGCCCTAAGAATTTCTTGGATTATGGGAAGAATTCTCAAGACCATACCCGATGCTTCTGGTATTGTCCGACGTGCCTGCGTTCAGACAAAAACTTGCCAGTTGGAAAAACCAGTAACAAAACTCTGCTTATTGCAAGAAGCAGCAGAAGAGTAAGAGTTTACATAGAGACTGTAAATAAAAATGTATAGAAAGTGTGGACTTTCCAAAAGGACTGTTTAAAGGAAAGAGATTTATTTTATGGCTCCATTCAAGTATTTGAATAAGATAATTGTTACGCTCTAGGCATAGACAATTAGGGGTCAGAGTGTTAGAGCCATAAAGAACATTGAGTAATTTCTAGTATTTTTCTATAATATTATTTGTATTAAGAATGACTGTTATTGTTATTGATATTTGATATACAGTTTGCATATTCTGTAATATTTGTATTGCATATTTTTCATAGGTTGGTTTCAGTCCCATACGTAATATGTATACGTAAATGTCCGTTGAACAAGAAGAAGAAGGAAGAAGCTTGGTGTTAGACAGTCTTTTGACCGTTCTTTGAAACCATATTTAATTTGAAGCTTGAAGAAGTGTAAATAGTTCTTAAGTTTGATTTTTGATTTTTGTTGTATTCTGACAAACGAAAAGTGAACTTTTACACGACAAGTTTGTGGTTTTACGCGTCAAATCCTTTGTGCCAATCCCCTATGGAAATGGCGGAGAACCGAAAGGAGTATATCGCCATTACAGCGTGCTAAAGAAACAGTCTGAGATGTGTGCTAGGACTGCACATGCGCATTGGCGTGTCTGGCCATGGAAAAATAACCTTTTTAACCCTTTCACTGGTGAGTTTAAAATATTCTATCTGACCCCCAAGAGTGAGTTTTTTTAGGCGACCGTTATTTTAGAACGTTCCCTTTATTGTTTCCATGGCGATGCGTCATGATTGACACCGCAGCCACTATAGCGCTGTTTTCCTCAAGAAACATAATTTCTTTACGACTAAAGAAAGAAAGGCATGAACATCTGTGGTGAGTACATTATCTGTACATTTTTGTTCTGGAAGTGAACTACACCTTTAAGTCATCACACAATGATCAAAAAATTGTTACTGAACAATTATATTTGTGAGTTTATAATTGTATTAGATGTAAATTAGTGTATATGAGTTTATTAGCAGCTCAAGCTGTTGTAAATCCTGCCCACTTCTTTGCATTGTCAGCACATGCTTCAGTGCTCTGAGAGTGTTTATAGTGCTGTGAGTTTAACACTTCATGACTGAGAGCAGAACAGAACAGAATCTTCATCATCACACAAGACAAAACAACAACAATGAACAACATCATCATCCTCATCTGGACCATTGCAGCTTTTATTCAAGGTGGGATATTACATTTTGATATGAATAATATGCTATTGTTGTTTTTTTAACCATTTTAATATGCCAGTTTAATATACCAATATTATGTTATAAAGGTGGTTTACAAATAAAGTGACTTTTTTCTCTTCTTCAGAATCCAGAGGAATCACTCTGACTCAACCTGAAGTTAAAACTGTCCAACAGGGTCAAACCGCTACAATAGAGTGTAATATAGATGTAGGAATATACAGTGACCGCTTAGTCTGGTATCAGCAGAAACCTGGACAAGCTCCTAAACTCCTCATATATTATATAAAAACCCTCCAGTCAGGAACTCCATCTAGATTTAGTGGCAGTGGAACAGCAAATACTGGACGAGATTTTACTCTGACCATCAGTGGAGTCCAGACTGAAGATACAGGAGATGAACAACCTGTTGACGTCACTTCCCGTTTGTTGCGGTTGCACGCTTAGAGTTTGAGCTCCGTCGAGTTAATTTCTTATTGTCTGTTTTTCAATTCAAAATCAATTTTATACACAATCATTCTTGTTTCTTATAACGTGTGAATATACCCCCTATTGTATTCTACAACTAAAACATCCGGATTGCTTTGTTATCACTAGTTTTGTTTTGATTTCCGGAGTCGCTAGCTTATAGCCCGTTAGCAGCACCAACGTGGTTGCCGCTAATCCTGCTTGCATTGTTTACACACTGCTTACACACATTTCCATTGTTTACTCACTGTTACTTGCTTTAATGGCGAATTTGTGTCCACCTTTGAGTGCAGGTGAGGACACGTTCGAGCTGCACTCGTTGCAGCTCGAGCTGGAGGCCGTGGAGAAGCAGATCCAGGAGCTGTTGGTGCGGCAGACGGAGCTGAGAGAGCGGAGGGCCGCTCTGGAATCCTCCCGGGTGAGTATACAGCGTGATACTAACACTCTGACCACCTCTACTCCGTGTGCTTCTCTGCCCAGGTCCCGTGCACCCTGGACGCGATCTTCCCAGATGTCCTTCACTCCGGCGCCGGGACACCACGGACCCTGGGTGCAGCAGCAGCGGAAGACGCGAGCCAGGCCCCGGCCGAGGACCTCGCCCCCTCCGCCGCCTCCGGTCTTCGAGATCTCCACCCGGAACCGCTTCGCTCCCCTCCGCGAGACGGAACGCGACGCTGTGATCGTCGGAGACTCCATTGTCCGGTACTTACGTGCTACTTTAGCTAAAGGTAAAGTCCACACCCACTGTTTTCCTGGTGCTCGCGTTCTCGATGTTTCTGCGCAGATACCCGCGATCCTGAAGGACGGCGAGAGCGTCGGCGCGATCGTCCTGCACGCGGGGGTGAACGACACCAGGCTGCGGCAGACGGAGGTTCTGAAGAGGGACTTCAGCAGCCTGATCGAGACGGTTCGCAGCACGTCGCCCGCGACGAGGATCATCGTGTCAGGACCACTTCCCACGTATCGACGTGGGCACGAAAGGTTCAGTAGACTTCTTGCTCTAAATGAATGGTTATTGACATGGTGTAAAGAACAGAAACTGCTCTTTGTTAATAATTGGAATCTTTTCTGGGAGCGTCCTAGGCTTTTCCGTGCTGATGGCCTGCACCCCAGCAGAGTCGGAGCGGAGCTGCTGTCGGACAACATCTCCAGGACGCTACGCTCCATTTGACTAGTGAGTACATTCTTATATGATTGCTACGATGGCTTTTGTTCTGAACGCTTAAATGATAGTAGTTGCACTGTCCAATCTATAAAGACTGTGTCTGTTCCTCGAATAGTGAGGTCAAAACGTAAATTTAATGTAGGATCTAGAAAAAATCTGATCGTAATTAAACCAGAAAAAAGCAAAATACACGAACAGAAACCATTTTTAAAGCTTGGGCTCCTAAACATTAGATCACTTGCACCCAAAGCAGTTATTGTGAATGAAATGATCACAGATAATAGTTTTGATGTACTCTGCTTAACTGAAACCTGGCTAAAACCTAATGATTATATTAGTCTAAATGAGTCTACTCCACCAAACTACTACTATAAGCATGAGCCCCGTCAGAGTGGTCGTGGTGGTGGTGTTGCAACAATATATAGTGATATTTTCAATGTTACTCAGAAAGCAGGATACAGGTTTAATTCATTTGAAATACTTTTGCTTAATGTTTCTCTGCCAGATATGCAAAAGAAATCTCTCCTATCTCTTGTTTTAGCTACTGTGTATAGACCGCCAGGGCCATATACAGATTTCCTAAAAGAATTTGCAGAATTCCTTTCGGAACTATTGGTTAATTTTGATAAAGTGCTAATTGTCGGAGATTTTAACATTCACGTTGATAATACAAATGATGCGTTAGGACTTGCGTTTACTGACCTAATAAACTCTTTTGGAGTTAAGCAAAATGTCACTGGGCCCACTCATCGTTTTAATCATACGCTAGATTTAATTATATCGCATGGAATTGATCTTACTGATATAGATATCGTACCTCAAAGTGATGATGTTTCTGACCATTTCCTTGTATCGTGCATGCTGCGTATCACTGATATTAACTGTAGGGCTCCGCGTTATCGTCTTGGCAGAACTATTGTTCCAGCCACCAAAGATAGATTCACAAATAACCTGCCTGATTTATCTCAACTGCTCTGTGTACCCCTTAATACACAGGATCTAGACAAAATGACTAGCAATATGGGCACCATCTTCTCCGATACGTTAGAAGCTGTTGCCCCCATCAAATTGAAAAAAGTTAGAGAAAAACGTATTGCACCATGGTACAATAGTAATAACCAATCCCTCAAAAAAGAAACTCGCAATCTTGAGCGCAAATGGAGAAAAACTAACTTGGAAGTTTTTAGAATTGCATGGAAAAACTGTATGTCCAGATACAGACAGGCTTTAAAAGCTGCTAGGGCTGAGCATTTCCGCGAACTCATAGAAAATAACCAAAACAATCCAAGGTTTTTATTTAGCACAGTGGCTAGATTAACAAATAACCAGACACCACCTGAGCTAAATATTCCTTTACAGTTTAATAGCAATGACTTTATGAATTTCTTCACTGATAAAATAGATAACATCAGAAATACAATAGCCAATGTAGATTATACTGCATCTAATATGTCAACTTCTTTCGTCGCACCCAAAGAAAAACTGCAGTACTTTACCGCTATAGGACAGGAAGAGTTAAATAAACTCATCACTGTGTCTAAACCAACAACATGCCTATTAGATCCCGTACCCACTAAATTACTAAAAGAATTGTTACCTGTGGCAGAAGAACCGCTTCTCAATATTATCAACTCATCGTTATCTTTAGGTCACGTCCCTAAACCATTCAAGCTGGCGGTTATTAAGCCTCTTATTAAGAAACCACAGCTAGACCCTAGTGAACTGGCAAATTATAGACCCATTTCTAATCTTCCATTTATGTCTAAAATTTTAGAGAAAGTTATATGTGCTCAACTGTGCTCATTCTTGCAAAAAAATGATATCTATGAAGAATTTCAGTCAGGCTTCAGGCCCCATCACAGCACAGAAACTGCACTTGTTAAAATCACTAATGACTTGCTTCTTGCGTCAGACCAAGGCTGCATCTCACTGCTAGTTTTACTTGATCTTAGTGCTGCGTTTGACACTATAGATCATGACATACTAATAGATCGACTACAAAATTATGCAGGTATCCAAGGGCAGGCTTTAAAATGGTTTAGATCCTACCTGTCTGATCGCTACCACTTTGTTTATTTAAATGGGGAGTCATCTCAGTTATCACCAGTGAAGTATGGAGTGCCACAAGGATCTGTTCTAGGTCCTCTACTATTTTCAATATACATGCTGCCCCTTGGTAATATTATTAGAAAACACGGGATTAATTTCCATTGTTATGCTGATGATACTCAACTATATATCTCAACAAGACCAGATGAAACTTCTGAATTATCAAAGTTAACAGAGTGCGTTAAAAATGTAAAAGATTGGATGACCAACAATTTTCTGCTATTAAATTCAGATAAGACAGAGATATTACTTATTGGACCTAAAAACAATACACAGAATCTTTTGACTTACAATTTACAACTAGACGGATGTACTGTTACTTCCACTACAGTCAAAAGCCTGGGTGTTATATTAGACAGCAACTTGTCTTTTGAAAATCATATTTCTCATGTTACAAAAACAGCATTCTTCCATCTTAGAAACATTGCCAAGCTGCGAAACATGTTACCTGTTTCTGATGCAGAAAAGCTAGTTCACGCATTCATGACCTCTAGACTGGACTATTGTAATGCACTATTAGGTGGTTGTCCTGCATCTTCAATAAACAAGCTACAGATAGTCCAAAATGCAGCTGCTAGAGTCCTTACCAGGTCAAGAAAATATGATCATATTACCCCAATTTTAAAGTCTCTGCACTGGCTGCCTATTAGATTCCGCATCAGCTACAAAATAGCACTTCTTACCTATAAGGCACTTAACGGTTTAGCTCCTGCGTACCTAACTAGTCTTCTACCACGCTACAATCCATCACGCTCCCTAAGGTCACAAAACTCTAGACTGTTGGTAGTACCTAGGATAGCAAAGTCCACTAAAGGAGGTAGAGCTTTTTCACATTTGGCACCCAAACTCTGGAACAGCCTTCCTGATAACGTTCGGGGTTCAGACACACTCTCTCGGTTTAAATCTAGATTAAAGACACATCTTTTTAGCCAAGCATTCAAATAATGCATCTCATAAACTTTTTCTGCAGCTATATCTGATCAAATGTTCATTTTAATCTTTTAGCTCTGGTTTAACAAACCTTCCTTTTCTTAGTTTGAACAGCAGCTACGCTAATTATGTTCCTATTTGTTCTCTGTTTTTGCCATGGGATTGACATCCCATGGTAACTAGGAATTCACAAGCTCCAGTGTGGATCCAGAACACTTAAGAAGAGATGATGCCAACCCCACAGAGGACTTCAGATGATGCCAACCCTGAAAACATACAGCACTACCGAATTCTGCTACTAATTTATAGTGTTCTTTGTCTGTTTGATTACGTCATTAATTGATCTTTACCACACATCTCTACCATATGTACATCAAGCTACTACTACATATATTGTAAAAATGTCAATTTGGTGTAAAGCTGCTTTGCAACGATATGTATCGTGAAAAGCGCTATACAAATAAATTTGAATTGAATTGAATTGAATATTACTGTCAGAGTGCACACAGTGGTCCAGTGTTCACACAGTGATAAAGAGTCGTACAAAAACCTCCATCAGTCAGAGTCACAGTGACTGCACTGATACAGATGAGAGATACTGCAGCTGCTGATGGAGGTTACTTGTTATAACAGTCTCATTCAGTCAAAAATGTTGAAGTCTTGTGCTGATTTGTGAGTCTCTTTCTGAATATTTCATGTGTTTTTCTTACACAACATTACCATGAATGTATTTAATGCATCATTTAAAATGTTCCAACACAAAAAAATCCAACGAAAGCTGATGATACATGTGAGGGAAACAGGTCCGTGTAACGGTTTGCAGTTCTTTGTTCAATTTGCACCATCAAAATTAACCAGATAAAATTTGGCTTCAAACTTTCATTTTCCGTTTTTTTCAAATACCTCACAAACGAATAATTGTCTCTCTGTTTAATTTTCTATTCTACAAGTTTAGGTTGCGGCATCCGAATAAGATTTTTGAACAAACATAAAACATGACTCGTTATTCTGATTTTCCATTTTTTTGTGTTTTGCGCTCGCGGTTGGTCCGTACCATTACCGCCGGGGGAGGGGATGGGGGATTAGTTTACAGCCTGCAGCGGACCCAGAGCGCTGCCGCTTTATGTATAGGCAGCAAACCCCCCAGGGATGCATGCGGTCTATGCATCCCTGCCTCTGCTGAATTATTTTTATCCTTGGTGGGGATAAAAACATCCTGCGAACCTTCTTCTAAGTCCCGATCTAAAACAAATGATTCGCAATACACGTTTTAAAGTCCCGTTTTGAATCAAATGATTCGCGATTCGCGCTTTAAAGTCCCGTTCTGAATCAACTGATTCGCGATCCGATTGAAGCGCTTCGAAACAGTAAATCATTTTGCGACGCGCGTGGTTTAGTGATTCGGAGTTTCAAAAAGCTCCCTTGATATTGTGTTGTTTGCTCGCTTTATCTATACAATTTATTCGTTGTTTGAAATTAAATCATTACAATTAATAGGCCTAACTTACAATGTTTTTATTAAATTGTGATCACGTTAGACAGTTTCAGTCGTATTAAAAACATTTCATGACGTGACACCAGAGGCGTAGCAATTAGCCTTTTCACGGTCTGCGTTCGGAACCTGGAAGCATCGAATAGTTGTGTAAATTAACTTCCGCTGTAGCCTGTATGAATGGCAATGCCATAGAACGGGATGGTTGTGATTTATTAATGAACAATTCATCACAGATGTTTCATCAAAACATATTAAACACAGTTTCCGATCATTAACCGGTATGAAGAAACAAGGCAAAATGTTGTCCTGATATTCCGACGCACATTTCATGATTTAAATAGAAGCGCACAAGCTGTGTATGCACAGTAAGACAGACTAGCTTATTATTTAAAAAAAAAAATACAAGAATAGCATACAAACAACATATCACATTAAAGAGTAACAAAATCGGACAAGCTTATCTCATAAAACATTAACCACGAATATACTGTTCAAATTAAACAGAAATAATGTTAGCATTGCTTTCGTGCACTTGCTTTGCTTTTCGATCCAAGAGTTATTCTAAGATAACTGGTTATCATCTTAAACGTGACATAGTAGTAATTATTGCGCAATAATAAAAACAATAACATTAAAATAAAATTAAAACCTTGTGTGTGTACATATTCTCAGATTCTCATGACTGTCACAACACCGACAACACAAACGGCTCGCTTACATGTTTTACGTTAAAATGGAAGATTACATATATGGTAGGGGATCGTCTAAGGTTAAATAGATTCTTTTAACTGATAATCTGCCCGCGGCTGCACGTTACTGCTGGAGAAATACTCGGAATATACACAGTTTTAATTCTATTTTTAATTATTAGTTATTGTTTTTATTATTGCGCAATGCAATATTGTTATCATAATAAAAACCTGTTGAACGTCAATTTTTATTGCTGTTTAATGTGATGTGTTGTTCGTATACTATTCTTGCATTTTTTAAATAATAAGCTGGTCTGTCTCTGAAGTATTGTGCATACGCAGCTTGTGCGCTCCTATTTAAATCATGAAATGTGCGTCGGAATATCAGGACAACATTTTTCCTCGTTTCGTACCCGATTAATGATCGGAAACTGTGTTTAATGTGTTTTGATGAAACATCTATGATGAATTGTTCACTAATAAATCACAACCATCCCGTGCTATGGGCACTACCATTCATACAGGCTACAGCGGAAGTTATTTTACACAACTATTCGACGCTTCCGGGTTCCGAACGCGCACCGTGAAAAAGGCTAATAGGGCAGGCAAGACAGGCAATTACCTGGGGCCCCGCATTTTGAGGGGGCCCCGACAGCTGGCCATTTGAACAATCTGAAATGTCATTATTAAAAACATACACGCAACATGGAGCAATATATCCGCATCCCCCCTTAGAGGGCTCCCTCTCGCGTTACGCTGGATGTGCTTGCTTTTTCTTCGTGATGTTTTCAAACTGGCACAGCAGCACTTATTACTAGGCTTTTTTAAAAATGAAAAGGACTTATACATCTGGCAGCCAAAAGCAGAAAAAAAAAACAAGAAGAGGAGGAAAAGAGGAAACATGACAGCGGTAAGTTAAGTGATGGAGATAATGATCATTGATGACTTCATGATAATTATATGACAAACCAGTGTTTTTGTTGTTCCAGCTTATTTTCGTTTAATAATTTTCTAGATTGTCTAATTTCTAATAGGGTTACTAGCTAGGGTTACACGTACTGTAGCAGCAGCATGTATTTTATGCAGGTATTAATAGGCTGCAATAGGTGATAATGTTAATGAGGTGAACATCTCCACTTGGCAAGTTTTGGTACTGTGTTTTGCTGCCAGTGGAGAGCTCACAAAACAATTTAAATAAATATCATTACATTTACTTAGTTGACATTTTTATTTAGCTCTTCTACATTAAAATAGTTGAGTTAACATAATTAGTTGTCAACTAACAATGAACTAATAGTTAATAAACTGTAAATTAAATTAAAACGATTAAATTAAAATGCTAATCATATATTTCTGCATTCAGGAGCATTGCTTAAGTTCCTGTCACCACCACCACCTCAGGGAGATACCCCAGTCCATCCTTCTGACAGTGAAAATGGTAAGCTCAGCATGTTAGATATAGTGTTACTATATCAATACATTTACTTTACAACTCTAGAAAATTAGTTAACATAGCCAGTTGATAAACTAATAATAAATTAAGATGATTACCATATATTTCTATAAATAGGAGCATTGCTTAAGTCCCTATCACCACTGCCTCAGACAGAAGATACCCAAGTCCAGCCTCCTGACAGTGAAAATGTTAAGTTCAGCGTGTCAGATGTAGTCCTAATGAAGTTGAGTTTACTGATACATATGTGCTCTTTGAAATTTTTTTGACTAAACATGTTTACTGTATGTTTTTAGTACCATCCACCTTGACACTGCAACAACAACTACCTGGTAATGAGGAGGAAATGCCATTCACATCATCCACTTGCAGCAATATTGATGTTCTTGACAAAGGTACTACAAGTTGCCTATTGTCTGACGACCCTGCAAAATGCCCAAAGATTTTTAATGATCATGAGCGCTGTGAAATTGTGAAAAAAGGCCCAGTCCAAGTAACCAATGCAGTGTTTCTTTTAAAGCTGATAAAAACATACCTCAGATCAACAATGAACCAAGAGAGGTTGTCAGCACTGGCACTAATTTCAATTGAACGGAACATACGAAGGTCTTTGAATATGGAGGACATAGTGACAGCATTTGCTGTAGCTAAGGCTCGTAAGCACCATTTTTAAGGTGACAATCCATTACTGTAAATAAGAAGATTGTTCTGTATCTTTAAGATTTTAGATTAATATTTTGTCAAAGAATATGCACTTTGTTTAAAAAAATAAACTATTTGTGTTATATTATGTGTTTTGACTACTTTTTTTTTATGTTGTATAAATGTATATTTAGGTAACAAAGATATATTAACGAAATAATCTTTTAGAAGGGCCTCATCTATTCATTTTGCCTGGGGCCCCCACTTCACCTTGGTCTAATCCAGGCCACAGACTTTCAGAATTTAGTTACATCCCTGCTCCAACACACTGTAGTTTTCAAATAATATTCTGATAGCTGAATCAGGTGTTATTTGAAAGTTTTCTTTGTATCTGTGCTGCATCCTCAGAGCAAGTGCTAAGCCCTTTTAGTCCCTCCACCCACCCAATCTCATGCCAAATAGGATACCTTCGCAGGCCTTATAAATGACACCTGTGCTCACATTTGTTCCCCTTTTATTTGTTGAACCATTAGAGGACTGTGATCTCTACTTCTTATCCGATATTTTGTGTGTGTAATTACCAATGCGAGTGCCTTATGTTCTATAAATGTACTTCTCATTTTTATGTATGCTCATGTTACATTTTAATTTATATTTGAAGATCTAGCTGACCTTCAGCACTGTCTCTGTTCTTTTCAGGTGTGTTTAACTAGGCTGTGACCCCGAATAAACATAGATTAACATAGATTAAACAAAGCATGACATAGCAGTAATATGTTCTGCTTCAGCATCATTACAATTAACAACAATCATTGGAAACCGCTCAGAAAAGATCTGATTAAAGAAATATGTATGCCTTTAAAGGACAGCCAGATCCTACTGGCTACCAGCACATGAAGGGATTTCTAGAAAAGAAGCTGCAGATGAGTTAGCAAAAGGTTTACAACAGAGGTGTTCTTGAAGAGTGTAGCTTCAACCAGCACCAATATGCCAGTCTGGAGGTTTCTAGTAATCCCTTTAAAGAGTTTATCTGGTGTGTTTAATACCAGAACGATTTACGAAAGAAAAGGGGTAATGAGAAAGAAAAAAAGTTAATATTCCACAAGCAGTCCAGTAGATCATAATAAAAGATCTGAAGAAATGTCAGAAGAAGCATTTGCTTTTGGAACAGTAGGTGGCGGTGCGCGCTCTTGACAGAAGAAGCTACGCAATCTGCGTCATTGCCAATGACTTATGGGGTTATTTTTGTGTCTTTATTATTCAAACAAAAATACTGTGTTTGAGAGTAAAACTAAGTATTTTGTAATTAAAAAATAAAAGTTTGCAAAAAAAGTCTTCTTAAATCTCAAAAATAAAGAAATTGATAACAAAAGTATTTGCAGTGCATGTACTTTTCTTTACAATCTTTATTTTTCTTTGCGCACTTCAAACACTTTTCATCGCGAAACCACAAGTTTTGCTCTCCTTTCTGCTTTCTTTTTTTGCGAGTCTAAAATTTTTGTTTGCGAGTTAAAAAGTTTTGCTTGCGAGTAAGCTGTATCTCAGTGGGCGGTCTCTACCTACCAGGATGAAAGGCCTTTTTCTATTGGTCACTCTCGATTGAAGTGACCACGCCCACTACGTTGTGCCGCCAGGCGCCAGTCTGACTGAGGAGCGAGCGAGGTTCAGCCATGGCGAACAACAGCAACAACAGGTCGTTTACTGGGTGAGATAACCAAGTTAACGTCTTAAACTCAGTGACAAGTGAACTTATGTAGTCTATCTTCTCATGCTCACATATTTAAATACGTAACGTTAGATAAGCCCGCCTGTAGTTCGGCGATACCGTTAAATAGAGGGGCACGAGATGACTCGGATGACGATTGTAATCAAGGTAAAGACCATTATGACATGCAAGAGTCATACAGTAGCGGTATTAACATTAAGTGACATGGCATTTGACACGCGGAAGGTGCAGGAGCAGTGACACTTTCAGCAGTGACACAGTCCATCGGCATATGTCAAAGAAAACCGTATGTGTCACTGGCACTGAGCAGTGGCATGCACCAGTGGCTTCCGTGCGTCAGATGCCATGTCACTTAATGTTAATACTGCAACTGTACGACTCTTGCATGTCATAATGGTCTTTACCTTGATTACAATCGTCATCCGAGTCATCTCGTGCCCCTCTATTTAACGGTATCGCCGAACTACAGGCGGGCTTATCTAACGTTACGTATTTAAATATGTGAGCATGAGAAGATAGACTACATAAGTTCACTTGTCACTGAGTTTAAGACGTTAACTTGGTTATCTCACCCAGTAAACGACCTGTTGTTGCTGTTGTTCGCCATGGCTGAACCTCGCTCGCTCCTCAGTCAGACTGGCGCCTGGCGGCACAACGTAGTGGGCGTGGTCACTTCAATCGAGAGTGACCAATAGAAAAAGGCCTTTCATCCTGGTAGGTAGAGACCGCCCACTGAGATACAGCTTACTCGCAAGCAAAACTTTTTAACTCGCAAACAAAAATTTTAGACTCGCAAAAAAAGAAAGCAGAAAGGAGAGCAAAACTTGTGGTTTCGCGATGAAAAGTGTTTGAAGTGCGCAAAGAAAAATAAAGATTGTAAAGAAAAGTACATGCACTGCAAATACTTTTGTTATCAATTTCTTTATTTTTGAGATTTAAGAAGACTTTTTTTGCAAACTTTTATTTTTTAATTACAAAATACTTAGTTTTACTCTCAAACACAGTATTTTTGTTTGAATAATAAAGACACAAAAATAACCCCATAATGACTGGGCGTGGACACACACAAGAAGGCAAAAAGATGGATGAGTTGTATCAGCCGTAGTGATGGGAAGTTCGGATCATTTTACCGACTCGGACCTTTGAGTCTCGTTCAGCAAAATGAACGAATCTTTTTTCGAGTCATTTCGTTCATTTTAACAAAATATAATTACAAGGTTACGTTTTACCTCCCTAACACATCTACTGCTTACACAAACGTTGATCACACTACAAACAAGACAAAACTATAATGCTATAAGAAACAGAAAAGATTCATTCATTGTTTACCTGGGTCTTTAGTCTATGATTCGCTCACCTCGCCTCTTATCTGACAAGTTTTCGGGTTTGAGTCGTTCGTTCATCACGTGACAGCCCAATAAGCTTAACCGACGCAGTCTGAGCCGGAAAAAGAATTGATTCGTTCATCTCTTTAGTCTTCGAGTTTGAGTCGTTCGTTCATCACGTGACAGCCCCATAAGCTAACCCTATGCAGTGTGAGCCGGAAAGAGAATTGATTAGTTCATCTCTTGAGTCCTCGGGTTTGAGTCTTTTGTTCATCACGTGACAGCCCCATAAGATAAACGAACGACTCGAAAAACCCGAAGACTCGAAACAGGTGAACTAATTCCAGTACAGAACCTAATAGGATGTTGTGCATGCGCGACTGAATAAATCATTCCCCGAGACGACTCGTTCATCCCGAGTCACATTAAAGATTCGTTCAAAATGAACGAATCGTTCAAGAACGACCCATCACTAATCAGCCGCAGTTCAGCCTGCATCACGGGGCTAAAAGGATGATAATGTTAGTCCGAGATTTATCGAGGGACCGACTAGAGTCAATTTTCAAGGTGATTAACTTTTTTATTTTTTTTATTTATTTATTTATTTTTTGTAACTAATTTCGTGCTTGTTTGTTATCAATAGCTTTCGTTAATGTTAGCTTGATAGTTAAGCTAGCGTTAGCTACTAGTCAGTGATCGTGCCGGCGCCTCCCAGTGGGTTTGCAACTATTGTCTGATTTGTAATTAACACTGCACTATTTTTTCTAATAACAGAACGTAGATATAGTAAGTCATACGTAAATTAATAGTCGTGTACCTTAATTGTCTGGTGTTCTGACAAAATGGCATCTACCAAATTTAGCTACCAACACTGTATTTGTATGGTTAGGATTAGGTTTTGGGGTAGGTTTGGGTGCTCTTAATCCCTGAGCTACATTAATATTATGCTGGTAGCACAATCTGATTGGTTACATTTTTTTTGTCATCAAATTTTGCCACCTACTGTTATAATGGTAGCAAAATCTGACTGGGTAGCATAAATCGACAAAACACAGGCGGCTTTCGAATTCGAGGGCAGCAGTTTAGTTCAAATGCAGCCCATTTCAGTATGTCCTATTAGTTGATTTCTAACTAGTTTTGTAACTTAAAAAAAAAAAAGAAACCTTATACCTAATCATGCAATAACGAATACGTATTGTAGTTTAAAAAGTTGGGAATGTGTCATTGGGAAAGAACCACAATACTAAATAGGCATTAAGCATTGACATTGTCAAGCTTTTGATGTACAACAAAATAAACTAATTGCCTGCTCAATAACAGCAGTTTCTATTTTTGGGGGTGTGGCCCACAAATGCCCCTATGATGCCAACCTTAATGTTAGAAGTGTTCCCTAACTCAAATTAAACAAGAAACGACATTGTCAACACTTGAGAACTGGCATTTCTATTGTCTAAATCAATAAACATTGTGAAGCGCTAAACCTTTTTTTTAATCTTTCTCTTTAGGTCGAGCCAGATAGTTTATACCTAGAGGACGACATAACAAGAGAGACATTTTTTCCAGATCAATCTGGACAGTTTCAGACCACCTTGATGCGAGACCGAGGATCATTTGCTGTGTCAGGGACAAGCAAAGAACAAGTTTTGTCTCCAATTGCAGGCTCTTCAACTCCATTATCCTGTCGCCCAGAAGGGAGCACTGCCTTCGCACACCCATCTAATACATTCCAAAACCCTCTCCGAAGGGCCAAATCAGCAAGAAAACAAATATATGTAGCAGACATTCAAGACAGTGGCAAAATATGTTCATACAGTATGTATTAGTACACAAACCTTTTAGCTCACAAATTGTACTTTAAATTCTGTAGCTAATGTTAAAGTGAGTCATTGGTTCCCAACCATGGTCCTGAAGTAACTGCACATTTTTTAAATGTCTCCCTAATTAAATGATTAGGGACACAATGATAATCAGATGACGAAATGATGATATCCTTAGTAAAAGCAGTAAAAGCCTAGCAAGACCTCAGATAAGCATGTCCGATAAGAGAGACATCAAAAATGTACAGTACTGGGGGTACTCCAGAACCATGGTTGAGAACTGCTTAACTGGATTATTAACTTTTTTCTGTCAGAGCTACAGTGCATGTCACAATATCTGAAGGCCAAGGTGTGCAGGCGGTGGGACAAACAGTGCAAGAATATTTAAATTCTGCTGACAGCTACAGTATCTGTGATGCCAAAGGGCTGGCAATTGCGGATACATCAGAGACCAGAGGTATTTTACTGCAGTTGTCCTGCATGTTTATCTCCTACTCTACCATACATGTTTATTAATCACTTTAGAGTCCTCCCTTTTAGGATGATGGTGGTTGTCACCTTAGTTGTACCTGAGAAGTTTTTTATCTGATTTATTGTGTTAGGCTATTTTAAGTGGGTTTGGCAGGACTCTGTGTAGTGCACTGTAACATCTTAACTGAAATAGCCCCCCAAAAAAGTTGTGTGTAGTTTTGAAAACTGAAACTAACTTTTAAAAATGTAAGCAAAAACTGTAAAATGTTTGTAAGAAAAAGTGAAGAGGACGTAGAAGATCTTGATGAAGATGTTTATTGCAGCATAGCAGTGGCAAAGTACATGTTGTACCTTGGGTTCAACGGAGTCGGAATGAACCCAGAACATCCTTAGCTCAAACCTTTTATACAGTTAAAGGTTACTACCCTTAATGTAAATGATGTTGCTCCTTTCATAGCAGTTGTGGTCTGTATGTTAATCATGTTCTAACACCTCTTTGTCTGAGATGGTCCCACACCCGCTTCCATGCTACAGTGGATCACCATTTGCTTAGGATGTAATCATCCCAAACGGTCTAGAAACAACATAACTGTTGACTTTCTTCTTCTCTATAATAATTAAGCCATTTTGGGAAATGAGCAGGATTAAACATATATTGTGGAGTGGAATCTGGGTCGAGGCAGACTATAATTTCTTACATGTTGCATGGGTTTAATTGAGTTATGTTGTTGCATTTTAGATTTGGAATTTTGGAAAACTTCCAGCCGCAAGGTATATGCAATCAGAAATGCAGACCTGGCAAAGCTGAAGACGGGAAGGCTTGAAAGTGCTTCCAAAAAGAAAAGGCAAGTTTATTTTCAGGAATCAAGTTGACTGCATCATCACAGCTTGTCAGCTCACAGTAAAACATTCTGCTACACAACAGCCAGTGCTCCACACAGAGATCTGATCTCATCATCATCCAGTTTGTCTGAAATGACATGAAGAAACAGAACAAACTGAGACCTACCTGCAAAGCTACAGTACTGTTAAAAGTTTTAGGCACTGTAAAAATGCTGTAAAATGAGAATGCTGTCAAATATAATGTGATAAATAAATTTCTTTGTTAATTACCTTCTATTAACTAAATTAAATCAACATTTAGTATGAGCATCCTTTGCATTTAAAGTGTTTTGCCCTAGGTGCACTTGCACACAGCTTTTCAGCTTTGCAGGTAGGTCTTTTGAAGCATCTTGGAGACGTTGCCACAGTTCTTCTGGATTTAGTCTGTCTCAGTTTGTTCTGTTTCTTCCTATCATACCAGAAAGACTGGATTATGATTAGATTAGATCTCTGTGTGGAGCAAACAAAAATCTCACTGGATTATTACAATTAATGTCAAAATGAATGTTTGGAAATGAAAAACTGATTTTTCCTACTGACACACTACAGCAAACGATACAAATAACTGACTTAAAACCATTTTTTAGCTGCTGAAAATACTACTGTTGCAATCATTTTGGTCACCACTGTAAACTTGCATTGACATCAGTATTCTGGTGACACCAATCAGAGAGGCTCCGGAATCTCAAAAGATTTTGGATGTGTTGAAGTTAATGGACAATAACTTGTTTTTCCATGGGTGCTCGAGCATTCCTGGTGTGCCTATCCTTTCTGGTACAGTATTTTGTCTGTTGGTACATCTGTGCTCCATCTTCAGCATTTCTGACCTCTGTTAATATTCTCTGTACAGATTTTGTAATATAAAATGATTGCATTGCAGTTTGTCCAGAACCAAAATTGTCTAAGATTTAAAAAAAAAAATCTTTTACGAGCTTCAGATAATTTGAAAAATATGCACACAGTAGCGATGCACTGATCATCTAGCCATAAAATGGTTCCAATGCACCTCAACACTACATTTTTTAAGCTGTCTGATGCTTGGGATCTGTTGTGTGGCTGCTCTAATATAGTCTTAAGTCATTTCTCCTTACTCTTGTCATGTTGTCAGTGAAATCTGACTGCAGCTGCACCGTGACTTATGCTGTAAGGACCAGAATAGATTCTTTTAGTTTAGAACAGTAGCATTCATTGTCCAGCTGAACTAAATATTTTTATCTCTATTAAAAAGCAAGTTGTGTATCCATTGTATAGCCGAACACCGAGTAATGCATGAATCGCTTGGTTTATTCCCCAATTGTAAGTTGCCTTATATAAAAGCGTCTGTTAAATTAATAAATGTAAATGTAATACCGCTAACATCAACTGTCGCGGCAAGACTAGTGTACACCTAATGTCCTAGGAGACTAGTAATTTAAATTATACAAATTAACAGTAAAAACCTTCTCATCCATTTTGCTCGTGCCGTTTTCGCAAAGCTAAAAGTATATACTACTTAAGCAGTTGAAGGATGATGTGCAGAATTAAATGAATTATCTGATGATCTAAAAATTATTTTTTTAGCTTCTGTTATATATAGTCACGCAACCACATACTCTATAGCAAAGACTGTATTTAACTGTTACCTGTAAGTTTGTAACAGTAATGCATTGCTGTGCAGAAGAGCCAGGGTAAAAGCCTTTCTCTTAGATCAACAGTTGCCACCTTCCACCTTAATCTTATACCCTGAGCAAAACAGTATTATGCATGATAATATTGTGCATCGGTGATCTGAATATAATAATCAGCCAACACTACAGAAACAACTGAAAGAAAACAAAGAACATAAACTTAAAGATCTGTTAAATTGCTTGCAGTGGCTTAATGCAATAACATTAAGCATCTATAAATGGTGGTATAATTTTAAGTAACATTTAACACTTGTACTTAAAAATAATTATGATTATTGTACTATTTAACGATGTTACAGATACACTGCAGTGAAATGAAATGTTGATAATGTCTTTGAAGTAATGGCTATGTCTCTCTTACTTTTTCAGGATGGACAATGAAGAAAATGAAGTTCTAGATGGCCTAGATGATGTTGAGCTTGAGATAAAAAACTCTGCATCAAGGCTGGCTGAAAACATGGATGAAAAATTTGGCGAGCTAACCATTGCAGTTAACCACATTAAGGCTAATGTCCTACAAGTAGTGCAACAGATTGATGTGTCAGCTGAAGTCAAAGAGAAAGTTGCTGAAGTCAAAGAGAAAGTTGCTGATGTGTCAAAGTCACTATCCGTTACTTCCACTCTGCGAGATGCGTTGACATGTCGAATGTGCACAAACATTCCCAATTCTGTGCTTGTTATCACTGCATGCTGTGGCCCTTGTATCCAGACCTATCTAAATGATAATGACAGCTGCCTTTTATGCAAAACTAATATGTTTGCAGGCAAGCTGGTGTTCTTAAGAGGCCTTAGTGAGGTACTGGCAAAATTGACAAATGAAGTCTCTTAAATGTGGTCTGGCTGACAGTGTTTGGCTCAAAAGTAAGACATATTGTTTTACTTGACATGTTTACATGTATTGTAGCACTTGATTATATTTAGTGTTCAGTGTTCAGATGTTAATACGACATCTGGTCAGGCAACTTGTTTTTTTGTATCATTACATTTTTTTTTATAACTGTTTCATAGCCATATCTGTTTCTGAATTGGCCATTTAAAAAGAAAGACCCTCCCTTTTTCTTCTACATATGTTGTTATATGAGCCACAGCACATTTTGGTTATCCTAGCAGAATGGCATTTAACTGTTCAAAACCATTCAAACCCATTCAAAACATGCAGATATTTGAAATATAGCTAGAATTTCTGGTTTGAATATTCTGTGATTGTGATGTTCATGGTACATGTTCAAATAAACCAGTTCAACTTGCAAATGGACTTCTCATTAATACCAGTTACATGTGACACTAACCCCATGCCCAGTTCACTATAATCAATGCATAGCTGATAAATGTAGTACTATGTTATGAGTGACACCTGTTAGTTATTGCAAATAACGTATGTCCTTGTACGGAGAACATTCAATGCTGCAGTTCAGGAGTGACAAAATACTGATAGGACATATAAAAGCTGCCATGTACTGTATATATTTTGAAAATGACAAAGAATGTGCTGAGTTTAATCAAATGTGTGCTGGTCCCAGTTTGGGAGGTTACTCACTTCACAAGTATCAAAATTAAACGTGTTCATTCTGCAAAAAAAAAAAAAAAAAAAATGCACTGTCAGTATTTTACTATTATTTTTGGGTTAATAATTATAATAATTAATCATTTTATTACTTATGATTAAATGCTAAATATTTAATTTACAGCAATGCATCTCATAATCTGTCTGTTTGTAACAATACTGTCTTGTGAGAACCAAAAAAATCACAATTTTTAATCTCTCAAAAAGTAATAATGTCAGACAAATAAATTGGAGTCAGAATTGTTTGCCTTTAATATAGATATAGACACATAAATTGAAATACTCTCCCCTGTTGAAAAAACAGCATATGCTGGTTAGGTAGGTTTTTTGATGCTGGTTTATGCTGGTTCTTAGCTGCTCATGTGCTGGTCCAGGACCATCTTAAACCAGTTAAGGACCAGCATCCCAGCATCAAAACCTACCTAACCAGCACATGCTGTTTTTTTCAACAGGGTCCAATGGTAATTGAAGGCAGCTGCTCTGTTTGATCTACATCTACATCTCCAGTGTTTGTGTAATGTTCACATATGTCTCCAAACCTTCCCAGAATAGGCCACTGTGACCTAAAAGACAATCGTAAAATATTTCGTCATAGGTCGACAACAGCAATGTTTCCCTCTGCACCTTAAGGTCAGGGTGGCCATCGAGGGGGTCTCGTCCAAAGGGGGCAGGATAAGTCAAAGATCCTCCATTCCTAATGTACTCTGCTGCAAGTTCCTCTGCAGGTGGAAGGAAATGAGGTGGAATCCGAGCAGTTCTGAGGTGGGCTGCGAAAAGAGCATCTGGTATGCCCTTGGATGGGATTGTATGTGCATTCCAGGCAGGGATGAAATTCTGTAGCCCAACCATGCAGCATTTTGAAGCAATGGCAGAGACACAATGACTCCAAAAGGGGTCATCTATGTCCAAATAGCCATTGTTGATCAAGGCACACAGTGTGTACTTAATTGGATAGTTTATTCGCGAATTGATTTCTACCCACTTTCCTTCAGCAGCATGGTTCTGTCTTGACTGGCTTTGAATAAAAGGGTGCCTATTGACACTGGTGCAAAAGGCCTGCAGATTATCTTGTTGATACAGACATAAATAAAATTCACGTCCGTGATCAACTCTTAGCTGATCAAAAAGGCAATGATTCAGGCAGATTTCTCTGTACATCTCGTCATAAATTATAAGGTTGTTTTTTTACAGAAAACCCCATAATTTTCCCACTGAAACCATCCGAGGCAACAACTTAAGTCACTCCAAAATCCACGAGCTTTTCGTTTTGATCCATATGCAGTTTATGGCCGGCATACTCAGCGTAATAGACATGGGGATTCGTCTGGCGAGCAGTTTCCTCTCTTCGCATCTGAGTGTATTGCGGACTAATTTGTGCCAGTGCGCGCCTGACAGCTCGCTCCCCCAGCTCGGTAAAGTTAGTTTTAGGTTTGATATTCGCCAGACATTCGCTGTCGTGTGCCACTGTTCCATAGAATCCACAGTCCTACAAAGATACTACTACCACGATTAGTTTTAACAATATGCAACAACTGTATATCGACATGAAAAAAATATTTAAAAACCGGCTAAATGTACTGTAGCAGCAAATTTAACCAGAGAAAGCTTTTTTAGGTGCTGTCTCAGTGCTTGATGCGTAAGGGACCGTCTGAAAATTCCACCTACTGGGTATAAAACGTCCAATGTATTTTAATTAAAGTGACTTTTAACATTTTAGATAAAACATTGTCAAACTGTGAAGCTTGTATTACTCATAGAGAAAAACTACAAATTAGATTTTGCCAATATCTTCCTTACTGTATGTACAGTACATAATTATTTTTTGAAAAAAATAAAATTACTGTCATTTTCCACAAGTTTTTTTTTCCATGTTTCAAAGTTTGTAGTACGTTTCTAGTTACAAGACAGACTTACTAAAGGATATATTTTGCCAATATCACCATTACTGTACATACAGTAAATAATTATTCTTAGAAAAAAATCACTGTAATGCACGAAAATGATTTTTTCATCTTTCAAAGGTTGTACCCTTACTGTACATCCAGTAAATAATTATTCTTATTAAAATTTTACTATAATGCACCAAAAGGTTTTTTTTTGTTGTTGTTGGTTTTTTTTTACATGTTTCAAAGGTTGTAGTACATTTCTAGTGTGCAGACTGACTTACTACAGGTCAAATTTTGCCAATATCAGCCTTACTGTACATACAGTAAATAATTATTCTTATTAAAAAATTACTGTAATGCACCAAAAGGATTTTTTCATGTTTCAAAGTTTGTAGTACATTTCCAGTGGCCAGACTGACTTACTACAGGTCAAATTTTGCCAGTATCACCATTACTGTACATACAGTAAATAATTATTCTTAGAAAAAAATCACTGTAATGCACGAAAAGGATTTTTTCATCTTTCAAAGGCTGTACCCTTACTGTACATCCAGTAAATAATTATTCTTAGAAAAAAATCACTGTAATGCACGAAAATGATTTTTTTCATCTTTCAAAGGTTGTACCCTTACTGTACATCCAGTAAATAATTATTCTTATTAAAATTTTACTATAATGCACCAAAAGGTTTTTTTTTGTTGTTGTTGTTTTTTTTTTACATGTTTCAAAGGTTGTAGTACATTTCTAGTGTGCAGACTGACTTACTACAGGTCAAATTTTGCCAATATCAGCCTTACTGTACATACAGTAAATAATTATTCTTATTAAAAAATTACTGTAATGCACCAAAAGGATTTTTTCATGTTTCAAAGTTTGTAGTACATTTCCAGTGGCCAGACTGACTTACTACAGGTCAAATTTTGCCAATCTCACCCTTACTGTACATACAGTAAATAACTATTCTTATTAAAAAATTACTGTAATTCACCAAAATATTTTTTTTCCATGTTTCAAGGCTTGTAGTACATTTGTAGTTACAAGACTGACTTACTACAGGTCACATTTTGCCAATATCAGCCTTACTGTACATACAGTAAATAATTATTCTTATTAAAAATTACTGTAATTCACCAAAATGTTTTTTTCCATGTTTCAAAGGTTGTAGTACATTTGTAGTTACAAGACTGACTTACTACAGGTGAAAATTTGGCAATATCACCATTACTGTACATACAGTAAATAATTATTCTTATTAAAAAATTACTGTAATGCACCAGACGGTTTTTTTTTTCATCTTTCAAAGGTTGTAGTACATTTGTAGTTACAAGACTGACTTACTGCAGGTCAAATTTAGCCAATATCAGCCTTACTGTACATACGGTAAATAATTATTCTTATTAAAAATTTACTATAATGCACCAAAAGTTTTTTTTTTTTTTTTTTTTTTCATGTTTCAAAGGTTGTAGTACATTTCTAGTGGCGAGACTGACTTACTACAGGTGAAAATTTGGCAATATCACCATTACTGTACATACAGTAAATAATTATTTTTATTAAAAAATTACTGTAATGCACCAAACGGGTTTTTTCATCTTTCAAAGGTTGTAGTACATTTGTAGTTACAAGACTGACTTACTACAGGTCACATTTTGCCAATATCACCCTAATTGTACATACAGTAAATAATTATTCTGATTAAAAATTACTGTAATTCACCAAAATGTTTTTTTCCATGTTTCAAAGGTTGTAGTACATTTGTAGTTACAAGACTGGCTTACTACAGGTGAAAATTTGGCAATATCACCATTACTGTACATACAGTAAATAATTATTCTTATTAAAAAATTACTGTAATGCACCAGACGGGTTTTTTCCATTTTTCAAAGGTTGTAGTACATTTGTAGTTACAAGACTGACTTACTGCAGGTCAAGTTTTGCCAATATCACCATTACTGTACATACGGTAAATAATTATTCTTATGAAAAATTTACTATAATGCACCAAAAGGTTTTTTTTTTTTTTTTTTTTTTTTTTTCTCATGTTTCAAAGGTTGTAGTACATTTCTAGTGGCGAGACTGACTTACTACAGGTCAAATTTTGGCAATATCACCATTACTGTACATACAGTAAATAATTATTCTTAGAAAAAAATTAGCGTATTGCACCAAAAGGTTTTTTTTTTTTTTTTCATCTTTCAAAGGTTGTAGTACATGTCTTGTGGTCAGACTGACTTACTACAGCTGAAAATTTGGCAATATCACCCTTACTGTACATACAGTAAATAATTATTCTTAAAAAAAAATTACTGTAATTCACCAAAAGGTTTTTTTCGTCTTTCAAAGATTGTAGTACATGTCTTGTGGTCAGACTGACTTACTACAGGTCAAATTTAGCCAATATCACCCTTACTGTACATACAGTAAATAATTATTCTTATTAAAAAATTACTGTAATTCACCAAAAGGGTTTTTTCCATGTTTCAAGGGTTGTAGTACATTTGTAGTTACAAGACTGACTTACTACAGGTGAAAATTTGGCAATATCACCATTACTGTACATACAGTAAATAATTATTCTTAAAAAAAATTACTGTACCAAAAACTTAGAAAAAAAATACTGTAATGCACCAAAAGGGTTTTTTTTTTTTCCATGTTTCAAAGGTTGTAGTACATGTCTTATGGCCAAAATGACTTACTACAGGTCAAATTTTGCCAATATCACCCTTACTGTACATACAGTAAATAATTATTCTTAGAAAAAAATTACTGTAATGCACCAAAAGGATTTTTTCATGTTTCAAAGGTTGTAGTACATTTTTAGTGGCCAGACTGACTTACTACAGGCCATATTTTGCCAATATCACCCTTACTGTACATCCAGTAAATAATTATTCTTATTTAAAAATTACTATATTGCACCAAAAGGGTTTTTTCATGTTTCAAAGGTTGTAGTACATTTCTAGTTACAGGACTGACTCAATACTGACGTATACGTCAATACTGACGTATTTGGGGTCTCCTCTGGAAAACGCCACAATCCTGAACCGAGTTACGTCATTGAGGAACAGATGCTGACAGGCAAGCATGTCAGGACAAATGAAGCTCAACACGTCACCTTCCTAACGCCCTGTAAGCCAGATAACGGCCCACCAGGGGTGCCAGGTATCTGAAGCAACCGTTGGGGGGCGAGCACAATGACGAATTTTAAGCCATTATAGGAACTGGGTAAAATAACATATCTGTTAAGATACTAGAGGAAACACGGTGAGATAAACCGTGGAGAAAAAACAATGAGATATTATGCCACCACTTCCAGGGGGCGAAGGAGACCTCCTGTCGGAGCATAATCACGGACTACTTCGTCCTAATCCGGACTGTACCGGCAATGGAGGACCCAGAGTTCCCTGAAGGGAACAACTGGGAGAAAGTGCACGGATCCGTAAGGAGTGGCGCAGCAAGCCGACACCGAGCCGTCCTTCCACAAATTAGCTGAAGTTGCATAATGCACGGGAGGAACGGCTCAGCACAGGAAAAAGTATCCTGCGCAAGTGATGGGTGTCGCCTGGCCCGCAGCTTCTAATATGTCTGCTAGAGAGGCGTTGTGCACCACACCCAGGAGGAGTAACTCTTTGTAGAGTGGACTCGACTCTTAGGGTACACAGCACTAAGAAGTCAAGGTGAGGCAACTACCACCCAATGGGCCAACCTCTGCTCGAGGGCAGCATCTGCTGACCCATAAGCAAACAAGGGCTGCTCGGAGCATCTAAGTTCCGGGTGCTGTCTGCGTAAACGTGCATGGCACGAATGGGACACAGCAATGCTAAGGCCAGGTCTGCCTCCTCCAGGGGCAGTGCTTGCAGGTTCCTCACCCAAACTCGGAGGTGAGAGCCGAGTTCGGGTGAGAACCTTGGAAACATAACCGGGCCGGGATCTCAAGGTCATGTGCACGATACGTTGGTTGAGAATGCGTGCATGTCCCTACCCTCTTGATAGAAGAGAGCGTGATCAGGAGCCAGGTCAGAATGACCAGGATTTTAGCTCGACTGAATCAAGCGGCTTAAGGGGAGCTCCGCTTAGGCCTAGAAGGGTGACGGGGAGATCCTCAAGATGGGATGAGGTGCGGCCTAGGAGGACTTATCCTCCTGCACCCTTCAGGAATCTGACGGACAGGTGATGCTTTCCTAGGGACAACCATGCACAGCAACTTTTTTTTTTTTTTTTTTTTACTGTGATAGCCGTAACGAAGACATTTAAAGTGGAGGGAACATCCTTCACTCCAACTTCTCCTGCAGGAAGGAAAGCAGAACTCTGACCGAACACCTCAGGGGGTCCTCTCAGTGAGAGGAACACCATACAACACTCCCTGCTCCTCCTTCTCCCCGATCTCGCACAGGTTTGTGCAAGGAGACTCACTGGGGAAGGCGTACTTGAGGAGACCCCGGGTCCAGCTGTGTGCCAGCTCGTCCCTGCCGTTTCCACTCAGAACGGAAGAAGCTGGCAGAGGGAGGACTCGAAGGAAGCAAAACAGGTTTACCTGAGCTTCGTTGAGTCGACCCCAGATGAGCTGGATTCTCAGGGAGAGCGCAACTCAACTCTCTTAACAAGGTGAATGGCACGCAGCAATTTAAGCAGACTTGATAGGAGAAGATGGCGGGCGAGTTGCAGCATGCAACGGGAGCGTAGACCACCTTGGTAGTAGGTGTACGATATCGTGGCTATGGTGATCTTATGGACTAGTGTGTGCTTGTCCCGCAGCATTGGTAGGAACCGGCGGAGGACAAAGCACTGCTAGCAACTCTAGGCGACTATTGTCGCTGCAGTGGAGGTCCTGTTCAGGAGCCTGAGGGTGCTTGCCGGTTGCAAATGGCACCCCACCCCATGTTGGAGGCATCTGAATTGACTGCCTTATGCCTTGACACCTGGTCTAAGAGCACTGCTGCCCATAGGAATGCAGGGTGTGAGCAGAGCTGAGAAGGTGGCTACACTGAGGGGGACGCCAAACTGAAGTGTGCCACAATGCCATGCCCATCTCAGGATCCGGTCGTGTGGCCAGTGCTGAAGCGATCTCATATGGAGCAGCCAAGCGGCCAAACCGTGGCTACGGCTGCCATATGCCCCAGGAGCCTCAGAAAGTTTAAATGGACCGCTGTCACGTGCCTGAAAGAATCAGGGAGTTCAGCACCGACCTCTTTCGCTGACATGTCTCGACCGGACTCAACTCCGTACTAAGAAAAGAGAGAGCTTGTTTTAATTTACTCTTTAGCGCTCACTCTTCTCTCAGTCGACCCGAAGTCCCAGCGGCTGAGGTGCGAAGGCACCAAGTCCCTGTATTCGTCTCCAACAAATCTCACGAGTGAAGTATTTCTACTCCAGTTGTCGAGATAGTTGAGGATCCAGGTGCCTCTATCCCAAGTGGGGACAGTGCTGCAATGCAGTTTCTGCATCCAACACCAGAAACCTATCGTCAGACCGCAAACGGCCAGGGGAAGGCGGGGAACCCAACCTCCAGCCTGGCGGTCAAGGCTGCCCGGGGGAACATGGCCGTCAACTTAGAATCTTTGGCGTCAGAAGACAATAGCCCCTCCACTGATGCGGCGATAGATGTCTTAACTTCCTCATGAGCACTAAACAAGACGTAAGGCTCGTGCTAGGATGAACCGTACATCAGCATTCAGAAACTCAACAGTAGTACGTTGAGAGGAGCCGGACTTCTGTGGGAATTGACCCGGCAGAGCAATCCAGACTATAATCCTCAGGTCTCCCATGCTTCTAGCCAATGCAGCCTTGGGAGTCTAACGACCCGCAAAACTGGAAAGGGTAGAACACAAAGTCGGCTTACATATTAAATGTAAGCTGAGACCAAGTGTAATAATGGGTCTGTCCACGCACCGCAGGCATAACCCATCCACAAACGGCATCTCAACATGCAATTGTTTACATCCCAGACCTGTGAGACAGTGATTGTGACCGTCATGAGAAAATAAGGAAACTATCGCTCCCTAAAAGCACACGATCGGAGATGCGTCTTGAAAAAGGACACCGTCAACGATCGTGTATGCTGTAGAAAATTGCTCTTTTAGGCTTGATTGCCCAGGGGAGGACCACAGCACTCATCTGAGTGCAGCAGAACGATCTCTCCGCTGAAATGCAAATAAGGGATGTTCCACAAAGCCGAGAAACTCCTGCAGCGATGAAAAGTTTTCTTTCTTCTTTGTAGAAGCAGCTCATGAAGCGATCGGCTCTGAAGCAAAAATCTGAATGAGTGGATGCATGCCACCATCTTATATACCCGTGTGTATGGGAGAGTGGCTTGGCATGCAAATTCCACTCGCCAATGTTCATTGGCCTGTTTTCTTAAGCTCAGAGGTGATTAGGCCCCCAAGTGAGACCCCAAATACGTCAGTATTGACGTAACATTGTAGTGAACGACTGAGCGGGAACTACAAACGTAATACAACATTTGAAACATGAAAAAACCCTTTTGGTGAATTACAGTATTTTTTTAATAAGAATAATTATTTACTGTTTATACAGTAAGGGTGATATTGGCAAAATTGCACCTGTAGTAATTCAGTATTGTAACTAGAGATGTACTACAACCTTTGAAAGATGAAAAAACAATTTTGGTGAATTACAGTAATTTTTTTCTAAGAATAGTTATTTACTGTATGTACAGTAAGGGTGATATTGGCAAAATTTCAGCTGTAGTAATTCAGTCTGGCCACTAGACATGTAAAACAAACTTTGAAAAATGAAAAAAACCCTTTTGGTGAATTACAGTAATTTTTTTCTAAGAATAATTATTTACTGTATATACAATAAGGTTGATATAGGCAAACTTTCACCTGTAGTAAGTCAGTCTTGTAACTAGAAATGTGCTACAACCTTTGAAACACAAAAAAATAAAAAAAAAACTTTTGGTGCATTATATTAAATGCTTTCTAAGAATAATTATTTACTGTATGTACAGTAAGGCTGATATTGGCAAACTTTCACCTGTAGTAAGTCAGTCTTGTAACTAGAAATGTGCTACAACCTTTGAAACATAAAAAAAAAAAAAAACATTTTGGTGCATTATAGTAAATTTTTTCTAAGAATAATTATTTACTGTGTGTACAGTAAGGCTGATTTTGGCAAAATCTGACCTGTAGTAAGTCAGTCTGGCCACTAGACATGTACTACAACTTTTGTAACATGAAAAAAAAAAAAACTTTTGGTGCATTATAGTAAATTTTTTCTAAGAATAATTATTTACTGTATGTACAGTAAAGGTGATATAGGCTAAATTTGACCTGTAGTAAGTCAGCCTAGCAACTAGACATGTACTACAACCTTTGAAACATGAAAAAAACCCTTTTGGTGCATTACAGTAATTTTTTAATAAGAATAATTATTTACTGTATATACAGTAAGGGTGATATTGGCTAAATTTGACCTGTAGTAAGTCAGTCTGGCCACTAGACATGTACTACAACCTTTGAAACATGAAAAAACCCTTTTGGTGAATTACAGTATTTTTTTTTCTAAGAATAATTATTTACTGTATGTACAGTAAGGGTAATATTGGCAACGTTGGACCTATAGTTAGTCCGTCTGGCCACTAGATATGTACTACAACCTTTGAAACATGAAAAAAACCCTTTTGGTGCATTATAGTAATTTTTCAAAAAGAATAATTATTTACTATATGTACAGTAATGGTGATATTAGCAAAATTTCACCTGTAGTAAGTCAGTCTGGCCACTAGATATGTACTACAACCTTTGAAACATGAAAAAATTCTTTTGGTGCATTACAGTATTTTTTTTTCTAAGAATAATTATTTACTATATGTACAGTAAGGGTGAAATTGGCAAAATTTCACCTGTAGTAAGTCAGTCTTGTAACTACAAACGTACTACAACGTTTGATACATGAAGAAATCATTTTGGTGCATTACAGTAATTTTTGTCTAAGAATAATTATTTACTGTATGTACAGTAATGGTGATATTAGCAAAATTTTACCTGTAGTAAGTCAGTCTTGTAACTACAAACATACTACAACCTTTGAAACTTGAAAAAACCTGTTTGGTGCATTACAGTATTTTTTTTTTCTAAGAATAATTGTTTACTGTATGTACAGTAATGGTGATATTAGCAAAATCTGACCTGTAGTAAGTCAGTCTGGCCACTAGACATGTACTACAACTTTTGTAACATGAAAAAAAAAAAAAACTTTTGGTGCATTATAGTAAATTTTTTCTAAGAATAATTATTTACTGTATGTACAGTAAAGGTGATATAGGCTAAATTTGACCTGTAGTAAGTCAGCCTAGCAACTAGACATGTACTACAACCGTTGAAACATGAAAAAACCCTTTTGGTGCATTACAGTAATTTTTTAATAAGAATAATTATTTACTGTATATACAGTAAGGGTGATATTGGCTAAATTTGACCTGTAGTAAGTCAGTCTGGCCACTAGACATGTACTACAACCTTTGAAACATGAAAAAACCCTTTTGGTGAATTACAGTATTTTTTTTTTCTAAGAATAATTATTTACTGTATGTACAGTAAGGGTAATATTGGCAACGTTGGACCTATAGTTAGTCCGTCTGGCCACTAGACATGTACTACAACCTTTGAAACATGAAAAAAACCCTTTTGGTGCATTATAGTAATTTTTCAAAAAGAATAATTATTTACTATATGTACAGTAATGGTGATATTAGCAAAATTTCACCTGTAGTAAGTCAGTCTGGCCACTAGATATGTACTACAACCTTTGAAACATGAAAAAATTCTTTTGGTGCATTACAGTATTTTTTTTTCTAAGAATAATTATTTACTATATGTACAGTAAGGGTGAAATTGGCAAAATTTCACCTGTAGTAAGTCAGTCTTGTAACTACAAACGTACTACAACCTTTGATACATGAAGAAATCATTTTGGTGCATTACAGTAATTTTTGTCTAAGAATAATTATTTACTGTATGTACAGTAATGGTGATATTAGCAAAATTTTACCTGTAGTAAGTCAGTCTTGTAACTACAAACATACTACAACCTTTGAAACTTGAAAAAACCTGTTTGGTGCATTACAGTATTTTTTTTTCTAAGAATAATTGTTTACTGTATGTACAGTAATGGTGATATTAGCAAAATTTCACCTGTAGTAAGTCAGTCTGGACACTAGACATGTACTACAACCTTTGAAACGTTAAAAAAAAAAAAAAAAAACGTTTTGGTGCATTATTGAATTTTTTTTAATAAGCATAATTAGTTACTGTATGTACAGTAATGGTGATATTGGCAAAATTGCACCTGTAGTAAGTCAGTCTGGACACTAGAAATGTACTACAACCTTTGAAACATAAAAAAAAAAAAAAAAAAACCTTTTGGTGTATTATTGTATTTTTTTTAATAAGAATAATTATTTACTATATGTACAGTAATGGTGATATTGGCAAAATTTCACCTGTAGTAAGTCAGTCTTGTAACTACAAACGTACTACAACCTTTGAAACATGAAAAAACTCTTTTGGTGCATTATAGTAAATTTTTAATAAGAATAATTATTTACAGTATGTACAGTAAGTACAAAAATTATTTGTGTACTGTACATACATATTTCTAAGGTAACATTGGCTAAAATATATTCAGTCAGTTTGCCCACAAGGCATTTATTATGGCTTAGAAAACATAATTTGTATTAATTATTGGACTTCGTTTTGTACTGAGAGGTAAATTTGCAGACGGTCCCTAAATCAGCCTAGACGAATATCCGGCGAATATCAAACCTAAAACTAGCTTTACCGAGCTCTTTCACCCAGCCTGTATCCTGAAGCTCTCAACATCCCGGTCATCATCTTTCGACCATACACAGGACCACAAACAGTAATTGCTGGTCGAACAACTGCATCTACACCATCTCTCCCTAGCCGTGCATAATCAAAACGATGACTGTTCCTCGATGCACAGAACTTTGAAATGGAGGAAATACTGGAACCTCTCCCGAGTCCATATTGTTGCTGTAGGACCTCTTGAACTTGCTTACACGTGTATCCGAGTTCCTCTGCTAACCTGCGGATTACACTTTCGTAATCGTCAAGCGCACTCCACTCACACATCGTACAGAAAATCTGTGTGGTTGTTAATGCACAGTCACAGTTAACAGTCACAGTAGCCAATATCTTATTGCAACTTATTAAAGCGGCAGCGCTCTGGGTCCGCTGCAGGCTGTAAACTAATCCCCCATCCCCTCCCCCGGCGGTAATGGTACGGACCAACCGCGAGCGCAAAACACAAAAAATGGAAAATCAGAATAACGAGTCATGTTTTATGTTTGTTCAAAAATCTTATTCGGATGCCGCAACCTAAACTTGTAGAATAGAAAATTAAACAGAGAGACAATTATTCGTTTGTGAGGTATTTGAAAAAAACGGAAAATGAAAGTTTGAAGCCAAATTTTATCTGGTTAATTTTGATGGTGCAAATTGAACAAAGAACTGCAAACCGTTACACGGACAGAAACAGCAGTCAGAGTCCTCATGTCCTTTCAGTCCAGAATTACACAAAATGTGATCAGCATAAGATCTCCTTTTGTATGTTTTGAACATTAAAATGTCGTTTGTCATTGTTTCCCTTTTCACAGTGTAATTTCTGCCACATCTTAAATGTTGTACTGCGTTAAGTATCAATCTGTGACAGTGGTGGAAATGATGTTTTTTGAGTTGCACAAGCAAATAACATTTTTACACTCGTAATTCAATAAAATTACAGCTTCACTGGAAATGACGCACAATTAAAATATTCTGCTCACAAGTGATATTTGCCTTGTTTTTCCTCTTTTTATTGGGGCAAAACCGTTGGAAAGTCAGAATAATATAAATCAGAGTGTATTGTAGTAGTTTGTTTCCCTGTTTGTTTGGATTATCATAATTTTAAAAGTAATAATTCCTATTGTTATGATACATCCTATATTGTAACATTGAAAGTATACATAGAAAGGATTTGAAAAGCAACAAAAAATTCATGATGAAGTCAGTTTTTTATTATAAATTCAATCTTGGGACATAAAAGTGTTTAAAATATCCATGTACGTCTGTATTGTGAAGTAAGAGACAGGTTTAGTGTTAATGTTAACAGCGGGGTTTGTCTCCCTCTGCTGGTTTGGTTTTGAAGAGCCTCTTGAGGAAGTAGAGCTGCAGGTATCCGGCAGTGATGATGACCAGACTCTGGAGAGCAGACCAGCTGTTCACATAAGTGGAGTTGGACTGAAGCAGGTAGAAATCAGCACCGCGTCTCATTTGCTCGTAGTTATAATAACACCACATGTGGAAGACAAACCTCTGCAGCCTGTTGCTGCTTTTCTAGACAGAGATTTGAGAAATGTGAATGAAATGCAAGGACTTACTGTGTGAAAACAATTTTTTCAAAACATAATTTTATTCTGTTGTTTGGTGAAGAAAAAAAATAATTATCTGTGATGCAAAAAACAACATAACCCCTTTTTGTTTTCTGTCAAAAAATAACCAAAACTATTAAATATTTCACATTGTTTTCCATAAAGAAAATATATTATTAATTATATATGTTGTTCAAAATTTTTGAAAGCCCGTTTCTGCCACTGAATACAAATATTTAACAGGGTATTTGCAGCTCGCAATTGTGAGAAAAAAAACTCAGAATTACGAGTTTTTATCTCACAATTCTGACTTTATTTCTTGCAATTGTGAGTTATCGTGCAATTTTGAGAAAAAAAATAAAATAAAAAAATCTCAGAATTGCACGTTTATATCTCACAATTGACTTTTTTTCTCATAATGGCGAGTTTATAACATGCAATTAAGTCAGAATTGTGAGATGGTCTATAAATTTTCAATTCTGAGAACACATTAGTCTTTTTCCACTCTAATAAAAATTAAAAATAAACTGTAACACTGTGAAGTATCAATCACTTTAACACAAAAACAGTATATAATAAAAACGCATATAATATGTGAGGAAAATTAATAAAACACTCATTGTCTGTATAGTTCAGTGTCTATAGGTCATATTCATCACAAAGTATTTAAGCTTCTGTTGTTTTGTAGAATATGAACATGCATAGAAAAATTCATGTGGTCTGAGACTGACAGCTGCCTGTTCTGTGTATGAAGATCATTTACATAGAGAGACACTTTGCATGAGAGTGTTTATAGTGCTGTGAGTTTAACACTTCATGACTGAGAGCAGAACAGAACAGAATCTTCATCATCACACAAGACAAAACAACAACAATGAACAACATCATCATCCTCATCTGGACACTCACACTGTTTGCTCAAGGTTTGTAATAAAACCTTTTATAACAACAATTAAAGTAATTGTTTTAAAATGTGAAATATACATCGTTTTAATTCTTGTCTTTTTTCCCTTTCTTTCAGAGTGTAGAGGACAGTACACTGTTACTCAGAGTCCATCAATAACAGCAGCTCAAGGACAAGAAGTCAGAATAAACTGTAAAGTCAGCAGTGGAGTGCATAGTGGTAATCATTTAGCCTGGTACTTACAGAAACCTGGAGAAACTCCTAAACTCCTCATATATACTGCAACAACCCGTAACAGTGGAACTCCATCTAGATTCAGTGGCAGTGGATCTGGCACTGATTTCACTCTGACCATCAGTGGAGTCCAGACTGAAGATACAGGAGATTATTACTGTCAGAGTTACCACAGTGGTGGTGTGTTCACACAGTGATAAAGAGTCGTACAAAAACCTCCGTCAGTCAGAGTCACAGTGACTGCACTGATACAGATGAGAGATACTGCAGCTGCTGATGGGTGTGAATCAACTTAATCACTCTTGTCTGTAGATCACTATATTACAATGCAGAACACTATCTAATAATAAATTCAGTCTGTACTGGTTAGGTTAATCACTATAATGAATTAACAAAAAAGCTTGACACTCATCAAGCATAGGAGTCAAAATAAATAAATACAATTAAATTAGCTTGCATGTTACTATCATATTGGCTGTTCATTGGTACTAATAATGCACATATTAATGCCTTTTTCTGCATGACCATATTTTAGATCCCTTTATCTTACCTCATAACTATTAATAAGCAGCAAATTAGGAGTTTATTCAGCCAAATGTTGTACTTAATAGTTAGCTAACTGTGCGAATTGGGACTTAAAATAAAGTTTTTTGGCTTGTATAACAACTTTGACTTGTGTAGACGTGCGTAGTAATTTAACCACTATAGAGGCTGAACAGAATAAATGTTTGATATTCGACATCACAAAATATCATCCATTGTCCACAGCATGACAGTCAAAAACTGAATTAATATTTTTTACATTTAAAAATTCAAATACAAAGGATCAAAACACACACAGTATATTGTACCTGTGCAGCAGCATGGAGTCAGGATATGAGACCAAAAACACATTTCATGTTTAAAAAAAAAAAAAAGAAAAAGAAGAAGAAAGAAAGAAAGAAAGAAAGAAACTGGATGTTCCTGCTATTATGTTTAGCAAAAATCAAACACTTCAGTTCATAAGAAGAACCTCATAGCAGCAGTCAAACACAGTTGTTAGTCTGATGGTTTGAGGATGTTTTGTTTCATCAGGATCTGGACTGTTTGCCATCATTAAAATTTTGCTCTGGCCTTGACAAATTCCAGATTGAGTCTTGCCTTTACAACACAACTCTATGACTACATGAATCACTACTGCTCACGTTACACAAGTCTTGTCTTTTTTGTGTTGTATCAATGCAGGACCAGAGTAGAACTGGAAGAATAACTGTATCTAACATTGTAATGGAGACCTGCATAAAATCATGAAAGAAAAGGTTCTGAAGTCTCGTCCAGTATTTCACTAACACCAGCAGTGTGATTTTGTGGGGCTGAGGTGGAGAGAGAGGAAGTTTTTCATGAAAGGGAGCTGGGAAAGATGGAGTTTGTAGATCATGAACAGCGACCACATCACAGTCACTGCTAGAGACGCCACCGGACTTCAATACGACCAACAAAAACCCATTCACTGCACATAGACAATACCTTTGTTATATTCTTTGTGTGAATGATAACTGGTTTATCAATGACACAAAAAGACTTTTTGTAACATTCAAACAATTTCTGAACATTGCACAGTTCTGCAAAACACTATAAGGAAATTATGCATATAATAAACGATAACAAGACAAATGTGTCTACATTCTGTCAGCTCTCTTTCTCATATGTGGTGATGAGTATTCATAAGTCAGTTTATACTGTTAAATTACTTTGTCCTAAACAGTCCTCTCTCTCTCATATGTAGCTTTGGAAAATCTGCTTCATTCCAGAGAATCTGTTTGTCCTAAACAGTCCAATATGAAACTTAAGTCCTGTTCTTTTTAGTGAATTGTTTTGTTCAGAAGGTACTACTTTTTCAAAAGAGTTGCAGTTAAAAAATAGCTTTAAAAAGAGCAACAGAGTACAAGTCCACCCTATTTCACCAAGGTTCATCCACTTGGAGATTTCTGGCCTCACTGCTGATCTGACCTTTGACCTCTTTTATCATGGAGTTTCCTACAGTATAATGAAATTTTACACACAGCTCAGGCATTTTGATTCACAAAACAAAAACAAACAAACACACAAACAAAAAAACCTGCAGCTTCAACCTAAACTCACATGAAATGATTTTGTTGATCTTTATACATATTAAAAAAATACGGCCACATGAAAAGATTTCCCAGTGTAGGAATTGTTTCAGTGTAGGAATTAACAATTAATCACTGAATCTATATATTTATCTTGTCTGTTAATTATAACATACATACATTGATGTTGTTGTTGATGATGTTATAATATTCAAAATTTTTATTTATAATATTTTATAATAAATAAATTTATTATAAAATAAATCAACAGTTTTTTTTCATATATTACAATTATTATAAAACATATATTCATTAAAACTGATTTATCAGTTGTTTTTGTTAGCAGCACAATGATAGCAGCACAATCTGTTGTAAATCTGTTGTACTCTCCCTAAGTCCCATGGAAAGCAGGAAACAGTTTATTCAAACTTTCAGAAGCTCAGTATGACTGAGAGTCTCAGTGTGAACTGATGAATATGAACAAACCTCACCTCTCCATTAGTCCAACTCAACTGACTATAATAAAGAATAAAGTGTCAAACAGTCAAACTGTAATGAAGGGTCAGCGGAGTTGGGATCCATTTGCAGCGTTTATTAAAGTAAACACGGTGATACAGGCAGGGTCGATGCACAGCAAACAGGGATATCAAAGGCGAGACAAAGGCAGAGTAATTAGACAGGCGAGTGGTCGGGGCAGGCAGCAAGCAGAGTAAACAATAGTCCATGAACAGTGCAGAGGGTCAAAAAGGCAGGCAGAGTAGAATCAAACAACGAGAGAAACAGTCCAGGGTCAAAACACAATAATCCAACAGAGTAATCAGGAACACTCAGAAATGTCAGCCGGGGCAAAACAAGACTTCATGAAGAGTGCAGGTGAACCGGCTGTTTAAATAGTTCCGGTAACAAGGTGCAGCTGACACGTGATCAGCGCCCGGTACGGGGTTATGGGAAATGGAGTTGGTGAAAGGCAGAGTCAGAACTCAGGTGATGGTGACGACTGATGACGATTGGGGGGAACCACAGAGGCCGGATTCGTTACACAAACTCATATTTGAGTGATTCTGTTCCTCTCAGAATAGAGCAGCTCCATCAGCAGATGTTCAGATCCTCACAGGAGATTCATGACACAGTAAAACACACAGAATCAACACAGAGAGAACCGAGAGCGATCTTAGAAAATAATTCAGTGTTTGAGGTTCATAATTTGACTACACAAAATAGTTTCATAATTTCCTCCATCTGCAGGTGTTTTCATGGTTCAGTGAGTGAGCCCTGACCTTTTCAATGTAAAAAACAAAGAATACAAAATATGAATCAAAACAGACACAATAAATATTTATTATCTGAATTAATATTATTATATTTAAAATATATTTAAATATTTTAAAGTTTTTAAAGTATATATTTAAAAAACATTTCATCCATAAATATAATATAAATATTAATCAGTTCAACAATCTACTTGATCCCCATGAACACCTCCTTTGATAATGATCCATAATTCTCCCTTATTAAACACCTCAAAATTTGAACATTTAACTCTCAAAATCACATTAGAGTACTGCCAAACTGTCGAACTGTAATGAGGACTCTGGGAAGCGTGTAAGATCCACGTGCGAGCTTTATTGAACAGATCGTAGTCAAGGCAGGCAAGGTCAATCTCCAACCAACAGGTATATCCAGGGCAAAACAATAGCGTAATCCAATATAAACAGGCAGAGTCCAAAAACAAAAGTAACAAATGAACAGGGCTGAGAAACTTGACAAAACTATGGCAATGAACAGACTAAACAATAGCAAGAAACAAAACCGAAACAACGAAAACAGGGAAAACGCTTGATAGAGTCCGCAATAGCAAAACAATACTTCACGAGGGCCTGTTTGTAAATGGCCTCCTTTTAAGGTCACCAAACAGGAAGTTACCAACGAAGCAGCAGAGGGGGCAGCAACAGTCAGTCAGTGGGTGAGGGCTCCCTCTGCTGGCGTAGCGTTACACGAACATTAAGATTGTGTATGAATCTATGTTGCAAGCGGATGGTCTTTAATATCAAGTCTATTATCAGCCCAGCAAAATAACCATATTTTCCTAGAGAATCACCAGGATCTTTAAAGTTATTTCAGTGAGTTTACTACATGTAAGTCAGGCATACATGTGGGGCTCTCAAACAAATTAACAAACAAACTGATACATTAAATCGATACATTCATAGTTTGTTTTGTTTGTTTGTTTTGTTTTACAAAATGAAATCAATCCCCAGTTAAATAAAAGAACAATACATTAGTATTGTAAATTAATAAAGTATTTCTAGAACAATGTTGAGTAGTTTATTCTCAAACACACAGAAGCAGACATGAGCTTTTGGCAAATAGCTATAATGATCAAATTATATTCAGCTTATCACTTTAGATTGCATTCATACAAAAATAAAGGACTGAGCGCAGCGCATATACAGCACAGCATAATCTTAAGACTGCTGAAGTTTCAGGGATGTTTAAAATTGTGGAATCTAAATTGGGATCTAAATGTCAAACAGTGACAGCAAGACCTTAAACCAGGGGCGTAGCACACCTAAAAATAGATGCGGAAATATTTTTTATAATCGTATAAACATGGGCGGCGTTAAAGAGGGGCTAGCACCCACAAGAAAGTACCCCCATAGCACCCACACACATAAAAAATTAAATAAAACAAAAAAACATTTGACTCATTACGCAAGCTTAACTCCTGCAACGTGGCGTGATTAGCAGGCGCACTTTTTGAAATGTCACAGCATTTTATTCTAAAAACGAAAAGTCCCAAGTAGGCCTGCCCCCGATTAAAGATTTTTCTAGTCAACTACTCACACGTTTATATTAAACTGATTAATAATAGCATACTAACCATTCTTTAATATATAGGCGTATAGCCTATTCTGTATAAAGCTTGGACCGCAAAAGTATTGATTATGAATGTGTTGGGGGAAAGGAAAACATTTTAATTATTTGTTAATAAACTAGTGCTTTCTCTTTAGTCAGTGTCGGCTGAAAAGATGCCGACGCTGCACTCGCCATCTCCACATGAACTTCTTTAATAGAGTAATGTACCTTTTCATTCTGACTGGGTAATCAGAGTTTTTTTTTTTTTTTTAAATTGGTTTGTTTAATATAGGCTACATTTTGAGCGTTCTATGGATTTATTTGTGAGGCAAGTAACTGGTTCATTACAGTGACGGGCTCTATTTCACGGAGACGGCAGAAAGCACCTCTCTGTTTTACAAAAGCACGACTCTTTGGTGTTATCATGAGTGTTCCTAAATCAGAAAAGGTTCTTTCCGCAGGGAAAAGAAACGCAAGGGATTGCGCGGGCGCCTCGGTGCTGTGCAGTAAGCACGATAGGCGAATAATTAAGTTGCTATGCGCACATACAGTGCATATTCATCAAAGAAGCAGCGGTGGGGTTGCTCTGAAACAGGATCGGGAATGTGGAACAATGGCGAATTCTCTCTTTTTATTTTTCCTTCTTTCTTTCTTTCTTTCTTTCTTTCTTTCTTTCTTTCTTTCTTTCTTTTTTGATTGTTTCCAAAATACTAGCCTTTTCGTACATGATCTTATATTACATACAACCACGTTTACAGAATAATTGCCTTTATTTTCGTTAAATGCAGTTCTTAATACAACATATTTTACTGTTTAAACATCAAGCGTATGCGAACCATTAAACTGCTTGATTTGTGTGTAAACGCCTATTGTGTTCTTTCGGTTTTTTTTTTTTTTCGTCGGCTAATAATATCTTGCAGATTGTGCAAAATGTATGTAAACTCACGACTTAAAAAATTGCGCACCGTGTCGCGAATAAAGTGAAAATAAAATGAAAAGATACTGACTAATGCGGCATTACATTTTTTGATTGTCGGTGGCCGTCTTAAGGAGCGTAAAAGCTTCGGAAAATGGCTCATAAAAGACAAGGAAGTAAATGCTTTTTACAAGTCGGAATCTAAAATAAGGTAGGCGTGAAGGAGGTAAAGACGCGCGCCCCGTAAAAAAATAGGCTACAACCGCATCTCTGGTCATTTTAATGTTAATAAAACTATCTATAATGTTAGTAATACGAGTTGGATTGTTTTTTGCATATCAGTCTGACAATAAATGTGGCACACCCAGTTTTTCTGATGCACACCCAGAGTCTCTTTTCTGGCTACTTACTGCCATAAACGTATTAAGGAATATAGCCTGCTCTTTTTCGTCCATAATGGATCAGTCTGTTTTTATGATCATTTATCAAGTGTTTTGTCCAGCAGTGAAGATTTATTGACTTCACGTCTTGTTATACTTCGAATTAAAAACGAAAAAACAACAAAAAAAAAACGAACCGTAGGGTTCTCCACACACAGTTCGGCAGGCACCGCCAGCTCTGCTCTGAGGTAATGTGTTTAAATGGACAAGTTCACACAAAAATTATGTCAAAATGCCCGTCTTGGTAAGTATCCTATAACAGACATAGCCGGCTGAACGTACTGTATCAGTGCACTGGATCAGTGCATTCTCTTAAAGTGACAGCACTTTCTTTATATTAATCATACAACGACAAGGAAATCACTCACTGCTCTTGATTGAATAGCTTTTGTAATTTTAATAAAGATTAATCTTTAATTTATACAGTAAAATTTGCAATGCTATTTTACATTTGATTACTTTGTTCAATTTCTGTACATCAAAAATAATGTTAGATGTAAAAAAAACAAACAACAACTGAAAAATCACTGTTTATTTTATTTGTATCTTTACTCTATTGTATTTTTTTTTTTTTTTTTGTGTGCTGTGGCTTGATAGATTATTCTTTTATTATTATTATTTATTTATTTATTTTTATTTGACATTATAGTTTTTCCCTAAACATAGCACATACCGAACCGTACCGAAACCATGACTCTAAAACCATGATACAAACAAAACTTTGAGTAAGTTGAACCGTTCCACTCATAGTAAAGACTAGATAAACAATGTGGCATAAGAAATTATCTTTTATATGTCTGTGAGATTGAGCTGCAGTCTTCAGGTAAATAATGTTAAGAGCAAGAGTCACTTTGCATTGTCAGCACATGCTTCAGTGCTCTGAGAGTGTTTATAGTGCTGTGAGTTTAACACTTCATGACTCACACTGTTTATCATAAAAGACAACATCTACAATGACATTCATCATCTTCTTGATCATAGGAATGTGTTTTCAGGGTAAGGCATTCTTAGGGTAAGGACAAACAGTCACTCTGACCTGTAAAACCAGCAGCTCCATCCCAGCAGGCACTGGACATTTATATAACGTCAGATTGACGTTGGACATGATGTCAAACAGACGTTGCATTTTGGTTGAGAATGAAAATCGTGTTGACGTCAGTATTTGACGTCAATTTGACGTCAGTATTTGACGTCAATTTGACGTCAGTATTTGACGTCAACAATATCAACGTCAGCTGACACTGGTATTGGACATCAATTTAACGTTTACATTAAACGTTGAATTTACATTGAATTTTGGTCAGCCGACATCGCAACCAAAATTTAACCAAGTATCAGCGTCTTATGACGTTGTGTGCCTGCTGGGATTGGATGTCAATCAAATGGTAACTGTAAGAACTGTTTCTCCTGGTACTTACAGAAACCTGGAGAAACTCCTAAACTTTTAGTTCAGAGAATCAAAACCCTTTACACTGGAACTCCATCAAGATTCAGTGGAAATGGAGCCGATCATGGAACTGATTTCACTCTGACCATCAGTGGAGTCCAGACTGAAGATACAGGAGATTATTATTGTGTGGCTGAAAACTATATAAATAATAAATGGGTGTTCACACAGTGATGAAGAGTCGTACAAAAACCTCCGTCAGTCAGAGTCACAGTGACTGCACTGATACAGATGAGAGATACTGCAGCTGCTCTACAACACAATCACACACAACACTGATCAGTGAACAAACACACATTTATGTTAATAGAAAATTATATTTCTTTACAGAATGAGTCTGTGTTTTAATATGATGATCATGTTTTAGGTGTAATATATGATCCCTGTCAATCAAACTGAACAGACTGTATTCAGTCACTTCTGCTGTCTGGATGTGATGCTCTCCATTTGACCCACTGAAAGATTTACATATATTTTCACCTGCACTATACTGATGAGTTTGTCTGTGTGCTGCTTGACTACAGCAGAAGTGAAACTGGTCTGTTTCAGTCCAGATCATGTAACCAATCAAACAGTGACACTGGGAGTGTGGGCTGAAAATCCCATTTGCATTGTCAGGGTGGAGTGATTCTGATCCTCTCAGAATAGAGCAGCTCTGTCTCCAGAGACCATGTTCAAACCCCAAGAGCTTTATTTGACTACATTTACTGCTACTGATCAAGCTTCTGGAAAACACCTGAACAAACACTACATGCATCTTCATCTGTTAGTTGAATGATGTTGACAGACACAAATGGAGCTTGTTGAGAAGCTTTATTGAATGTTACAGCAAACACAGCAGATTGAAAGATCAGCCAGTGCTTTGACACTAGAGCTCTCTTTCAGTATTGAGTTGTAAATGACTACAGCTGCAGCACTAGACTCATGTGAATCCTGCCTGACACAGGACACTCAGATACGCCTCATCTTCAGGAGAGAGCAGCGCTCACTGGAGAAACATCAGCACTCGACTGACTCTTCTGGAACGAGGCCTCTTGAGGAGCTCCATTATGTGTTACTCTGCAGACGTACAGCTCTCCTTTTTCCCAGCGTGCTTTGCTGAGGGTCAGGACGCTACTGCGGCTGTAGCGGCCGTCCCGCTCGCTCTCTGCGCTGGTCTGAACCCCCTCGGTGACCTCTGAGCCGTCCAGCGTCCAGCTCACCTGCGCCCCCTGTGGAGAGTAAGAGCTGAGCAGGCAGAGCAGTGCGGCTGAGTCTCCAGAGATCTGCAGAGAAGAGGGCGGCAGCAGAGACACTGAGGGCTTCACTGTGGGACCAGCTGCAGGAGACAAACACAACACATTCACAAACACTAAGAAAACACAAACACTACATACATTTCAATGAAACCTCATAAATTAAAACAAAACACATTAAGATATTTACTGCTTTAACCCCAGTAGTTTTTACATTCCTAAATAATGTCTTTGCATTTTAGTTAGGTGAGATATTTAACTCAAAACTCAGTTTCAAACACTGAATTATAAGCACAACATCAGCAAAAGAGATTCAAAGTCACTGATCAATCTCGAAGTACTCCTTTACATTTTAACATTTTTCATTTCATGTCTTTTTTCCATATATATGACCAAGGACAACAAAACCAGTCATAAGTGTAAATTTCTCAAAATTGAGAATTACACATCATCTGAAAGCTGAATAAATAAGTTTTCCGTTGATGTACGGTCGGTTAGGAAAGGACAATATTTGACCGAGATACAACTATTTGAAAATCTGGAATCTGAAAATTAAAATACTGAGAAAATCGCCTTTAAAGTTGTCCAAATTAAGTTCATTACTAATCAAAAATTAAGTTTTAATATATTTACGGCGGGAAATTCACAAAATAGCTTTATGGAACATGATCTTTACTTAATATCCTAATGATTTTTGGCATAAAAGAAAAATCGATAAATTTGACCCATCCAGTGTATTTTTGGCTATTACTACAAATATACCCGTGCAACATAACACTGGTTTTGTGGTCCAGGGTCACATATAATATATACATGATAAACTAATAAAATCGTGAGTGAGCCACATTATGAAATAGTGAATAATTCAATTCCTCTGAATATCAAAACGTGACAATATTGTTGATTAAATATTTACTGTAAAAGTATATTAAAAAAAAAAAAAAAAAAAAAAAAAAAACAGGTAACACTTTGCAATAAGGTTAATTAGTTAACAGTAATTAATGCGTTTACTAATATTAACTAACAATGAGCAATACATTTGTTACAGTATTAGCCTCCGAAACTTTCGTCCGTCATATATATATATATATATATATATATATAAACGGATCAGGTTCGATTTTCTGCATTTTTCGCATCCGTAGCAAGCATTTTGAGAGGTGTTCACTGTTTTGACAGATCAGAGTCAACGTACAATATATACACAAACAATTCAGTACAATCCACTTTGTTTCGCAGCACAAAGCACTGTAAAGGTCCTTAAACACCGAGTTCACAGAAATTACTGGTATTCTTTATAATATGTGGCTCCAGTAAAGTTATCAAAGCATCAAAGTTTACTGACATCCTAAAGTAAACTTTGAATCGCCCGGGATAATCCCGCAGCTCTTTAAGGAGGTGCGCACAAAAAGTATTCCTCTCTATATCTTATCATTGGAATAAATATGTCCTTTCTTTTTCTCTTTTAAGAAGAGAGTGGACAACAAAAACATCCTCACTGCTTGAAGATTCCATTGTGTATTGTTTTGTGAATTTGTTTCGCAACGGATGAATTAATACGCATCGGACTCAGTGTTCAAGGATTCTGTGCGTGACGAATTTTTAGAATGACGAATACGAAACAACGCATACGAAAATTTCGGACTTCAGTGTGCAATGACCTTAATACTGTATTAGAAAATGCTGCAGCTAATATGAACTGAGAGTAATAAATATTTTATAACAATTTTTTCAGTGTTAGTTCATGTAACTAATGTAGTTAACTAATATTAACAAATGAAACATTATTGTAAACTGTCACCAAAAATATTATTATTAGAAAAAAAAAAAAAAAAAGTACACAATCTAAATTGTATGTTTGCAGTAGAGAATTAAAATAGACGGACTTACTGATCACCAGTTTAGTTCCTCCACCGAATGTGTACCACAGTGATACAATCTAATGAAACGGTCGTACAAAAACCTCTATTCCACTCGAGTGAACACAAACTCCAGCAGAGAGAGAGAAAACAACACTTCAACACACTGATAGCAGAAACACTCAATTTAGTTTTGGTAAAATGCTTTCAAAATGTTTGTATATATATATATTGTGGTGTTTCTCATAATCAGAGATGGCAAAAGTACACACATCATTCACTCAAATAGAAGTACAGAAACTCATGTTTAAAAATACTTTAAAGTAGAAGTACTGACTGCACTTTTTTTACTCAAGTTAAAGTAAAGAAGTAAAGAAGGGCTCAGACATGTACTTAAGTAAAAAGTACCCATTAGTACTGCCTGTTTTAGTGTCACGCTGGTAACTGGACCTCAAGTCATATTGACACATTAATACAAATAATTTACATTTAAAATTTTAGCTCATGAATGATCAAGGCTGAACAACCACCATGTAGAACAGGGCAGGACTGGGACAAATTCTCAGGCCAGTGAAATCTCACACTCATCCAGGCCATCCCATACACCCTCAACAAATTCTGCAACCACCTATTTTTTGTATGGCCATCACATTTAAAAAAAGGTTTAAAATCTAATAAAACCTAATAATTAAACAAAATAATTAAAGGTTCTCTCTTGAACTGCACCTTCATTTCCATTTTCCTTTTCAGTCTCTTTATCATGCATGATATCTCTCTGCATCTCACTTAGTGTTTTTACTTTTTTCCACTAATTTTCTTGTACCTGTCCCTTTTCCCATCAGCCATCTACTGTTATAAACAGAACTGTCTCCACCTTCTTGCAAAACAAACACCTCATTTTATTCTGTTTGCGACAGCATAACTTTATTTTAGTTCAATTTAAAGTATCACATCATGACCATGTGTTGTTTTATAAAAATACTTAAATACTAAAACTATATTTTCTAAATTGCCTAAATGTAAAAAATAGTATAATAATAATTACATTATGACAATATCTTTACATAAAAATTCTTATTCTGAACATGTTATTGCTTTATCATGAGTCATATTTTTCTCTTATTAAAATTAACCATGTTTTTTGGCGGATTGGTTACAACCTGTTTTAATTCACAACCATAGTTTTACTACAAATTTCATGGTTAGACTATGGTTAGTGTAGAAAAATGATGGTTAATTTGCAGTGTTGGGAAGGTTACTTTGGAAATGTAATAGGTTACAGATTACAAGTTACTTGATTTAAAATGTAATAAGTAGTGTAACTTTTCAATTACCTTTTTAAAGTAATGTGACTTATTACTTTTGATTACTTTTCTACATCTCTAATATTTTCTACTGTTGATCATTTTAAAACATTTAAACTAGGCAGAGTTAGCCTTACAGTAGCACTCAACACTGATGAACACATTAAGATTACAATAGGTAAGGGATAGTATACATCTTTATTTTGCGATAACAACTGCAGTGTTTCCCCTGCCATTATATTAGGGGGGCGGCCCTAGGTCAAGTAAAGGTCAAGTAAACTTTATTTTCTATATAGCGCCAGATCACAACAGACGTCATTTAAGGTTGCCTTTCCTATAGAACAGGTCTATACCTTGTTCTTTATTTAAAAAAAAAAAAAAAAAAAAAAAAAAACGAAATAGCATTATGTTATCTTGTTTACACAACGGCATGTCATTTCTGTCTCTAACGTTACGTGATCACGCGTCTACAATTTCTCCTCCGCTAAAACGTTCCATTAAACGAGTCCATTCATAAAAACGGATTTTCTCTATAGCACGGGATGCCACAGAATTCGTCAATTTTTGGATTAATAAATCAAAAGTAGGTCTCTCACTTAATTCGAATCGCGATATGGACTAGTGTCTGTGAATATTAAACGCAAAAAGAAGGTTTAAATATGAATCCTCCATGTTCCGCTTGGCTCTGTATGAATGAATGGCAGAGACGCGGCTTTGTTTACTACACAAATAGTGAAGCACACGTGACGCTCACGGTTATTTTCGGCCTCTGCGTCTCATTATATGACGACATAAACGCATGAACTTAATCTCCAGAACTGCTGTGAGAGTCACTTCATGTAAATTTTACCGTTTCATTTGAGAAAATTAGCATCATATACACACAAAAACTAATCGGCAACCTGTCAAAATAAAAGTAATGTTTAACATGTAACAAATGTATTAGTCTTGTATTACCTTTGTACAATATAATGTAGGTGTTTAAATATTCCTATTTCTGGCCAATTTAAATAAAACAATTAAATGCAGAAATTATAATAATAACAAAAATAACAGAAAAAAACTCTGTTTGGCAGCAAATAAAAGGGTTTAATTTTAATTTCATTAAAAATAAATAAATGTTTAATGTCTGTATTTGATTATCAGCAGAATTAAAACAACAATTTCTGAGAAAAAAAAGATTGTAGGGCCCTATTGCTCAAAATGTTGAAATTGAGATTTTTCGACTTATTTTTTCACCGAAATAAATGTTGTTATTACACAGAGAGTAATGTACCGGGGGAAAAAAAGTACCGTACCATTGGTATCCCATCCCCCAACCCCAAAACTGGAATCCTAGGGGAAACACTGACCTGGCTGGATGTACATTATCCCACTTATTACACAACTGCTTGCCACAAAAGTAAATAATTAGACACGAAACACTGATCTGAGTTGAAATATTTGAACGCAAAGCATCCATGAAGAAATCAGTTGCTAGCAAGTGGCAAGTTCAAACTAGACTGACATTTAAGGGATACGGTGCAGTCATACCACTTTTATTACACAACATTTCACCACATAAATAATTAAGTACTACTTACAGTACTAGTTTGTTAGTTATCTTTTAATCCATTACAGTGTACAAAACGAAACGGCACCAACATTTGTATGAAACAATAGAGCGAGTCCACGATACCAGGATGACAGAATTAACAAATTGTACACATAATATTGAATTTTTAATATTGAGTAATATTTTATTAGCTAACCAAACGCAAAGCTTCCACCAAGAAAAACTGTCAAGCGTATAGCGCCAACTTAAGTTGCCTGGATGAGTCTGTGTTATTAGCTTTTACCAGTTGTTACTGGGGAATAACATACCTTGGAATGTCACGACTGACAAATCAGAATCAAGCATTCCACAGAGCTGTGTAATAATTTAATTTAAAGCACAGCCACCACAAATTCGGACTTACCACCTCTTATTTACTCTGAGATCAATCTGAGGTTAAATACAGATTTGAAATCATAGCAAGAAATAGTTTAACAGCTGTGATACTGGTTTTTAATCTTAAAAAATAAAGTATATGCATAAACCCAAATAAAAGTTATCAAATAAGCAGGTGTCCTATTCTGTGTCCTGAACTCCTGAAACACTGGTGTCTCATTTTATAGCAGTCAATGCAATTTATGAAAGAAGTCAATCAAATCTATATGTGTGTGTGTGAAAAAAATTCAGATGTAACCCCCTTTGTAATCATTAACATTTTTCAAAAGTAACTGTACTTTAATTACACATTTTTTCTCAGTAGCTGTAACTAATTACAATTACATTTATTTTGTAATTAAATTACATAATTCCGTTACATGTAACTAGTCACTCCCCAACACGGTTGATTTGTGGTTACCATGGTGTAACTATAGTAACCATGATTTTTGGTTTTAATTTTCGTAAGGGTTAATTGTGTTATTATCTGCTCCAGCTCCCTCTAAACGTATTATGAAACGATCTCCTATAACATTTGTTTGTTAAATTACTACTGTAACTTTACAGTAGATAATAATGATGTCCTTTTACATACAGTATTTTGAGTAATTGTAATTAAGTTTAGTTAGTTTATTATTAACCCTCTGGCTGCTACTGCTAAGATGTTAGCACTTAACTAAAAGACAAACTACAGTAGCCTATTTACAGATGAAACTGACCTGCACTTGATGTCCTAGTTAATAGTTTTGCCTCCACTCCATTCTCGAGTCTCTCGCATTGATTACTCTGATAGAAACCGTTTGGTGGAGACGCGGAGCGCGCGCGAACCGAATCGTGTTGCCAGAACAGATTAACCGATTCATGATTTAGAGATTCGTAATCGAATGGTGATCCACCAAATGCAGATTAAAACTAAAGTAACGAGCCTGTTTTGAAAATGTAAGAAGTAGAAAGTACAGATATTTGTGTAAAAATGTAAGGAGTAAAAGTAAAAAGTAGTCATGAATAAATCAAAAATAAATCAGTCAAAAATAAGTAAAGTACTGATACCAGAAAAATCTACTTATACAGTAACGAAGAATTTGTACTCAGTTACTTCCCATCTCTGCTCATAATGATCTTCATGTGCAGCTCAATCATCATGATTCACACACACACACACACACACACACACACAAACCTGCAGCTTCAGACAAATTAATCAAAATTAAAACTGTGATGCACAAACTTTTCATATGCACATTTCAGATGCACATTGTCCAGCCTGAGAGTCCTGATGATCTTTATATATGACCCTTTTCAAGCAAATTGATTCACTTGGCAGCCGTTTTCAGACATTCTTAATACTGTATGTTTGTAAATTAAACAGAGATGTTAAATATTACAGTGTCTCATGATATTGCATGTACAGTAGTCATTAATCTTAGCTGGAAACTATAAAAGTGATTGGATGCTCCAAGATGACGCCTCTGTTGACATACAGTAACTGGAGCAGCTGAATGCAGCATCTTATCCCAGATAGCACAAGTACGTCTGCGCATTGGCTGATCTGGCCATGGAAAATAGCCTTTTTAGCGCTTAAGAAATGACATTTTTTAGAACGCTGTTGTGAGATTTTATTGATGATTTCAAATTTGAAATTTAGTCTTAAGCTTGGTGAACAGTTTTAGAGAATTTTATGTTTCCCCATTCAAAGAGAAAGGAGCTGCACTTGCATGCCCGAGAGGCGTTTCAAAGATGGACGAGTGAAATGACTTACCTTAAAGGGACTTTGATATTACTCAACAATCTCAGTAAATCCCTATTATCAGGGATCTTCAAAGCAGATTATAGAAGTCCACTATATGATGAAAATTCCTAAAATGTTTTCCTCAGAAAACATAATTTGTTTAGACTAAAGAAAGAAAGGCATGAACATCTGTGGTGAGTACATTATCTGGAAATTTTTGTTCTGGAAGTGAACTACACCTTTAAGTCATCACACAATGATTAAAAAATTGTTACTGAACAATTATATTTGTAAGATTATAAATGTATTAGATGTAAATCAGTGTATATGAGTTTGTTAGCAGCAGAAGCTGTTGTAAATCCTGCCCACTTCTTTGCATTGTCAGCACATGCTTCAGTGCTCTGAGAGTGTTTATAGTGCTGTGAGTTTAACACTTCATGACTGAGAGCAGAACAGAACAGAATCTTCATCATCACACAAGACAAAACAACAACAATGAACAACATCATCATCCTCATCTGGACTCTGCTCTGCTGGATACAAGGTACATAATGAGGAACCAATTATATTATGGAACCAAATGTTTGTATTTGCCTTGATCTACACACATGAATCCTATAAATTTCTCTCTCAGGCTCCAGTGGACAGATCACAGCTACTCAAACTCCTGCAGTTCAAACAACTGAACTAGGAAAGACTGTTGTGATGAGATGCACCGCCAGCACTCCTTTAACAGGCTGCAGCCCAACACCATGTCTGTCCTGGTACTTACAGAAACCTGGAGAAGCTCCTAAACTCCTCATTATATAGAATAAACAAACTGGAGTCAGGAACTCCATCTAGATTCAGTGGCAGTGGATCTGGCAGTGATTTTACTCTGACCATCAGTGGAGTCCAGACTGAAGATACAGGAGATTATTACTGTATGAGTATACACGATCCAAGTAGTAGATATGTGATCACACAGTGACAAAGAGTTGTACAAAAACCTCCATCAGTCACAGTGACTGCACTGATACAGATGAGAGATACTGCAGCTGCTGATGAGAGGATGAGAAACAACACAATGACTCAGTGTATCAAACCTTTCAGATTTTATTTTCTATTCATTTATATAATATAGTTGTGAAGCATCAGGCAGAGAAGCAAACAACATTCAGTGTCCATGCAAGATCAGAATGCAAAGGTTATAATGTCCAGAGTCATAAAACCAAGAGAATAACCCAAAACAAACCACTCAGAAAAGCAGTATGAAACAAACAAAACTTCACACTGAGGGAACAAACAGTCAGGGTTTAAATAGGCCAGACTAATTAGACTGATGAGAAACACCTGAGAACAATCAGAGTTCAGGTGAGTGTGACCTCTGGTGATGAGTTGAGAAGTAGCAGAGGATGTGACAAAACCTAGAAAAATAATATAATCATACTGTATTTCACTTACTACATTTCACTCTGTCTAGAGAAAAAAAATATGTTTTGCCACTTGTTCATGCAAATCTTGCTGCCACAATCTTACCAGTAACCTTTTTTTTCATGGTTCTGCTTTTCTTTATAATTGTGTGATGTCTGGATTTAACTAGAGCTTTGAATGATTCAGAGTCTGTAAGTTTTTGTCCAGCAGGAAAATCATCAGCACTAAACAAGAACATTTTTATTACAGACTCATTGATCAAGTCTCACCAGTAATTTATTGTCTGGCTAATCTGATTCTTTCATCCGTTATTCACACACAACTTCAACATGGATGGATGTACTACATTTAACATTGTCCATCAAGATTGAGGAATACAAACAAACCTCATCTCTCCATGATCAACACAGACTGTAGATATCAAACACCTTCAGCTCCAGTTTGAAGGAAAGCCCGTGTTCGTCTCTTACATCAGTGCTGCTGATCTTTGTGGAAATTTAACAGTGTTTGCCCTTCAGTTAAAATAATTAAAAATAATTAAATAAATAACAAAATGACATTTTGTAAGACGTGTTATATTCAAGTCAGTAGTTTGGTATACCTTTTAATGTATTTTTTTTTAAATCATTAAGAAATCAGTTTTCACTTCAGTTTCATTCGTTTTAAAATAAATGTTAAATATTTAATTGTGTGCATTTATATAATATGTACTTGTACTTCTTAAATACAACTCAATTATAAATAAAATATAATGTGAAAATAAGTATGAATATATGAATAGATACAAGCTGATTAAGAATAGATTTTTGGTTCATTGTTAGGTTGAAATTAGAACAAAAAAAAAATATTATACAGAGTGTCTGTCTGTTTCAGTAGCTCACATTTATTACAAAGTATTAAAGCTTCTAAGGTTTTATAGAACATGAATGTGACTGACGAAATTCACCTGTGGTCTGAGACTGACAGCTGCCTGTTCTGTGTATGAAGATCATTTACATAGAGAGACACTTTGCATGAGAGTGTTTATAGTGCTGTGAGTTTAACACTTCATGACTGAGAGCAGAACAGAACAGAATCTTCATCATCACACAAGACAAAACAACAACAATGAACAACATCATCATCCTCATCTGGACACTCACACTGTTTGCTCAAGGTTTGTAGTACAACTTTCATAACAACAATTACAGTAATTGTTTTAAAATGTGAAATATACATCATTTTAATTATTGTCTTTTTTCCCTTTTCTTTCAGAGTGTAGAGGACAGTACACTGTTACTCAGAGTCCATCAATAACAGCAGCTCAAGGACAAGAAGTCAGAATAAACTGTAAAGTCAGCAGTGGAGTGTATTGGTAATTGCTTACACTGGTACTTACAGAAACCTGGAGAAGCTCCTAAACTCCTCATATATTATGCAACAAGCCGTTACACTGGAACTCCATCTAGATTCAGTGGCAGTGGATCTGGCACTGATTTCACTCTGACCATCAGTGGAGTCCAGACTGAAGATACAGGAGATTATTACTGTCAGAGTGTACACTAGCCGGTAGCACTAGGTGTTCACACAGTGATAAAGAGTCGTACAAAAACCTCCATCAGTCAGAGTCACAGTGACTGCACTGATACAGATGAGAGATACTGCAGCTGCTGATGGGTGTGAATCAACTCAATCACTCTTGTCTGTAGATCACTATATTACAATGCAGAACACTATCTAATAATAAATTCAGTCTGTACTGGTTAGGTTAATCACTACAATGAATGAACAAAAAAGGCTTGACACTCAACAAGCATTGCAGTCAAAATAACATAAATAAAATAAAATTAAATTAGCTTGCATGGTACTATCATATTGGCTGTTCATTGGTACTAATAATGCACATATTAATGCCTTTTTCTGCATGACCATATTTTAGATCCCTTTATCCTACCTCATAACTATTAATAAGCAGCAAATTAGGAGCAAATGCTGTAGTTAATAGTTGGTTGACTGTGAGAATGGGCCTTAAAATAAAGTTTTATCTGTCTTGACAACAACAACGTGGACTTTGACTTGTGTAGTGGTTAGTTTAACCATTATAGATGCTGAACAGAATAAATGTTTGATATTCGACATCACAAAATATCATCCGTTGTCCACAGCATTACAGTCAAAAACTGAATTAATATTTATTATACTTAAAAATTCAAATACAAAGGATCAAAACACACACTGTATATGATGCCTGTGCTGCAGCATGGAGTCAGGATATGAGACCAAAAACACATTTAATGTTTAAAAAAAAAAAAAAAAATGGATGTTTCTGCTATTATGTTTAGCAAAAATCAAACACTTCAGTTCATAAGAAGAACCTCATAGCAGCAGTCAAACACAGTTGTTAGTCTGATGGTTTGAGGATGTTTTGTTTCATCAGGATCTGGACTGTTTGCCATCATTAAAATTTCGCTCTGGCCTTTACAAATTCCAGATTGAGTCTTGCCTTTAAAACACAACTCTATGACTACATGAATCACTACTGCTCACATTACACAAGTCTTGTCATTTTTGTTGTATCAATGCAGGACCAGAGTAGAACTGGAAGAATAACTGTATCTAACATTGTAATGGAGACCTGCATAAAATCATGAAAGAAAAGGTTCTGAAGTCTCGTCCAGTATTTCACTAACGCCAGCAGTGTGATTTTGTGGGGCTGAGGTGGAGAGAGAGGAAGTTTTTCATGAAAGGGAGCTGGGAAAGATGGAGTTTGTAGATCATGAACAGCGACCACATCACAATCACTGCTAGAGACGCCACCGGGCTTCAATACGACCAACAAAAACCCATTCACTGCACACAGACAGTACCTTTGTTATATTTCTTTGTGTGCCAAATGATAACTGGTTTATCAATGACACCGAGAGACTTCTTGTAACATTCAAACTATTTCTGAACATTGCACAGTTCTGCAAAACACTGTAAGGAAATTCTGCAAATAATAAAAGATAACAAGACAAATGTGTCTACATTCTGTCAGCTCTCTTTCTCATATGTGGTGATGAGTATTCATAAGTCAGTTTATAATGTTAAATTACTTCATCCTAAACAGTCGTCTTTCTCTCATATGTAGCTTTGGAAAATCTGCTTCATTCCAGAAAATCTGTTTGTCCTAAACAGTTCTATATTTAACTTAAGTCCTGTTCTTTTTAGTGAATTGTTTTGTTCAGATGGTGCTACTTTTTCAAAAGAGTTGCAGTTAAAAAATAGCTTTAAAAAGAGCAACAGCATACAAGTCCACCCTATTTCACCAAGGTTCATCCACTTGGAGATTTTTGGCTTTTGGCTTCACTGCTGATCTGACCTTTGACCTCTTTTATCATGGGGTTTCCTACAGTATAATGAAATTTTACACACAGCTCAGGCATTTTGAAAAACCTGCAGCTTCAACCTAAACTCACACGAAATGATTTTGTTGATCTTTATACATATAAAAAAACAATAAGGCCACATGGAAAGATTTCCCAGTGTAGGAATTGTTTCAGTGTAGGAATTAACAATGAATCATTGAATCTATATATTTATCTTGTCTGTTAATTATAACATAACTACTTTGATGTTGTTGTTGCTGCTGTTGATGATGTTATATTATTCTATTTTTTTATTTATACTATTTTATAATAAATAAATTTATTATAAAATAAATTAACAGTTTTTTTTCATATATTACAATTATTATAAAAAATATATTCATTAAAACTGATTTATCAGTTGTTTTTGTTAGCAGCACAATCTGTTGTAAATCTGTTGTACTCTCCCTAAGTCCCATGCAAAGCAGTAAACAGTTTATTCAAACATTCAGAAGGTCAGTATGACTGAGAGTCTCAGTGTGAACTGATGAATATGAACAAACCTCATCTCTCCATTAGTCCAACTCAGCTGACTATAATAAAGAATAAAGTGTCAAACAGTCAAACTGTAACGAAGGGTCAGCAGAGTTGGGATCCATTTGCAGTATTTATTAAAGTAAACACGGTGATACAGGCAGGGTCGATGCACAGCAAACAAAGGCGAGACAAAGGCAGAGTAATTAGACAGGCGAGTGGTCGGGGCAGGCAGCAAGCAGAGTAAACAATAGTCCATAAACAGTGCAGAGGGTCAAAAAGGCAGGCAGAGTAGAATCAAACAACGAGAGAAACAGTCCAGGGTCAAAACACGATAATCCAACAGAGTAATCAGGAACACTCAGAAATGTCAGCCGGGGCAAAACAAGACTTTGTGACAAGACATGTTTTTTGCATATCAGTCTGACAATAAATGTGGCACACCCAGTTTTTCTGATGCACACCCAGAGTCTCTTTTCTGGCTACGCTACTGCCATAAACGTATTAAGGAATATAGCCTGCTCTTTTTCGTCCATAATGGATCAATCTGTTTTTATGATCATTTATCAAGTGTTTTGTCCAGCAGTGAAGATTTATTAAATCACTTCGAATTAAAAACGAAAAAAAAAAAAAAAAACCAAACCGTACGGTTCTCCACACACAGTTCGGCAGGCACCGCCAGCTCTGCTCTGAGGTAATGTGTTTAAATGGACAAGTTCACACAAAAATGATGTCAAAATGCCCGTCTTGGTAAGTATCCTATAGCAGACATAGCCGGCTGAACGTACTGTATCAGTGCATTCTCTTAAAGTGACAGCACTTTCCTTATATTAATCATACAACGACAAGGAAATCACTCACTGCTCTTGAAAATCACTGTTTAATTTATTTGTATCTTTATTCTATTGTATTTTTTTTTTTTTTTTTTTTTTGTGCTGTGGCTTGATAGATAATTCTTTTTTGTTTTTTTTTATTTGACATTATAGTTTTTCCCTAAACATAGCACATACCGAACTGTACCGAAACCATGACTCTAAAACCATGATACAAACAAAACTGTAAGTTGAACCGTTCCACTCATAGTAAAGACTAGATAAACAATGTGGCATAAGAAATTGTCCTTTATATGTCTGTGAGATTGAGCTGCAGTCTTCAGGTAAATGATGTAAATAGCAAGAGTCACTTTGCATTGTCAGCACATGCTTCAGTGCGCTGAGAGTGTTTATAGTGCTGTGAGTTTAACACTTCATAACTCACACTGTTTATCATAAAAGACAACATCTACAATGACCTTCTTGATCATAGGAATGTGTTTTCAGGGTGGGCATTCTTAGGGTAAGGACAAACGGTCACTCTGACCTGTAAAACCAGCAGCTCCATTGGACGTCAATCAGATGGTAACTGTAAGAATTGTTTCTCCTGGTACTTACAGAAACCTGGAGAAACTCCTAAACTTTTAGTTCAGAGAATCAAAACTCTTAATACTGGAACTCCATCAAAATTCAGTGGAAATGGAGCCGATCATGGGACTGATTTCAGTCTGACCATCAGTGGAGTCCAGACTGAAGATACAGGAGATTATTACTGTGTGGCTGAAAACTATATAAATAATAAATGGGTGTTCACACAGTGATGAAGAGTCGTACAAAAACCTCCGTCAGTCAGAGTCACAGTGACTGAACTAATACAGATGAGAGATACTGCAGCTGCTCTACAACACAATCACACACAACACTGATCAGTGAACAAACACACATTTATGTTAATAGAAAATTATATTTCTGTACAGAATGAATCTGTTTTTTAATATGATGATCATGTTTTAGTTGTAATATATGATCCCTGTCAATCAAACTGAACAGACTGTATTCAGTCACTTCTGCTGTCTGGATGTGATGCTCTCCATTTGACCCACTGAAAGATTTACATATATTTTCACCTGCACTATACTGATGAGTTTGTCTGTGTGCAGCTTGACTACAGCAGAAGTGAAACTGGTCTGTTTCAGTCCAGATCATGTAACCAATCAAACAGTGACACTGGGAGTGTGGGCTGAAAATCCCATTTGCATTGTCAGGGTGGAGTGATTCTGATCCTCTCAGAATAGAGCAGCTCTGTCTCCAGAGACCATGTTCAAACCCCAAGAGCTTTATTTGACTAGATTTACTGCTACTAATCAAGCTTCTGGAAAACACCTGAACAAACACTACATGCATCTTCATCTGTTAGTTGAATGATGTTGTCAGACACAAATGGAGCTTGTTGAGAAGCTTTATTGAATGTTACAGCAAACACAGCAGATTGAAAGATCAGCCAGTGCTTTGACACTAGAGCTCTCTTTCAGTATTGAGTTGTAAATGACTACAGCTGCAGCACTAGACTCATGTGAATCCTGCCTGACACAGGACACTCAGATACGCCTCATCTTCAGGAGAGAGCAGCGCTCACTGGAGAAACATCAGCACTCTGACTGACTCTTCTGGAACGAGGCCTCTTGAGGAGCTCCATTATGTGTTACTCTGCAGACGTACAGCTCTCCTTTTTCCCAGCGTGCTTTGCTGAGGGTCAGGACGCTACTGCGGCTGTAGCGGCCGTCCCGCTCACTCTCTGCGCTGGTCTGAACCCCCTCGGTGACCTCTGAGCCGTCCAGCGTCCAGCTCACCTGCGCCCCCTGTGGAGAGTAAGAGCTGAGCAGGCAGAGCAGTGCGGCTGAGTCTCCAGAGATCTGCAGAGAAGAGGGCGGCAGCAGAGACACTGAGGGCTTCACTGTGGGACCAGCTGCAGGAGACAAACACAACACATTCACAAACACTAAGAAAACACAAACACTACATACATTTCAATGAAACCTCATAAATTAAAACAAAACATATTAAGACATTTACTGCTTTAACCCCAGCAGTTTTTATATCCCTAAATAATGTCTTTGCATTTTAGTTAGGCGAGATATTTAACTCAAAACTCAGTTTCAAACACTGAATTATAAGCACAACATCAGCAAAAGAGATTCAAAGTCACTGATCAATCTGATTTACATTTTAACATTTTTCATTTCATGTCTTTTTTCCATATATATGACCAAGGACAACAAAACCAGTCATAAGTGTAAATTTCTCAAAATTGAGAATTACACATCATCTGAAAGCTGCATAAATAAGCTTTCTGTTGATGTACGGTCGGTTAGGAAAGGACAACATTTGACCGAGATACAACTATTTGAAAATCTGGAATCTGATGGTGCAAAAAAAATTAAAATACTGAGAAAATCGCCTTTAAAGTTGTCCAAATTAAGTTCATTACTAATCAAAAATTAAGTTTTAATATATTTACGGCGGGAAATTCACAAAATAGCTTTATGGAACATGATCTTTACTTAATATCCTAATGATTTTTGGCATAAAAGAAAAATCGATAAATTTGACCCATCCAGTGTATTTTTGGCTATTACTACAAATATACCCGTGCAACATAACACTGGTTTTGTGGTCCAGGGTCACATATAATATATACATGATAAACTAATAAAATCGTGAGTGAGCCAAATTATGAAATAGTGAATAATTCAATTCCTCTGAATATCAAAACGTGACAATATTGTTGATTAAATATTTACTGTAAAAGTATATTAAAAAAAAAAAAAAACATAAAAAAAACAGGTAACACTTTGCAATAAGGTTAATTAGTTAACAGTAATTAATGCGTTTACTAATATTAACTAACAATGAGTAATACATTTGTTACAGTATTAGCCTCCGAAACTTTCGTCCGTCATATATATATATATAAATTTAAAAAAAAAAAAAAAACGGATCAGGTTCGATTTTCTGCATTTTTCGCATCCGTAGCAAGCATTTTGAGGGGTGTTCACTGTTTTGACAGATCAGAGTCAACGTACAATATATACACAAACAATTCAGTACAATCCACTTTGTTTCGCAGCACAAAGCACTGTAAAGGTCCTTAAACACCGAGTTCACAGAAATTACTGGTATTCTTTATAATATGTGGCTCCAGTAAAGTTATCAAAGCATCAAAGTTTACTGACATCCTAAAGTAAACTTTGAATCGCCCGGGATAATCCCGCAGCTCTTTAAGGAGGTGCGCACAAAAAGTATTCCTCTCTATATCTTATCATTGGAATAAATATGTCCTTTCTTTTTCTCTTTTAAGAAGAGAGTGGACAACAAAAACATCCTCACTGCTTGAAGATTCCATTGTGTATTGTTTAGCGAATTTGTTTCGCAACGGATGAATTAATACGCATCGGACTCAGTGTTCAAGGATTCTGTGCGTGAGGAATTTTTAGAATGACGAATACGAAACAACGCACACGAAAATTTCGGACTTCAGTGTGCAATGACTCTAATACTGTATTAGAAAATGCTGCAGCTAATATGAACTGAGAGTAATAAATATTTTATACAATTTTTTCAGTGTTAGTTCATGTAACTAATGTAGTTAACTAATATTAACAAATGAAACATTATTGTAAACTGTCACCAAAAATATTATTATTAGAAAAAAAAAAAAAAAAAGTACACAATCTAAATTGTATGTTTGCAGTAGAGAATTAAAATAGACGGACTTACTGAGCACCAGTTTAGTTCCTCCACCGAATGTGTACCACAGTGATACAATCTAATGAAACGGTCGTACAAAAACCTCTATTCCACTCGAGTGAACACAAACTCCAGCAGAGAGAGAGAAAACAACACTTCAACACACTGATAGCAGAAACACTCAATTTAGTTTTGGTAAAATGCTTTCAAAATGTTTGTATATATATATTGTGGTGTTTCTCATAATCAGAGATGGCAAAAGTACACACATCATTCACTCAAATAGAAGTACAGAAACTCATGTTTAAAAATACTTTAAAGTAGAAGTACTGACTGCACTTTTTTTACTCAAGTTAAAGTAAAGAAGTAAAGAAGGGCTCAGACATGTACTTAAGTAAAAAGTACCCATTAGTACTGCCTGTTTTAGTGTCACGCTGGTAACTGGACCTCAAGTCATATTGACACATTAATACAAAATAATTTACATTTAAAAATTTTTTAGCTCATGAATGCATCAAGGCTGAACAACCACCATGTAGAACAGGGCAGGACTGGGACAAATTCTCAGGCCAGTGAAATCTCACACTCATCCAGGCCATCCCATACACCCTCAACAAATTCTGCAACCACCTATTTTTTGTATGGCCATCACATTTAAAAAAAGGTTTAAAATCTAATAAAACCTAATAATTAAACAAAATAATTAAAGGTTCTCTCTTGAACTGCACCTTCATTTCCATTTTCCTTTTCAGTCTCTTTATCATGCATGATATCTCTCTGCATCTCACTTAGTGTTTTTACTTTTTTCCACTAATTTTCTTGTACCTGTCCCTTTTCCCATCAGCCATCTACTGTTATGAGCAGAACTGTCTCCACCTTCTTGCAAAACAAACACCTCATTTTATTCTGTTTGCAACAGCATAACTTTATTTTAGTTCAATTTAAAGTATTACATCATGACCATGTGTTGTTTTATAAAAATACTTAAATACTAAAACTATATTTTCTAAATTGCCTAAATGTAAAAAATAGTATAATAATAATTACATTATGACAATATCTTTACGTAAAAATTCTTATTCTTAACATGTTATTGCTTTATCATGAGTCATATTTTTCTCTTAAAATTAACCATGTTTTTTGGCGGACTGGTTACAACCTGTTTTAATTCACAACCATAGTTTTACTACAAATTTCATGGTTAGACTATGGTTAGTGTAGAAAAACGATGGTTGATTTGCAGTGTTGGGAAGGTTACTTTGAAAATGTAATAGGTTACAGATTACAAGTTACTTGATTTAAAATGTAATAAGTAGTGTAACTTTTCAATTACCTTTTTAAAGTAATGTGACTTATTACTTTTGATTACTTTTCTACATCTCTAATATTTTCAACTGTTGATCATTTTAAAGCATTTAAACTAGGCAGAGTTAGCCTTACAGTAGCACTCAACACTGATTGCTGTCCGACTTTCAAAATCCTTTATCACTTGAATTAAGATTACAATAGGTAAGGGATAGTATACATCTTTATTTTGCGATAACAACTGCAGTGTTTCCCCTGCCATTATATTAGGGGGGCGGCCCTAGGTCAAGTAAAGGTCAAGTAAACTTTATTTTCTATATAGCGCCAGATCACAACAGACGTCATTTAAGGTTGCCTTTCCTATAGAACAGGTCTATACCTTGTTCTTCATTTAAAAAAAAACGAAATAGCATTATGTTATTTATCTTATTTAGAAAACGGCATGTCATTTCTGTCTCTAACGTTACGTGGTCACGCGTCTACAATTTCTCCTCCGCTAAAACGCGGACTGGATTGCGGAGTCCATTCATAAAAACGGATTTACTCTATAGCACGGGATGACACAGAATTCGTCAATTTTTGGATGAATAAATCAAAAGTAGGTTTCTCACTTAATTCGAATCGCGATATGGACTAGTGTCTGTGAATATTAAACGCAAAAAAAAGGTTTAGATATGAATCCTCCATGTTCCGCTTGGCTCTGTATGAATGAATGGCAGAGACGCGGCTTTGTTTACTACACAAATAGTGAAGCACACGTGACGCTCACGGTTATTTTCGGCCTCTGCGTCTCATTATATGACGACATAAACGCATGAGCTTAATCTCCAGAACTGCTGTGAGAGTCACTTCATGTAAATTTTACCGTTTCTTTTGAGAAAATTAGCATCATATCATAGTGTATACACACAAAAACTAATCGGCAACCTGTCTAAATAAAAGTAATGTTTAACATGTAAAAATACATGTTAAATACATGTTAAAAATAAGATGTTAGCACTTAACTAAAAGACAAACTACAGTAGCCTATTTACAGATGAAACTGACCTGCACTTGTCCTGGTTAATAGTTTTGCCTCTCAGATCCACTCCATTCTCGAGTCTCTCGCATTGATTACTCTGATAGAAACCGTTTGGCGGAGACGCGGAGCGCGCGCGAACCGAATCGTGTTGCCAGAACAGATTAACCGATTCATGATTTAGAGATTCGTAATCGAATGGTGATCCACCAAATGCAGATTAAAACTAAAGTAACGAGCCTGTTTTGAAAATGTAAGAAGTAGAAAGTACAGATATTTGTGTAAAAATGTAAGGAGTAAAAGTAAAAAGTAGTCAGAAAAATAAATAGTGAAGTAAAGTACTGATACCAGGAAAATCTACTTATACAGTAACAAAGTATTTGTACTCAGTTACTTCCCATCTCTGCTCATAATGATTTTCGTGTGCAGCTCAATCATCATGATTCACACACACACACACAAAAACACACAAACCTGCAGCTTCAGACAAATTAATCAAAATTAAAACTGTGATGCACAAACTTTTCATATGCACATTTCAGATGCACATTGTTCAGCCTGAGAGTCCTGATGATCTTTATATATGACCCTTTTCAAGCAAATTGATTCACTTGGCAGCCGTTTTCAGACATTCTTAATACTGTTTGTTTGTAAATTAAACAGAGATGTTAATATTACAGTGTCTCATGATATTGTGTGTACAGTAGTCATTAATCTTAGCTGGAAACTATAGAAGTGATTGGATGCTCCAAGATGACGGCTCTGTTGACATACAGTAACTGGAGCAGCTGAATGCAGTATCTTATCCCAGATAGCACAAGTACGTCTGCGCATTGGCTGGTCTGGCCATGGAAAATAGCCTTTTTAGCGCTTAAGAAATGACATTTTTTAGAACGCTGTTGTGAGATTTTATTGATGATTTCAAATTTGAAATTTAGTCTTAAGATTGGTGAACAGTTTTAGAGAATTGTATGTTTCCCCATTCAAAGAGATAGGAGCTGCACTTGCATGCCCGAGAGGCGTTTCAAAGATGGACGAGTGAAATTACTTACCTTAAAGGGACTTTGATATTACTCAACTTTATCTCAGTAAATCCCTATTATCAGGGATCTTCAAAGCAGATTATAGAAGTCCACTATATGGAGAAAATTCCTGAGATGTTTTCCTCAAAAAACATAATTTGTTTATGACTAAAGAAAGAAAGGCATGAACATCTGTGGTCAATACATTATCTGGAAATTTTTGTTCTGGAAGTGAACTACACCTTTAAGTCAATACACAATGATTAAAAAATTGTTACTGAACAATTATATTTGTAAGATTATAAATGTATTAGATGTAAATCAGTGTATATGAGTTTGTTAGCAGCAGAAGCTGTTGTAAATCCTGCCCACTTCTTTGCATGGTCAGCACATGCTTCAGTGCTCTGAGAGTGTTTATAGTGCTGTGAGTTTAACACTTCATGACTGAGAGCAGAACAGAACAGAACAGAATCTTCATCATCACACAAGACAAAACAACAACAATGAACAACATCATCATCCTCATCTGGACTCTGCTCTGCTGGATACAAGGTACATAATGAGAAACCAATTATATTATGGAACCAAATGTTTGTATTTGCCTTGATCTACACACATGAATCCTATAAATTTCTCTCTCAGGCTCCAGTGGACAGATCACAGCTACTCAAACTCCTGCAGTTCGAACAACTGAACTAGGAAAGACTGTTGTGATGAGATGCACCGCCAGCACTCCTTTAACAGGCTGCAGCCCAACACCATGTCTGTCCTGGTACTTACAGAAACCTGGAGAAGCTCCTAAACTCCTCATTAATAGAATAAACAAACTGGAGTCAGGAACTCCATCTAGATTCAGTGGCAGTGGATCTGGCAGTGATTTTACTTTGACCATCAGTGGAGTCCAGACTAAAGATACAGGAGATTATTACTGTATGAGTATACACGATCCAAGTAGTAGATATGTGATCACACAGTGACAAAGAGTTGTACAAAAACCTCCATCAGTCACAGTGACTGCACTGATACAGATGAGAGATACTGCAGCTGCTGATGAGAGGATGAGAAACAACACAATGACACAGTGTATCAAACCTTTCAGCTTTGATTTTCTATTCATTTATATAATATAGTTGTGAAGCATCAGGCAGAGAAGCAAACAACATTCAGTGTCCATGCAAGATCAGAATGCAAAGGTTATAATGTCCAGAGTCATAAAACCAAGAGAATAATCCAAAACAAACCACTCAGAAAAGCAGTGTGAAACAAACAAAACTTCACACTGAGGGAACAAACAGTCAGGGTTTAAATAGGCCAGTCTAATTAGACTGATGAGAAACACCTGAGAACAATCAGAGTTCAGGTGAGTGTGACCTCTGGTGATGAGTTGAGAAGTAGCAGAGGGTTTGACAAAACCTAGGAAAAATAATATAATCATACTGTATTTCACTTACTACATTTCACTCTGTCTAGAGAAAAAAAATATGTTTTGCCACTTGTTCATGCAAATCTTGCTGCCACAATGTTACCAGTAACCTTTTTTTCATGGTTCTGCTTTTCTTTATAATTGTGTGATGTCTGGATTTAACTAGAGCTTTGAATGATTCAGAGTCTGTAAGTTTTTGTCCAGCAGGAAAATCATCAGCACTAAACAAGAACATTTTTATAACAGACTCATTGATCAAGTCTCACCAGTAATTTATTGTCTGGCTAATCTGATTCTTTCATCCGTTATTCACACACAACTTCAACATGGATGGATGTACTACATTTAACATTGTCCATCAAGATTGAGGAATACAAACAAACCTCATCTCTCCATGATCAACACAGACTGTAGATATCAAACACCTTCAGTTCTGGCTCCAGTTCCGGCTCCAGCTCTTTTACATCAGTGCTGCTGCTCTTTGTGGAAATTTCACAACAGTGTGTGCCCTTTATTTTAAAATAAATAAATAAATAAATAAGTCAACATTTTGTCAGACCTTTGCTACTATATTCATGTCAGTATGTTTGAAATACTATTCTAAAGTATTTAAAAAATCATCAAGAAGACCCACTTCAATTTCATTATTTTTTTAAAGAAATGTTATGTTCAATAGCTCACATTTATCACCAAGTATTAAAGCTTCTAAGGTTTTATAGAACATGAATGTGACTGACGAAATTCACCTGTGGTCTGAGACTGACAGCTGCCTGTTCTGTGTATGAAGATCATTTACATAGAGAGACACTTTGCATGAGAGTGTTTATAGTGCTGTGAGTTTAACACTTCATGACTGAGAGCAGAACAGAACAGAATCTTCATCATCACACAAGACAAAACAACAACAATGAACAACATCATCATCCTCATCTGGACACTCACACTGTTTGCTCAAGGTTTGTAATAAACCTTTTATAACAACAATTACAGTAATTGTTTTAAAATGTGAAATATACATCATTTTAATTCTTGTCTTTTTTCCCTTTCAGAGTGTAGAGGACAGTACACTGTTACTCAGAGTCCATCAATAACAGCAGCTCAAGGACAAGAAGTCAGAATAAACTGTAAAGTCAGCAGTGGAGTGTATAGTAATTACTTACACTGGTACTTACAGAAACCTGGAGAAGCTCCTAAACTCCTCATATATTATGCAACAAGCCGTTACACTGGAACTCCATCTAGATTCAGTGGCAGTGGATCTGACAGTGATTTCACTCTGACCATCAGTGGAGTCCAGACTGAAGATACAGGAGATTATTACTGTCAGAGTGTACACTACCCGAGCAGCACTTGGGTGTTCACACAGTGATAAAGAGTCGTACAAAAACCTCCGTCAGTCAGAGTCACAGTGACTGCACTGATACAGATGAGAGATACTGCAGCTGCTGATGGGTGTGAATCAACTCAATCACTCCTGTCTGTAGATCACTATATTACAATGCAGAACACTATCTAATAATAAATTCAGTCTGTGCTGGTTAGGTTAATCACTATAATGAATGAACAAAAAAGGCTTGACACTCAACAAGCATTGGAGTCAAAATAAATAAATTAAATTAAATTAGCTTGCATGTTACTATCATATTGGCTGTTCATTGGTACTAATAATGCACATATTAATGCCTTTTTCTGCATGACCATATTTTAGATCCCTTTATCCTACCTCATAACTATTAATAAGCAGCAAATTAGGAGCAAATGTTGTAGTTAATAGTTGGTTGACTGTGAGAATTAGGCCTTAAAATAAAGTTTTATCTGTCTTGACAACAACAGCGTGGACTTTGACTTGTGTAGTGGTTAGTTTAACCATTATAGATGCTGAACAGAATAAATGTTTGATATTCGACATCACAAAATATCATTCATTGTCCACAGCATTACAGTCAAAAACTGAATTAATATTTATTACATTTAAAAATTCAAAGGATCAAAACACACACTGTATATGGTGCCAGTGCTGCAGCATGGAGTCAGGATATAAGACCAAAAATTAACCATTCTGCGTTAGTTCAGGCAGGTCTCGTAGTCAAGCTCTGCTGTTAGCTGATTGGAAAATTTCAAACCCAGCCCCCATCAGCTGATCAGACACCCAAGCTCTCTATTGGCAAATCACAAACAGAGTGCCTCATTTAAACACTGCTTTCATCTGCTTGCTTTGCTGCTTCCTCTGTATGCTGCTAACAAAATCTCATGTTGCCACACCATGAAAGTTAGCGTGTTTCTGACGTTACTTACCCACTTAGCGATCATGTCTTCTAATGCCAATGACGAAGACCCGTGGATCGAATCAATCGAGGAATCTCAACAACAACAAACCCAAACAGGGGAAGCTATTATTGACGAGAATGTTGCTGTCCGTCGGAGCACTCGTCTGGCAAGCAAAGCCTCCTTTTCTCCCAGCATCAGTGATTGGCCTCTGCCAAAAATATTGGAGGTACTGTTCAAGAGCCATATATCAGTTCCAACCGGAGCTACTCATGAAGAGCTGTTTAACTTGCTTTGCGAGAACATCGATGTCCCGGCTCCCCACTCTCCACCACCGCCTCCTCCAGCCGGCAAGAAAAACATGCAGAAAAGAAAAAACCACGAGCCAGCTTCTGCCACTGGTGCACCCAAGCGGGCTTGTGGTTCCTCCAGTTCAGCCCGATCAAGCCATTCCACGATCCAGAACATCGACCCAGTTTTGTCAGCTTTATCAAGTATTCAGTCCTCGATCACCGCCATGAACTCCAGGATCCAGGCTTTGGAGTCTGGGTCAACATCAAGGAATTCAGAAAATCTTCTATACTCCGGACCGGCTTCTTCGAGCACCGCGTCAACCACTCTACAACTACCTGGCACCGAGCATCAGGTCGATGACGTCATTCCGGCGACACTCCCGTGAAGGTCGATGGGAAGTGCAGCTCCTGTATCCACCGGCGCTCCGTTCTTTCCGCCGTCTGCTGCAATCTCTCACCAGCTGAGAAGCCAGATCATTGCAGGTAATGATGTGAACTTTATTAAAATATTATTAGGCCCAGAACTGAGTGACGGGCGCGTTGTAGATTGCGGCGATGTATCCGTTATACTTAAAGACAATGACCCTCGACTTTCAAAAACTTTGACTCTAGCCGAATTTGTCGTGGCATTTGGGGTTTACAGAGATGTTATATGCGAAGTCTTTCCGTCTCGTAGAGCCGAGCTAGACACATATTTAGCCATCATCGCTGACTTAGCTGTCACTTATGGAGGAACACTGTTTTACGAATATCATAAGTCTTTTTCCGCAAAAGCTGCCATGTTTATTCAGCGATTCAATCGGAGACTGGACTGGTCCGTAGGCGACCTAACGCGCATCAGTAGACACTTTACTGGCCATCAAGCTCTCTCCTGTTCGATCTGTGGCTCTCACACTCACACGCCCAATCTGTGCCCCAAAACTGTCTCTCTTCAGTCTCCTAAGCCTGGCTCAAACCTTCAGCCTGATCCTAAGGTGACACAATTTGCCACTCCATTGTGTTATAATTTTAATGAAAATGTTTGCAAATTCTTTAATTGTAAATATATTCATGCTTGTAGTTACTGTGGAGACGGTCACCCCAAGTCAGTGTGCCCGAGACGAACCCGATTTGTGAAAAAGGAGAAAAAGAAATAAAACCATCAACCCCAGTCAGCGTTTCAAAGCTGGGTCGGGCTTTAAAAAATCATCCCAATCGCTGTTTTGTCAATTACTTATTAACTGGTCTTGTTCAAGGTTTTATTGCAGGATTGTGTTGGATGCCTAATTATTCTCTTGTCTGTAAAAACTTACTTTCTGCTTTAAAAGAGCCTGAAATCGTAGATTCATTGTTGGAGAAAGAGGTTAACAAGGGTTTTATGATCGGGCCATTTGATGATCCTCCCTTTCCAGTTTTCCGAATCAATCCTATAGGAATTGCGACTCGTAAATATTCAGGAAAAAAGCGTCTAATAATTGATCTATCTGCCCCTCATATTGATTCAGCTCAAAGTATTAATAGTCTTATTCCTCTAGCTCATTTTTCTCTGTGCTATGCTACCATTGATGATGCAATCAAGTTAATTAAAAAGGCAGGTAGAGGAGCATGGTTAGCTAAAGCGGATATCTCAGATGCATTTAAAGTCATGCCTTTACATCCTTCTCAATGGCATTTATTTGGTGTCAAATGGAGAAATAAGCTTTATTTTTCAGTTAGGCTCACCTTCGGCTGTCGCAGTAGCCCAAAAATATTTGACACTCTGTCGAAGGCGCTTTGTTGGATTCTTCTTAACAACTGCAAATTACCGTTCGTACTTCATCTCTTAGATGACTTTCTGCTAGTTGACTACCCGCACGTTAAACCAGATCGTTGCATTTCAGCACTAAAGTACACATTTAACGATTTGGGTGTTCCTCTTTCTGAGGAAAAAACACTAGGCCCTCTTAAAACCATTGAATTTTTAGGCATCACATTAGATTCTAACCTTATGCAAGCCTCCCTGCCATTGGAGAAATTAGATCGCATTAGAGAAATCATGGGAAATACTATAAAAGCTGATTCTTTTTCTAAAAGAGATTTGCTCTCTCTACTAGGTCATCTTAATTTTGCCATGCGGATAATTCCACAGGGAAGGTCTTTCATAGCCAGGCTCCTCGAACTCTCAAAGTCTGTTAAAAACCTAAATGATAAAGTTACCTTAGATGAAGGTTGCAGATCAGACCTCAGTTTCTGGTCTCTGCTCTTAAATAATTGGAACGGTATCTCTTTTTTCCATTATGATGAGTTGGAGTCTTCCACAACCCTTAAGTTATACACGGATGCCGCGCCTTCCATTGGTTTTGGGGGGGTGTTTAACGGACAGTGGTTCGCTAGTACATGGCCAACTGAACTGTTATCTGTACCTTTTAATACCCTGTCGACTGCTCTGTTGGAGTTGTATCCTATTGTGATAGCTTGTATTTTGTGGGGTAAACACTGGTCGAGGGAACAAATTATTTGTTTTTGCGAGAACGAAGCAACCGTTCAAATTATTAATAAGGGACGCTCCTCTGTACCGTTCATAAATCGTTTTGTTAGGCGCCTTACTTGGCTATCTATATTGGGTAACTTTCATTTTCGGGCTGCTCACATTCCAGGCTTAAACAACCAAATCGCTGATTCTTTGTCTCGGTTTGAATTTCAGAAATTCCACCTCCTGTGCCCGGAGGCAGCACCATCCAGCCTGGTCTGTCCCTCTTTCAGCCAAACCGTTCTAGATTAGTCATAACTTTACAATCGTACTTGCACTCTGCAGCTCACTATATGCGCCATGGTCTGGCTAAAAGTACATTAAAAATGTATGACTCTGCTTGGTCTCACTTCAGTTCCTTCTGTGCTTCTTTTTCCTTAGCTGTTATACCAGTTAATGTCACACATGTTAGTGCTTTTATAGTCCACTGTTATGAATCTCAAAATCCAGCCTTCAAGCATTAAAAGTATGATCGCCGGCATCCAATTCCACCTGCGCTGCTTGGATCCATCTACCAACAGCTTACTAGGAAACCCATCGATTCGCCTCCTACTTAATGGCCTCAAAAGAGAGAAACCTCAAGGCAACGATCAGCGTCTACCCTTTACACTCTCACTTTTGATAAAGTTAATATCACGTTTAAGAGCAGGATGCTTCGGGTCTTACACTGATTCAATGCTAGAATCGGCCTTACTCACAGCTTTCTATGGTTTTCTAAGAGGGGGCGAGTTTACCACACGCACTAATACTTTTAATCCATCACAAGACCTCACCATTTCTGATGTAACGATTTATTCACAATATTTCACCATATATTTAAAGCATTCTAAAACTGATAGAGAGAAAGAAGGCACTGTAATTTATGTCTCTGGTTCTAACTCAGATTTTTGTCCCTTGTCTTCCATGTTGGCCTACTTGAAAAGCCGTCCACAAGCTGGTCCACAGGACCCATTGTTTGCCACTGAGGAGGGGAAGCCAATGTCCAGAGCCTGGTTCTCCTCTCATCTACGCCTTCTCTGCCAATACTGTGGTCTTCCCCCAGAACGTTACACAGCACATTCTCTACGCATAGGGGCTGCTACAACTGCTGCTTCCTCAACCCCTGTTTCTACCTTGAAGGCCATGGGGCGATGGTCCTCAGTCGCTTACGAACGCTACCTTCGACCTGACACTCGAGCCATCCTTGAGGCTCAAAAAGCTATGAGTGCAGCTCATAAATAAATGTATGGCTTCAGTGCTATTGGGTGTGTTTACTTTATTTCATATCACGCTATTGTCACGTAGTAATTGGCTATTCCAAAGCTGTACACTGCGGGGTTTGGGCCTCCTGGCTCAGGGTTTTCTTGTGACCGATTGCATCTGGGTTTTCATTGGCTCAAATAAATTTCGCGCTGCCCGAATTTTATATAAATAATAAATTAAATAATTAAATTGAGGGGGATTGGTTAGGCCAATGGAGGGGGGGGGGGTTTGGATGTGGCCAGTAATTGTAATTTAGTCTGGTAACGCTCATTTGGTTCCTCCGGGAGGATTGCCTGGTATGGTCTGTTGGGGGTTTGTGCTACTCTACTATTCTTAAAATAGGAGGGTTGCCCCTGAAATGGCTGCTCCTTCCCTGTCTTGGCTTTCATGGAGCTCATGGAAAGGACAGGGAACTTGGAACAGAGCCATACCGCCAAAGGCAACTTTAGTATTATGCAAATAAAAAGTTGACTAAAGTTTGTCTATGATTTTTCTTTTGACTTAAGAGTTCCTGACTGAAATTAAGCATTCTGCGTTAGTTCAGGCAGGTCTCGTAGTCAAGCTCTGCTGTTAGCTGATTGGAAAATTTCAAACCCAGCCCCCATCAGCTGATCAGACACCCAAGCTCTCTATTGGCAAATCACAAACAGAGTGCCTTATTTAAACACTGCTTTCATCTGCTTGCTTTGCTGCTTCCTCTGTATGCTGCTAACAACCCACCCCCTTCCCCATCTCCTCCTGTTTCTTGTGTCTAACTTAAAACAATGTCATTCTGTTGTCATTGTTGCATGCTCTGTTCCGGGGTTTGTGCTACTCTACTATTCTTAAAATAGGAGGGTTGCCCCTGAGATGGCTGCTCCTTCCCTGTCTTGGCTTTCATGGAGCTCATGAAAAGGACAGGGAACTTGGAACAGAGCCATACCGCCAAAGGCAACTTTAGTATTATGCAAATAAAAAGTTGACTAAAGTTTGTCTATGATTTTTCTTTTGACTTAAGAGTTCCTGACTGAAACACATTTAATGATAAAAAAAAAAAAAAAAAAAACTGGATGTTCCTGCTATTATGTTTAGCAAAACTCAAACACTTCAGTTCATAAGAAGAACCTCATAGCAGCAGTCAAACACAGTCGTTAGTCTGATGGTTTGAGGATGTTTTGTTTCATCAGGATCTGGACTGTTTGCCATCATTAAAATTTCGCTCTGGCCTTGACAAATTCCAGATTGAGTCTTGCCTTCACAACACAACTCTATGGCTACATGAATCACTACTGCTCACATTACACAAGTCTTGTCATTTTTGTTGTATCAATGCAGGACCAGAGTAGAACTGGAAGAATAACTGTATCTAACATTGTAATGGAGACCTGCATAAAATCATGAAAGAAAAGGTTCTGAAGTCTCGTCCAGTATTTCACTAACACCAGCAGTGTGATTTTGTGGGGCTGAGGTGGAGAGAGAGGAAGTTTTTCATGAAAGGGAGCTGGGAAAGATGGAGTTTGTAGATCATGAACAGCGACCACATCACAGTCACTGCTAGAGACGCCACCGGACTTCAATACGACCATCAAAAACCTGTTTACTGCACACGGACAGTGTGGCTTATTAATAACAAAAAGTGACTTTTTGTAATATTTAATTCAAACTATTTCTGAACATTGCACAGTTCTGCAAAACACTGTAAGGAAATTATACAAATAATAAATGATAACAAAACAGATGTGTCTACATTCTGTCAGCTTTCTTTCTCATATGTGGTGATGAGTATTCATAAGTCAGTTTATTTTGTTGAATTACTTTGTCCTAAACAGTCGTCTTTGTCTTATATGTAGCTTTGGGGAAATTTGCTTTATTCCAGAAAATCTGTTTGTCCTAAACAGTCCAATATGTGACTAAAGTCCTACTCTTTTTAGTGAAGTGTTTTGTTCAGATGGTACTACTTTTTCAAAAGAGTTGCAGTTTAAAAAATAGCTTTAAAAAGAGCAACAGAGTACAAGTCCACCCTATTTCACCAAGGTTCATCCACTTGGAGATTTCTGGCCTCACTGCTGATCTGACCTTTGACCTCTTTTATCATGGTGTTTCCTACAGTATAATGATATTTCATACACAGCTCAGTCATTTTGATTCACAAAACAAAACAAAACAAAACAAAACCCTGCAGCTTCAACCTAAACTCATATGAAATGATTTTGTTGATCTTTATACAGTAATAATAAAAAAATGGTAACACTTTATTTTGATAGTCCACTTTAGACATTCTACTAACAGTAAATAACTTTGCAACTGCATGTCAACTAGTCATTAGAGTATCAGTAGACGGTCTGCTTAATATCTTCTAACACTCTTCGAAACTTTGCAAGTAAATGTCAATTTATTATTCTACTAACCCTAAACCTAATCTAAGTCTGCTCTGAGAGTTAGTAGACATGTAGTTGCAAAGTTACTTATAGTTATTAGAATGTCTAAAGTGGACTATCAAAATAAAGTGTAACCAAAAAAATAAGGCCACATGAAAAGATTTCCCAGATAGCAACATTGTTTCAGTGTAGGAATTAACATTGAATCACTGAATTTATATATTTATCTTGTCTGTTAATTATAACATAATTATTTTGATGTTGTTGTTGCTGCTGTTGATGATGTTATAATATTCTAAATTTTTATTTATAATATTTTATAATAAATAAATTTACTATAAAATAAATCAAGTTTTTTTTTCATATATTACAATTATTATAAAAATATATTCATTAAAACTGATTTATCAGTTGTTTTTGTTAGCAGCACAATGATAGCAGCTTAAGCTGTTGTAAATCCTGCCCAATTCTTTGCATTGTCAGCACATGCTTCAGTGCTCTGAGAGTGTTTATAGTGCTGTGAGTTTAACACTTCATGACTGAGAGCAGAACAGAACAGAATCTTCATCATCACACAAGACAAAACAACAACAATGAACAACATCATCATCCTCATCTGGACCATTGCAGCTTTTATTCAAGGTGGGATATTACATTTTGATATGAATAATACGTTGTTGTTGTTTTTTTATCATTTTAATATACCAATATTATGGTATAAAGGTGGTTTACAAACAAAGTGACTTTTTTCTCTTCTTCAGAATCCAGAGGAATCACTCTGACTCAACCTGAAGTTAAAACTGTCCAACAGGGTCAAACAGCTACAATAGAGTGTAATATAGATGTAGGAATATACAGTAATGAGTCCAGACTGAAGATACAGGACATTATTATTGTAAGAGTTACCACTACATCAACAGTAAGCATGTGTTCACACAGTGATAAAGAGTCGTACAAAAACCTCCATCAGTCAGAGTCACAGTGACTGCACTGATACAGATGAGAGATACTGCATGTAACCCAGACTCAGAGGTGTTCGGATCCATAAGCAGCTTTATTAGGGAAGTCAGAAAGATACAGGTCGATAGCCGGCAAACAAGGTCCACAGAGAATCACAGATCGTAAACAGTAGGCAAGCAGAGGTCGGGGCTGGTGGTGAGACAACGTAATCCAATAAACAATCCGGGTCGAAGATAGACAGCAAGAATTCACAGACGATGGGCAAACTAGGGTCGGCAACGGGTAGGCTGAATAATAAACAAACGCTCAGAAATGATAGCAGTAGCAAATCAAGACTTCGCGCTGGAGTGCGTGTGAGAGGGGCTTTAAGGAGTGAATGATGAGGGGCAGGTGTGTGGGAGTTGAAGTCCGAATGAGACCGAATTAAAACTCAGGAGAGGGTTCCCTCTGGTGGTGAGGAGGCGGCGGTAAGGAAGCCGCCTCTGTAACAGAGCCCTCCCCCTGCGAGCGGCTCCTGACGCGAGGAGGCGCACGGCGCCGGGGTCTACCTCCGGGAACCTCCGATGAAATTCCTCCGTGAGGGTGGGGTCGAGGATGTCTCCAGCATTAACCCAGGAGCGTTCCTCCGGGCCGTACCCCTCCCAATCGACCAGATACTGGAGGGTGTTGCTCCGGCGCCTCGAATCAAGGAGTTCATGCACCCGATAGGCCTCCTCGCCGTCGACCAGAATGGGGGAGGTCTGTGGTTCGGCTTCCCCCTCCGGCTCCCTCCTCGGACCACCAGCGGGTTTCAGTAGGGACATATGAAAAGTGGGAGAAATGCGATAATTAGCGGGTAGATCAAGACGGAAAGATACTGGGGTAATTTGTCTGAGAATTTGGAATGGACCAACATACCTGGGACTGAGCTTTCTGCAGGGAAGTCTGAGTCGTAAGTCTCTGGTGGATAGCCAGACCCACTGTCCGGGGGTGTAACGGGGGCCAGGGCGTCGGTGGAGGTTAGCGGTTCTGGTTTGTTTTCTGATGGCATGTGATAAATGGGTGTGGGCCTGGTTCCAGGTTTCCTCACTGCGATTAAACCAGTCGGTGACGGAAGGTAGGTCAGATGGCTCGCCTGACCAGGGAAACATAGGTGGTTGGTAGCCAAGGATACATTGGAAAGGGGTGATGCCTGTAGCGGGTTTGACGAGTGAGTTCTGAGCATATTCGGCCCACATAAGATAGCGGCTCCAGTCAGCTTTGTTCTTGTGGCAGTAGGATCTCAAGAATTGTATGATCTCCTGGTTAAGGCGTTCGGACTGTCCGTTGGATTGTGGGTGATATCCTGAAGTCAAGCTGATGTTAACGTTGAGAAGTTTGAAGAAAGAAGTCCACAGTCTGGAGGTGAATTGGGGTCCACGATCCGAGACGATATCGTCGGGGAGACCATAGAGGCGGAATACCTGGTTGCAGAGGATTTCGGCAGCTTCAAATGCTGAAGGGAGTTTAGTTAGAGGAATGAGGCGGCAGGCTTTGGAGAATCTATCGGAGATAGTAAAGATAACAGTATTGCGCTGTGAGTTGGGTAAATCGGTGATGAAGTCTATGGTTATATGGGACCAAGGTCGTTGGGGTAGCGGTAAGGGTTGCAATAGTCCGGCTGGTAGGTGTTTAGATGGTTTGGAGGTTTGACAGATGGGACAGTTATTGATGAACCGGATGGTTTCCTTGACTAAAGTGGGCCACCAGAATCGATTTCTTAGAAGATGGATGGTGGCGTCGATTCCCGGATGACCGGAACTGGGAGTTTCATGAACCTGGGCGAGTAGGCGGTTTCTGAGAGGTTCGGGGACGAATAGTTTTCCTTGAGGACATTCTGAAGGGGGTGAGTGTTCTTGATTGGCATGTTCGATCTCGGTGACGATGTCCCAGTGGACGGGGGCCAGCAGCAGGGTTGTGGGAATTATGGTTTCGGTACGATCGGGACATGAGATGGAGTCAGTTTGAAGGGAGAGAGCATCTGCCTTGGTGTTCTTTGAGCCTGGCCTGTAAGTAACGATGAATTGGAAGCGAGTGAAAAAAAGAGCCCATCTGGCCTGCCGGGGGTTTAATCTCTTAGCTGATCGAAGATATTCAAGATTTTTGTGGTCGGTGAGGATAGTGAATGGGTGTTTAGCGCTCTCTAGCCAATGTCTCCACTCCTCCAAGGCCAGTTTCATGGCCAACAGTTCGCGGTTGCCCACGTCAGAGTTGCGTTCTGCGAAGGATAGTTTCCTGGAGAAGTAGGCGCAGGGGAAAGTCTTTGCTGGATCTCCATGTCGTTGAGAGAGGATGGCCCCCACGCCAGTGTTGGAAGCGTCCACTTCCACAATGAAGGGTTTATTGGGGTCCGGGTGACGAAGGATGGGTGCTGACGTGAACCGTACCCTCAACTCGTCGAAAGCCTGGAGAGCTTCAGGAGACCAGATAAGTTGCGTAGTCTGGCGTTTAGTCATGGCTGTCAGAGGTGCGGCCACAGAACTGAAGTTACGGATTAACCGTCTGTAAAAGTTTGCAAATCCTAGGAAGCGCTGTAACTCCTTGAGGGTGCGGGGTTGTGGCCATTTGAGTACAGCTTCCACCTTCTTTTCATCCATAGCGACCCCCTCAGGAGTGATGATATAACCGAGGAAGGATGTGGAGGTTCGGTGAAACTCGCATTTTTCTAACTTGGCGTAGAGCTGGTACTGGATGAGTCGTTGGAGGACCTTACGAACGTGCTGAATGTGTTCTGACATGGAATTAGAATAAATCAAAATATCGTCAATGTAGATAATAACCCACTTGTCCAGCATATCGTGAAAGACATCATTCATGAAGGACTGAAAGATTGATGGACTGTTGGACAAACCGAAGGGCATAACCCGGTACTCGTAGTGCCCACTGGTGGTCGAGAAAGCAGTCTTCCATTCATCACCTTCCCGGATGCGGATGAGGTTATAGGCGTTGCATAAGTCTAATTTGGTGTAATACTGGGCCTGACGAAGTTGTTCCAAGGCGGCTGGGACGAGTGGCAGAGGGTATCGAAATTTTACGGTTACCTCGTTGAGACCGCGGTAGTCGATACATGGCCGAAGACCCCCATCCTTCTTCTTAACGAAGAAAAAAACAGCTGAAGCAGGTGAGGTGGAAGGACGGATAAAACCTTTGGCTAGTTCTTCATTGATGTAGTTGTTCATGGCCTCGGATTCAGGTTGTGACAGGGGGAAAATTCGTCCTTTAGGGGGCAAGTGACCAGGCAATAATTCAATGGCACAATCTACGGCACGATGAGGTGGGAGTTGGGAGGCTTTGTCCTTGCTGAAGGCCATCTTAAGGTCATTATATTCTGTAGGCAGTTTGAAAGCATTAGAGGTGGACTCAGGAAGCGATGGCGTGGGGGTGAATGTGGGTTGAACGGTGAGCAGGCAGTCTTTCTGGCAGTTGGAGCTCCATTGTAATAGTTCTCCCTCTCTCCACGAAATGTGCGGGTCGTGTTTGCGAAGCCAGGGGAGTCCCAGAATGATTGTGTGATGGGGGGAATGGATGGTGTAAAACTGAATGAATCCGCGGTGTAAAACTCCAATTTCCATCCGCATTTCTTCGGTAAGGCTGTGGACTCGTCCCTCTCCCAGGGGTCTGCCATCTAGCGCCTCCACTGACAAGGAAGAGTTACACGAAGTGAGAATAATGTTTTGTTGGTGAGCGAATTCAATTGAAATGAAATTTCCAGCGGCTCCAGAGTCAGTCAGAGCCGTGGTATGTATGGTACGGGTGGCATAGTGGATGACTATAGGAATTTGAATACTTGAATGGGAAGTCGTGATTAAACGGTTCACACTCACCGCTGGAGAAGGCTTGGCGGGATGAACCGGGCAGGTAGACTTAATATGTCCAGCTTGACCACAGTAAAGACACAAAGAGTTCTGCATGCGTCTTTCTCTTTCTTCCGAGGTGAGGTGAGTGGCTCCGATCTGCATAGGCTTGGGGACTGTGGCGGTTACAGGTGGAATTTGAGTGGTAGAACCTTGGGTGCGACGGGAACGAATTAAATTATCCACCTGGATGGAGAGCTCGATGAATTCACTGAGTGACCGGCCCTCATCACGGCAGGCTAGTTCTGATTGTAGGTCTTGACATAATCCTCGACGGTAAAGCAATTTGAGGGTGTCTTCCACCCACGTAGTTTGAGCGGCAAGAGTGCGGAACGATAAAGCACAATCTGCTGCCGTTCTCCCTTGAGATAATTCCAGCAGTTGCTCTCCGGCTCCTTTCCCTCCTGTGGGGTGTTCAAAAACTTCACGAAAGTGATGTAGAAACTGTCCGAAGGTGGGGAAAGTTAAGCCATCATCACGCCACATAGCAGTCGCCCAATCCAAAGCCCTTCCCGTCAACAATGAGCAAACAAATGCTATGCGGCTGGAATCCGTGGGGTATAACGCTGGTTGTTGGTTAACAAACAGTGAACATTGTAGTAAAAAGCCCTTACATTTGGGTGGGTTCCCATCGAACTTCTCAGGGAAAGCGAGGCGAGGGCTGATGGTAGCCAGCGGGCTTGCGGCAGGTGGAATGGCGGCCATGACCGGCGCTGCGCTGGCCGTGGGTGCCGGCGTGGGCGCAGGCGTTGAGAGTTGGAGGCTCTGCAATGTCAGGAGAGGGTTCCCTCTGCGTGATATAAACTCACAACTGAGAGTTATAAAGTCAGAATTAAAAGAGAAATAAAATCACAATTCTGAAAAATTAAGTCAGAATTCTGAGATATAAACACAGTTCTCACTTTTTTCTCAGAATTGAAGTTTATATCTTGCAATAGATTTTTTTTTTTTTCAGAATTGCGAGTTTATAACATGCAACTGCAAGTTATGAAGTCAGAATTGTGACAAATAAACTTGCAGTTCTGAGATCATATCAGTCTTTTTTCCACTCGACGTCGAGTCGACTGTATAACTCGCAATTCAGAAAAAATCTGAAAAAAGTCAGAATTGCGAGAAAGAAAATGAAAGCGAGATACAAACTCGCATTTGCAAGAAAAAAAGTCAGAACTGTGAGTCTTTTTCTTACAATTCTGACTTTATTTCTTGCAGTTGTCACGCAATTAGATTTCGCAATTTTGAGAATAAAAAAATGAGAATTGTGAGTTTATATCTTGCAGTTCTAACTTTATAACTCACAATTGACCCTTTGCAAACAGCTTGATTGTATCATAATTGTGTGAAACAAATTCACAATTCTCAGAACTGTGAAATATAATGGCAAAGTCAGAATTGCAAGATATAAACTCACTTTTATTCACAATTCAGACTTTTATTCTCAGAATTGTGAGTTTCTGGTATGAAATTCAAACAATAAATACCATTTTGTGGCTCTTTAATGTGTCATGACAGATCACTGTATTGCCTCATTAGATCAATGACATGTGAACCGATCGTCTTTTCTTATTTACTTACACACACATCAGAACATATATTATTTCAACCAATATTTTTTTAGTTCAAGTCCACTGAAGTTAATCTACTCTCCTGTCTGATTGGTTTGTCGGAGAGAATGGCAGATTCGGCGTTATGATTGGTCAGATCACCTGTCAGTCAAACAGTTTGCGAAGGGTCAGTTATTAATTATAAAGTCAGAATTGAGAGACATAAAATCACAATTCTGAGAAATAAAATCAGAATTGTGAGATATAAACTTTTTTCTCAGAATTATCTGACTTTTCGCAGAATTGTGAATTTTCCCCTCAAAGTTGGACTTTATAACTTACAATTGTGAGTTTATATCTTACAATTTTGAGAAGAAAAAAAAAAACTCAGAATTGATAGAAAAAGACAGAACTGTGAGATATAAACTTACATTCGCGGAAAGTCAGAATTGGGAGTTTTTATCTCACAATTCTGACGTTATTTCTCACAATTATGAGGTTATATCAAACAATTTGGAGAAAAAAGCCAGAATTGTGACTTTATAACTTGCATTTGCATGTTCACAGTTCTGAGAAAAAAATCAGAATTGTGAGATAAAAAGTCACAATATAATTTTTCAAACTTATATTAGCCGTTTCCGCCACTGAATAAAAAAATGTCACAATTCTGACTTTTTTCTCGCAATTGTGTGTACTTTTTTCTTAGAATTGTGATATATAAACTTATAGTTTAAAAAACTGATATGTTCTCAGAGTTGTGAGTTTATATCTCATCATTCTGACTTAATAACTTGCAGTTGGATATTATAATCACAATTGTGAACAGTGGTGTAAAGTAATGATTTACAAATACTTACATTACAGTAATTAAGTAGTTTTTATAAGTTATTGTACTTTTTTGAGTAGTTTAAAAATTGTTTACTTTTACTCTTACTTGAGTACATTTTATGTGATGTATGGGTACTTTTACTCCACAATTTTCCCTCCGTTGGTGGTCATTACATGCTTATTTTTATTTTATTTTTATCCATCAACATGATCAGATAGAGAGAGAATAATCGGTCTCGTGACTTTAGTCAAATCAAATTGTGCATTGAAAACTTTAACTACCAGCTGCTGTTAATCATGGCTGCTGAAAGTGTATTCTTCAACCATCAATTCAGTCGAGTTATCAGCATCTTCCTCTGATATGTTTTCTTACTAAATGATCTGTTTATACGACTATGCTTGTCTACCTACAGGGCCTGGAATTTGGTGTGAGGTTTTAGGCAGTGGTGTAGTCTACGTGATACACAGGTATATGCCGTATACCCACTAGGAAAGGTCAAGGATGTATACCCTGTATAGCCATCATATGAAAATACAAACGAAAAAAATATTACTTGAAAAATAAAACAGATAATGGTAAATTTAATTGAAAGAGAAATGATTAATTGGATGGGGTTCTGCTTGAAAATCTTTCTTTTCAGTGCTTCCATACACATAAAAATGCATTAATCTTTATTAATCTCAGTTCATCTTTGATTCAAACACAATGTGAAGAAACACATCAACCCAGCGGGCACCTTGATGTCAATTTGACGTCAAATATTAGTCAAGATTTGACCAAGATGCTTTATAGCATAATTTTAATTTCAGCTTGGATGCCAATTTCTTCTGGTGGTTAATTATGTAAAAATAGGAGGTTATCCTGCACTGAAATTGGCTTAATATATATGTAGGCCAATATGTTTGACGTTCAATGTACGTCAATTCAACGTCAAGTTTTAAACGTTTAATTGATGTCATATCGACGTCATATTGACATCAATGATTAGTATGTTTAATCAGAATTTATGTAAAGTTAAGGTGTACTATGAATTTGTCATTAGCTTGATTAAGTTTAAATAGAATTATTTTTTTCGTTAAATGAGGTTTTGAAACACATCCATGTCATCTTTTGAACCATGATGTGTTGGATTTGTGCATGGAACACAACTGCTGTTTGTGGACTTGTAACTTCAACTAGAAATTTATTGTTATTATTATTTTTTTTATTTTTATTTTTATTTATTTATTTTTTTTTTTTACTCATGCTGAAATTGAAGGTAAACAGTCGAGTGATTATTAAATTTACCAAAAATACTTATTATTTTTTTTTTTTTTATTGATAGTGCTATCATAATACTGTATACTGGCAAATACAGCATTATAGATGTGACATTTTGTGTTAAGGATGTGACATAAATTCTTGAATATGTATGTGTTACCAATATACTAAACCATCTGCTTATATTTTAATAAACCCTTGTTGATAGAGTTTAAACATCAGAAAAATATCAGTCTATATAGTTTTCTATGTTAAAAAAGAGAAATAATCATGTGTTATGGATGTGACAAAAAAGGACACCGTTTTTGAAAGAATAGGTCTATACTTTGTAGGATTTCTTCAAATTAAAATGCACAAACCAGATGCAATAATACCCAACAAATAGAGAAGCGATGGCTCTTCAAAGAATAATGTTATTTTAATTTTGATAAATATGTACTGTTATGGATGTGACAAGCCTGAAAATAGCAATTACCAGACTATGGAAAATCATGCACTACAAAAAAAAAAAAAAAATTAAAAATAAATAAAAAAATGCTTTAAGAGAGACCTGGGTCATGGCTATTTGTACCACCAAATGTTCACATCTGTGCTGTCAGTATAGAAAAAAACTTTGGTAAAAACGTTATTTTTTCATGGTAAGGTTGACTTTTGCATGGAATTACCATTTGCTGTTATTACGATATAATTGTAAAACCAGCATTTACAGTATTACAACAACAATTATTAATTATTGTAAAATTTACATTAGGCCTAATTTTTCACAGTGAAATTTTTCACTTTGACATTTCATGTCTGGTGAACAAAAACAGGCTTCCCTTCAGATTTTAAAATTATTCAGATTTCCTTAATTGACCAAGATGAAATGTATGACCCTATAAAATCAATTTTATTTTTTCCATTTTTTTTTCTTTTTAATTTTTCTTGACTCCAACAGACAAATAAAAAATATATATTAATAATAAAAAGTATGTCTAATTAATTGAAATCATGAAAAAAGTAATTTAACGGTAATTTATTAAAAAAGTTATTAAAAGTTTAACAAAAAATAAAAAAATTTTTGGCTCTATGAAACGTGCATTTTATTTTCTCAAATTCAGTTTGTGTTTTCCAATAATTTTCTGGAATTATGAAAAATGTAGGGCCATAATGGACATTTATTGAGAAAGCATTCTCTGGTGTTAACACACCTGTAGATGGTGCTCTTTTACTCATTTCCGAGTTTCCGTTGAAACGCGTCATCACTGCCTTGTGAAAATTGGTCCATTCTGAAGTCGAAGCTTCCAGAAAGCGGATCTCTGACACGTTTTATCAGGTGAGTAAATGTGTTATCTTATGAAATATAAAACAAGTTATACTGGGTAACTGTTAACACTTAGAAGGTTGTGTTAGAATGAACTATGACTTGCAATGCAACAGCAACGTGCAATGATTTTGTGTGTGTGTGTGTGTGTGTGTGTGTGTGTGGTATTCGAATTTCCCGCCAGTATGTGGCCTGTATATTAACGTTACCAGTGTGGTTGAAGCTTTGGCTATGTGAACATATAGCCGGTTCGCTAGATGTAAACATACTGGTCCCGATATACACTTCCTGTTTCTTTTTTTTTTTTACTTTACACAAACATCACAAAAAAATACAACCAACATAACATTTGACGGATGAAAATGTTACATTAGCACCTTTAAGATGTATTTGTATATGTGGAAAAAAAAAAAAAAAACAGGAAGCTTCTGGACCAGTGTTGTTTACATCTAGCGAAATGGTCTATAAAATATGACTATAAGCATTGTATTGTAAGTCTAACATTAATGATTTTGAAATGATTTTGAAATGTCAAGGGGATGATGCGTTAACCGTTTGTGTTCAGACTAGAGCTCCGCGTTAATTATTTGAATCTTAACGAACATCTCCCTGCTTTCACGGGGGTCCGTGTATTTGTGAGTCCATTCATTTTTTCGTTATTTATCCCAGAAATTAAATAAGGAAAATGCGGTTTCTTCTTGTTCAAACTGATTAATAAGCAGAAACATACCTTTTCACTATTATTTCATTAAAATAAGAGATTGTTTCATTAGAAAGAATGCTCCCCTTATGTAGATTGCATGCAACACATTCAGAGAATGATTAAGTTATCTTAAGTAAGTTGTTGCAGTTGCCAGAGTCCCAAACTGAAATAACACTTCTCTAAAAGTAGGCTTTTGAGTATGGATGAGATGTACTTAAGCAAGTGTTCATACTGGAATTATCAGAGAATATAGAACACACACCTTGCAAAATATGTGAATTCTATTTTGTGTAGCACCAATTTTAGTCGAATCGGGTCAAGTAACACTTGTCAGTTCAATTTTGCATCTGAAAAATAGGACATTTTAAAATTGGACTATGTTGACTTTGTCCTGCTGGTGCAGCTTACTTGGAAATAATAGTGAGGATCACTGAGCCACTAGTTGGTTATCCATGCTTATTTAAAGAGTTTTAATTACTTTGTGGATTGTTATGTTAGTACGAGTGATGGTTAGTTGAAAATGTATACTGTATTTTAAAATGAGTGATACAAGTGTCTCTATCTTCATTCAGGTGCTGTACAGCAGTCAAAACCATCATCGTCAGAGGCTGACATTAAAAAATTCATGCGGAATTATCTCCGGTCTGCTCCCGACAGATGTGGGGGTATGGGACGCCGAAAGGGCCAGACAGCGATTGATCTGTGTTCTGATTCTGAATAGGTACAAGCTAGCATTTACACTACCAGTCAAAAGTTTATGAACCGGAAGATTTTTAATGTTTTTTTTAAGAATTTCTACTATTTACGAATTGTACTATTTTAAAATGTAATTTATTCCTGTGATTAAAGCTGAATTTTCAGCATTATTACTCCAGTCTTCAGTGTTGCATGATCTTTCAGAAATTATTCTGAAAATACTGATTTTCTGTTCAAGAAACATTTATTATTATTATTATTATTATTATTATTATTATTATTATTATCAATATCAAAAACAGTTGAGTACTTTTTTTCTGGATTTTCTGTTTAATAGAAAGATCCAAAGATCTGAAATATAATTTATGTAAAATAAAAAGCTTTTGTAACATTATACACTACACCATTCAAAAGCTTGGAGTCATATATATATATATATATATATATATATATATATATATATATATATATATATATATATATATATATATATTATATTATATTATATTATAGAAAATAATACTTTTATTTAGCAAGGATGCATTAAATTGATCCAAAGTGATGACAAAGACATAATGTTACAAAAGATTATTTCTATTTTAGATAAATGCTTTTCTTCTGAACTTTCTATTCATCAAAGAAACCTGAAAAAATACTACTTTGCTGTTTTCAGCATAATATAATAATAATAATAATATGTTTTTGAGCAGCAAATCATAAAATTAGAATGATTTCTGAAGGATAATGTGACACTTAAGACTGGAGTAATGATGCTAAAAATTAAGCTTTGAAATCACAGAAATAAATTACATTTTAAAATATATTCAAAGAGAAAACAGCTATTTTAAATAGTGCAAATATTTGAAAATTTTATTGTGTTTGCTGTACTTGGATCAAATAAATGCAGGCTTAGTGAGCAGAAGAAAATTATTTAAAAAAACATTAAAAATCTTACTATTCAAAACCATTTGATTGGTAGTGTATCTACATAGTCTATCTACAGTATGTTGTTAATTGGCCTTTTTTATGCTTTTGATTTACATTGTTACATTTACTGTAGTCCCTTCACGAGATAAAATCCAGTTCACATTTGTATTTTGGAATTGTATCTTGATAAATAAAATAGTTATTACATTTATTACTGCTGTGTCATTATTTTGGTTGTCTAGAATAGGACATAAATGTGTGGAAGTAATTGACGTTAATTTTTGATGTCAATTTGATTTACGTTTTTGACCTGTTTTTTGACGTCAATGTTTGATGTCAATTTGACATTAAGTTTTTGACGTCAATTTGGCGTCAAGTTTTTGACGTCAATTTGATTTACGTTTTTGACCTGTTTTTTGACGTCAATTTGACATTAATTTTTGACGTCAATTTGACATCAAGTTTTTGACGTCAATTTGACATCAAGTTTTTGACGTCAATTTGATTTACGTTTTTGACATGTTTTTTGACGTCAATGTTTGATGTCAATTTGACGTCAGTTTGATATCAATTGCCCACTGGGAACCTACAGAACAACCACAAATATTCCTTAATGCTTCAGACAAAGTACAGCATTCATCAACATAGACATGGAAATACAAACATATTGATTCAGAAAATCATTAAGTTTTCTTTTTCTTTCTTTCTTTCTTTCTTTCTTTCTTTCTTTCCTGTAAATCTCAATTGATTCCTCACTTCAGGATGAAATTCTGTCATTTAGGATCCAGCCGCACATGCATTTTATAAATTAGCCAGTATTTTTTTATTTTTTTTCCACCCATCTGTGCTTTTATTTTGACTTTTTGACTGATATTAATCAGTTTAATATTAATCTAAAAAACCTCCCACAAACAAAACCACCAGTTCAAGAAATCATCATTAAAATCTGGACATTTAACTCTCAAAATCACAACAGAACATGGAAAGATCAACAGACAAACATGAAGAGCACAATAGATTCACAAGACCAAATAGCACACAAAATAATTTATTCTGAAAGATAACTAAGAATATCATCTCAGTTTTCAGTTTTGTGTCAAATGTGTAGGAAAATAAATGGTTTTAAAACTCAGATGATTGTTGATATTATTGTTTATTATAAACACAGTAAAATAATCAAACCCTCACTGTTGATTGTGTCTTTCTAATTTCTGTAGTTCACATTCATCACTAATTATTAAAACGTTGAATGTTTTGCAGAACATGAACATGAAAATTCATGTGGTCTGAGACTGACAGCTGCCTGTTCTGTGTATGAAGATCATTTACATAGAGAGACACTTTGCATGAGAGTGTTTATAGTGCTGTGAGTTTAACACTTCATGACTGAGAGCAGAACAGAACAGAATCTTCATCATCACACAAGACAAAACAACAACAATGAACAACATCATCATCCTCATCTGGACACTCACACTGTTTGCTCAAGGTTTGTAATAAAACCTTTTATAACAACAATTACAGTAATTGTTTTAAAATGTGAAATATGCATCATTTTAATTCTTGTCTTTTTTTCCCCTTTCTTTCAGAGTGTAGAGGACAGTACACTCTTACTCAGAGTCCATCAATAACAGCAGCTCAAGGACAACAAGTCAGAATAAACTGTAAAGTCAGCAGTAGAGTGTATGGTGGTGATGAGTTAGCCTGGTACTTACAGAAACCTGGAGAAGCTCCTAAACTCCTCATATATAAAGCAACAAGCCGTAACACTGGAACTCCATCTAGATTCAGTGGCAGTGGATCTGACAGTGATTTCACTCTGACCATCAGTGGAGTCCAGACTGAAGATACAGGGGATTATTACTGTCAGAGTGGACACAGTGGTCCAGTGTTCACACAGTGATAAAGAGTCGTACAAAAACCGTCAGTCAGAGTCACAGTGACTGCACTGATACAGATGAGAGATACTGCAGCTGCTGATGAGAGGATGAGAAACAACACAATGACTCAGTGTTTCACACATTTCAGCTTTTATTTTCTATTTATTTATATAATATTGTTGTGGAGCATCAGGCAGAGAAACAAACAACATTCAGGGTCCATGCAAGGTCAGAATGCAAAGGTTATAATGTCCAGAGTCATAAAACCAAGAGAATAACCCAAAACAGACCACTCAGAAAAGCAGTGTGAAACAAAAACAAAAAAAAACAACTTCACACTGAGGGAAGAAACAGTCAGGGTTTAAATAGGCCAGACTAATTAGACTGATGAGAAACACCTGAGAACAATCAGAGTTCAGGTGAGTGTGACCTCTGGTGATGAGTTGAGAAGTAGCAGAGGATGTGACAAAACCTAGGAAATCTGACAGAGGATTTCCATCAGACGACAGAAGCTCTTATTGAGAATTATCAGAGGTTTAAATTTTGATGTTATATTGGTTAAAAACGATGCCACCATCATGGAGATCAGGGTTTGCTTTAGTTGAGCTCTTGACCCTTGACTTCCTGATTTAGATTCAGTTCTTGAATTGTTGAGCATGTAGTAACTGTTCCTACATAATAAAATAAGCATTGTGGTCTACACTGATTGCACAGAAATTAGTTTTTTTTTTTTTTTTTTTTTTTTTCATATTTTGGTTTTGTATTTCTTTTATGAGAATAAAAAAAATCAGCAAACAATTATCCTGAATGATTTTAAAACTATGTGCATAATTGTTTATTGGCTACTGCATTAAACAGACACAGAGACATGAAGAATCAGCATATGAATCTCAAAAATGGTGACAATCAACAAAACGTTTCACACTGCAATGCATGCTGGGTAACACCATAGTACAAAACTCCCATCATGCTCTGCAGTATGAATATTTACTGTCACCCCCCTTGTGGATCCTAGAAGAATTGTTCACGTCTGAAAGCTTGAGCTGTAGCTTTTCCTTATTTTAGTATTGTGGGGATGTATTGTGAATATGTTTTGTCAAACGCTTTCTAAGCAGAAAACACAATCTGCTACATCAAGCATTTGATTCAGCAGTATGCAAGTACTTGCAATGAAACACTGTTACAACTGCTTAGAAGTTTACTAACAAGTTTTTAAAGGATCAAGAGTCCAACTACAGCAAACACCAACCCCCATGATGGTGGTATATGTATTTTATTTATTTTTTTCGACCAGTAAAACATCAATATTTGAATCTCTGTTAATTCTCAATAAGATCTTCTGCAGTTGTCTGACAGAATATGGTCAGACTTTAGTAAAAAGAGATTTAATGTTTTCTTTTATGTAGTTGATTTCTTCTAAGCCTGTGGCTAAAGTCAGTTATAGTTCTAGTGTTTTTTTCTTTTTCATTGATTCTGCTTGTTAACAGCAGGTGTTCATTGCTAATGCTTAATCCGCACTTAATTAATGACTTAATTATCTCATTAACTTTAACTCTGCCTCAGTGTTACGTTAACACTATTTGTAGAGGGACCAAATACACTCTGAGCAGTGTTGATTTAACACTGGGGATTTTATTGTGTACTGTATTTCACTTACTAGATTTCACAAAAGATGTTTTGCCACCAGAGCCTGTTCACAAGATGGCCGCCATCCCCAAGCCGTACCACAAGATGGCCGCCATCCTAGAGCCCTCGGCTAGCACTCTGACGCCGCCTGTGGTCATGATGGCCCACGTGCTGGACTCACCCCTAATGACGGTATGGGCAGCTAAAATGGCGCTCCTTCATGCCGCGGCGGCTACCCCTGGGTCAAGTCAAGACACAGAGTCAAGTCAAGACACAGCTGCCGTTCTCCACGAGTCAAGCCAGGTCACAGCTGTGCCCCACGAGTCAAGCAACATCAAGGCCGTGGTTCCTGAGTCAAGCAACGTCACAGCCGTGGTTCCTGAGTCAAGTAAAGTCATTGATCTTCACAAGCCAGTTCAAGTCACCGCTGGTCTTCACGTGTCAGATCAAGTCACTGCTGATCTCCATGAGCCAAGTCAAGTTCACCGCTGATCTCCATGAATCAAATCAGGTCACTACTGATCCTCACAAGCCAAGTCAAGTCACAGCCAATCTCCACGAACCAAGTCAAACCACAGCTGATCTTCATGAGCCAAATGAAGTTATTGTTGCTGTTCCAGAGCCAAGTCACGTCTCGTCTGACCTTCCAGAGCCCCGTCACGTCTCGTCTATCTGTCCAGAGCCTCACCATGTCCCGCCTGACGGCCCAGAGTCCAGTCACGTTCCGCCTGACGGCCCAGAGTCCAGTCACGTTCCGCCTGACGGCCCAGAGTCCAGTCACGTCCCGTCTGACGGCCCACAGTCCAGTCACGTCCCGCCTGACGGCCCAGAGTTCAGTCACGTCCCGCCTGACGGCCCAGAGTCCAGACACGTCCCGCCTGATGGCACAGAGTCAAGTCACGTCCCACCTGACGGCCCAAGTCACGTCCCGCCCGACGGCCCAGAGCCCCATCACGCCTCGTCTGACCACCTAGAGTCAAGTCACGTCCCGCCGGACCGCCCAGAGCCAAGTCAAGTCCCGCCTGACCACCAAGAGCCTCATGTATCAGCTGAATCCGCAGAGCCCACACTCTCAAGCCACGCAGAACCCACATTTCTAAGCCATAAGTCTACAGCATCCACACCCTCAAGACCAATAGACATCCCATTATCTACAGTGTTGCCTGCAATGGCCATCGCCATTTTGAGTGTGTGGGCTGCTCACTGTGCTCCAGAGGCCTCGTTTGTCCACGAATCTGCTCCAGAGGCCTCGCCCAACTGCGAGTCTGCTTCAGAGGTCTCGTTTGATCACAAGCCTACTCCAGAGCCCCCGCCTGATCACAAGTCTGCTCCAGAGGTCCCGCCTGGTCTCAAGTCTGCTCCAGAGGTCCCGTCTGGTCTCAAGTCTGCTCCAGAGGTCCCGTCTGGTCTGAAGTCGGCTCCAGAGGTCCCGGCTGGTCTCAAGTCCGCTCCAGAGGTCCCGTCTGGTCTCAAGTCCGCTCCAGAGGTCCCGTCTGGTCTGAAGTCGGCTCCAGAGGTCCCGGCTGGTCTCAAGTCGGCTCCAGAGGTCCCGTCTGGTCTCAAGTCCGCTCCAGAGGTCCCGTCTGGTCTCAAGTCCGCTCCAGAGGCCTCACCAGTCGGAGAAGCTGCGCCAATGCCTCCTGAGGTGTCAGCATTCGCTGTAGAACCTCCTAGGGAGGCAGCGTTCATCCACAAACTCTCTGCTTCTCTTCTTATTCTCTCTGCCTCCTCTGTCTCTGTTCTCCCCAGGTCCCAGTCCATTACGCGGGTTCCTGCTCAGCCCTGGAGGGCCTCGGCGCCTCCTGTTCTGCCTCCGGTTCCGCCCTGGAAGGTCCCGGTGCCTCCTGCTCTGCCCTGGAGGGTTCCTGCCTCTCCTGCTCTTCTGTTTGTCTCCTCTATCCCTGCTCTTCCCAGGTCCCAGTCCCTGCTGCGGGTGCCTGCTCCGCCTCCGGCCCCGCCTTGGGGGGCTCCCGCGCCTCCTGCTCCGGCTCCGCCCTGGAGGGCTCCTGCGCCTCCTGCTCACCCTCTGGCTCCGCCCTGGTGAGCTCCTGTGCCTCCTGCTCCGCCTTGGAGGGCTCCGGCACCTCCTGCTCCGCCTCCTCCTCCGCCCTGGAGGGCTCCTGCGCCTCCGGCTCCACCCTGGAGGACTCCGGCGCCTCCTGCTCCGCCCTGGAAGGCTTCCTCCCTACCGGTTCTGCCTCAGTCTCCTGGCCCTCCCACCGCTCCCCAGGACTGTTTTGCTGTTGGAGCGTCTGGAAGCCGCTCCTTGGGGGGGGCTATGTCACCCTAGTGTGTTAAAATATTTAACACACTAATGTGTCATTAAAAACACAATTTGTGTCATAGATGTGCTATTTTTTACCAGTTACAATGAATGCAATACAAAAACAACTTTTTTCTTTCAAATATATACATATTTATTAAAACTTCACGTCTGAATTTTCACAAAGGCAATATTCACATGTCATTTGAATTTCATAAAGACATTTTTAAACAGTTTTATATCTTGGATTTACAAAAAGGTTTTCTTTGTTAGAAATCATGTGAAGTGGTTTTACATCAGCAGCATTGCTTAAATTAATGATTTATATTCATTTGTTCTTTGGACAGCATGTGCATACAAGTGTGGGTGAAAATACACTTGAGATAGAACTCTAAGAAAAACTAAAACCCTTTCTTTTTCATATTGTGGAACTATGTGTAAAACTTCACCAAAGAGACGCTCTTCTCTTAAGTCATGGTTTAAAGCAATTACACAACCAGTTTGAAAAGTCTGACCGAACGCATTAACAGAGTGAGAAACGAGAACAGTGCTACATGTGTCAAGTTCATAGCCAAAGTCTTTCATACCTTCAACAAACAGAAGATTTTCTTCTAAAGATCCAACCATGACCGGAAAAACTTTTGGGACAGAAACTTTTTCTGTTAATGGACTGCCCAGTTGATGGTATTGAGGTTTTCTGGAGATGGTTTCATCCTTTTGATCACAGTCGTCCACTCCTGAGTGGAGTCCTCCTCCCCTTCAGCAGTTATATCCAAAGTAATAGACACTCCAGAGGAAGCACTGATTCGACTACGTTTGCGCTGGTAGCGACGCTGATCATCATGAAGTTTCCTCCGTAGATTTCTAAGTCTCATCTCAATAAATCCACTGTGGGAGACTGTGTCATAGAAATGTTCCTGTATGATAGGGGAAGTATAACAATTGTAATTTTGTTTTAGTTTCTTAAGAACCCATCATGTGTGGAGAGCTAACAGCAGAATGGATGTACTTTTAGTGTTATTGTAAAATTAATATTGGTAATTAATTATATTTAAAAAAAACCCTAAATTTTCTAAATTTTACACTAGAATTTTACACAATTTTCAGTTGTGTAACCTGTTAACCAATTAATATACCACAATTACTATTCCAATTTGCATTTATTACAAATGAGCTTTGTGTTTAAGTAAGTACAACTTACAAATCCTTCATCCTCTTCTTCCATCTTGATCTTAAGAGAAGGAAACAGTGTTACCACACTTTCTGCCAACATCTGTTTCTCATCATTACAAGGGTAACTATAAGCAAAACAAAAACAAAACATAGAAGAATTACCCAATTCAATTAAACTTGTATATAACATATCAAAAACAAAATACACAAATAAAATTCAGTCAATTTTCTCTACTGGTGATTAGCAGTTTGTTTCACAAGTTTTTTTTCATAATTATGTTCAAATTATTAAAAGTAATCAGTGTGTATTCAAAGTATTTATCATCTTTATACACTGTCGTATTCAGAGTTGTTTTAGTTAAATTTCTCAACTGTAAAAACTTACAATCCACTTTGTTCCACCAACGCACTGACTCCTATCTTGACAAGGAGTTTTCTTGTTGTCTCTGAAAGCATTCCTGAAGCTTCATAATCCTTCAATATACTTGGACCTTTGCTTTCAATTAGTGCTCGCAGGGTGTCTACATAAATTTTATTACGATGATGCTGGACATATAAAAAGTAAAAGTAGTTAACTGGTTGAATGATTCTCTCACTCATAAAGACAATCATTTATCACCATCTACTGGCAAAACATACAGATGTACAAGTGTACAAACCGGTCGTCTATTTCATTAAGAGTCTTGCGGTTCCGAATTCAGAATCGATTTGTATCATATTACAATAATGCTCTTTCAAAATTTTCCATTACAATAACGCTTAAAACTGCCTCAAATAACTACAAAGACGTCTACTATTCATTTCTTATTGATTGAAATTAATGGTGACTAGCTCATATTTTCCACCGGAATCGGCGATACTCTTAAAGGATGTCATGAAAACAACACAGCCTGTGTTGTTCCTTAACATACCTCTGTGTCTAGTTAAGGACAACACATTTTGTGTCAATTATGTACGCAAAATGACACAAAACGTGTGAAAACAGTCAACATAACACATCCTTTTTGAGATAAAGACATATGCGAATGTCGAAGTCAATCAAATTTTAAACGTTACAGTAATAAATCATATTATTATTTAAAGACATTTACATTATGTTGTTTAATCAAAGAAAGGCGACGGATAGCAGTGAAAGTGATGAGAGTTACCGCTTTGTCAAACTCATTAACGACAATCCTGCCATGGCCGCAGTGTTTTATCGGACGTCATATAATTAGCAACAAATCAACAAAGAAAAACATAAAACTCCTTAAAAATAAGTTCTCTCCAGAAAGTGAGGAACAAACTTACCAAAATGTAAAGAAATAATAATTTGTGAAGCATTAACTATCTGACGCCGTTTTCGCCCTGTTCAACACCGCCTCTCGTGACTACCGAAAATACCCGTACGCACGACTAGAGGGCGCTAACTAAACGCACATTTGACCGTCTAAAAAATTCACATTAAAATATATATGACAATTTCTAATAATTAAAAATAATAAATCAAAATACCTGACATATGTGCATCCAATTCACCCACCGATGGAGAAAGAGGCGCAAAACTTGCTTAACGGCTTGCGGAGTGACGTAGCAGCAATGTGATTGGATGATAGTTAACACATGTTGTGTTGGACACACTGTGTTGTTTCTCTTTTTCTCTCTCTCTCTCTCTCTTTTACACATGATCAACTTAAAATTACACAAAATGTGTTAAAATAGCCATAACACAAAAAATGTGTTATTAATTAACACATCCTTTTTGAGAGTGTATGATCACCATGTTTTAGGTCTAATATATCAGAATCAGAATCAGAATCAGCTTTATTCGCCAAGTGTGCGCAAACACACGAGGAATTTGTTGTGGTTTTTAAGGTGCTCCTGGTACATACATACATACATACATACATATCTGACATGAGAACAGAGAAAAAACATTTAAATAAAATAAAACTTAGAATAAATAATAATGTATGAATCTGGAACAGAAGATTTATGTACAGATTTGTGCATTATTCCTCTATATACAGCTATAAATAAGAGATGTGCATGTGTATTTACATAAAAATACTACAGAAGTTTACATAATAATACTACACAAGGAGTCAATAATTAGAAATGGAGAAAGAAATACAGAAATGAATTGTAGAACCCAGGTGATGATTTAAGTTTATCTGTTTAAGCTGGAGATGGCATTTGGGAAAAAGCTGTTTTTATGTCTAGATGTTTTAGTGCTCAGGGATCTGTAGCGTCTGCCTGAGGGGAGAAGTGCAAACAGGTTGTGTCCGGGGTGAGAGGGGTCTTGGATGATGTTTCCTGCCCGTTTCTTCACTCTGGAGATGTACAAGTCCTGAAGGTTGGGCAGGTGCACACCAATGATTCTTTCTGCTGTCCTAACAGTCCGTTGCAGTCTTCTTATATCTGATTTACTGGCTGCCCCAAACCAGACAGTTATAGAAGAGCACAGAACTGACTCAATGACAGCGGAGTAAAACTGTGTCATTAGTGCCTATGGTAGATTGAACTTTTTCAGTTGACGAAGAAAGTATAACCTCTGCTGGGCTTTTTTCACAATGGAGTCAATGCGAATGTCCCACTTCAGGTCCTGGGAGATGTTAGTTCCTAGGAACTTGAATGAGTCCACTGCAGCCACAGTGCTGTTCATGATGGTGAGAGGGGGGAGTGCAGGGGGCTTTCTCCGGAAGTCCACTGTCATCTCTACAGTTTTGAGCGTGTTGAGCTCCAGGTTGTTGTGACTGCGCCAGAGAGACAGCTGCTCAATCCCCTGTCTGTAAGCAGATTCGTCACCATCCCGGATGAGACCAACATCACCTTCACAGATCTTAAGGGCAGGTTGAGAAACAGTAGGGGGGATGGAGGGGCAGGGTGTTGATAGCTGTGCTGTGGGACAGTTGGGGGGGGGGTGCAGGGTGTCAGACCAGTCTTTTGTTTTTCAAACCTGCAGTAAAACTCATTCAGGTCATCAGCCAGTTGTTGATTGGCCTCAGGGCTGGGGGACGGGCTCTTGTAGCTGGTGATGGCTTTCAGGCCATTCCACACTGATTTGGAGTCATTTCTTGAAAGCTGTTTTTTTAGCTTTCCCGAGTAGTTTAACTTTGCCACTCTTATCTCCCTATTCAGTGTGTATTTGGCCTGTTTGTACAAGGCTTTGTCCCCACTCCTGTAGGCGTCCTCTTTGGCCTGGCGAAGCTGTTTGAGTTTTGCACTGAACCAAGGTTTGTCGTTGTTAAATGTTAAATAAGTCCTGGTGGGTACACACATGTCCTCACAGAAACTGATGTAGGATGTCACAGTGAGCTCATCCAGATCAGTAGCTGCAGCCTCAAAAACACTCCAATCAGTAAGTTCGAAGCAGGCTTGTAAGTCCCGCTCTGCTTCAACAGTCCATCTCTTTACAGTTCTTACTACAGGCTTAGCAGATTCAAGTTTCTGCCTGTAGACTGGTAGAAGATGAACTAAACAGTGATCAGAGAGTCCCAGCGCTGCACGGGGGCAGAGTGATATGCATCCTTTAAAACAGTGTAGCAATGGTCCAGTATGTTGCTGTCTCTGGTGGGGCATGTGATGTGCTGTCTATATTTAGGCAGTTCGCGGGTGAGGTGAGCTTTATTAAAATCACCGAGAACAATAATAAAAGAGTCCGGGTAACGCTGCTCTGTGTGTGTGATCTGATCGGCCAACAGTTCTAGCGCCGCGCTTACACACGCGTCAGGAGGAATGTACACACTCACCAGAATAAACGAGGAAAACTCCCGCGGCGAATAAAAAGGCTTACAGTTAATAAAGATAGCTTCCACGTTTGGGCAGCACATCTTATTTAAAACTGTCACGTCTGTACACCAGCCTTCATTGATATAAAAACATAATCCACCGCCTCTTGTTTTCCCCGACGAATCGGTGACGCGGTCCGCTCTGATCAGCTGGAAGCCCGTTAGATGAAGCGCGCTGTCCGGGATGGTTCCGTTTAGCCAGGTTTCCGTGAAGCAAAGCGCAGCAAAGATTAAAAAGTCCTTGTTTGTGCCGGTGAGGAGTTGTAGTTCGTCTGATTTATTTGCAAGGGAGCGGAGATTCGCCAGATGAATACTCGGCAACGGAGTCCTAAAACCGCGCTGTCGGAATTTCACGAGCGCGCCGGCGCGTTTTCCTCGCTTGCGTCGCTTGGAGCGCTTGTATAGGAGCGCAGCCCCTCCGACTAAAATGTCCAGTAAGACGTCTGAATGTTCAAACGTTGGCAGAAAGTTATCTGATGTGCTATTTCTTATGTCCAAGAGCTCGTTTCTAGAGAAGCTGATCGGAAAAACGTTGCTTAAGACAGGACAAACAAACAAAAACAGAAAAAGTACGAAGGAGCAACAAACCGAGGCAGCCATCCGCGGCGCTATCTTGTTCTTGTATGATCCGTGTCAGTTAAACCAGAGGTCACGTTAACCAAAAATTGTTGGTCATTGACAAATTTTTTATCAGTGACAGAAAAATCTGAAGGCCGTCCGTCACTTTGACAGATTACACTGAGGGTGATCTATTGTAACTTCTAACTGTAATTCCCACTCCTGTCCAGTTGGTGGCGAGTGCGCTCCAGTGTGCCAGCAGAGCACTGAATCCAGAACAAAAATGAAACTGTCACAAATTATTTGCTATGCATTTGATTACACACAGGTGAGCACCAGAAGCTACAACAATCTATCACGCCACATTAAAGGGCGCCACAATGGTATTAATTGCTTGAATTTCCTAATGAAATGGACAGAATTTGAAATCTGAGATTTTGTTTTATATCAAAAGTAACAAAGCTTAGCCTATTGCGATTTATTGGATGGGAGGCGATGCGCACTATGTACTGTTCATTCATCAACCGAAAACAAACAGGATAGACCGACAGGATAGAAAAGATCAATTAGGAATGGATTTACGAATCTATTCATCTGTTTTTTGTTTCAAAATAAATGCATAAACCTGTTATCCTGTAGGTTCATAATTAAAAATGAAAATGTGAACAAAAATAAAAGCAATTAAAATATGAAAATTAAAATGACGGATAATAATAGATTATGACGGAATTTTTACAACGTCCGTCAAAATGGCAGACAATGTTAAAGTCTAGCGCAATCTCTGAGTTAAACGGACAAGACTGTTTTCAGTCACTTCTGGTGTCTGGATGTGATGCTTTCCATTTGACCAATACGTTCTCACTCCCAACTCCTCACATATTGACGCTTGGTCAGGACCCTTTGGCGTCACTTCTTGATGCTCAGGGTACCCCTTTAGCTTCATTTTTCGATGTGCAGTGTCCTCCAGTGCTTAATAAGAAAACCCTTGGTGTCAATGTGCTGACGCGTAAGGCACTGGGAATTTTTTCGTCATGATTCATTTATATATTGGGTAATAATGTTGCCATTATTTAATATATGTTGGGGTGTGATTTTTTTCAATGCAAATAGTCACAACAGTTTTATTTATATTACACTATTTATCACACATTTGACCCAACACCTGCCCCTAAACCTAACCATTTGTCAACAAAACACAAGATATAACTGGCAGATACAACTATATTCAGAATGTATTCAAAAAGTATTAATATTCCAAGTGTTCCGAGGCAAAACGTGAATTCAAAAAATGCCGCCAGCCTTTTGACAGCTTTGTTCTGAAATGCCATTGACTCATGTGTCTCGTGTCGGATTGCACCACGCTAATGTTCGGGAGTATCGTTTTGAAAGATGTGAGCGTGTTAACGGAGCGGGATCATTTCAATCTTTGCATAAAGAGAGCGTATGGCTTCAGAAGACTTGGAATGCAACAGGACTTGTTTGTAATGCTTTTATACTGCTTGTTTATGGTCATTTTTTGCAATAAATACCTGTGACTGAACTTGCATTTGTCTGCTACGTCTTTTATATTGTTTAGAAATGGGTAGGTTTAGGGTAGGGGTGGGTTTAGGTGCTCCAATGAAAGTATACATTTATATAAAAGTATTTCTGTTTTTTACAAATGCACGCAAACCGCTAAACAACTGAAAACAATGGAGGACCCTGCGCATCGAAAAATGAGGCAAATGGGGTCCTGAGTTTGTAGTGAGAATGTGTTGGCAGGGGTGTAAAGTAACGAATTACAAATACTCATGTTACAGTAATTAAGTAGTTTTTATAAGTAATTGTACTTTTTTGAGTAGTTTAAAAATGGTTTACTTTTACTCTTACTTGAGTACATTTTATGTGATGTATGGGTACTTTTACTCCGCTATTTTCCCTCTGTTGGTGGTCGTTACTTGCTTATTTTTATTTTATTTTTATCCATCAACATGATCAGATAGAGAGAGAATAATCGGTCTTGTGACTTTAGTCAAATCAAATTGTGCACAGAAAACTTTAACTACTAGCTGCTGTTAATCATGGCTGCTGAAAGTGCATTCTTCAACCATCAATTCAATCGAGTTATCAGTATCTTCCTCTGATATTTTTTCTTACTAAATGATCTGTTTATACGACTATGCTTGTCTACCTACAGGGCCTGGAATTTGGTGTGATTTAAAAAAAAAATATGAACAAAAAAAATATGTACTTAATGTACTTATGTACAATGTACTTAATGTGGTCATATTGTATTGCAAAACATTTTTGCTGCTATTGAGGTGGGTTATGGGTAAGTTTAGGGAGAGGTCTGGTGATATGGGTAGGTTTAAGGGTGGGTTAAGGTGTAAGGGATGGGTCAACAGTGTAATTATAAATGTAATTACAGAAACTTATTACAGATGTAATTACATGCAGGTATTTTTAAAATCTAAGTACAACATAAATACATGTATGTACACAATAAGTGCATTGTATCAAATAATTAATTTCAGTGTAAGTACTTAGTAGTTAAGGCCACTTAATATAAAGTGGGACCCATTCATCACTAATTATTATAACTTTGAATGTTTTGTAAAATATGAGCACGGATTGAAAATTCATGTGGTCTGAGACTGACAGCTGCCTGTTCTGTGTATGAAGATCATTTACATAGAGAGACACTTTGCATGAGAGTGTTTATAGTGCTGTGAGTTTAACACTTCATGACTGAGAGCAGAACAGAACAGAATCTTCATCATCACACAAGACAAAACAACAACAATGAACAACATCATCATCCTCATCTGGACACTCACACTGTTTGCTCAAGGTTTGTAATAAAACCTTTTATAACAACAATTACAGTAATTGTTTTAAAATGTGAAATATGCATCATTTTAATTCTTGTCTTTTTTCCCTTTCTTTCAGAGTGTAGAGGACAGTACACTGTTACTCAGAGTCCATCAATAACAGCAGCTCAAGGACAAGAAGTCAGAATAAACTGTAAAGTCAGCAGTAGAGTGTATGGTGGTGATGAGTTAGCCTGGTACTTACAGAAACCTGGAGAAGCTCCTAAACTCCTCATATATACTGCAACAACCCGTTACACTGGAACTCCATCTAGATTCAGTGGCAGTGGATCTGACACTGATTTCACTCTGACCATCAGTGGAGTCCAGACTGAAGATACAGGAGATTATTACTGTCAGAGTGTACACTACCCGAGCAGCACTTGGGTGTTCACACAGTGATAAAGAGTCGTACAAAAACCTCCATCAGTCAGAGTCACAGTGACTGCACTGATACAGATGAGAGATACTGCAGCTGCTGATGGGTGTGAATCAACTCAATCACTCTTGTCTGTAGATCACTATATTACAATGCAGAACACAATCTAATAATAAATTCAGTTTGTACTGGTTAGGTTAATCACAGCCAAATGCTGTAGTTAATAGTTGGTTAAATGTGAGAATTGGGCCTTAAAATAAAGTTTTATTTGGCTTGACAACAACAACGTGGACTTTGACTTGTGTAGCGGTTAGTTTAACCACTATAGAGGCTGAACAGAATAAAGGTTTGATATTCGACATCACAAAATATCATTCATTGTCCACAACATTACAGCCAAAAACTGAATTAATATTTATTACATTTAAAAATTCCATTACAAAGAATCAAAACACACACTGTATATGGTGCCTGTGCTGCAGCATGGAGTCAGGATATGAGACCAAAAACACATTTCATGTTTAAAAAAAAAAAAAAAAAAAAAAATGGTGGTTTCTGCTATTATGCTATTATTTCTGCTATCACATTAATAGAAATCAGAGTGTATTGTAGTAGTTTGTTTCCCTGTTTGTTTGGATTATCATACTTGTGAAAGTAATAATTCCTATTGTTATGATTCATCCTATATTGTAACATTGAAAGTATACATAAAAAGGCATTTGAAAAGCAACAACAAATTCATGATGAAGTCAGTGTTTATTATGAATTCAATCTTGGGACATAAAAGTGTTTAAAATAGCCATGTATGTCTGTATTGTGAAGTAAGAGACAGGTTTAGTGTTGATGTTAACAGCGGGGTTTGTCTCCCTCTGCTGGTTTGGTTTTGAAGAGCCTCTTGAGGAAGTAGAGCTGCAGGTATCCGGCAGTGATGATGACCAGACTCTGGAGAGCAGACCAGCTGTTCACATAAGTGGAGTTGGACTGAAGCAGGTAGAAATCAGCGCCGCGTCTCATTCGCTCGTAGTTATAATAACACCACATGTGGAAGACAAACCTCTGCAGCCTGTTGCTGCTTTCCTACACAGAGATTTGAGAAATGTGTCAAAACTTACTGTGACTTACTGTGTCAAAACAACTTTTTCAAAACATTGTTTGGTGAAGAAAAAAATAATTATCTGAAATGCAAAAAACAACATAAACCTTTTTTTTTCTGTCAAAAATAACAAAAACTAATAAATATTTTACATTGTTTTCCATGAAGAAAATATATTATTAATTATATATGTTGTTCAAAATGTATGAAAGCCTGTTTCCGCCACTGAATACAAATATTTAAAAGGGTATTTGCAACTCACATTTGCAAAAAAAAAAAAATATAATAAAAAAATTAAAAAAATCAGAATTACGAGTTTTTATCACACAATTCTGACATTATTTCTCGGAATTGTGAGTTATCGTGCAAAAAAAAAATTCTCAGAATTGCAAGTTTATATCTCACAATTTACTTTTTTCCTCATAATGGCGAGTTTATAACATGCAGTTAAAGTCAGAATTGTGAGATAGTCTATAAACTTGCAATTCTGAGAACACATTAGTCTTTTTCCACTCAAATAAAAATAAAAAATAAACTGTAGCACTGTGAAGTATCTAATCAAGCTGCACTTTAACACAAAACCAGTATATAATAAAAACACATAAATATGTGAAGAAAATTAATAAAACACTCATTGTCTGTAGTTCAGTGTCTATAGGTCATATTCATCACAGAGTATTTAAACTTCTGTTGTTTTGTAGAATATGAACATGCATAGAAAAATTCATGTGGTCTGAGACTGACAGCTGCCTGTTCTGTGTATGAAGATCATTTACATAGAGAGACATTTTGCATGAGAGTGTTTATAGTGCTGTGAGTTTAACACTTCATGACTGAGAGCAGAACAGAACAGAATCTTCATCATCACACAAGACAAAACAACAACAATGAACAACATCCTCATCCTCATCTGGACACTCACACTGTTTGCTCAAGGTTTGTAATAAAACCTTTTATAACAACAATTAAAGTAATTGTTTTAAAATGTGAAATATACATCATTTTAATTCTTGTCTTTTTTCCCTTTCTTTCAGAGTGTAGAGGACAGTACACTCTTACTCAGAGTCCATCAATAACAGCAGCTCAAGGACAACAAGTCAGAATAAACTGTAAAGTCAGCAGTAGAGTGCTTGGTGGTAGTTACTTACACTGGTACTTACAGAAACCTGGAGAAACTCCTAAACTCCTCATATATGAGACATCATACCGTAACACTGGAACTCCATCTAGATTCAGTGGCAGTGGATCTGACAGTGATTTCACTCTGACCATCAGTGGAGTCCAGACTGAAGATACAGGAGATTATTACTGTCAGAGTTACCATGAGATCAACAGTAAAGTTGTGTTCACACAGTGATAAAGAGTCGTACAAAAACCTCCGTCAGTCAGAGTCACAGTGACTGCACTGATACAGATGAGAGATACTGCAGCTGCTGATGGGTGTGAATCAACTCAATCACTCTTGTCTGTAGATCACTATATTACAATGCAGAACACTATCTAATAATAAATTCAGTCTGTACTGGTTAGGTTAATCACTACAATGAATGAACAAAAAAGGCTTGACACTCAACAAACATTGCAGTCAAAATAAATAAATAAAATTAAATTAGCTTGCATGTTACTATCATATTGGCTGTTCATTGGTACTAATAATGCACATATTAATGCCTTTGTTTTAGATCCCTTTATCCACCCCATAACTATTAATAAGCAGCAAATTAAGAGTTTATTCAGCCAAATGTTGTAGTTAATAGTTGTTTAACTGTAAGAATTGGGCCTTAAAATAAAGTTTTATTTGGCTTGTATAATGACTTTGACTTGTGTAGACTTGTGTAGTAATTTAACCACTATAGAGGCTGAGCAGAATAAAGGTTTGATATTTGACATCACAAAATATCATCCATTGTCCACAGAATTAGTCAAAAACTAAAAATTAAAATACAAAGGATCAAAACACACACAGCAACATTGAGTCAGGCTATGAGACCAAAAACACATTTCATGTTTAAAAAAAAAAGAAAGAAAGAAAGAAAAGAAAAGAAAGAAAGAAACTGGATATTCCTGCTATTATGTTTAGCAAAAATCAAATACTTCAGAATGAGTAATATTTCTAGTTCATATATTTTCAACATTTACTAATGCATTATTAAAATCACAAGTTGTGTTTGTTAACATTAACTAATGCACTGTGAACTAACATGAACGAACAATGAACAACTGTATTTTGCTAACTAACATTAAAAAGATTAATTAATAGGATAATAAATGTATAGTTCATTGTTTGTTCATGTTATTTTATACATAACACACAAACTATTAACAAATGACACCTTACTGTAAAGTGTTACCAACATCATAGTAACATAGTAACATCTCAAAAGTGAGATGAAGTAAAAAACACAGTATCTACAGTATGTCTTATACTGACATAGACATCCATAAAATATGTATATCTATAAATGTAATGAGTCTGTCTGCTTGACTGCAGAAGTGAAACTGGTCTGTTTCAGTCCAGATCATGTAACCAATCAAACAGTGACACTGGGAGTGTGGGCTGAAAATCCCATTTGCATTGTCAGGGTGGAGTGATTCTGATCCTCTCAGAATAGAGCAGCTCTGTCTCCAGAGACCATGTTCAAACCCCAAGACCTTTATTTGACTAGATTTACTGCTACTGATCAAGCTTCTGGAAAACACCTGAACAAACACTACATGCATCTTCATCTGTTAGATGAATGATGTTGTCAGACACAAATGGAGCTTGTTGAGAAGCTTTATTGAATGTTACAGCAAACACAGCAGATTAAAGATCAGCCAGTGCTTTGACACTAGAGCTCTCTTTCAGTATTGAGTTGTAAATGACTACAGCTGCAGCACTAGACTCATGTGAATCCTGCCTGACACAGGACACTCAGATACGCCTCATCTTCAGGAGAGAGCAGCGCTCACTGGAGAAACATCAGCACTGCGACTGACTCTTCTGGAATGAGGCCTCTTGAGGAGCTCCATCATGTGTTACTCTGCAGACGTACAGCTCTCCCGCTTCCCAGCGTGCTTTGCTGAGGGTCAGGACGCTACTGCGGCTGTAGCGCCCGCCCTGCTCACTCTCTGCGCTGGTCTGAACCCCCTGGGTGACCTCTGAGCCGTCCAGCGTCCAGCTCACCTGCGCCCCCTGTGGAGAGTAAGAGCTGAGCAGGCAGAGCAGTGCGGCTGAGTCTCCAGAGATCTGCAGAGAAGAGGGCGGCAGCAGAGACACTGAGGGCTTCACTGTGGGACCAGCTGCAGGAGACAAACACAACACATTCACAAACACTAAGAAAACACAATCACCACATACATTTCAATGAAACCTTGTAAATTAAAACAAAACATGTTAAGATATTTGCTGCTTTAACCCCAGTAGTTTTTATATCCCTAAATAATGTCTTTGCATTTTAGTTAGGTGAGATATTTAACTCAAAACTCAGTTTCAAACACTGAATTAAAAGCACAACATCAGCAAAGAAGATTCAAAGTCACTGATCAATCTACAGAAAGTACCTCCATTTACATTTTAACATTTTTCATTTCATGTCTTTTTTTCATATATAATTTATACATGATAAACCAATAAAATCGTGAGTGAGCCACATAATTCAGATATAGTGAATAATTCAGTTCCTCTGAATATCAAAACGTGACAATATTTTTGATTAAATATTTACTGTATATTAAAAAAAAAAAAAGACAGGTAACACTTTGCAATAAGGTTAATTAGTTAACAGTAATGAATGTGTTACGTAATATTAACTAACAATGAGCAATAAATTTGTTACAGTATTTAAAAATCTTTGTTGACATTAATTAATACATGTACAACTGTCCATTGTTAGTTCATGTTATCTCAGGTTCAATAATTAACATTAACATATGAAATTTTGGATTTTAAAGGTCGTTGCGCACTGAGTCTGAAATTTTTGCGCGTTAAAAAATAAATACGACCTCACGTTATGTCAGTCACGTTTACACACTGCCTCCGAAACTTTCGTCCGTCATAAAACAAATAAAGAAACAAACAAACAAACGAATAAACAAATAAATAAATAAATAAATAAATACAATTCGGATCGGGTTCGATTTTCTGCGTTTTTCGCATCCGTAGCAAGCATTTTGAGAGGTGTTCACTGTTTTGACAGATCAAAGTCACAAGCGAAAGCCAAAATACAGAATTGTGTCGGACACGTTTGTCCGCTTTGTCTCGCAGCACAAAGCACTGTAAAGGTCCTTGAACACTGAGTTTACAGAAATTAGTGGTATTCTTTGTAATATGTGGCTCCAGTAATGTTAGCAAAACTTAAAGTAAACTTTAAATCGCCCCGAATAATCCCGCAGCTCCTTAAGGAGGTGTGCACAAAAATTGGATGGACCTTTATGTCCTTTCTTTTTCTTTTATAAGAAGTAAGTGAACAACAAAAACATCCTCACTGCTTAAAGATTCCATTGTGTATTGTTTTGCGAATTTGTTTCGCAACGGATGAATTAATACGCATCGGACTTCAGTGTGCAATGAATTTAATACTGTATTAGAAAATGGTGCAGCTAATATGAACTGAGATTAATAAATATTTTACAAGAATTGTTCAGTGTTAGTTCATGTTAACTAATGTAGTTAACTAATTGTTAATATTTGTTAATATGTTCATGAAACATTGTAAACTGTTACCAAAAATATTATTATTAGAATTTCTTTTTCTGGTCCAATTAAAAAAAAAAAAAAAAAAGTACACAATCTAAATTGTATGTTTGCAGTGGAGAATTAAAATAGACGGACTTACTGAGCACCAGTTTAGTTCCTCCACCGAATGTGCACCACAGTGATACAATCTAATGAAACGGTCGTACAAAAACCTCTATTCCACTCGAGTGAACACAAACTCCAGCAGAGAGAGAGAAAACAACACTTCAACACACTGATAGCAGAAACACTCAATATAGTTCTGATAAAATGCTTTGAAAATGTTTGTATTTTTCATAATCAGGTGAAGAGTTTATTCTCTTCTTTATTCCATATCTATATTAATATCCCATTTCTGTCAAAGATATTAGAAAACGTTGTATCCTCACAATTATCTTCCTTCCTACAGAAAAATGATATCTGTGAGGATTTCCAGTCAGGTTTTAGAGGGTACCATAGTACTGAGACTGCTCTTATTAGAGTTACAAATGATCTGCTCTTGTCATCCGATCGTGGTTGTATCTCTCTGTTAGTGCTACTGGATCTTAGTGCTGCGTTCGATACGATTGACCACAACATTCTCTTGAACAGACTTGAAAATTATGTTGGCATTAGTGGTAGTGCATTGGCATGGTTCAAATCGTACTTATCTGACCGCTATCAATTCGTGGCAGTAAATGAAGCGGTATCATATCGGTCACAAGTGCGGTATGGAGTACCGCAAGGCTCAGTGCTAGGGCCATTACTTTTTAAGCTTTACATGTTACCCTTTGGTGATATCATCAGGAAATATGGTGTTAGCTTTCACTGTTACACTGATGATACTCAGCTCTATATTTCTTTGCGGCCCGGCGAAACATACCAACTTGAAAAACTAACGGATTGTGTAGTTGAGTTAAAAAATTGGATGACAAGTAATTTCTTACTGCTAAATTCTGAAAAAACAGAGGTGTTAATTATTGGACCTAAAACCTCAGCGTGTAATAACCTAAAACACTCTCTAATACTTGATGGCTGTTCTGTCAATTCTTTGTCATCAGTTAAGAACCTAGGTGTGCTATTTGATGGCAATCTTTCCTTTGAAAACCACATCTCTAGTATTTGCAAAACTGTGTTTTTCCATCTCAAAAATATATCTAAATTACGACCTATGCTCTCAATGTCAAATGCTGAAACATTAATTCATGCGTTTATGACCTCAAGATTACATTATTGTAATGCTTTATTGGGTGGTTGTTCTGCTCGCTTAATAAACAAACTCCAGCTGGTCCAAAATGCAGCAGCTAGAGTTCTTACTAGAACCAAAAAGTATGATCATATTAGCCCGGTTCTGTCAACACTGCACTGGCTCCCTATTAAACATCGTATAGATTTTAAAATCTTGCTAATTACTTATAAAGCCCTGAATGGTTTAGCTCCTCAGTACCTGAGCAAGCTCTTATCGCATTATAGTCCCTCACGTCCGCTGCGTTCTCAAAACTCTGGCAATTTGATAATACCTAGAATATCAAAATCAACTGCGGGCGGCAGATCATTTTCTTATCTAGCGCCCAAACTCTGGAACAATCTACCCTACACTGTTCGGGACGCAGACACACTCTGTCAGTTTAAATCTAGTTTAAAGGCCAATCTCTTTAACCTTGCTTTCACATAACACATCAACATATTCCTATAATTCAAATCCGTTAAAGGATTGTTAGGCTGCACTAATTAGGTCAACCGGAACCGGGAACACTTCCCATAACACCTGATGTACTCAGTGCATCGTAAGAAGAATGGCATCTACGCTAATATTAGTTTCTTTCTTATTCCGAGGTCACCTTAACCACCAGATCCAGTCCGTATCCACATCAGACGGTCACTGCAGTCCCCCGGATCCAGTCCGTAACCAGCCCAGACGGTGGATCAGCACCTAGAGATGACCTCTACAGCACTGAATGTCAGCGGAGACCACATCGACTAGATGAGCCCCAGAGACGGATCCCCAGTAAAGACCTCGTCACCTAGACGGCTGTCGGCACAGGACCACGGGACCTGGTGAGTCCTCTGTGTCTGGCCAGAGGAGAACTGGCCCCCCGACTGAGCCTGGTTTCTCCCAAGGTTTTTTTTCTCCATTTGTCACAGATGGAGTTTTGGTTCCTTGCCGCTGTCGCCTCTGGCTTGCTTAGTTGGGGACACTTTATCTTCACTTTATCTTCACACAATATTGTATTTTATTTTATTGTATTTGATTAACTACCTTTACCTGAAAATTGGGTGTTTACAGTTGCCCTTGGCATTGTTGATGTACTATTTTCTATTTAATACTGAACAACCGCCTTGTCACAATTCTGTATTTATTGTTAAAGGCGGTATATAAATAAAGATGATTTGATTTGATTTGATTTGATATTCTCTCATTTACAATAGACATAATTCAGCCCTATATTTCTCATTCATTCTGGTGTGATGTGCTAATTTAACACTTTAATATATATATATATATATATATATATATATATATATATATATATATAGTACTGTGCAAAAGTTTTAGGCCACTAGTATTTTCACCAGCTAAAAAATGGTTTAAAGTAAGTTATTTCTATCTTTTGCTGTAGTGTGTCAGTAGGAAACATCAGTTTACATTTCCAAACATTCTGTTTGCCATTAATTGTAATAATCTAATGAGATTTTTGTTTGCACAAGGAGTCTGACAACAGCCAGTGCTCCACACTGAGATCTGATCTGACCATCATCCAGTCTGTCTCTGGAATGACATGAAGAAACAGAAAAACTGAGACAGACAGCATCCTGGAGACTTTGTCACAGTTCTTCTGGATTTAGTTTGTTCTGTTTCTTCATGTCATTCCAGACAGACTGGATGATGATGAGATCAGATCTCTGTGCAGAGCACTTGCTGCTGTCAGACTCCTTGTGCAAACAAAAATCTGATTATTACGATTAATGGCAAAATGAATGTTTGGAAATGTAATCTGATATTTCCTACTGACACACTACAGCAAAAGACCGACTTTAACTGACTTTAAACCATTTTTTAGCTGATGAAAATACTAGTGGCCTAAGACTTTTGCACAGTACTGTGTGTGTATATATATATATACTAGCTGTGACCTCTCAGGGGACTTCTTTTATCATGGATGATGTTGTGGAGTTTCTCATAATGATCTTCATGTGCAGTTCAATCATCATGATACATACACACAAACACACGCACACACACACACACACACACACACACACACACACACACACACAAACCTGCAGCTTCAGACAAATTAATCAAAATTAAAACTGTGATGCACAAACTTTTCAGATGCACATTGTCCAGCCTGACAGTCCTGATGATCTTTATATATGACCCTTTTCAAGCAAATTGATTCACTTGGCAGCCTTTTTCAGACATTCTTAATACTGTATGTTTGTAAATTAAACAGAGATGTATATTACAGTGTTTCATGATATTGTGTGTACAGCAGTCATTAGTCTTAGCTGGAAACTATAGAAGTGATTGGATGCTTCAAGATGGCGGCTCTGTTGACACACAGTAACTGGAGCAGCTGAATGAAGTATCTTATCCCAGATAGCACACGTACGTTTGCAAGATGTCTGTTAACGATCTCTTGATCTGGAAAGCATCTGCTGTGTACAAATGTCTGACAGATGTCTTTCAGATGTCAGTTTTAAGTACATTCTAAATCATAAATCTTAAAGACATCTAATATACGTTTATTTGACATCTGAGAGTAACGTCCAATAGACGTATTGCAGATTAGCAAACACTCAAACAGACGTCTGCGTGATGCACGTGTGCTATCAGGGATGTGTCTCTATAGTGGCGGCCATGTTGAGATTGGCGTGTTCGACTTGAAGCACAGCTACACTCTAAAAAATGCCGGGTTGTTTTTTTGCTGGGTTATGCCTGTTGGGTCATTATGTTGGGTAGTTTTTGTGTAACCCAGCTGTTGGTTTAGTGGCTGGGTCAATCTCACTGACTGCTGAAACTATACACCCCTCCCCTCTCTCCGACGAAACAATCCATTCATTCTCTTCAGGAGAGAGCGAGCCTCCGTTTAATACACTTGATTTAAAATATTACTTTTAAATGTTGTATTTTCATTTCTAAAATGCTTGTTAAACTAATTTAAATGTATGCAATTTTGAAAACGCTGCATTATTCAATTTGTCTTATATTTTTGCCCATGGTGGGTGTTTTCACTTATTAATAAATGTTCACATTTTGATTATTACTGTTGCCTGTAGTCTGCTCTTTAATTTCCAACCTATTTTCGGTTCCTTTTAAGCCAGCAATAGTAATTTTATATCAATATTTGAGTTAAATTAAAACAACCCAGCATGTTGGGTCAAATATTTATCCCAACTGGCTGGGTTAAAATAACCTAACGCTGGGTTTGTCCATATTTGACCCAGCGTTGGGTTACTGAGCCATCTCAAATCGGACAAAATTTCTAACCGGCATGCGCTGCTTCAAGTCAGAATTTGATCGAGCTGTTAGGCGCTGTGTTAAGTCGAACACACCTAATGACAAAAGATTCATTTTATTTTGGAGGCTGTGTCTTCCGGATGTTGCATTTGAAGGCTGTATATGTCATCAGGGCAGTCTCATTTAAGAAAAATAACCTAACCTCATAAAAAATAACAGTCAATTTCATTATGTTTACTTTTCTTAAATAAGACATCATTGATGACATATGCAAACTACAAATGTGACCTCCGGAGGGCGCAGCCTCCGAAATGAGATGATGCAAAAGACGTTGCACTCCTATTACTTATGAATGGGAGAAACTGAATAGTGCAGGGAATATTCCCGCCTTCTCAATTAAAGAGCCAATTGGTAAACTCATCGCGTGCTAAAGAAACAGCTCTGAGATGTGCGCTAGTCTGGCCATAGAAAATAGCCTTTTTAACACTATTTGAGCATAAGAAACAAAATTTAGATGGTTGTTGTGAGATTTTATTGATGATGTTCAATTTGAAATTTAATCTTAAGCTTACTGAGCAGTTTTGGAGAATTTTATGTTTCCCCATTCAAAGAGACAGAGCTGCACTTGCCTGCCCGAGAAGCGTTTCAAAGATGGACCAGTGAAATTACTTACCTTAAAGGGACTTTGATATTACTCAACTTTATCTCAGTAAATCCCTATTATCAGGGATCCAAAATCAGATTATAGAAGTCCACTATATGGAGAAAATTCCTGAAATGTTTTCCTCAAAAAACATAATTTCTTTACGACTAAAGAAAGAAAGGAATGGACATCTGTGCTGAGTACATTATCTGTAATTTTTTGTTCTGGAAGTGAACTACACCTTTAAGTCATCACACAATGATTTAAAAATTGTTACTGAACAATTATATTTGTGAGATTATAAATGTATCAGATGTATATCAGTGTATATGAGTTTGTTAGCAGCACAATCTGTTGTAAATCCTGCCCACTTCTTTGCATTGTCAGCACATGCTTCAGTGCTCTGAGAGTGTTTATAGTGCTGTGAGTTTAACACTTCATGACTGAGAGCAGAACAGAACAGAATCTTCATCATCACACAAGACAAAACAACAACAATGAACAACATCATCATCCTCATCTGGACACTGCTCTGCTGGATACAAGGTACATAATGAGAGCTTGAAAGCAGTTGAATTAATAAAGTCAGCTAACATATACTATATATCATTAATATGGAACAAATGTTTGTATTTTCCTTGATGTACATACATGAATGCTATAAATTTGTCTCTCAGGCTCCAGTGGACAGATCACAGTTACTCAAACTCCTGCAGTTCAAACAACTGAACTAGGAAAGACTGTTGTGATGAGATGCACCGCCAGCACTCCTTTAACAGGCTGCAGCCCACCATGTATGTCCTGGTACTTACAAAAACCTGGAGAAACTTCTGAACTCCTCATTTATAGAGTTAACAGCCTTCAATCAGGAACTCCATCTAGATTCAGTGGCAGTGGATCTGGCAGTGATTTTACTCTGACCATCAGTGGAGTCCAGACTGAAGATACAGGAGATTATTACTGTCAGAGTTACCACAGTGGTCCAGTGCTCACACAGTGATAAAGAGTCGTACAAAAACCTCCATCAGTCAGAGTCACAGTGACTGCACTGATACAGATGAGAGATACTGCAGCTGCTGATGGAGGTTATTTGTTATAACAGTCTCACTGAGTCAAAAATGTTGAAGTCTTGTGCTGATTTCTGAGTCTCTTTCTGGATCTTTGATCTGTTATTTTTTATTTATTCATTTATTTATTTATTTTTATTTTTATTTATTTTTTTTTTTTTTTTCACACAGCGTAACCATGAATGTATTTAATTCATCATTTAAAATGTTCCACCACAAAAAGTCCAACGAAAGCTGATGATACATGTGAGGGAAACAGCAGTCAGAGTCCTCATGTCCTTTCAATCCAGAATTACACAAAATGTGATCAGCATAAGATCTCGTTTTGTATGTTTTGAACATTAAAATTTCATTCATAATTTTTTCCTCTTCCGCAGTGTAATTTCTGCCACATCTCAAATGTTGTACTGTGTTGAGTATCAGTCTGTGACAGTGGTGGAAATGATGGGTTTTTTTTTTTGAGTTGCACAAGCAAATAACATTTTCACACTCATAATTCAATAAAATTACAGCTTCACTGGAAATGACACACGATTAAAATATTCTGCTCAGAAGTGAACCTTGTTTTTCCTCTTTTTATTTGGGCAAAACTGTTCATTGGAAAGTCATAATAATATAAATCAGAGTGTATTCTAGTAGTTTGTTTCCCTGTTTGTTTGGATTATCATACTTGTGAAAGTAATAATTCCTATTGTTATGATAAATCCTATATTGTAACATTGAAAGTATATATAAAAAGGCATTTGAAAAACAACAACAAATTCATGATGAAGTCAGTGTTTATTATAAATGCAATCTTGGGACATAAACGTGTTTAAAATACCCATGTACATCTGTATTGTGAAGTATATTAGATATCTTTAAGATGTTTATGATTTGGAATGTATGTAAAACTGACATATTACAGACGATCGTCTTTTCTTATTTACTTAAAACACGAAAAAAAAAAAAAAAAACATTAATGAACATCAGAACATATATTATTTCAACCATTTTTTTTTCAGTCAATACACACAATTTTTCAAGTTTAGGTCCACTGAAGTTAATCTACTCTCCTGTCTGATTGGTTTGTTGGACAGAATGGCAGATTCAGCATTATGATTGGTCAGATCACCTGTCAGTCAAACTGTTTGCAAAGGGTCAATTATGAATTATAAAGTCAGAATTGTGTGACTTTAATTCTCACAGTTGTGAATTTATATCCCAATTCTGAATCAATTATAAAAAACAATCTCAGAATTGCAAGTTTATGTCTCACAATTGACTTTTTTTTCTCATAATTGTGAGTTTATAACATGCAATTGCGAGTTCACAATTCTGGGAAAAAATAGAATTGTGAGATACACAATATCATTTTTTTGTTTTTTGTTTTTTTTTTTCATTTTTTTCGTAAATTTATATAAGCCGTTTCTGCCACTTAAATTTCATCTCACAATTTTGACTTTTTTTTCTCAGAATTGTGAGTTTAGATCAATATTAAAATCAGAATTGCGAGATATAAAGAATTTAAGTCCAGTTTTGAGAGGAAAAAGGCTGATATGTTCTCAGAGTTGCAAGTTTATATCTCGTAATTCTGACAGGGGTAGTAATGAATTCAAGTAATGAATTACAAATACTCACATTACAGTAATTAAGTAGTTTTTATAAGTTATTGTACTTTTTTGAGTAGTTTAAAAATCATTTACTTTTACTCTTCCTTGAGTACATTTTATGTGATGTATGGGTACTTCGCAATGTTCCCTCCGTTGGTGGTCGTTACATGCTCATTTTTATTTTATTTTTATCCATCAACATGATCAGATAGAGAGAGAATAATCGGTCTCGTGACTTTAGTCAAATCAAATTGTGCATAGAAAACTTTAACTACCAGCTGCTGTTAATCATGGCTGCTGAAAGTGTATTCTTCAACCATCAATTCAGTCGAGTTATCAGCATCTTCCTCTGATATGTTTTCTTACTAAATGATCTGTTTATACGACTATGCTTGTCTACCTACAGGGCCTGTAATTTGGTGCGAGGTTTTAGGCAGTGGTGTAGTCTACGTGATACACAGGTATATGCCGTATACCCACTAGGAAAGGTCAAGGATGTATACCCTGTATAGCCATCATATAAAAATACAAACGAAAAAAATATTACTTGGAAAAGTAAAACAGATAATGGTAAATTTAATTGATTAGAAATTATTATTTGGATGGGGTACTGCTTGAAAATCTTTTTTTTTTTTTTTCAGTGCATCCATACACACAAAAATGCATTAATCTTTATAAATCTCAGTTCATCTTAAATTCAAGCACAATGTGAACAAACACATCAACCTACAGAACAACCACAAATATTCCTTAATGCTTCAAAGTACAGTATTCATGAACATGGACATGGAAATCCAAACATATTCATTCAGAAAATCATTTGTTTCTTTCCTGTAAATGAAATTATGTCATTTAGGATCCAGTCGCACATGCATTTTATAAATGAGCAAGATTTTATTATTATTATTATTATTATTATTATTATTATTATTATTATTATTATTATTATTTAATTTAAATAACATTTCACACATCTGTGCTTTTATTTTGACTTGTGTAAATATTAATTAGTTTAATATTAATCTAATAAATCTCCCACAAACAAAACCACCAGTTCATGAAATCATCATTAAAATCTGGACATTTAACTCTCAAAATCACAACAGAACATGGAAAGATCAACAGACAAACATCAAGAGCACAAAAGATTCACAAGACCAAATAGCACACAAAATAATTTATTTGTGAAAGATAACTAAGAATATCACCTCAGTTTTTCAGTTTTGTATCAAACGTATATGAAAACATATGATTTTAAAACTCAGATGATCGTTAATATTATTGTTTATTATCAACCTAGTAAAATAATCAAACCCTCACTGTTGATCGTGTCTTTCTAATTTCTGTAGTTCACATTCATCACTAATTATTAAAACTTTGAATGTTTGAAGAATATGAACACGCATTGAAAATTGATCTGCGGTCTGAGACTGACAGCTGCCTGTTCTGTGTATGAAGATCATTTACATAGAGAGACACTTTGCATGAGAGTGTTTATAGTGCTGTGAGTTTAACACTTCATGACTGAGAGCAGAACAGAACAGAATCTTCATCATCACACAAGACAAAACAACAACAATGAACAACATCATCATCCTCATCTGGACACTCACACTGTTTGCTCAAGGTTTGTAGTACAACTTTCATAACAACAATTACAGTAATTGTTTTAAAATGTGAAAAATACATCATTTTAATTCTTGTCTTTTTTCCCTTTCTTTCAGAGTGTAGAGGACAGTACACTGTTACTCAGAGTCCATCAATAACAGCAGCTCAAGGACAAGAAGTCAGAATAAACTGTAAAGTCAGCAGTACAGTGTATAGCGGTAATTACTTAGCCTGGTACTTACAGAAACCTGGAGAAGCTCCTAAACTCCTCATATATAAAGCAACAAGCCGTAACACTGGAACTCCATCTAGATTCAGTGGCAGTGGATCTGGCACTGATTTCACTCTGACCATCAGTGGAGTCCAGACTGAAGATACAGGAGATTATTACTGTCAGAGTTTACACTACCCGAGTAGCACTTGGGTGTTCACACAGTGATAAAGAGTCGTACAAAAACCTCCGTCAGTCAGAGTCACAGTGACTGCACTGATACAGATGAGAGATACTGCAGCTGCTGATGGAGGTTATTTGTTATAACAGTCTCATTTAGACAAAAATCTTGTGCTGATTTGTGAGTCTCTTTTTGGATCTTTGATCTGTTTTATTTATTTTTTTTATTTATTTAATTTTTTTTTTTTTTCACACAGCGTAACCATGAATGTATTTAATTCATCATTTAAAATGTTCCACCACAAAAAGTCCAACGAAAGCTGATGATACATGTGAGGGAAACAGCAGTCAGAGTCCTCACGTCCTTTCAATCCAGAATTACACAAAATGTGATCAGCATAAGATCTCCTTTTTTATGTTTTGAACATTAAAATTTAATTTGTCATTGTTTCCCTTTCCACAGTGTAATTTCTTCCACATCTCAAATGTACTGCATTAAATATCAATCTGTGAAAGTGGTGGAAATGATGTTTTTTGAGTTGCACAAGCAAATAACATTTTCACACTCGTAATTCAATAAAATTACAGCTTCACTGGAAATGACACACAATTAAAATATTCTGCTCACAAGTGATATTTGCCTTGTTTTTCCTCTTTTTATTGGGGCAAAACCATTGGAAAGTCAGAATAATATAAATCAGAGTGTATTGTAGTAGTTTGTTTCCCTGTTTGTTTGGATTATCATAATTTTAAAAGTAATAATTCCTACTGTTATGATACACCCTATATTGTAACATTGAAAGTATACATAGAAAGGATTTGAAAAGCAACAAAAAATTCATGATGAAGTCAGTTTTTTATTATAAATTCAATCTTGGGACATAAAAGTGTTTAAAATAGCCATGTACGTCTGTATTGTGAAGTAAGAGACAGGTTTAGTGTTGATGTTAACAGCGGGGTTTGTCTCCCTCTGCTGGTTTGGTTTTGAAGAGCCTCTTGAGGAAGTAGAGCTGCAGGTATCCGGCAGTGATGATGACCAGACTCTGGAGAGCAGACCAGCTGTTCACATAAGTGGAGTTGGACTGAAGCAGGTAGAAATCAGCGCCGCGTCTCATTCGCTCGTAGTTATAATAACACCACATGTGGAAGACAAACCTCTGCAGCCTGTTGCTGCTTTCCTACACAGAGATTTGAGAAATGTGAATTAAATTCAAGGACTTACTGTGTGAAAACAACTTTTTCAAAACTTTATTTTATTCCGTTGCTTGGTGAAGAAAAAAAAAAAAAATATCTGAAATGCAAAAAACAACAGAAACCTTTTTTTCTGTCAAAAATAACCAAAACTATTAAATATTTCACATTGTTTTCCATAAAGAAAATATATTATTAATTATATATGTTGTTCAAAATGTATGAAAGCCTGTTTCCGCCACTGAATATAAATATTTAAAAGGGTATTTACAACTCACATTTGCAAGAAAAAAAAAAAAAAATCAGAATTACGAGTTTTTATCTCACAATTCTGACTTTATGAATTTGAATGAATGAATGAATGAACGCAATTGTGAGTTATCGTGCAATTTTGAGAAAAAATAAAATAAAATAAAAAAATCTCAGAATTGCAAGTTTTTCTCACAATTGACTTTTTTCCTCATAATGGCGAGTTTATAACATGCAGTTAAAGTCAGAATTGTGAGATAGTCTATAAACTTGCAATTCTGAGAACACATTAGTCTTTTTCCATTCTAATAAAAATAAAAAATACTTATAAAAAACTGTAACACTGTGAAGTATCTAATGAAGCTGCACTTTAACACAACAGTATATAATAAAAACACATATAATATGTGAAGAAAATTAATAAAACACTCATTGTCTGTACTGTAGTTCAGTGTCTATAGGTCATATTCATCACAAAGTATTTAAGCTTCTGTTGTTTTGTAGAATATGAACATGCATAGAAAAATCCATGCGGTCTGAGACTGACAGCTGCCTGTTCTGTGTATGAAGATCATTTACATAGAGAGACACTTTGCATGAGAGTGTTTATAGTGCTGTGAGTTTAACACTTCATGACTGAGAGCAGAACAGAACAGAATCTTCATCATCACACAAGACAAAACAACAACAATGAACAACATCATCATCCTCATCTGGACACTCACACTGTTTGCTCAAGGTTTGTAGTACAACTTTCATAACAACAATTACAGTAATTGTTTTAAAATGTGAAATATACATCATTTTAATTCTTGTCTTTTTTCCCTTTCTTTCAGAGTGCAGAGGACAGTACACTGTTACTCAGAGTCCATCAATAACAGCAGCTCAAGGACAAGAAGTCAGAATAAACTGTAAAGTCAGCAGTGGAGTGTATAGTGGTAATTACTTACACTGGTACTTACAGAAACCTGGAGAAGCTCCTAAACTCCTCATATATTATGCAACAACCCGTTACACTGGAACTCCATCTAGATTCAGTGGCAGTGGATCTGGCACTGATTTCACTCTGACCATCAGTGGAGTCCAGACTGAAGATACAGGAGATTATTACTGTCAGAGTTTACACAGTGGTGGTGTGTTCACACAGTGATAAAGAGTCGTACAAAAACCTCCGTCAGTCAGAGTCACAGTGACTGCACTGATACAGATGAGAGATACTGCAGCTGCTGATGGGTGTGAATCAACTCAATCACTCTTGTCTGTAGATCACTATATTACAATGCAGAACACTATCTAATAATAAATTCAGTCTGTACTGGTTAGGTTAATCACTACAATGAATGAACAAAAAAGGCTTGACACTCAACAAGCATTGCAGTCAAAATAAATAAATTAAATTAAATTAGCTAAATTATTAAACAAAAAAAAAAAAAACAGAAAGAAAAGAAAGAAAGAAACTGGATGTTCCTGCTATTATGTTTAGCAGAAATCAAACCCTTCAGTTCATAAGAAGAACCTCATAGCAGCAGTCAAACACAGTTGTTAGTCTGATGGTTTGAGGATGTTTTGTTTCATCAGGATCTGGACTGTTTGCCATCATTAAAATTTTGCTCTGGCCTTGACAAATTCCAGATTGAGTCTTGCCTTCACAACACAACTCTATGACTACATGAATCACTACTGCTCACATTACACAAGTCTTGTCATTTTTGTTGTATCAATGCAGGACCAGAGTAGAACTGGAAGAATAACTGTATCTAACATTGTAATGGAGACCTGCATCAAATCATGAAAGAAAAGGTTCTGAAGTCTCGTCCAGTATTTCACTAACGCCAGCAGTGTGATTTTGTGGGGCTGAGGTGGAGAGAGAGGAAGTTTTTCATGAAAGGGAGCTGGGAAAGATGGAGTTTGTAGATCATGAACAGCGACCACATCACAGTCACTGCTAGAGACGCCACCGGACTTCAATACGACCAACAAAAACCTGTTCACTGCACACAGACAGTGTGGCTTATTAATAACAAAAAGAGAATTTTTGTAACATTTAATTCAAACAATTTCTGAACATTGCACAGTTCTGCAAAACACTATAAGGAAATTATGCAAATAATAAATGATAACAAGACAAATGTGTCTACATTCTGTCAGTTCTCTTTCTTATATGTGGTGATGAATATTCATAAATCAGTTTATTCTGTTGAATTACTATGTCCTAATAGTCGTTTTTCTCTTATATGTAGCTTTGGAAAAATTTGCTTCATTCCAGAGAATCTGTTTGTCCTAAATAGTTCTATATTTAACTAAAGTCCTGTTCTTTTTAGTGAATTGTTTTGTTCAGATGGTACTACTTTTTCAAAAGAGTTGCAGTTAAAAAAAAAATATCTTTAAAAAGAGCAACAGAGTATAAGTCCACCCTATTTCACCAAGGTTCATCCACTTGGAGATTTCTGGCCTCACTGCTGATCTGACCTTTGACCTCTTTTATCATGGAGTTTCCTACAGTATAATGATATTTCATACACAGCTCAGTCATTTTGCTTCACAAAACAAAACAAAACAAAACAAAACCCTGCAGCTTCAACCTAAACTCATATGAAATGAAATGATATGAAATGATTTTGATCTTTATACAGTAATGATAAAAAAAAAAATGGTAACACTTTATTTTGATAGTCCACTTTAGACATTCTACTAACAGTGAATAACTTTGCAACTGCATGTCAACTCGTCATTAGAGTATCAGTAGACGGTCTGCTTAATATCTTCTAACACTCTTCGAAACTTTGCAAGTAAATGTCAATTTATTATTCTACTAACCCTAAACCTAATCTAAGTCTGCTCTGAGAGTTAGTAGACATGTAGTTGCAAAGTTACTTATAGTTATTAGAATGTCTAAAGTGGACTATCAAAATAAAGTGTAACCAAAAAAATAAGACCACATGAAAAGATTTCCCAGATAGCAACATGTCATTGTTTCAGTGTAGGAAATAACAATGAATCACTGAATCTATATATTTATCTTGTCTGTTAATTATAACATAATTGTTTTGATGTTGTTGTTGCTGCAGTTGATGATGTTATAATATTCTAAATACAAATCAACAGTTTTTTTTTCATATATTACAATTATTATAAAAATATATTCATTAAAACTGATTTATCAGTTGTTTTTGTTAGCAGCACAATGATAGCAGCTCAAGCTGTTGTAAATCCTGCCCAATTCTTTGCATTGTCAGCACATGCTTCAGTGCTCTGAGAGTGTTTATAGTGCTGTGAGTTTAACACTTCATGACTGAGAGCAGAACAGAACAGAATCTTCATCATCACACAAGACAAAACAACAACAATGAACAACATCATCATCCTCATCTGGACCATTGCAGCTTTTATTCAAGGTGGGATATTACACTTTGATATGAATAATAAGCTATTGTTGTTGTTTATCATTTTAATATACCAATATTTTGTTATAAAGGTGGTTTACAAACAAAGTGACTTTATTTTCTCTCCATCAGAATCCAAAGGAGTCACTCTGACTCAACCTGAAGTTAAAACTGTCCAACAGGGTCAAACAGCTACAACAGAGTGTAATATAGATGTAGGAATAAATAGTGACGACTTAGCCTGGTATCAGCAGAAACCTGAAGCTCCTAAACTCCTCATATATGACATAAAAACCCTCCAGTCAGGAACTCCATCTAGATTCAGTGGCAGTGGAACAGCAAATACTGGACGAGATTTTACTCTGACCATCAGTGGAGTCCAGACTGAAGATACAGGAGATTATTACTGTCAGAGTTACCACTACATCAACAGTAAAGATGTGTTCACACAGTGATAAAGAGTCGTACAAAAACCTCCATCAGTCAGAGTCACAGTGACTGCACTGATACAGATGAGAGAAACTGCAGCTGCTGATGGAGGTTATTTGTTATAACAGTCTCATTCAGTCAAAAATGTTGAAGTCTTGTGCTGATTTGTGAGTCTCTTTCTGGATCTTTAATCTTTTTTTTTTTTTTTCACACAGCGTAACCATGAATGTATTTAATTCATCATTTAAAATGTTCCACCACAAAAAGTCCAACGAAAGCTGATGATACGTCTGAGGGAAACAGCAGTCAGAGTCCTCATGTCCTTTCAATCCAGAATTACACAAAATGTGATCAGCATAAAATCACCTTTTGTATGTTTTGGACATTAAAATTTAATTCGGCATTGTTTCCCTTTCTGCAGTGTAATTTCTGCCACATCTCAAATGTTGTACTGCGTTAAGTATCAATCTGTGACAGTGGTGAAAGTACAAGCAAATAACATTTTCACACTCATAATTCAATAAAATTACAGCTTCACCGGAAATGACACACAATTAAAATATTCTGCTCACAAGTGATCTTGGAGATATCTATTTGACGTCTGCAAGATGTATTTTTTAGATTGTTTGCTCATCTGCAATACGTCTGGACATTTCCAAACAGATGTCAAACAGATGTCTATTAGATGTCTTTAAGACGTTTATGACTTAGAATGTATGTAAAACTGACATCTTGCAGATGTATGTGTGCTATCTGGGTCAAGAACTTGCTGTGTCAAAACAAAATAATTTTTTTTGAAAACATTTTATTCAGCTGTTTGTTGAAGGAAAAAAAAAAAAAGAATCATCTGAAATTCCGAAAAAACAACATAACCCTTTTTTTTTAAATGTCTTCTGTCAAAAAAACAATACCGAAATTATTAATTATTTCACATTGTTTTCCATAAAGAAAATATATTATATTTTTCTCAAAGTTCATGGAAGCATGAACCCCTTGAATTAAAAATGTAAAAAGGTATTTGCCACTTTTTATGTCACAATTCTGACTTTTTTTTCCTCGCAATTGACCGTTCAAAACATCTTGATTGACAGGCGATCTGACCAATCATTACCAATCAAACTCACAATTGCAAATTATACAGTCAAATTATAGAGTTGTGAGATAAAAACTGGCAATTTCAAGAAATATAGTCAGAACTGCGTGATATAAACTCACAACTGAGAGTTATAAAGTCAGAATTAAAAGAGAAATAAAATCACAATTCTGAAAAATTAAGTCAGAATTCTGAGATATAAACACAATTCTCACTTTTTTCTCAGAATTGAAGTTTATATCTTGCAATAGATTTATTTATTTTTTTCAGAATTGCGAGTTTATAACATGCAACTGCAAGTTATGAAGTCAGAATTGTGACAAATAAACTTGCAGTTCTGAGAACATATCAGTCTTTTTTCCACTCGACGTCGAGTCGACTGTATAACTCGCAATTCAGAAAAAATCTGAAAAAAGTCAGAATTGTGAGAAAGAAAATCAAAGCGAGATACAAACTCGCATTTGCAAGAAAAAAAGTCAGAACTGTGAGTCTTTGTCTTACAATTCTGACTTTATTTCTTGCAGTTGTCACGCAATTATATTTCGCAATTTTGAGAATACAAAAATGAGAATTGTGACTTTATATCTTGCAATTCTAACTTTATAACTCACAATTGACCCTTTGCAAACAGCTTGATTGTATCATAATTGTGTGAAACAAATTCACAATTCTCAGAACTGTGAAACATAAACTTGCAATTGCAAGTGGCAAAGTCAGAATTGCAAGATATAAACTCATTTTTATTCACAATTCAGACTTTTATTCTCAGAATTGTGAGTTTCTGGTATGAAATTCAAACAATAAATACCATTTTGTGGCTCTTTAATGTGTCATGACAGATCACTGTATTGCCTCATTAGATCAATGGCATGTGAACCGATCGTCTTTTCTTATTTACTTAAACACACATCAGAACATATATTATTTCAACCAATATTTTTTTTTAGTTCAAGTCCACTGAAATTAAGCTACTCTCCTGTCTGATTGGTTTGTCGGAGAGAATGGCAGATTCGGCGTTATGATTGGTCAGATCACCTGTCAATCAAACTGTTTGCGAAGGGTCAATTATTAATTATAAAGTCAGAATTGAGAGACATAAAATCACAATTCTGAGAAATAAAATCATAATTGTGAGATATAAACTTTTTTTCTCAGAATTTTCTGACTTTTTTCGCATAATTGTGAATTTTCCCCTCAAAGTTGGACTTTATAACTTACAATTGTGAGTTTATATGTTACAATTTTGAGAAAAAAAAAAAAAAAAAACTCAGAATTGATAGAAAAAGCTCTATTCCACTCGAGTGAACACAAACTCCAGCAGAGAGAGAGAAAACAACACTTCAACACACTGATAGCAGAAACACTCAGTTTAGTTTTGGTAAAATACTTTCAAAATGTTTGTATATTTCATAATCAGGTGAAGAGTTTATTCTCTTCTTTATTCTCTCATTTACAATAGACACAATTCAGCCCTATATTTCTCATTCATTCTTGTGTGATGTGCTAACGTTTGTAAATTAAACAGAGATGTTAAATATTACAGTGTCTCATGATATTGCATGTACAGCAGTCATTAATCTTAGCTGGAAACTATAGAAGTGATTGGATGCTCCAAGATGGCGGCTCTGTTGACATACAGTAACTTAAAATCTTTTCCCAGATAGCACACGTACGTCTGCAAGATGTCTGTTAAAGAGATCTCTTGATCTAGAAAGCATCTGCTTTGTGCAAATGTCTGACAGACGTCTTTTAGATGTCAGTTTTAAGTACATTCTAAATCATAAATCTTAAAGACATCTAATGTATGTTTATTTGACATCTGATAGTAATGTCCAATAGACGTATTGCAGAATAGCAAACACTCTAAAAAATACGTCTTGCAGATGTCAAATAGACATCTGCGTGATCCACGTGTGCTATCAGGGATGTGTCTTTATGATGGCGCCCATGTTAAAGGAACACTCCACTTTTTTTGAAAATAGGTTCATTTTCCAACTCCCCTAGAGTTATACAGATGTGTTTTACCGTTTTTGAATCCATTCAGCCGATCACCGGGTCTGGCGGTAGCACTTTTAGCATATCTTAGCTTAAATCATTGAATCCGATTAGACCATTAGCATCTCACTATAAAATGACTAAAGAGTTTCGATATTTTTCCTATTTAAAACTTGACTCTTCTGTAGTTGCATCGTGTACTAAGACTGGCGGAAAATGAAAAGTTGCGGTTTTATAGGCCGATATGGCTAGGAACTATACTCTCATTCCGGCGTAATAATCAAGGAATTTTGCTGCCGTACCATGGGTGCAGCAGGCGCAATGATATTACGCAGCTGTCAACTCTGCCGGCTGCAACTCTGTATCTACACAAACTTAGTGCCGGTCACTTTCAGGCGCTGCGTAATATCATTGCACCTGCTGCTCCCATGGAGTAACATTATAAGTAACATTTACTATAATTTTATATATTCAGTGTAATATTCAAAACATAATTTTAGTGGTTTACTGGGGAGGAGCAAACATATAAATGCTCACAAAGAAGCCTTCTAAATTATTTTTCTTTGTGTTTTGTGGCCTCCAAGCAAAGGTTTTCTGTCAATAAGATTTTGTCACAGTTTTTTTTTTTTTTTTTTTTGACAGTGAAAGTGACAGAGTGACACGTGTCTAAGATAGACGATAACGCAGAGGAGGACCCTGATTATGAGGCATCCTCCTCACATGAGAATGAGACTCCTAGTGTTGACCCTTCTGATGTCTCTCAACCACCAGCAGACACATTACCTTACACAAATGGAAAGTTATTATGGTCCCGCTCCCCATTTGAATGAGTGAGAAGACTTAGTGCTACTAATGTCATTAAAATGGTTCCAGTGCCCACCAGATATGCTGACAGCCTTGTCCAATATCAGCTTTGAAGTTTTTCATTACACCATCAATTGAAAAGGATATACTTGAAATTACTTCAAACTCAGAGGGAAAGGCGTATGGACGGGGGTTTCAAATCTGTCCTGGAGGCCCCCAACCCTGCACATTTTGTATGTCCCCCTTCATCGAACACACCCGATTCAACTCATCAGCTCATTAGCAGAGACTGCCTTAGTAGAGAAGACCTGAACTGGGTGTCTCACATAAGGGAGACATACAAAACATGCAGTGCTGGAGGCCTTTGATGTCATATAACAACACCTGGTTATTTTAGGCAAATTAGAAATCCTGTGCTGAACATGCCCCCAGGAAGTGGTACGTCTGGTCACCTTACTTTACAATCCACTCCTCCCATCGCTGTGGATGACTGTCTGGTTCCATTTCATGGCCCTTCAGACAATACATGCCAAACAAACCAGCCAAATATGGCATACCAATATGGGCCACATGTGAAGCACAGTCTATCTATGCCTGAAATATGAAGTTATATACTGATAAATCCCCTGGAGAAGCACCTGAAGAAAAAAAAAAAAAAAAAAAAAAAAATCATTACATGTGATATGTGATTTTTTTTTTTTTCCACATCATACACCCTGCAAAGTAGTGCAGATAAAAGGCTGGAATGTACCTTCTGGTGGGCTGTAAGAAAAACAAATGCTGTTCATATTCTGTTTATGCAATTTGTTTTATGTCAGACTTATATATTTGCATAAAAAGAATTTACAGTTGCATAAAACAAGCCCTGATACAATGCTCACATTACTTTTCATAGGTGCCTTTAGCTGAATTCCTTTTACTATCCTCGATATAAGAAATTGTTATTCTTTCCAAATGTTATAAATTACAAAAATGTATACTTATAAATAGTATGCAACAAATATAACACCAAAAATATATATACTTTTACAATTTTAGGTTAATCAGTGAGTTTCTATGGTGATTTGCAAATTTGTCGATAGTCATGCAATAGGTATTGTGGATGTCTAAGGGGCAGGGAGTTGGGGGTGGGGGGAGGGGGGTTTATTTAAAAGGCCTATTTAACTAGTCAACAAAGGTATAAATGACCTGACACAAAAAGTTTAGTAAAAAAGTCATATTCTGGAGGTTTCACTTGCTGGGGTTAAATTGACCTCAATGGAAAAAAGGTGTTAGCGGATTTTAGGCTGCAGCCCAACACCATGTCTGTCCTGGTACTTACAGAAACCTGGAGAAACTTCTAAACTCCTGATTTATTTGATTAACAGCCTGCAGTCAGGAACTCCATCTAGATTCAGTGGCAGTGGATCTGACAGTGATTTTACTCTGACCATCAGTGGAGTCCAGACTGAAGATACAGGAGATTATTACTGTCAGAGTAGACACTACATCAACAGTAAATATGTGTTCACACAGTGATAAAGAGTTGTACAAAAACCTCCATTAGTCAGAGTCACAGTGACTGCACTGATACAGATGAGAGATACTGCAGCTGCTGATGAGAGGATGAGAAACAACACAATGACACAGTGCATCACACATTGCAGCTTTCATTTACTATTTATTTATATAATATAGTTGTGAAGCATCAAGCAGAGAGGCAAACAACATTCAGTGTCCATGCAAAATCAGAATGCAAAGGTTATAATGTCCAGAATCATAAAACCAAGAGAATAACCCAAAACAGAGCACTCAGAAAAGCAATATGAAACAAACAAAACTTCACACTGAAGGAACAAACAGTCAGGGTTTAAATAGGCCAGACTAATTAGACTGATGAGAAACACCTGAGAACAATCAGAGTTCAGGTGAGTGTGACCTCTGGTGATGAGTTGAGAAGTAGCAGAGGATGTGACAATACCTAGGAAATGCACTTTAAAAATAAAGGTGCTTTAAAGTGTTCTTCACAGCGATGCCATAGAAGAACCATTTTTTGGTTTCATAAAGAACCATTCAGTCAAAGTTTCTTCAAAGAAACATCTCTTTCTTACCTTTTTATAATCTGAAAAACCTTCTTTTGCCACAAAGAACCTTTTGTGAAACAGAAAGGTTATTCAGATGTTAAAGGTTCTTTATGGAACCATTTAGACAAAAAAGGTTCTTCAATGGCATCGCGAACCACCTTTATTTTTAAGAGTGTATAATGTAATCATACTGTATTTCACTTACTAGATTTCACTCTGTCTAGGGAAAAAAAAAACCCAAAACATATATATATATATATATATATATATGAGAGATACTGCAGCTGCTGATGGAGGTTATTTCTTATAACAGTCTCATCCAGTCCAAAAAAAAAAAAAAAAAAACTTGTGTGATTTGTAAGTCTTTCTGAAACTTTGATCTGTTTTTCACACACAACTTTACAATGGATGCAATTAATTCATCATTTAACACAATCAATTGAAAGTTGATGATACTTGTACAGGGAAACAGCAGTCAGAGTCCTCATGTCCTTTCAATCCAGAATTACACAAAATGTGATCAGCATAAGATCTCCTTTTGTATGTTTTGAACATTAAAATTTCATTCATCATTTTTTTCCCATCCGCAGTGTAATTTCTGCCACATCTCAAATATTGTACTGCGTCAAATCGTTCTGTGACAGTGGTGGAAAAGATGTTTTTTGAGTTGCACAAGCAAATAACATTTTCACACTCATAATTCAATAAAATTACAGCTTCACTGGAAATGACACACAATTAAAATATTCTGTTCACAATATGTGATAATTACCTTGTTTTTCCACTTTTTATTGGGGCAAAACCATTGGAAAGTCAGAATAATATAAATCAGAGTGTATTGTAGTAGTTTGTTTCCCTGTTTGTTTGGATTATCATAATTTTGAAAGTAATAATTCCTATTGTTATGATACATCCTATATTGTAACATTGAATGTATACATAGAAAGGATTTGAAAAGCAACAACAAATTCATGATATAGTCAGTTTTTATTATAAATTCAATCTTGGGACATAAAAGTGTTTAAAATACCCATGTACGTCTGTATTGTGAAGTAAGAGACAGGTTTAGTGTTGATGTTAACAGCGGGGTTTGTCTCCCTCTGCTGGTTTGGTTTTGAAGAGCCTCTTGAGGAAGTAGAGCTGCAGGTATCCGGCAGTGATGATGACCAGACTCTGGAGAGCAGACCAGCTGTTCACATAAGTGGAGTTGGACTGAAGCAGGTAGAAATCAGCGCCGCGTCTCATTCGCTCGTAGTTATAATAACACCACATGTGGAAGACAAACCTCTGCAGCCTGTTGCTGCTTTGAGAAATGTGAATGAAATTCTGATGCACACATACATCTCAGAGATGTCTATTTACTGTCTGCATTTACATCTGCAAGATGTATTTTTTAGAGGGTTTGCTCATCTGCAGCACATCTCTGGGAAGTTTCCTGTAGGACGTCAAATAGATGTCTATTAGATTTCTTTAAGATGTTTATGATTTGGAATGTATGTAAAACAGACATCTTACAGACGTCTGTAAGATGTTTGTACACAGCAGATGCTTTCCAGATTAAGTGATCCTTAACAGACATCTTGCAGATGTAACTTGCTATGTCAAAATAAATAAATAAATAAATAAAAAAATTATAAATATATATATATATATATATATATATTTTTTTTTTTTTTTTTTTTTTTTTTTTTTTTTACATTTTATTCAGTTTATTCTGGTGAAGAAAAAAAAAAAAAAAAAAGAATTATCTGAAATGCCAAAAAACAGCATAACCCTTTTTTAAATGTTTTTAAAATATAATATTAATAACATTATCTTGCGCAAAATTTATGGAAGCCTGTTTCCACCCCTGAATTAAAAATGTAAAAAGGTATTTGCCACTTTTTATGTCACAATTCTGACTTTTTTTCCTGACAATTGACCGTTCATAACAGCTTGATTGACAGGCGATCTGACCAATCATAACCAATCATAAACTCACAATTGCAAATTATACAGTCAGAGTTGTGGGATAAAAACTCGCAATTCCAAGAAATATAGTCAGAACTGTGATTTAATATTCCACCTGAGAGTTATAAAGTCAGAATTAAAAGAGAAATAAAATCACAATTCTGAGAAATTAAGTCGGAATTCTGAGATATAAACACAATTCTCACTTTTTTCTCAGAATTGTGAATTTATAACATGCAGTTGTGAGTTATTATGTCAGAATTGTGAGATAGCCTATAAACTTGCAGTTCTGAGAACATATTAGTCTTTTTTCCCTTCAAAGTTGGACTTTACAACTTGCAATTGTGAGTTTATATCACAATTTTGAGAAAAAAAAACCCTCAGAATTGCAAGAAGAAAAAGACAGAACTGTGAGATATAAACTTACTTTTGTGAAAACTCGCAATTCTGACTATTTCTTGCAATTATAAGGTTATATCACACAATTCTGAGAAAAAAAGTCAGAATTGTGAGACATGACCTCACGATTGTGAGTTATAAAGTCACATTTCTGACTTTTTTAACAGAATTGCATAATATAAACTCATAATTGCAAGAATTAAAGTCACAATTGCAAGACAAAAGCTCATAATTCTGACTTTTTTTTCCGCAATTGCGAGTTTATATCTAAGAATTTAGAGAAAAAAGTCAGAATTAAATAAAGAGTTTAAGTCGAGTTTTGAGGGGAAAAAGACTGATATGTTCACAGAGTTGTGAGTTTATATCTCACAATTCTGACTTTATAACTTGCAACTGTGTACTATAGTCACAGCTGTGAGCAGGGGTGTAAAGTAACAAATTACAAATAGTCACATTACTGTAATTAAGTCGTTTTTATGAGTTATTGTACTTTTTTGAGTAGTTTAAAAATCGTTTACTTTTACTCTTACTTGAGTACATTTTATGTGATGTATGAGTACTTTTACTCTGTTTTTTCCCTCCGTTGGTGGTCGTTACATGCTTATTTTTATTTTATTTTTATCCATCAACATGATTGGATAGAGAGAGAATAATCGGTCTCGTGACTTTAGTCAAATCAGATCGTGCATAGAAAACTTTAACTACCAGCTGCTGTTAATCATGGCTGCTGAAAGTGTATTCTTCAACCATCAATTCAGTCGAGTTATCAGCATCTTCCTCTGATATGTTTTCTTACTAAATGATCTGTTTATACGACTATGCTTGTCTACCTACAGGGCCTGGAATTTGGTGTGAGGTTTTAGGCAGTGGTGTAGTCTACGTGATACACAGGTATCCGCCGTATACCCACTAGGAAAGGTCAAGGATTTCTGTATACCCACTTAAAAAAAAATATGAGCGAAAAAAATTTTACTTCAAAAATACAACAAATAATGGTAAATTGAATTGAAAGAGAAATGATTCATGATTCATGAAATTCTTTCTTTCTTTTTTCTTTCTTTCTTTCTTTCTTTCTTTCTTTCCTGTAAATCACGTCCAGTCACACATGCATTTTATAAATGAGCCAGTATTTATTTATTTTTATTTTTTTTATTTAAATAACATTTCACCCATCTGTGCTTTTATTTTGACTTGTGCAAATATTAATTAGTTTAATATTAATCTAATAAGTCTCCCACAAATAAAACCACCAGTTCATGAAATCATCATTAAAATCTGGACATTTAACTCTCAAAATCACAAGAGAACATGGAAAGATCAACAGACAAACATCAAGAGCACAAAAGATTCACAAGACCAAATTGCACACAAAATAATTTATTCATTAAAGATAGGAATATCACCTCAGTTTTAAGTTTTGTATCAAACGTGTATGAAAATATATGGTTTTAGATCTCAGATGATCATTAATATTACTGTTTATTATCAACCCAGTAAAATAATCAAACCTTCATTGTTGATAGTGTCTTTCTAATTTATGTAGTTCACATTCATCACTAATTATTAAAACTTTGAATGTTTTGTAGAACATGAACACGCACTGAAAATTCATGTGGTCTGAGACTGACAGCTGCCTGTTCTGTGTATGAAGATCATTTACATAGAGAGACACTTTGCATGAGAGTGTTTATAGTGCTGTGAGTTTAACACTTCATGACTGAGAGCAGAACAGAACAGAATCTTCATCATCACACAAGACAAAACAACAACAATGAACAACATCATCATCCTCATCTGGACCACTGCAGCTTTTATTCAAGGTGGGATATTACATTTTGATATAAATAATATATTGTTGTTTTTTTAACCATTTTGATATACCAATATTCTGTTATAAAGGTGGTTTACAAACAAAGTGACTTTTTTTCTCTTCTTCAGAATCCAGAGGAATCACTCTGACTCAACCTGAAGTTAAAACTGTCCAACAGGGTCAAACCGCTACAATAGAGTGTAATATAGATGTAGGAATATACAGCAGCCACTTATACTGGTATCAGCAGAAACCTGGACAAGCTCCTAAACTCCTCATATATGGCATAAACACCCTCCAGTCAGGAACTCCATCTAGATTCAGTGGCAGTGGAACAGCAAATACTGGACGAGATTTTACTCTGACCATCAGTGGAGTCCAGACTGAAGATACAGGACATTATTACTGTCAGAGTGCACACAGTGGTCCAGTGTTCACACAGTGATAAAGAGTCGTACAAAAACCTCCGTCAGTCAGAGTCACAGTGACTGCACTGATACAGATGAGAGAAACTGCAGCTGCTGATGGAGGTTATTTGTTATAACAGTCTCATTTAGACAAAAATCTTGTGCTGATTTGTGAGTCTCTTTTTGGATCTTTGATCTGTTTTATTTTTTTATTTTTTTTCACTGGGAAACAGCAACCAGTCCCAATCCAGAATTACACAAAATGTGATCAGCATAAGATCTCCTTTTTTTATGTTTTAAACATTAAAATTTAATTTGTCATTGTTTTCCTTTCCACAGTGTAATTTCTTCCACATCTCAAATGTTGTACTGCAAAACTATCAATCTGTGAAAGTGGTGGAAATGATGTTTTTTGAGTTGCACAAGCAAATAACATTTTCACACTCGTAATTCAAAAAAATTACAGCTTCACTGGAAATGACACACAATTAAAATATTCTGCTCACAAGTGATATTCACTCTTTTTTTTTTTCACTTTTTACTGGGCCAGAACTGTTCATTGGAAAGTCAGAATAATATAAATCAGAGTGTACTGTAGTAGTTTGTTTCCCTGTTGGTTTGTATTATCATAATTTTGAAAGTAATAATTCCTATTGTTATGATTCATCCTATATTGTAACATTGAAAGTATACATAAAAAGGCATTTGAAAAAAAAAAAACAAATTCATGATGAAGTCAGTGTTTATTACAAATTCAATCTTGGGACATAAAAGTGTTTAAAATAGCCATGTACGTCTGTATTGTGAAGTAAGCGACAGGTTTAGTGTTGATGTTAACAGCGGGGTTTGTCTCCCTCTGCTGGTTTGGTTTTGAAGAGCCTCTTGAGGAAGTAGAGCTGCAGGTATCCGGCAGTGATGATGACCAGACTCTGGAGAGCAGACCAGCTGTTCACATAAGTGGAGTTGGACTGAAGCAGGTAGAAATCAGCGCCGCGTCTCATTCGCTCATAGTTATAATAACACCACATGTGGAAGACAAACCTCTGCAGCCTGTTGCTGCTTTCCTACACAGAGATTTGAGAAATGTGAATTAATTTCAAGGACTTACTGTGTGAAAACAACTTTTTCAAAACTTTTTTTTATTCCGTTGCTTGATGAAGAAAAAAAAATAATTATCTGAAATGCAAAAAACAACAGAAACCTTTTTTTCTGTCAAAAATAACCAAAACTATTAAATATTTCACATTGTTTTCCATAAAGAAAATATATTATTAATTATATATGTTGTTCAAAATGTATGAAAGCCTGTTTCCGCCACTGAATATAAATATTTAAAAGGGTATTTACAACTCACATTTGCAAGAAAAAAAAAAAAAATCAGAATTATGAGTTTTTATCTCACAATTCTGACTTTATGAATTTGAATGAATGAATGAATGAATGAACGCAATTATGAGTTATCGTGCAATTTTGAGAAAAAATAAAATAAAATAAAAAAATCTCAGAATTGCACGTTTTTATCTCACAATTGACTTTTTTCCTCATAATGGCGAGTTTATAACATGCAGTTAAAGTCAGAATTGTGAGATAGTCTATAAACTTGCAATTCTGAGAACACATTAGTCTTTTTCCATTCTAATAAAAATAAAAAATACTTATAAAAAACTGTAACACTGTGAAGTATCTAATGAAGCCGCACTTTAACACAACAGTATATAATAAAAACACATATAATATGTGAAGAAAATTAATAAAACACTCATTGTCTGTACTGTAGTTCAGTGTCTATAGGTCATATTCATCACAAAGTATTTAAGCTTCTGTTGTTTTGTAGAATATGAACATGCATAGAGAAATTCATGTGGTCTGAGACTGACAGCTGCCTGTTCTGTGTATGAAGATCATTTACATAGAGAGACACTTTGCATGAGAGTGTTTATAGTGCTGTGAGTTTAACACTTCATGACTGAGAGCAGAACAGAACAGAATCTTCATCATCACACAAGACAAAACAACAACAATAAACAACATCATCATCCTCATCTGGACCACTGCAGCTTATATTCAAGGTGGAATGACAATTTTTGATAATAATATTATGCTGATGTTGTTTTATACCAATATTGTGCTATAAATGAGATTTACACATTCATTGGTTTTCTTTTCTTTTCTTTCCTTCAGAATCCAATGGATTCACTCTGACTCAGCCTAAAGTTAAAACTGTCCAGCTCGGTCAAACAGCTACAATAGAGTGTAGTCTGGATGTAGGACTAACACATAATGACTTGTCTTGGTATCAGCAGAAACCTGGAGAAACTCCTAAACTCCTCATACATGACATAAACAGCCTCCAGTCAGGAACTCCATCTAGATTCAGTGGCAGTGGATCTGACTATGGAAAAGACTTTTCTCTGACCATCAGTGGAGTCCAGACTGAAGATACAGGAGATTATTACTGTCTGAGTTTACACTATACAAACCCACAACACAGACACAAATATGTGTTCACACAGTGATAAAGAGTCGTACAAAAACCTCCATCAGTCAGAGTCACAGTGACTGCACTGATACAGATGAGAGAAACTGCAGCTGCTGATGAGAGAATGTGATTAAACACAATTACTTTATCTATTATTTACTTACTTTTTGTTCTTTGGAGATTCAAAAAGTTCTTGATTTGTCATTATAGGTTCTTCAAATCAGTGCTGCAAAAGTATGTACTATGGTATGGCACTTTAGGAGCTACAGTATGTAACAAACATAAATTTCATCACAATACAATACAGAACTGATTCTCGATTTAAGATATGATTTGACATTTGCCATTATGTCAAAACAAGCCAAGATTATGAATTGATTATTTGAGTATGTGGTATTTTTGAACTCCAGCACACAAACCACATGGATTTGAATGCTTCAGTGTCTATATAACACAACATGTAGGGCTAAAAAATGGTTCATTTTGGCACTTCTGTGAAAAACCATCGGTGGTTTCTTTAAAGCAGTAGTACATACATTAGATTATTCATAGAGGCTATTTGTGGACTCTTCTGTGGCACCAGGCTGAAAAAATGTTCTAAATGGAATCTTAGGCAGATGATACTAGGAGTCAGACTGATTCAGTAACAGCTGTGAGTGTCACAGATACTGAAGGACACACATCAGAATGAATCATTCACTGTGTCTCATCACAGAATCAACAGTTGATCTAACATTCAGAAGGTCAGTATGACTGCTGAGAGTCTCAGTGTGAACTGATGAATATGAACAAACCTCATCTCTCCATTAGTCCAATTCAACTGACTCATTTCACAGAATAAAGTGTCAAACAGTCAAACTCATATTTGAGTGATTCTGATCCTCTCAGAATAGAGCAGCTCCATCAGCAGATGTTCAGATCCTCACAGGAGATTCATGATACAATAAAACACACAGAGTCAACACACAGAGAATCAATAGTGACAGGAAATGTGTTAGTGTTTGATGTTCATAATTTGACTAAACAGCATAGTTGCATCATTTCTTCCATCTGCAGGTGTTTTCATGGTTCACCAAGTGACATTTGATTATATAATATGAGCTTGAGTTCTGGGGCCTCATTTATAAAGATGTGTGTAGAATTTGTGAAATGTCCCTATAAACAATTTAAAAAACCATTCATACACACAAAAATGTTCCTTAACGCATTAATCTTTATAAACCTTAAATCAATGCATAATGTGAGCAAACACATCAACCTGTAGAAGGGCCACAAATGTTCCTTAATGGTTCAGCAGAAGCACAGCATTCATCGCCATGGACAAGAAAGTCCAAACATGTTTATATTCATGAAACTGTTAATTCCAGTGACATATTTTTACAGTGATCTATTTTTACGTTTACTTTTCTTTTTCTTTACATTTTTTTGAACAATGTAGGATTATTTTCATATTGTATGTGCACAAATGTTTGTAAAAACAAAACACATTTTGCACACATAAGAAATGAGGCCTGTGACCTTTTCTAATTCAAAAAGACAAAAATGAGTCAAAGACATCAAGATAAAATATATTATTTTATTTGCTAACTGATTTTGATTAAATAATATCCAATGTAAGTTAAAACAGCTTTTAATATTTGAATCTATAGATTTAAAGGACATTTCACCCATATGTGGTTTTATTTTATCTTCTGTAAATATTAATCAGATTAATATTAATCTAATAAATCTCCCATAAACAAAATGACCAGACCACCAAACCATCACTAAACACTTTAAAATATAAACATTTAACGATTAAATCACAAAAGATACTGAACGATTGACGGCAAAACATTAATACCACAATAAATGTAAAAGACGTACACACATAATCATTTATTATAAGATACAAATAGGAATATCACCTCAGTTTTCAGTCTCATGTCAAACTGGTTTACATGTATGAATCTACATTCATTTAGAAAGCGGATGATCTTTAATATTATTAGGTTTATTATCAACCCAGTAACATAATCAAACATTCTCTCTAGAGAATGTCCGTTTGATTTCTATATCTCATATTCATCACAAAGTATTAAAACTTCTATTGTTTTTTAGAACATGAACATGCATTAAGAAATTGATCTGCAGTCTAAGACTGACAGCTGCCTGTTCTGTGTATGAAGATCATTTACATAGAGAGACACTTTGCATGAGAGTGTTTATAGTGCTGTGAGTTTAACACTTCATGACTGAGAGCAGAACAGAACAGAATCTTCATCATCACACAAGACAAAACAACAACAATGAACAACATCATCATCCTCATCTGGACACTCACAGTGTTTGCTCAAGGTTTGTAGTACAACTTTCATAACAACAATTACAGTAATTGTTTTAACATGTGAAATATACATCATTTTAATTCTTGTCTTTTTTTTTCCCTTTCTTTCAGAGTGTAGAGGACAGTACACTGTTACTCAGAGTCCATCAATAACAGCAGCTCAAGGACAAGAAGTCAGAATAAACTGTAAAGTCAGCAGTAGAGTGTATAGCGGTAATAACTTAGCCTGGTACTTACAGAAACCTGGAGAAGCTCCTAAACTCCTCATATATGCTGCAACAACCCGTTACACTGGAACTCCATCTAGATTCAGTGGCAGTGGATCTGACACTGATTTCACTCTGACCATCAGTGGAGTCCAGACTGAAGATACAGGAGATTATTACTGTCAGAGTGAACACAGTGGTGGTGTGTTCACACAGTGATAAAGAGTCGTACAAAAACCTCCATCAGTCAGAGTCACAGTGACTGCACTGATACAGATGAGAGATACTGCAGCTGCTGATGGGTGTGAATCAACTCAATCACTCTTGTCTGTAGATCACTATATTACAATGCAGAACACTATCTAATAATAAATTCAGTCTGTACTGGTTAGGTTAATCACTATAATGAATGAACAAAAAAGGTTTGACACTCAACAAGCATTGCAGTCAAAATAAATAAATTAAATTAAATTAGCTAAATTATTAAAAAAAAAAAAAAAAAAAAAACAGAAAGAAAAGAAAGAAAGAAAGAAACTGGATGTTCCTGCTATTATGTTTAGCAGAAATCAAACCCTTCAGTTCATAAGAAGAACCTCATAGCAGCAGTCAAACACAGTTGTTAGTCTGATGGTTTGAGGATGTTTTGTTTCATCAGGATCTGGACTGTTTGCCATCATTAAAATTTTGCTCTGGCCTTGACAACACAACTCTATGGCTACATGAATCACTACTGCTCACATTACACAAGTCTTGTCATTTTTGTTGTATCAATGCAGGACCAGAGTAGAACTGGAAGAATAACTGTATCTAACATTGTAATGGAGACCTGCATAAAATCATGAAAGAAAAGGTTCTGAAGTCTCGTCCAGTATTTCACTAACACCAGCAGTGTGATTTTGTGGGGCTGAGGTGGAGAGAGAGGAAGTTTTTCATGAAAGGGAGCTGGGAAAGATGGAGTTTGTAGATCATGAACAGCGACCACATCACAGTCACTGCTAGAGACGCCACTGGACTTCAATACGACCAACAAAAACCTGTTCACTGCACACAGACAGTGTGGCTTATTAATAACAAAAAGAGAATTTTTGTAACATTTAATTCAAACAATTTCTGAACATTGCACAGTTCTGCAAAACACTGTAAGGAAATTATACAAATAATAAATGATAACAAGACAAATGTGTCTACATTCTGTCAGTTCTCTTTTTTATATGTGGTGATGAGTATTCATAAGTCAGTTTATACTGTTAAATTACTTCATCCTAAACAGTCCTCTTTCTCTCATATGTAGCTTTGGAAAATCTGCTTCATTCCAGAGAATCTGTTTGTCCTAAGTAGTTCTATATTTAACTAAAGTCCTGTTCTTTTTAGTGAATTGTTTTGTTCAGATGGTACTACTTTTTCAAAAGAGTTGCAGTTAAAAAAAATATCTTTAACAAGAGCAACAGAGTATAAGTCCACCCTATTTCACCAAGGTTCATCCACTTGGAGATTTCTGGCCTCACTGCTGATCTGACCTTTGACCTCTTTTATCATGGAGTTTCCTACAGTATAATGATATTTCATACACAGCTCAGTCATTTTGCTTCACAAAACAAAACAAAACAAAACAAAACAAAACCCTGCAGCTTCAACCTAAACTCATATGAAATTATTTTGTTGATCTTTATACAGTAATGATAAAAAAAAAAATGGTAACACTTTATTTTGATAGTCCACTTTAGACATTCTACTAACAGTGAATAATTTTGCAACTGCATGTCAACTAGTCATTAGAGTATCAGTAGACGGTCTGCTTAATATCTTCTAACACTCTTCGAAACTTTGCAAGTAAATGTCAATTTATTATTCTACTAACCCTAAACCTAATCTAAGTCTGCTCAGAGAGTTAGTAGACATGTAGTTGCAAAGTTACTTATAGTTATTAGAATGGCTAAAGTGGACTATCAAAATAAAGTGTAACCAAAGAAATAAGGCCACATGAAAAGATTTCCCAGATAGCAACATGTCATTGTTTCAGTGTAGGAAATAACAATGAATCACTGAATCTATATATTTATCTTGTCTGTTAATTATAACATAATTATTCTGATGTTGTTGTTGCTGCTGTTGATGATGTTATAATATTCTAAATTTTTATTTATTATATTTTATAATAAATACATTTATTATAAAATTAATCAAGTTTTTTTTATATATATATTACAATTATTATAAAAATATATTCATTAAAACTGATTTATCAGTTGTTTTTGTTAGCAGCACAATGATAGCAGCTCAAGCTGTTGTAAATCCTGCCCAATTCTTTGCATTGTCAGCACATGCTTCAGTGCTCTGAGAGTGTTTATAGTGCTGTGAGTTTAACACTTCATGACTGAGAGCAGAACAGAACAGAATCTTCATCATCACACAAGACAAAACAACAACAATGAACAACATCATCATCCTCATCTGGACCTTTGCAGCTTTTATTCAAGGTGGGATATTACATTTTGATATGAATAATATGTTGTTGTTTTTTTAATCATTTTAATGTACCAATATTATGGTATAAAGGTGGTTTACAAACAAAGTGACTTTATTTTCTCTCCTTCAGAATCCAGAGGCGTCACTCTGACTCAACCTGAAGTTAAAACTGTCCAACAGGGTCAAACCGCTAATTAATATTAATCTAAAAAAACTCCTACCAACAAAACCACCAGTTCAATAAATCATCATTAAAATCTGGACATTTAACTCTCAAAATCACAACAGAACATGGAAAGATCAACAGACAAACATGAAGAGCACAATAGATTCACAAGACCAAATAGCACACAAAATAATTTATTCTGAAAGATAACTAAGAATATCATCTCAGTTTTCAGTTTTGTGTGAAATGTGTATGAAAATAAAACTCAGATGATTGTTAATATTATTGTTTATTATCAACACAGTAAAATAATCAAACCCTCACTGTTGATCGTGTCTTTCTAATTTCTGTAGTTCACATTCATCACTAATTATTAAAACGTTGAATATTTTGTAGAACATGAACACGCACTGAAAATTCATGTGGTCTGAGACTGACAGCTGCCTGTTCTGTGTATGAAGATCATTTACATAGAGAGACACTTTGCATGAGAGTGTTTATAGTGCTGTGAGTTTAACACTTCATGACTGAGAGCAGAACAGAACAGAATCTTCATCATCACACAAGACAAAACAACAACAATGAACAACATCATCATCCTCATCTGGACATTCACACTGTTTGCTCAAGGTTTGTAATAAAACCTTTTATAACAACAATTACAGTAATTGTTTTAAAATGTGAAATATACATCATTTTAATTCTTGTCTTTTTTCCCTTTCTTTCAGAGTGTAGAGGACAGTACACTCTTACTCAGAGTCCATCAATAACAGCAGCTCAAGAACAAGAAGTCAGAATAAACTGTAAAGTCAGCAGTAGAGTGTATGGTGGTTATTACTTAGCCTGGTACTTACAGAAACCTGGAGAAACTCCTAAACTCCTCATATATGCTGCAACAAACCGTAACACTGGAACTCCATCTAGATTTAGTGGCAGTGGATCTGACAGTGATTTCACTCTGATCATCAGTGGAGTCCAGACTGAAGATACAGGAGATTATTACTGTCAGAGTTACCATGAGATCAACAGTAAAGCTGTGTTCACACAGTGATAAAGAGTCGTACAAAAACCTCCATCAGTCAGAGTCACAGTGACTGCACTGATACAGCAACCCAGTCTCACGGCAGTTCGTGATTTAGTCACGTAATTTAATCTATTTATTCGTGGCAGGGACACGTTTATTTCGTTATTTTCGTAAGTCCAGCACGTTTTTTAAACTAATGCATTTCAATTGGATGCATCTTTCGTGCAACTGCACGATTCTTTCTGCCAGTCGGGCTGCAGCAGAGAAGCTGTTTAATCAACATTTATTCACGAGATCTTATCACGGATTATATATGTGCAGTGCTGCTGCTAGCCATTTTGGTGCCCTAACCATAATTCCTTTATGATTTTAAACATAAAGACAGTTTGCCAGTCTTTTATATACCTCCTACTGTCAAAGTCAAACTTCGTCAGGTGCTGCACAAATTGCGCAATTCAACGGACCACTGGGGGCACCATCTCTAGAGCAATTAAATACTCTTATAATATACTCCTAATAATATATACTGAAATAATATCGGCATTATAATTATTGACTATGATTATTGATTTTTCATTAGGCTAGTTTTGGTGCCCCCTCAGCACTGTGCGTGGTGGGAGTGGCGGCGTTGTATATTAATTATTATTTATTATTATTTCGGTCTTTTTCGGTTATTATTGCGAAGCTGGATTGCTTTGCTGTTTATTGATATTTTAAAAACTATAACGCTACATCTATCGACATTTATTTAGATGTTATCATTGTATTCATTCATTTCTTTATTTTAATAATATTATTCCGGTCTTATTACCGGTGAAATGTTACAGTAAGCCAGAACACGGGCCGAGCAGGGCTCATTCTAAGCACATTAGCCACAATGCAATGCGGACATTCATATCAGAATCTGACAGCGATCAGCGGGTCATTAACGACACTATAGGCTATCGCATTAAGCAGCCTTTACAATATATTTAGAGTCTAAAGTTTAAAAAAAACATTGAAAAGCCCAAAGATCTCTGCTAAATGAATTTAACATACGTTTGTGATGCCCTTTATTTTGAGTTTCTTTTTTTTTTTCTTTTTTGGTTCTTTTTATTTAAACTATATTGTTACTAAATGTGAAAATGTGTAAAAGTAATGTGTCAAGGACTTGATATTGATTTCTGTAATTTTAAAAATTCAATAAAAAATGAAAATCAAAAAAGTTTAAAAAAGAACCATTGCGCATCTTACAGCAAAAAAAAAAAAAAAAAAAAGACATTTAATCTGTGTTTTTGTCACCAGCAATACAGTATGTTGCTCAGTTTTGTTACAGTAAGTTAAGCTCCGAATTTTTTTTAAAGTTCCAGTGAGTTTCTTCTGTTGTCCTGTTGGAGAAAAAAACATTTTTTTTTTTAATTCGTTTAATTAAATTTTTCGCAATGTTTTTTTTTTTGCACAACAATATTCGGATGACGGCGCTACCGCCAATTAGCTACTACTTCCTCTGGAGTCGTTGAGTAAGGTAGGATAAAATTATTGGCAACCTCATGAACAAGTAGCCTATATAATTCGATGAAATATGTATGCAAAAGTGTATTAGTCAAGTATGTTGCTGGGGTATTGTCATGTCATGCCTTATGCCCTATTTTAACTTTTTGTGACATTGTTTTGGTGTTTCCATTTGTCTGATATTTGTCATGTCACATGTTAGTGTAACTAGTTCACAAACATTTTCTCAACTCTTCCTTTTCGCTTTTCGTGTAATTTAATAATGTGATATTAACATAAGGCATTCAGTAGACATTTAAATGGCACATTTTTCCTTTATCAATAGGACTATGTTCTGTCTCTCATCTGGGCAACACACACACACACACACACACACTGTATTATTGTGTAAATGGCAGTTAAAAATCAGATAAATGTTTACCCTTATCACAATGTCATCACGAACAAAGTTCAAAACTCAGAAGAATGACTGGTTAAGACAATTTGACCATTGAAATTAAGAAAGCACATAGCATCCCTTGCATAGTGTGATTTTAAATCCTATAGTGTGATATTAATTCAGAATGTTTCAATGGGTAGCCTATATTATACATAAATAACTTTCTCTTTTTTCTTTCTTTTTTTCTCAGACAACATGGTTTCTAATAAAAAGAAATGCCCCAACTGCCCCCAGGTCATGCCCTGTGCCACTAAGGTTTGTAAGGCCTGTGGGGCAGAGCAGCCCAAGAAGGCACGTTTGATGAAGAGGCTGCAGGCCCTTGATATGAAGAAGGGGGAGCCATGCGGGATAAAGCCATCATTTTGGTGTGTACAATTAACACTACCTTTTTTAATAGGGTCGCCACATTTACCAGTCCTGATTGAGTGACATTTTTGACAGAAGATCATAATATATTTTTCAAATGCTTTTATTTTTATTTTTGAAAAGAGGGATTTAAACCAGATTTCTGAAATATAGGGTTTACCGACCTCTAAACAGAGTTTAAACACCAAATGCAACTTGAAGGTTCTCTTTCACACAGTTAAAGCCTAGTGCATGCGAGTTAAACTCAAACACACGGTGGTCCAAAATTTTTTATTGTTATTATACACATGTACAACGAGATTGAAGCAACTCCTTTTCCAGTGTCAACAGTAATGAAATTGCACAGAATATCAGTGTTATCAAAAGTATTAAATGTTAAATATTCCACAGTAGGTGGGCAGAAGAAAGTCCGGGGATCGGAGGGTAAGTGTGGAGTCAGTGCCTGTGTGAGTTCAAATTGGTTATGGCTTTTGGGAACAGGCCAGCAGATTTAACTATTAAGGTCACTGACTCTTAACTTGAAAGGCATATTAATGAACTAAGTACCCGTTGCCAGAAAATCACTCTCCAGAACATTCTCATTCACGGTTCCATGCTGGTGGAACGATCTCCCCACCATCATCCGGAATGCAGAATCCCTGACAACATTTAAAAGACAACCGAAAATTAATTTATTTCATGAGCACTTAACCTTGTAAAAAAAAAAAACATACAGTATGAATAGGTTCACCAAAGTAAAGAACACAGCTATATTGTGTATTTGACTAAATCCTGTATCCTAGATGTCCCACCTTCCTCCTCGTAGAACTAATCCTGTTATGTATTTGCAATGTATTGAAATGCATTGATTTTCAGTGTAAACCTATTAATTTGGGGTGGTAAATATGAAAGATGGATGGAAAAAATCTATACATCTACAGGGCTCAACATCGATGGTTGCCCTTGGCTACCAAATTCATACAAGTGGCAACCAGATTTTGAATTTTAACCACTTTTAAAATTTAACGTTGAGTCCTGATCTGTTAATAATTCTAACATTAAATTCAAGCCAGAGATTATTTTTCATATACAGTAAATTTGACAAAGTAGAAAATTCACTTTTGAGGATGACTCAGTAATTTTGCTTTTGCTGGTTATAAGTGCATTCAAATTCTGTCAATATGATCAGAGGAACTTAGTATAATATGACATGTAATAATATGCAGTTTTTTTGTCAATGTTTGGTCTTACAACAAATTTCAAGTCTTGCCTCAAACTGAACTTACACTTAGGTTTTTTGATAACACATTTTTTTATCCTTTACAAATAAATGTCTTTGCAGCTTGAGAAGCTACATGCAATGGGCTACAAGCCACTCCTCCTCCTTCAGAAGGAAGGCAATGGCAAGAAACCTAAAATAACTTCCCTCACCCCAAGTGTCACAGACGCGGCCTCTGTGGCTCCCTCTAACCGCCGCCAGCGGGAACCCTCACCGGACTTTTAGCGCACTACATATCCCATCACCCCGTACCTTGGGTCGCTCACTTCCGGTTCCGGGTCGGCCGGGTTCACTTCCCGCTGTCGGCCATTTTAGGATCGTTCGAACAGCGGTTTACCGCGAAGTTTTGTATAGTCATGCTAGCAATCCTGAGCGTTCTTTTCACGGACTGCCCTCTCGTTGCCAACCGGACTGTTTATCGTGTGTGTGAACCTTTGCTGCCTGCCCTTTATCGACCTACGTTTGTTTATCGGATTAACCCCTTTGACCGCCGCCTGCCCCGACCTTTTGCACGGACTCTCGTTACTCCTTTTGGTTTGCCTTCACCACACCAGTCTGCCGTTGTTGGACCACGCCTGTATTCTTTGTCTTCTCTAATAAAGTTGTTGCAAATGGATCCGACGTCTCCGGATGCGTCTATGGCTGCCTCACAGAAAACTTCGCCACCTACGGATCCAGCAACCGTTGATCAGCTCTCGTCGGAACTCTCTGCTCAAGCCTCGGTACTGACGCTCCACCAGCAGCAACTGGATCGACTCACCAACCTCACGGAGCAGTTAGTTCGGGCTCTACAGGGTCTGCAGGCAACCGCCCCTCCCGCCATGCCTCCCGTGACCACGCCACCACCAGGAGCTCAAGCGGTGACTGCCAGCCCACGTCTCGCCTTCCCGGAGAAGTTTGATGGAACGGCATCCAAATGTAAGGGCTTTCTTCTCCAGTGCACTCTCTTTGTCAATCAGCAACCTCACTTATATCCCACTGATGAGTGCAAGATCGCCTTCGTGTGTTCCCTTTTATCCGGGAGAGCATTAGACTGGGCTACCGCCGTCTGGAGTCTGGATCGGCCCGCCTTTCCGTCCTTTGCCACCTTTCTCCAGAGTTTTAAGGAGGTGTTTCAGCCCAGTTCCGAGAGCGGAGAGGCAGGGGAAGCGATCGTCAAGCTGCGCCAGGGCCGACGGACCGCAGCAGACTACGCACTCGACTTCCGCACGCTCGCTGCCCAGAGTGGATGGAACGATGGGCCTCTCAAGCTCCACTACCGCAAGGGGCTAAATCTAGATCTTCAGGTGGAGCTGGCCTGCAGGGATGAGGGGCTCACTCTGCAGCAGTACATAGACCTTTCCATCCGCGTCGATAACGTTCTGCGAGCCCGTAAGTCCAGTCGACCGTTCACCCCCATGCCCATGACCCTGCCTGCCGCCGAGGCAGCCCCCGAACCGATGCAATTAGGAACCACCAAACTGACCGTGGAGGAGAGGGAGAGACGGCTGCGAAGCAACCTATGCCTCTATTGCGGCCTCGCAGGACACATCAGGGCCAACTGCCCCACGCGGCCACCCCGCCCACCCACCTCGGTGAGTAATGTCAACTCCTCTCTGAATCGATGTGAGATACCTGTGACATTAATATCTGGGCGAGTTCCTGTCAGAACCACCGCCCTGATTGACTCCGGCGCTGCCGGAAACTTCATGGACTCTGATTTTGCCATCACTAACCATTTACCCATCCTCTCTTGTACCCCTTCTGTGGCAGTGGCCGCCCTCGACGGGCGACCGCTAGGTTCCGGGCGAATCAACCACACCACTGATGACCTGACTCTTCTCATCAAGCCCTCACACCAAGAGACCATACGTTTCTTCATCATCACCTCGCTACGGACACCTCTCATTTTGGGCTACCCCTGGCTCAACCAGCACGAACCAACTATTTCCTAGACACAAGGTATCATCACCCATTGGTCTTCCCACTGCCAGCAGCACTGCACTCTACCAGCCACCAGCTTCACCGCCACCCCGACGCGTCTCGCACCCAGCAGTGTCATTCCCACCGAATATCAGGATCTGATCGAGGCCTTTAGCCAGACCAAGGCCACCCAACTACCGCCTCATCGTCCAGGTGACTGCGCCATTGACCTCATTCCAGGATCCACTCCACCCAAAGGACGCGTATACCCACTCTCTCAGCCCGAGTCCGAGGCTATGAACACCTACATCCAGGAAGAACTAGCCAAGGGGTTCATCCGTCCCTCCACCTCGCCCGCCTCGGCTGGATTCTTCTTCGTCAAGAAGAAGGACGGAGGCCTACGTCCCTGTATTGATTACCGTGCACTCAATGACATAACCATCAAATATCGCTACCCACTCCCACTCGTTCCTCCCGCCTTGGAACAACTTCGAACAGCCAAGATCTACACCAAACTGGATCTACGCTCCGCTTATAACCTCATCAGAATTCGTGAGGGGGACGAGTGGAAAACGGCCTTCTCGACCGCGTCCGGTCACTATGAATACCGGGTTATGCCCTTCGGGCTGGCCAATAGTCCCTCCTATTTTCAGGCCTTCGTCAACGAGGTGTTCCGGGACATGCTGAATCGCTGGGTGATTGTCTACATCGACGACATCCTTATCTACTCCAGCTCCCACGCCGAACACATCCAACATGTCCGGGCAGTCCTCCAGCGTCTCATAAAGCACCAACTCTACTGTAAGGAAGAGAAGTGTGAGTTTCATCAGGAGAAAGTAGCCTTCCTTGGTTACATCATTAGTCCCGAGGGAGTTGCGATGGACGAAAAGAAGGTCAATGCAGTTCGTAACTGGCCACGCCCCACAACCCTCAAAGAGCTCCAACGGTTCCTGGGATTCGCCAATTTCTACCGTCGCTTCATTCGGGGTTTCAGCTCTGTGGCGGCTCCACTCTCATCTATGGTCAAGAGGGGCATCTCCCGGCTAGCCTGGACACCACCAGCCATCCAGGCCTTCCTTGACCTTCGACAGAGATTAACCTCGGCCCCCATCCTTCATCATCCAGACCCCAACAGGCCTTTCCTCGTGGAGGTGGACGCTTCCAGCACGGGCGTTGGGGCGGTGCTTTCGCAGCAACAGGGCCAGCCTCCTAAGACTTACCCCTGCGCTTACTTCTCCCACAAACTAACCCCAGCAGAGAGAAATTATGACGTGGGTAACCGGGAGTTACTAGCTATTAAGCTTGCTCTTGAGGAATGGCGGCACTGGCTCGAGGGCGCTTGACATCTGTTCACCGTGCTAACAGACCACAGGAATCTGGAATACCTGTATCTGCCAAGGTCCTCAACCACCGCCAGGCCCGATGGGCACTCTTCTTCACCCGCTTTCACTTTCAGGTAACCTACCGGCCCGGCTCTCAAAACACCAAGGCCGATGCACTCTCATGTATCCACGAACCAGATCTTACCCCAGCATCCACTGACACCATCTTACCCACTTCGATCGTCGTGGCCCCGGTCTCCTGGGATATCATGACCGAGATTTCGGAGGGCCACACCCAGGACCCCCCTCCGGCGAATTGCCCAGATCACCTCACCTATGTCCCCCTTAGCTTACGTACCCGAGTTCTAGCCGAAGTTCATTCTACGCCTAGTTCCGGTCACCCCGGCATTGAGGCCACGCTCCATCTGCTCAATAATCGTTTTTGGTGGCCAACCTTACGCCCGGACACTATCACCTTCGTCAAGAACTGTGCCATCTGCAATATGTCAAAGGTCCCCCGCCAACTGACCGCCGGCCTTCTGCAGCCTTTACCCGTACCAAGGCGCCCCTGGTCCCACATTGCGCTGGACTTTATTACCGATCTCCCCTCCTCCCACGGTCATACCACCATCCTGACAGTCATCGATCGATTCTCCAAGGGCTGCCGTCTCATCCCTCTCCCCAAACTCCCCACCGCCATGGAGACGGCGGAGGCGCTGTGCGAGTCAGTGTTCAGATTTTACGGCCTACCAGAGGACATCGTGTCTGATCGAGGGCCTCAGTTCACTTCTCGTTTGTGGGCAAGCTTCTTCCGTCTTCTGGGAGTCAACATCAGCCTAACTTCAGGGTACCATCCACAGTCCAATGGCCAGGCTGAGAGGCTAAACCAGGAGTTGGCCCGCTTCCTACGCTCTTACTGCCAGGACCGCCAGGAGGACTGGAGTCGCTTCCTATTCTGGGCCGAGTACGCCCAAAATTCATTACTCAAACCCTCCACCAATCTCACGCCTTTTCAATGCGTCCTGGGCTACCAACCACCCTTGTTCCCCTGGTCCGGGGAACCCTCGGATCTACCTGCGGTCAACTCCTGGTTCCAGCACAGCGAGGAGACGTGGAACCGGGCCCACATCCACCTACAGAGGGCGGTTCACCGCACCCGCGTCCAGGCCGATCGCAGACGCCGACCTAACCCACCCTATGAACCCGGACAATGGGTCTGGCTCTTGACCCGGGACCTACGCCTACACTTACCCTGCAAAAAGCTCAGCCCAAGGTACGTGGGTCCTTTCAAAATAATCAAACAGATTGCTGTGTCTTTTCGGTTAGAACTTCCTGCAGAGTATCGTATCTCACCCACCTTTCATGTTTCTCTGTTAAAGCCCACTGGTGACCCGGGAGGAGTGGAGAACCTAGATGAGGCCGCCCCGCAGGGACCACCCCCCCTGATCATCGATGGTGAGGAGGCCTATCGAGTCAACACCATTCTGGACTCCCGACGCCGGAGAGGCCACCTCCAGTACTTGATCGACTGGGAGGGCTTCGGCCCCGAGGAGAGGTCTTGGGTGCCCGCTGAGGACATCCTGGACCCCTCTCTTACCACCGACTTCCACTCTTCCCATCCGGATCGACCAGCACCTCGTAGGAGAGGTAGGCCCCGGCGTCGGTCGCCTCCTCGCGCCAGGAGGCGCTCGCAGGGGGGGGGCTCTGTCACAGACGCGGCCTCTGTGGCTCCCTCTAACCGCCGCCAGCGGGAACCCTCACCGGACTTTTAGCGCACTACATATCCCATCACCCCGTACCTTGGGTCGCTCACTTCCGGTTCCGGGTCGGCCGGGTTCACTTCCCGCTGTCGGCCATTTTAGGATCGTTCGAACAGCGGTTTACCGCAAAGTTTTGTATAGTCATGCTAGCAATCCTGAGCGTTCTTTTCACGGACTGCCCTCTCGTTGCCAACCGGACTGTTTATCTTGTGTGTGAACCTTTGCTGCCTGCCCTTTATCGACCTACGTTTGTTTATCGGATTAACCCCTTTGACCGCCGCCTGCCCCGACCTTTTGCACGGACTCTCGTTACTCCTTTTGGTTTGCCTTCACCACACCAGTCTGCCGTTGTTGGACCACGCCTGTATTCTTTGTCTTCTCTAATAAAGTTGTTGCAAATGGATCCGATGTCTCCGGATGCGTCTATGGCTGCCTCACACCAAGATGCGAGCTGGACCCACTGGCTACACAACACCTCAGCAAAATAACAGCATTTTATGAGTTGGTTTGTGCAGGTGAGATGTACAGTATATTTTTTTTCAGTCGCCATACAGTGTACAGTTGATTGTCAATCCTTCCCTATTTTTTCAGCACTTATCAAATATTTATAGTTTATACAACAAATGACAACCTTATTACATTTCAACGTTGTGGAATGTTGGTTACATGGACGAGACAATCGTGGCAAACAAGACACTGTCCACTGAAGGTAGAACTACTTTTTGTTGCGGAGAAACTAAGTCGAAATATAAATAAATAAACAATACTCTGTTGTTTTAAGGTTAGAATTCCAGCCATGTTCAATACATAGCCTTGTTAATATAGGTTACCAAGTGTAGTCTGAAAATTTGGTAAAACATAGTTGGGTTTTCTTTAGATGCCAGTTCGATATTTGGTGTATGTTGTTCCAAGTTTCCCTGTTTTCCCCATTGTTTCGCCTTTAGCTATTCACGCCAAAATCATGTAAACTTGCATCCAGTGTGAAAAATAACCTATAGCCCATTTTTTGCCTGTGTTTCAGAAATATGTAAATGCATACAAGCTAAGAAATATAGTCTTAAAATTCTTGTGTGCGGGAATGTCAAATAATCTGCCTGTTTGAATTTTATAATACATTATAGTTCAGCCTCATTCCTACTTTTTTTCTAATCAAATTTGAACAGCTTGGAAGGCGAGTGAGGACACTGTCCTCACCCTGACCCTCACCCCCTGTGACGAGCAGGGCACCTCAGGGGAGGCGGGGCCAGAAATCCTTGTGCAGGAGGCGGAGCTGGAAGGCCCCACTGTGGAGACTGAAGGCCTCGTAGAGAAGGCGGGGCTGGAAGGGCTCGTGGAGGAGGCGGGGCTGAAGGCCCCACTGTGGTGAATGAAGGCCTTGTGGAGGAGGCGGGGCTGGAAGGCCTCGTGGAGGAGGCGGGGCTGAAAGGCCCCACTGTGGTGAATGAAGGCCTTGTGGAGGAGGCGGCAGGCCTTTTGGAGAAGGTGGGGCTGGAAAGCCCTGCTGTTGAGGCTGAAGGCCTCGTGGAGGAGGCGGGTGAAATACATCTACCTAAAAAAGGTAACTCTTTCAGCTAACTTTTAAAGCTCTTAAAGCAACATTCCACTGTGTTTTGGTTAATTCGCTCACTTGCTGTCTACCAGAGAGTTAGATTAGGGAGGGACATATCATTTTTTTGTATTTGCATGCAACATCCCAGTTCGACATATCCCCCTATCAGCCTAATTCAACTTAAGTCGGAGGGGCCGACTAGCATGTAAGCTAAAGGCTAGTTGTCTCCAACTGAAATCATTAGCTTAGCTTGGCCCAAGGTAAGCTAATGATGTCAGTTGTTACGATGGAGGTTATTGCACACATAAGAAAGAGTATGGTATGTACTGTATCCAACAACTTTTTCAGCAATTTTGCTGGGCAACTTCTCAACCGATTGATTTAGTTCTGATTGGGTGTTCATGATCATTTTTGAGGTATGACATAGGTTACACATGAGGGTTTGTTTGCGTATTGTTCTGTATGTGTGTGTGTGTGTGTGTGTGAGCGAGCAAGTGAGTGTGTGAATGTGTGCCTGTTTTAATGAACGTATAAAAAGACATACCTAGATAGTCCTTAATTGTTTGCCACTCCATACTTAGTTTGACATCTGACTTCTTCAAAACCACAGGGTCAACAAGGAAAAGAAAGCGGAAGTCAGGCATGTTTTGCATTTGTCAGGTTTTTTTAATGATATTGATATTTGTAATAAATGCTATGATGAGCAAGACCGTTTTTGAATTGTTTGCCTTTTTTGAGTGATGTCTGTTTTTTCTATCCCACAGAGGCAGAAATGGATAAAAGCAAAAAAAAGTAAGTTTAAATGACTTAATACATTTGCATTCAGACTTGATATTTGATCACTTTGATGTGAATGCTTGACCTGAATATGTTAATGATGTTGTTGTGTTCGTAATCTGAGTTTTGATGCCTTCAGATTGCTCCTACCACACAGGCCTAGGTGTTTATCCAATTAGGAGTGCTCTGAAAGAAAGAGTGAGAAAGGTAAGACATGCATAACAGAACACCATACTACTATACTACGTTCTATTTACGTCAAACTAAAGTCAAGAGGTTAAGTTAAAATACCTGTCAATCACAGAAGTAAAGCTGGCAAATAGTCAAACAATGTAAATATTGTATACAGTATATACTACAGTCTCTTGACTAAAATACTTTAAATATCATGGTAAAACATGAAACAGGAAACATGGTGGCTGTTACCAAAGCCTGATGCAAAAAATATGTAAGCATGTATTGTTGTTCCTGTCATAGGGCCAAACAGAATTGCTGATTGACTGGGAGCTTTGCGCAGCATGGTATGTTTTCTACTATATGACAAATACAGAAATAAGATTGCTCTGACTCTCTATTTTACTCTCACTCTCACACACGTTTTGAAGTCAATCGCGTTTACCTAGACCTGTTTTGAAGAATGTGCAAATGTGTTTGAAGTTAACATTCCCAATCGAATAATTGAAATATCACATGTAACTTAATTGTCTCCCTTCTAACAGTGGACTCCTACTTGGGAGCCCAAGGAGTCATTTGTTTAAGTTAATTCATTTAGTAATATATGTTGTTTTATTTTTTTATTGTACATTGCATATTCAATAAAGTTTTTTTATAGTAATTTTGTGATATTTCTATACAAAGTAAAGCGTTGTTTACAAGCCCTGTGTTGAAGATGGTAGATGTTCAACATTTCCTGCCATTTCAGAACTGGATAATTCAAGAATGCCTAACTCCATACAGAAACATGTTCTTCTTTTGATATGTGGTTTATCAAGAGGTTAGTAAATTATTCAACCGAGCAAAATGCGTGCATAAATGGAAGCAGGACTCTGTACATGCTGTAAGTCAGATGCAATTTATTGTAAATTTTAAAAAAATCCCTCACGAATGACAGTGTTAATAATTTAAAATGAATGTGCAATATCCATAATGGTCATCACAAACACATGTTTCCATATTTAATATGCATGGCAGTTTCCAACCTGCTAGTTTCCAAAATTCATACAATAGAAGGTGATGTAGTGTGATTATTTACAATATTTGTTAATTTAGGATTGGTTTGGGGGGGTTGTGTGTGTGTGTGTGTGTGTGTGTGTGTGTGTGATTGATTTAGCTGAAACTTGTTATTCTTGGTGGTTTAAATGACCTTACATCTGTCCCCTTTACTGATGTTTTACCAGTCACTGCTCCTGATAGGCTGATGTGGTCCCACTCCATTATTTGGTTGCAGTTCCATCAGTGGTCCCTGGTAAGGTAGATAAGTAAGTTTTGTACTGTTTTGGACATCCTCAATTTTTTACTTTACCAACTTCTGTACACCCACTGGAAAATGTCAGCTGAGCATTACATATTTGTCCCCCCCTACCAGAAACAAGCTGAAGAAGCCGGTCTTTGTCGTGCCCCACTTCCCTGTAGTAGTCCCACTCCACTGTTTGGTCGTTGATCCTTGGTAAGTACATCTTTCACTTTCATTTCACAGCCACACAATATGCCTGTGAATGACTGTATTAATTTAATAAGTAAGGGATAATGTGCAGAACACCGGTCATTATATTGAAAATAACTCTCTACAAGGCGAACAGGTCTTGCTTCATCCTGAAGGGACTTATTTCCCAATAATGACCGGCATTTTGGGCATAAATCTATGTTTTTCCAATTTGATTTTTAGGCTCTCCTGTTATATTGTGGTGGTGAGACTGTAGAAGGACCCAAAAAGAAGACCCAAGACGATGAGAATGTTCCAGTGGACAATGGTGGTGGTGGTGCTGCTGCTTTTACCTCATGCCGCTTTTTGGCTGTCCAGTCAAACAGCCTGTTAAGCCTAAACACAATCCCCACCCCCCACACACACTCCTTTTTTTCCACCTTTCATCTGCTTGCATCCCTGTAGTTTCCATTAAATGAATATTAAATAAAAATTTTGCAAAATATTGAGATATTTTTGTCACTTTCATATAGATGACAACATTCAACAAAGTACAAATTATTTAAAAGAAGCAAACAATGTCTGTAAATGAAATTAGTATGCATTACATTAATAAACATGGAATAGTTTTTAAATTTAGTACGTAAACAGTGTTTTATTGTTAAAGGTAGTTGTGCAGTTTGTGATCTGAGTTGATTTGATGGGTGTTGATGTTTACAGTCAAATAGAGTATGCCCACTACTCCGGGTGTGCCCCCAATGTGTGTGGAATGGACACTCTTCCTCTGACTGAATGTCCATGTATTGATAATCCATAGCATAAGTAACAATAAAAATTATTTCCTTCTAACGATGACTCAATGCGTAATTGGGTGATAACAATCTCATGATTCTTATGCATTATAATTTAATGCATATTAAATTATAAGTTTCTGTAGTTTCATGCAGCCTATTCATTGTTCTTTAGCCAAGCTGTACAGGGTGTTGCCTAGCAACAGGGGTCAGAAGTACACATTTTTTATATATTTTGTATAATTACACTGTTTTTTATTGTTTGTCATTGTATGCTGTGGTTCATATAACATGTTTGTACATGAGATGGACCAATAACAGATATAATCATTATAAACCATATCTTAAGTGATTACCATAACACACTTCAGAAAGATCTGACCAGTGTTTCAAGGATTCAAGCCCTTTTGAATGTGCCATTTTTTATACCTTTGGTGGGCTCTACTGAGATAACCTGGGGTCCAGGGGCAGTAAAATTTCCTCAGACGCTTCCTTCTATCTGGTTAAATAACATATGTCATTTTATTGCCACACACACACACACACCAGGCATATCATATGCAGAGATACAGTACAATTTCATGAGCGTGTCATGAACAATAATCATGACCATAAAACATAAAGATATGTGCAATTTTGGCAAAATAAATTCAGATGTATATGTTTTGCTAAAATATATCCAGTTTCATAGCTGACCTGCTTTGGCAAGTCAAGGGCCCAGACATCCTCGGATCATAAGACAGCATGTGGGCAGTAATTTTCGGGACAGACCAGTTCCTAAATAATTCTCCAACCATTGACAGAACATTTACAGGCTATAGGCTTTTAGAAAAATGTATGGTTTTGGTGGTTGAATCAGCTGTCCCTCATTGGTAAATAGGCCAAAATGTACCACCTGTAAAGTTGGTTCCTCAATCTACAATATGGGGCTATGTAAACTGTAACCCATATGCTAAAAGCCTGTGCATGTCAATTCATCGGAATTAAGACATGTTCCATCTTCCTGCTTACTTCGGTGCATCATACTGCATACATAGCCCCATATTCTATATTGATGAACTAACTGTCCAATGCATCAATCTCATCCATGCCCTCATCACCTCCAGACTGGACTACTGCAACAGTACAGGTGCATCTCAATAAATTAGAATGTCGTGGAAAAGTTTCAGTAATTCAACTCAAATTGTGAAACTCGTGTATTAAATAAATTCAATGCACACAGACTAAAGTAGTTTAAGTCTTTGGTTCTTTTAATTGTGATGATGTAGGCTCACATTTAACAAAAACCCATCAATTCACTATTTCAACAAATTAGAATACTTCATAAGACCAATAAAAAAAACTTTTTTAGTGAATTGTTGGCCTTCTGGAAAGTATGTTCATTTACTCTATATGCACTCAATACTTGGTAGAGGCTCATTTTGCTTTAATTACTGCCTCAATTCGGCGTGACATGGAGGTGATCAGTTTGTGGCACTAATGAGGTGGTATGGAAGCCCAGGTTGCTTTGATAGCGGCCTTCAGGTCATCTGCATTGTTGGGTCTGGTGTCTCTCATCTTCCTCTTGACAATATCCATAGATTCTCTACGGGGTTCAGGTCAGGCGATTTTGCTGGCCAATCAAGCACAGTAACACCATGGTTATTGAACCAGCTTTTCGTACCTTTGGCAGTGTGGACAGGTGCCAAATCCTGCTGGAAAATGAAATCAGCCTCTCCATAAAGCTTGTCAGCAGAAGGAAGCATGAAGTGCTCTAAAATTTGCTGGTAGATGGCTGCGTTGACTGTGGACTTCAGAAAACACAGTGGACCAACACCAGCAGATGACATGGCAGCCCAAATCATCACTGACTGTGGAAACTTCACACTGGACTTCAAGCAACATGGATTCTGTGCCTCTCCACTCTTCCTCCAGACTCTGGGACCTTGATTTCCAAATGAAATGCAAAATTTACTTTCATCAGAAAAGAGGACCACTGAGCAGCAGTCCAGTCCTTTTTGTCTTTAGCCCAGGTAGACGCTTCTGATGTTGTCTCTGGTTCAGAAGTGGCTTGGTAGACCTTTTCCTGAAGACGTCTGAGCGTGGTGACTCTTGATGCACTGACTCCAGCTTCAGTCCACTCCTTGTGAAGCTCTCACAAGTGTTTGAATCAGTCATCCCTGTTGCTTGTGCACCTTTTCCTACCCAAATTTCAACTTTGCATTTAATATGCTTTGATACAGCACTCTGTAAACATCCACACCTTTCAGTAATGACCCTCTGTGATTTACTCTCTTTGAGGAGGGTGTCAGTGTTCGTCTTCTGGATCATTGCCAAGTCAGCAGTCTTCTCCATTATTGTCTCCATTATTGTGGTTTCAAAGAACAAGAGATACAGTGAATTTATACTGTAGGGATGGTCATTTATTGAAACTCAAATGTAAATATTCTAATATTTTGAGATACTGATTTTTGACTTTCATGAGCTGTAAGCTCTAATCATCAAAATTAAAAAAAAAAAAAAAAAAAAAAAACTTTTAAAATGTTTTACTTTACATGCAATGAATCTAAAATATATGAAAGTTTCACTTTTTGAAATAACTTACAAGAAAAAACTTTTTCACGACATTCTAATTTATTGAGCTGCACCTGTACTCTCTATGGCAGTGTTTCCCAACCCTGCTCCTGAAGGACCCCCAACACTCCACGTATTCTTTGTCTCCCTAATCAAACACGCCTGATCCAACTCATCAGCTCATTATCACATGATTTAATGAGCTGAGGAGTTGAATCAGGTGTTTGATTAGGGAGACAAATAAAATGTGCAGTGTTGGGGCTCCTTCAGGAGTAGGGTTGGGAAGCACTGCTCTATGGTCTTAAAAAGCACTATACAAATTAAATGTATTATTAGTATTATTATTATTTAATGCCTGTAGTGCTACTCTGTATTAGCATATACATTTGATGTATGTTTTATGCGCATTTAATCCACAAAAAATCTTCTAAAACTACTGTTCAGAGAGCATATTTTTGACATGTTGGTCAACAAAAGTTCTGAAATCATACACAAACCATTAAAATGTCCATATTTTGATTATGATAAAAAGAGGTGTGCTTTGCTGAGATAAACCCAATTTCACTGAACTTACCTGCCGTGGCAAGCTTGATGCACTGGATATACTTATTAACAATTCAGACACCCATATTGGCCAGACAGGCCTAGGTAAGTGTTACACCCATTATATCATGGAATGTCAGCATGTGGCACATATTTTGATACAGGGAATGATAAATTGTTAGTCAAATTTTAGACCTCCAGCTGCTTGTGTGTTGTCAGGAGGCGCTATACAATCAGTGAATGTGTAAGGTGTGATTTTACTTTGTGTTTGGATATAGGCGACTGAGCCGTAGGCTTGCTCTGAAGCGTCGCAGAAGATGTGTATGTCTCTGATAGTCTGGGGGTTATCCAACTCTAAAGTGACATAACATCTGGGGATGGAGATGCGCTGAATGTCTGGTAACTCTTGCTCCCATGTTCGCCAGGCTTGGAGCAGCTCATCGGGAAGTTGAGGGTCATCCCATTCTCTCTTCTTGTCCCACAGACGCTGGACAAGGACTTTAGGGTAGCAGTCACACTTGATGGAACATACCTCTAATATCACTACTCAAGGCAATAGTGTGTTCACGGAACCTTAGGAGTACAGACATCAGGGAGGGGCCCAGTGTGGGACCAGGGAGGAGCAGCTGGTTAAGATTTTTCCCTCCATGTTGGAAGGAACAGTTGAAGACAACTCTGTTCTTACCGTTACGTTGTGTCATATGGTGGGGGATGTACCACGACTCCTCAGCTTGATCCACTTGGTCGGGAGGTATCACTTGTGCATATCCTGCCTCCTTTAACCTGTTCATCTCCCCCCGGTAGGCTGCGGCTTGGACTGGATCTCTGGCTAATCGCCTCTCTATTCCTCGGAGACAAAGCAGAGTGGCATTTGAGGAGGCTCGCAGGAGAGGCATATCTTTCACTCGTAATAAGGGCGTGGCATATCTGGCTACTCCATCTACGATAACTCTGGTAGTCTTGGACTCGAGCAGCAAAAGGGCCTCTTGATCTTGCTTTGAGCGAGTAATGAGTTTCTCACTGCGGTATGGGAGCACGTCTAGTTGCCACAATTTCTCAACTTGCCTGTATAGGTCAGTGTATGAGCCTGAGGTAGCTGTGAAGAGGCACTGCTGGCTGGGAAGACGATGCTTGATTTCCTGAGTGGGACCCTGCAGGGTCCAACCAAGTCTGGTCTTGATAGCGGCAGGACCGTTGGGCGGGCCTAGACGAACTGGCTCTACTGGGGTAATGAGGTGAGGGTAATCCGACCCTATAAGGAGGAGTGGTTGGACAGATTCAACGGGTGGCAACTGTAGACCTTGCAGATGGCTGTACTTGCGTTGTAACTCATCTACTGGATATGTATGCTCAGCTAATCCCAGTGTCTCCGCTGTAAAGGCTTGATGAATCTTGAATGAAGTCTTGGGTTGGGATGCTGGCGACACTGTAAAGGTTACTGAAACACCATGTAGAATGTGAAGGTCTTGGCGGACCGTACGCAGAACAAGTTCTTCAGGTTGACCAGTCAATCCGAGCTGCTTGGCCACTGAATGAAGGAGGATGGTGCGTTCTGACCTATCATCCAAGAGGGCGTAGGTCTCTAAGCACTGACTGCCATTTCTCAGGAGTACTTTACAGATCTTGAGTAGGACACGCCGACTGTCGGTGGGTCGATCTAGATACAGTGTCTCTGTGGCCGAGTTCACCAAGCAACTTTCAGATGGTCCGACCTTGGGTGTCTCAGGCGTCTTGAATGATCGATCATTAACCTCATGGAGGATGTACAGGTGGCGCCGATTACAACTCTTGCAGGGTGTCTTAAGGTTACATTGTGCAGCTTGATGAGCTCTTCCACAACGCCAACATCTCTTGTTTGATTGCATCCACTGCACTTTCTGATCTCTGTTAAGTCTCTGGAAACCGGCACACGCATTCAAGTAGTGATCTTGAGCGTCACAATAAGGGCAAAACTTCTTCCTATCTCTGGGCTTAGGGTCAGGCGCTTTAGCTGGCATGTCACTGCTGTCTTTCTCTGTACCGAGGAAGATACTCGTGGCCCTCATTGTCTGTCTTGTGTCCTTCTGATGTCCCTTCTTGTGTATGGAGACTGACTTACTTGCTGGAGGATAGAACCTGGTACTATCTTCTTGAACTTGCAGCTCAAACTCTAACCACGCTGAGAGATCGAGCAAGGTGGGGATGGGAACTTGTTGGGGATGGACGGACCGTCTAAAACTAGTCTGCAGATTGTGTGGAAGCTTACACAACAACCTTGATACATGGGAACCGCACTCTAACTCCATGTAGCCTTTATTCCCCAGTTGTTGAAGCATACTCACTAGAGAGCGAACTTTCAGTGCAAACACCCGGAAAGCTCTCACATCCCCTTGGCCGACATTCGGACTATCCATAAGCTCAGCTATTCGCTGAAGGGCCAACTGGTGAGGCTGTCCATACTGTTGGTTATAATGAGTTGCAGTAGGAGTCTGCAATCAACAGAGCTTCCTCGAACTTCAGGTGATCGACGAGAATCTGGTACTTAAATCTCTCGGTAGCGTCCACTGGTAGAATGTTCTCCAGAGCAATCCGCAGACGGGAAAACTCTCTTGGATCTGGCCTCACGAAGTTCGGGATGGTGGGAGCTGGTCCCCTATATGTGCTCTCTTGACTGGGAGGAGCATGTAACTGGGTCGGCCTGTAGCTACTTCTGCCATCATCGACTCGGTCATAAGACCTCTGGGGGAAGGACTGGTGCAAGGAGGGTCGAGCATGAGTTGGCGGTGATATCATCTCCAGCTGCCTAAGCCTCTGTTCGAGGTCATGCAGGCGATCTTGTCTGAATGACTCTGCTGCACTATCACTCTGTCTCTGAGGTAGCTTAGATCTAGGCAGAGGGATTGGCCTGGCATCTGTAGTGGCCGGTGGAGTATGGAAACGGGGTGGAGGAACAGGGGAAAATTTGCTCTGTGGATGATGACTTAATCGATCACTCACTGCACGTAGGCTCAACTGTGTTTCCAAGGCCTCATTCCTCTCCGTCAGTTTCCTTATCTGCTCATAGGAATGACGTTGCAGCTCCTCAGTCTCCTTCCGCAACTGCTGGAACTCTGCTAAAACTACTGACGACTGTTCAGGAAGGGTTGAAATATGTGCTCGCTGTTGTTCAAACTCTCTACTGGGACTCCACTCTGACAGAGGCTGCCATTGCTGCATACTTGTTCCATACTCGGGGGAGGTGTCAGCAAGTATGGGTGCAGCCGCTCCTCGCAATTCTAAATCATCACTCATCTCTGAAGTATCTACTCTCTGTCTTGACTGCAACCTCTGTTGATGATCAGTGAGCTCGAAATCTGACAGATAACTAGGGAGCCGCACCACTCATCTGGGTCTGATTGTGGGCTCAGGAAGGTCAGGTCTGGGATCCGGATCACTCTGATGCATCGTTCTTATGACAGCTCTTCAGTTCCGGCTCGAAGGACCAGTTGTAAGGTAGACTAGTGTGGATGCTGGTGGAAATTGAGCAGACATAAGTCGTCCGGTCAGAGACGAAGTAAACTTTAATGGTTTGAAGCTTGTAGAGGGTTTACAGTCCTTCAATTTGGTTGAGTGAATGATTGGAGTACAGGTAGTATTGTATTCAGAGTAGTACAGAGTAGTTTGAAGTGTAGCGTGGTATGAGTGGTTCTAAACAAACAGAAAATAATAATACTCAATTAGTAATGATCTGAAGTAACAAATATGAGCTCACTCTGTCACTTTTACATAATATATACTTATACATAATAGCGATATATAGTATAACAACAAAATGGCGATCGATTCAGGCATACAAGGACTAGATTAGCGCTCGTGAAAATGCCATCACGTTCTCTAAAACGTGAGCTCGGGAGATTCGATAAATATGGCTTAAATATCGCAACAATCTCAATTATACAGTAAATAAGAATATAGGCAAACTCAAAGTGACTAACAGTCTACAATAAAACACACCAATAACGCTATTTCTCTGTCTCTCATATGCATTCACTAGCGCCGTTCATGGATGATGCAATACACAATGCGTGTGGCGCAAATAGCGGAATACAACTAGCGACTAACGATAACACAACTTATGCATTCGAATACCAGCTGTTTAAAGATAATAAATAACATAAACACCATCACTCACTTCTATATGAGCGCACTCGGTAGAAACAACAACAACAGCGTCACTCTATGGAAGACTCTCCGTGCTCTGAACTGCGTACAGTAAAATACGCTTAAAGGGATTCTTAAAGGGAAGTGCTGAGTAATCAGCGTGATACCTCTTAAAGACACAAGGGGGCACTAATGGCTCTATATACCTAGCAAGCCTTTTCTACATAGCTCATGTATAAACCTTACAAGTCCAGAAAAATGGAACAACAGTGTAACCCTGACCAGGCTCCTTTTTGCCCAGGCAACATGAAATGGGAGACCACACGTGGATAAAGATACAAAAAATAATGATTTATTACAGTACATATGTGAGATGAAAAATGAGAAATAAGCAATAATCAGTATAAATGATATGGTATGAAATGAAAGTGTGGCGTAATTAGTCATATGGCAAAAAGGCAAACAAAAAGCAAAACAATGTGATACAGGAGAGAAGGAAGCCGGAATGGCACCCATGAAGTCCTGTTACATGTCCCTATTCAAACTCTGGAAAACAAATGTAGTATTAATGTTATCTTTACTCAATTTGACAGGTTACATAAATTAAGGATATTCAAATGACACTTTTCACATATTCATTACCTGCACTCCTCCTCTTTATTTTCACTGGTGTCTGGACTGCTGAAATCACTTTCATTCTCCTGTTTATCTTCCAGTTCTATAGCAGAGCCCTGAGGGCCTAAAACAGCCTTGTATTGAAGGAGCACCTCTTTCAACGTATCCGAAACTTCAGACAGTCGTCTTCTGCAGAGACAGGAAAGGCCCTTGTTTCGCTTGTCTGTAAGTGAAAAGTGAAAAACAAATCCAAATTACATGACATATCCACTTGCTTTGTAATATTTGTTATAACTCACCAAAATTAGATGGTCAGTGTAATGTTTTTCAACTGCTTTCTAGTAAGATACGTCTCTTGTTAGGTAAAGTTAAAGTATGGTGTCCTTATCACCATCACTTCCTTGTTTGATTGGTATGGTTACAAAGATGAAACTTGCCTTCCTCTGAAGTTTTTCTTTTAAGAGTTGCCTGCAACTTCTGCAACCATGAGCAGTGCTGGGCCATCTCCTGAACAAGTATTGTCCTTTCCTCCTCCAGTCTCATTTTCAGCATGGCTTTGTTAAAAATTTTCAACTTGTCTTCGATTTGTGCTACAACAGAGGTAAAGAAAATGTATAAATAACAATTTTGACTTCAGTCTTTACAAAATAAATCAGAGGCCTCAGGAAACTCCGCTTACCGCTGCCATGAACCTCCCACGGCCATGTTGGGGATGGGTTGTCTCCCGATAGCGACTGCTCCACTTCATTAACATCAATTGCCATGGCAGGCTCATGACTGTTATAGGTCTCTATGTCTTTCAATAGCAGTCTCTTGCTCTCAGCAATTTTCCTCCGCAGGCGGTGACGGAACTTGCCACTATCTGTAAAGACATGAAGCAGAAGGTAAAAACAATGACCAAAAATACAGTGAGCAATTATCTATAGACAATGTAATTATACCATTTTGGCGGTATAGAGCCTGCTTCCGCTGCCTCACGTTAAGGTAACGTCCCTCAATGGACTGCTCTAGGGAAGTACCTGTTGTGTCTGGAAACACAACACAAAAACACAATAGTGTAAAGAAGGATGAGTTGGGAGGGGGTGGGTGCCAAAAAAGGATTACAGAGATAGTGGCATGCAGCATAGTAAGCAGTAGGCAGCTTAAATATCATGATCTAAATGATCGCCGCCAATGAGGAAGCACAAAGTGAAACACGTTATTGGTTCAAACTTACCACCAGCTGCCCATTCCCTCACATCAGACACCCACACTGCTTCATCGGTGCAAGCCAAGCTTTCTTTAAGCTCCGCTAGACTTGCAGTCTCCTCCTGAAGCCTCTGGCAAGTCTAATGCGACAGTTAAACAATGCAGTTGCACAAAGCTACACAATAACCACAAATTGAAACCATTTACAGAGAACACACCTTCACATATCTTGCAGACAATGCCCAATGTAGTGTTGTGATTTTTTTGTAGTTCCAGGCCATAGCATGGATTGTAAGCATATCCACACGTGCTGTTGAGAGTAAATGTTGAGTGAATGTCATGCAATAAGCAATAAAAAATTACATTAGAAGAGAAATACTACAATCACCTCCTTTCGACATGTATTTAGTCGTTAAGGCACAGCGGGAGAGGTAGCTGTTCACCTGTTCAACTTCCTCCTCCGCAGTTGACCCTGCTCCTTCTTGGTTTTTGCCACTCCATGTAATCTAGTAGTAAGAAGACATGTAAGGGATAATGTAATGTCTGCCGGTCATTATCGGATAATAAGTAACGACAAGGCGAATCGGACCCTGACGTGCAGCAGAGGGACTTATTTTCCGATGATACAGTTAAACATAATAAACACTGAACATACCTCACACTTAGTGGAATGTGCTGTAGCATGCATGACGCTTAGGAAAGGCCTGATTGATGTTAGCCTCTGGAGATCAGGAAGGATGTTTGCTGATTTGTGTAAATATGGCCAGTATTTACACATTACATCCATGGCGATAAACCTTGGCTTTGAGCTCATCAACTCCTTGTGCAGATACATGGGGTAGGCAAAGATTTCACCTAGGGATATACAAATTGTATTAGAAATGCAAGTATCCTATTATTGTACATTCTAAAGAGAGCATCATAATGGGAAACTCAACCAAGCAGTGGTATAAGCTGCACTAATAGTGATAATTGAGATGCTTCTCCATATTATTATTTTATTTAGCTTTTGTCCAAAGCGACATACAAATAACAACAATACAAAGTTACATTTAACAGCAAACAATTTATTATAATCTCACCTCCGAACATATTAAGCGCTTTAAGGAGGAAACCATGCCGACACACCGCAACCTCCATGCCCTCTTCGTCCAACTTGAAGGTCCTCCTAGAAGTCTCCTTCGCTGCTGTCCACGAGGAGCTCCCACATCTGCCTTGTCCAGGTAGCTGTGATGTAAATGAAACACACTATAAACATACTGTATATAATACCTTGTATTTTGAATACAAGAAAATCTGGGCTGTCAAAGCATAGTAATTTAATTAACAAATAATTTGAAACCTGCCTGTTTCACAGCTTTATGCAAGACATCAACAAATGCAGACACAGATGTGTCTTCTGCGATAAATGCCCCTTCAAAAAACGAAGAGTCGGAGCTGAGGAACAAACGAAACAGAACATTTATCCATGCTGAATATTGAATCTAAAAAAATGTAGATCAATCTATACTGGAAGAAAAAAATATGACCTTCCGTTTCGGAGAAACCGGTATAGCTTCCTGTTGCCATCCACAGAGATTGCCAGCATGTCTGGGGTGCAAGCGGGGCAGGTGAAAGGTGCACCGCAGGACAAGTTATCTTTCTCAAAAGCACAATAGGAAAACTCCAGGAAGCTGCGCTGCAGCGTGTCCCCGCACACTGGTCCTGACTGAAAGATGCATTATATTAATTGCTACTTCGGAGATGTCTGCATATGTTAAACAATTCTATAATATGGTGAACACTTACCCCCCCACCACACTTTGTACGATGCTCCAGCAGCTTTGCAAAGGTTTGTCTGGATAGTGCCGGTGACTTTCAGTTCTCTTACACTGCTGAAAAGGTTGAGGGAATACAAAGTAGAAGAGCTGGTGGAAGCTGGCCAGTATTCACTGTTTACGAGGTCCATGAACTCTGGAGCCCACTGCTGCTGGCATGTTTGGCATGCAAACAATGGCTGGTGCATGTCATAACGCCCTTGGATTATAAGAAAACAAACCCATGGATACCTGAGCTTTTAGAAACAATCAGCTGGCACACTTTAAGACACTTGGGCTACATCTTGAGTAGAATTACACCAGCATAGTTCAAATTAGTATATTTTTGTTGGTTTATCATAGTGACAAGATGTATTCTGTAATTTTTGAGTACTGTTATTTTCATTGCAAAGCAAAGCCAAAAAATGGGGAAAAAGCTGAATATTGAAAAAAGATCAGAGTTTGGAAATATTACCATTGATGGAAATTAAAATGACTGCTTTGCCAGGTGACACAGTTATGCTGGGGACTTCACAGAGACATTTTTGAGTCACTCTCACCATTGGCAAAATACAAGCTAGCAAAGGAAAGATAAACACAAAATTAGCCTACCAGATTTATTAGACAAGAGTACAAAAGAGTTTTGCAATTACCTACCTTGAGCTGTATCCTCCCTCCCCTCTTACAAAATATGTGGATGGGGGAATAGCTTTAAAAAAGCCCTCAAGGACTGACTCCCTATCGTGGAGTGGCCATCTCCTGTGATTCACAGTTCACGGTTTCACAGAACCACTGATCTGGTAGACACTCTCTGCATCTAGGAACGAAATCAATGAACCAATTTAGTCATTGAATCAACTCTTTGAAACAGCCCTGATTCCACCATAAACATGCAGTTTATCCGAAACATGAAGACATCAATTAGTGATGCACTCTAAAAACCTACAAAGTATGAAAGAACATTAATGAGATCTCACCTAACAACCGCAGGCTTGCTGCAATGGCTACAAAATGGTTGGCCAACATCCTGAGTTTGGATGAGGCATTTAAGGTGGAATGGCCTTGCCTCCTTCCATCTTTGTGAGGCTTGCTGCTGCCTGAAAGTCCATGATGATGATGCCCTCTGGATTTCAGGGGAGTCAGACATCATAGCAGAGAGGCTCTCCATGTTTTTTTTCTGTAAAGACAAATATTAATTTAATTGACAAAGGACCATTTCTATGCAGACCCATTATTTCATAATAATGGGTAAATATCTTGCCAATGCTTTCAATAACATCAATTTCAGAACTTTTCCAAATCAACTTTCCCACAGTCTAGGGCCAAATTCAGCATACTTTGAAACATGGATCAGGGTAAATTGTATCAACGTGAAAATTGAGACGGAATTCCATTGGGACAAAATTGAAACTACTACAAAAAAGTGGTTCAATAATAGGATTCGGCCCATTGTGGACACAATTCGTGGCTTTGCTGATTTATAAAAAAAACCTGAAAGCCCGAAAACCGCCACAGGTTACTAGGCACGGGAGGTCTGGCAAGCTTTCGAGTTTTTACATTTTTTTGCCAGGATTTTACATGAATGGCAATCTAGTCTCCAATGATACAGGTGTTCCAGGATTTGTGTGAACCCTGCTTTCAGATCTGCCTCAGAAAATTACCTAATAATAATTCAAATGTATTTGACCATATTTTACCAAATTCCACTTGAGGATCAAGACTGGCTGCAGGAAGCTCTTCAGTGAGCAGGTAGTTCCCGATCTGGTTATGTCTAACTACAACAGCACACAGAGGAATAAAAGCAAGTTAGACCCCCAATGCATACTTTTTTGGTTGAATCTACATATCTATACATTTCAAATACGGGGGAAATTACATTTAAAAAATGAATAACAACAGAACTAGGAAATAATAAATGGAAATAATAGTACAATTAACCTGTGGATGCAATAAGAAGTTGAACCATGTGGAATATGTTTATGCAGTATTTGATTTGATAACAGTATAAACATATTCCACATGGTTCAACCTCATTATAATGAGCTCATTATCTGGATACAAGTACATGTTACTTAAGTCTACCAGCAACACAACTTGATTTCTTGACAATAATGTGTAACCAATTACTATTAGTATTAATACCGGAATTGAATTGAATTGAATCCTTGATCAATGCATTGAGTTTGGCTGGACCAAGGAGTTCAAAAGTAAAAACCAACTCTACACCCCTTTCATGAAAATGTTTGAGAATTGAGAGCAGCTAGATGCAATCACAGACTGAACGAGTCTGAGGTACCTAGGCTTATATAATAGCCTTATATAATACTGCTTTCTGGACCCGATGTAGGCACTCTACTTCACTGCATCCGAAAATTCAACACCTAAAAAACACCTACCCTGGCTTCAGTCAGAACATGTTCTAAGCTCATTTCAAGAGCCATCCGTCTCCCCTCCATGTAATAGCCATCTTGACAGTCGGTGACACGTGTAGTGTTCATCACAGAAACAGAGAGAGGGGCAGACGGACACTGAGATGGACAGAGGGACAGACAGAGATAAGAGACACAGACAGAAATGAGAGGCAGTGCACAAATCCAGATAGGTTGGCGCTTAAAAGGGCCTTTGGTTGTGGTGATCTACTGGTGATCTACTAGTAGGTAGGTTGGTAGAATCTAAAAAACAAAACAAAAAAAAACACTCGTTTAGGGGAAGGCAGTTAATGGGGCCGAGACAATGAATTTACTTAACAATGGATAAAATATAACATTTTTGTGACTGGTGCAGCTAAATATAACTTTTTAATGAGCACTGAAGATCGCAAAAACTAAAATGTAAGCAGTTCTGTTCACTCGGAGTCTGGAGGACAACTATCAATCCGCTGAAAGAAGTCCGGATAATTAAACAGAAGTTTACGTTGCAGGATTACAACCGTAAAAAAACTGAACGGACTATTTTCTTTAGCGGAAGCAATAAAATCGTATTTAAATCAATAAAATAAACTCAATATTTTGTGTCAAATGATTGATTTATTTGGTAAGTAGCCATGTAATAGGATATTGTAGAGAGATGCGGTTGTTATAGTGAATACAACCCTGAGAGGGTTTTATATCAGACAAATGGAAACACCAAAACAATGTCACAAAAAGTTAAAATAGGGCATAAGGCATGACATGACAATACCCCAGCAACATACTTGACTAATACACTTTTGCATACATATTTCATCGAATTATATAGGGTACTTGTTCATGAGGTTGCCAATAATTCTATCCTACCTTACTCAACGACTCCAGAGGAAGTAGTAGCTAATTGGCGGTAGCACCGTCATCCGGATATTGTTGTGCAAAAAAAAAAAAAAAAAAACATTGCGAAAAATTAAATTAAACGAATTAAAAAATTTTTTTTTTTTTTTTTCTCCAACAGGACAACAGAAGAAACTCACTGGAACTTTAAAAAAAATTCGGAGCTTAACTTACTGTAACAAAACTGAGCACCATACTGTATTGCTGGTGACAAAAACAGATTAAATGTCTTTTTTTTTTTTTTTTTTGCTGTAAGATGCGCAATGGTTCTTTTTTAAACTTTTTTATTTTTATTTTTTATTAAATTTTTAAAATTACAGAATTCAATATCAAGTCCTTGACACATTACTTTTACACATTTTCACATTTAGTAACAATACACTTTAAATAAAAAAGAACCAAAAAAAAAGAAAAAAAAAAGAAACTTCAAATAAAGGGCATCACAAACGTATGTTAAATTCATTTAGCAGAGAGGCCTACAGATCTTTGGGCTTTTCAATGTTTTTTTTTAAACTTTAGACTCTAAATATATTGTAAAGGCTGCTTAATGCGATAGCCTATAGTGTCGTTAATGACCCGCTGATCGCTGTCAGATTCTGATATGAATGTCCGCATTGCATTGTGGCTAATGTGCTTAGAATGAGCCCTGCTCGGCCCGTGTTCTGGCTTACTGTAACATTTCACCGGTAATAAGACCGGAATAATATTATTAAAATAAAGAAATGAATGAATACAATGATAACATCTAAATAAATGTCGATAGATGTAGCGTTATAGTTTTTAAAATATCAATAAACAGCAAAGCAATCCAGCTTCGCAATAATAACCGAAAAAGACCGAAATAATAATAAATAATAATTAATATACAACGCCGCCACTCCCACCACACACAGTGCTGAGGGGGCACCAAAACTAGCCTAATGAAAAATCAATAATCATAGTCAATAATTATAATGCCGATATTATTTCAGTATATATTATTAGGAGTATATTATAAGAGTATTTAATTGCTCTAGAGATGGTGCCCCCAGTGGTCCGTTGAATTGCGCAATTTGTGCAGCACCTGACGAAGTTTGACTTTGACAGTAGGAGGTATATAAAAGACTGGCAAACTGTCTTTATGTTTAAAATCATAAAGGAATTATGGTTAGGGCACCAAAATGGCTAGCAGCAGCACTGCACATATATAATCCGTGATAAGATCTCGTGAATAAATGTTGATTAAACAGCTTCTCTGCTGCCCGACTGGCAGAAAGAATCGTGCAGTTGCACGAAAGATGCATCCAATTGAAATGCATTAGTTTAAAAAACGTGCTGGACTTACGAAAATAACGAAATAAACGTGTCCCTGCCACGAATAGATTAAATTACGTGACTAAATCACGAACTGCCGTGAGACTGGGTTGGTTCACCAGCATGGCCTTGCAGGGTTGAGTGTCAGTAGGCCAGCTGTTTGTATGCAAGTAGTGATTTGGGGAAAAACATAGTTTTTGCTTGCATATTTTTCTATTTAACATTAATGATGCAACAGAAAAACAATATAAGGTTGAAACATGATTTATTGAATTATATGATAACTTTGTAATTTATTTTGCTCGCTTTGCTGAAAGTAGAGCTGAACATTTGTTATCAGCACAAGCTGTTGTAAATCCTGCCCACTTGTTTGCATTGTCAGCACATGCTTCAGTGCTCTGAGAGTGTTTATAGTGCTGTGAGTTTAACACTTCATGACTGAGAGCAGAACAGAACAGAATCTTCATCATCACACAAGACAAAACAACAACTATGAACAACATCATCATCTTCATCTGGACCATTGCAGCTTTTATTCAAGGTGGGATATTACATTTTGATATGAATAATATGCTATTGTTGTTTTACCATTTGAATATACCATTTTTTTTTTTCTGTAAATGTGATTTACAAACAAATTGACTTTATTTTCTCTTCTTCAGAATCCAGAGGAATCACTCTGACTCAACCTGAAGTTAAAACTGTCCAACAGGGTCAAACCGCTACAATAGAGTGTCATATAGATGTAGGAATATATAGTAACAACTTAGCCTGGTATCAGCAGAAACCTGGACAAGCTCCTAAACTCCTCATTTATAGCATAAACAGCCTCCAGTCAGGAACTCCATCTAGATTCAGTGGCAGTGGAACAGCAAATACTGGACGAGATTTTACTCTGACCATCAGTGGAGTCCAGACTGAAGATACAGGAGATTATTACTGTCAGAGTGCACACTCTATCAGTGGTAGCTGGGTGTTCACACAGTGATAAGGAGTCGTACAAAAACCTCCATCAGTCAGAGTCACAGTAACTGCACTGATACAGATGAGAGATACTGCAGCTGCTGATACATGTTATTTCTTATAGCAGTCTCATTCATTAAAAAAATTAATTAATTAATTAATTAATCATTTAAAACAGAACAATCTAACAAAAGTTGATGATATTTGTGCAGGGAAACAGCAGCCAGAGTCCTCATGTTCTCATGTGCGAATTCAAAATGTAAATAAGTATGTGTGTTAAATAAATGTATAATAGTGTGTAGCGGACACCTGACGCATCCAGGACCAACATCAAATAAGGACAAACACCAGTAGTGCCTTTTCTTGGGTGTTTACTGCAAGCATAAAATGGGACAGCTTTACAACAAATGTCTTTGTTTTTGTTTCACAATCTCTCTTCAGAATGTTTCACGCAGACTCATATTACAAGCTGTGTTTTCTTCACAGTATCTTAAATTGTTCCACTTAATAAAATGCATACCCCAAAGGCATATTTTTATATAGAATTAATACGATTTACAAATACTGAGGATTAATAGAACAATAATAAAACAAAATGAACAATAACTCATACCTGCAAGCATAAAATGGGACAGCTTTACAACAAATGTCTTTGTTCTTGTTTCACAATCTGTAAATACATCATTTAGTTATTGTCCCATATTCAAATATGCAGGCAACTTACAATACTAGAGCCACAATTCACAGTTTCAATTTCTTCTCTATAACCATATAGTCATGAACTACATTACCCAAAATGCACCGCGGATTACTGGCGCGCATTTCACTCTGCACAGATGGATTAACCACTAATGTTATCACAACGAGATGAAATAGAACTCAAATTCACATTAACAAGCCTCTTCATTCTTATGAAAATGAACATAGGACATAAATTGATGCACTCTAAAAAGTACTGGGTTAAAAAATAACCCAACCTTAACCCAGCCACTGGGTAACTATGGGACAGAACACGCGTTGGGTTGTTTTGACCCAGAATGCTGGGTTGTTTATTTGACCCAACCAGTGGGTCGGGTTAACTGTGTTGCTGGGTTAAACATAACCTAAACATTGGGTTATTTGTTGTCTTATTGCCTTGCTACCTTTATATTTACCAATAATAATAAATAATCACAAAAGAATGTCAAATTATTACTGCTTTTCTGTAATACAGTTAGAAAAACACAAAAAAAGCAACTGTAAACATCAATTTAATGAGTTTTATTTCTTTTTAAAACAATTTTCAAATGGGTGCAGCTGTCAGACATTTTATCCAACCATTACAGACACATAACACAACAATTTTAGTAGATCAGTTACTTTAAAACACAAAACTGTGTAAACTAGGCACTGTAGATTCCGATTCTTTGTCAACATTGCAGCAGCAGAACACTCAAAAATTAATTACCAAATAAGAATCGTTCCAAACATTGTGCTATTAAAACTAAGCCAAACAAAGTGTCCACCAGACAATACATATGACAATTTAAAACATGTTACAAGTGGCCAGAAAAAACTGTTGGCCTTAAAAAATTCACACATGAAGACTTATGTCCATCAGTATAATATACTGCAAGCTGGAGAAATTCCCAGGCAACGAGTCCGCTTCAGTGCCACGGCCCGTAACAATGGCGAAGGTCTGGGATGTCGATGTCTCGTCCCCAAGGCACATATCCACCATGCTGGTCCCCACCTGTTGATTATATGACACTTAGTCTTGAAGACACTTAGGCCTGAAAAAATTCTCATTTTAGAAGAAAATTTCAAACTGCACATTTTTAGTCAGTTTGCATTTCCAAAAATACATATATATATATATATATATATATATACACACACACAAAGTAAAACAAAACTTACAGGTTTGTTTGTCAATGAATGGCTTCCAGAATTCTGTGGTTGTGGTTCTGTGGACCCTTCCTCCAGAATGGGCAGGACTTTGAAAGCACTCTCCTTTTTAGCATCTAAACCATAAGAATAATAACTTATCTCATAATCAAAACAACACATTGAAACACTTTCATATGAAAAATTCTTCATTCCTTTAAATAATGAAATTATAATAAAAAAAATTAATAAAAAATTATAATGGTATTAATGCAAATGAATCCCCACCCCATTCAACTACTGCAGGTTAAGTTTAGTTATGGGGTGGGATTCAGGGATGTAGAATATGCTCATGCAGAATAAGGCATCAGTATGTGCTTTATAAGTACTTATTAACAGCCAATACACAAACTAATAAGCAACTAGTTAAGTGTTACTGCACCATTGTATTTACCAGTTGATGTGTCAAATACAGTTGAATTTTGTTTCTATAGATTGACATATTATAAGAAATACCTTCCCTGAAGTCATGTCACCCAACTCTTAATGCACCTTTCCATCTTGCTGGGCATAGGCAACAATTTGGTCTGCAATTGTAGCCCAGTCTACAAAAAGTCTGCCTCTGGATGTAGCTTCCTGAAGTCTTGTGAAATCTGATAAAATTTAAGAAAAAACAACACAGTTAAAGTTTTTAAATGTTAGATTGATTGTTTGATTTTATTGCCATACCAGTAACTATGGTTATTTTAATGAAAAGATCAAATTCTAAAACAAATCATGGTTATTGAATGTTATTGAATGATATAACTTACATTCAAAGGTTTTAACCAGGGTATCAAGCTGCCTTTCCTTCAACTTCTCCATTACAAAGCTGTCCATCTTCACCAGCAGGAATCTCACATATCTAGAATGAAATTTCAGATTTAGAAATTTTGAATTTCACAAAACTGTTTTTACAATGACTTATTTTATATAGAAAGCAGGTTAATGCGTTTACATGCAGCACAATCATTTAAACACAGATCAGTTCTGTTATGCTGATATCGCGAGAAAGCTTCTCAAGCATTTTAATATCGCGAGATCTCGTAAACGTTTTTTTTTTTTTTTTTTTAACGTTTTGCGCAGTAGTGCCAAATTAAACCAGTTTGATTGAATTGTTGTAAAACTTAGGCGATCTTCAGCGTTAGAACACAAATACTGTATGCACTGGAGCGTTTGTCAAACATGGTGTTCTTGCATGCTATGATTTTAAAATGCACCACTGCTTTGATGTCTTAACTGTGACACGATTTTATATTATACGGAACGGTTGGCAAAGGCAACCCAAGCTAGCATCTCACCACTGAACTGCATTTATGTCAATCAGTCTCCAATCTGAAGGGCAGAATCGACACTGTTAAAAAAAAATCAGACGGCATACCCATTTAATTTTTATACTAGTCTCCTAGTTTGTAAAGCAACTGAAACATTAACAAAATAGAGGAAGAGTGAAAGGACCTCATAAACAGTGGTGTCGTGGAGCCTGGAGAAGTGGGTATATGCCCCAAATGCAAATACACGCTGAAAAGAATAACTTACTGACGTCTGGACGTGATTCTCCGCAGTCTCTGATTAAATCGGTCGGGTTTTCTCTGTGTCAGAGCCTCCCCTGACATGCCCTCGCGTATGAACAGGCAGCATGTGGGTGGAGGAGTGGACGGAGCGGGCGCGGGCGCATTTAGGCGCTATCATCAAATATATTTCAAAGGAAGCCCGCGCCACGCTTCTGACCACATTACTGTCGTTACCGGGTGTTTTTTTAGAGAATATTTACATTTACTCACATGCGATTAAATGAGCTATTCATGTGGTGGACTGTTACGATTTTGGCTAATGCAGGACACTACTCGATGCGCAACAGGGGATTTAGAAGTGGGTACACGCAAAGCCAACTGATATAGAAGTGGGTATAAGCCGTATACCCTGCACTACACCACTACTTATACTTCACGAAAGTAATTAAAGTAAGGGACATAGGCGTAGCTAATGCAGCTAACGTTACCTGAGGAAAAAAAGAGCGCGAAAATGCACAACATATAAATGACGGATATATCGAACTTACTCCGTATTTCTAACATATGCCTGTTTTCATGAAGCGTTAAAAAGGGACATGTGTACTGTATATAAATAAAACTTTGCACGTGTACACACACACACCTTTTATTTAACGATAAAGCGATTGTTGAGGCAAAAAAAGTACCGCACTATAGGCTGCTACTTAACGTTCGTTAATCATTCACAGAATAAAACTCTAACCCCGCACAGCGACATATCAAATATTGCATTAAACAGTGAAATCACTGTGCTTTAAACCACAACTTATTAAAAAATAAAGGTAAATAATCATATAATCATATTAACTTACCGTATAATCCTGCTTGCTGCGAATTCCGTGACCGCCTGACGAGGAGACGAGTGAAGAATCCAGAAAGTTCGATGAAGTGGAAAAATAAAATAACCCAACCCGCGTGTTCAGTGGTGAAAGAACACCTAGAGTCCATTTGACCCAGCATGATCAACCCAACTGTGTGTTTACAGTACCTCAAAAACCCAGAATTTTGACCCAGCACAATTAACCCAACAATGTGTTTACAGAAATAACCCAGCACTTTTGTGTACTTTGTACCGTTCATGGAAATACAAACGATCGCAGGGTTAAAGCGATACAGTTTATGCAAAGTGTTAAACACGTACAACTTTTAATTTTACACACAATAGGGTTAACAATAGTATTACCAATGTATCTCGTTCTGATTCCATTGTAACTTCTATTTAATATGCTTTAGGAAATTGTTTAAGTTTTTCATTAACAGAGACACATACCTCTCTTCAGAATGTTCCACGCAGACTGAAGAGTGCAGCACCAGGGGGATATACCATTGATCAAGGTAAGGGGGTATTCCACATCATTAACACAGAAGAACATGAAACACTTCTCTTAACAAGCACATGCAGTGATTAGAATATTTGATTAACACCAAGACTAATTAATGTGTAAAACAGTTGCAATTTCCATTCTGTGTATGTTGTATATATACTCCCAACTGCTCCCCTATAATGAAGTGATGGTCCACCCCTTACTGCCTTTCTTTCTGCACTTGGTTAAGAACCAAAGGTTTTCTTAAAGTAACAAAATAAAGTTTGATGAATTATAACACTTTTACACCGCTACAATCACCCTGCCCAATTTCATCAAACTTTATGGAACAGGGAAGAAGTTATGAAAAAGGGGCACCTTTTCCTCTTACATGACCTTAAAACCATGACATGAAGTCGTCTGTGAAGACTGCAGAGCAATCTGCCAGGTAGATAAATGCCCATATACATATATCCAAAGATCATTTAGATGATTTTACCCCTTTTAACACTTTTCTTAGAGACTGTATTTAACAACCTCTTTCAACTGCATTATAATGTCTTTTCTTGTGAGATCCTATCATATCACATTTTGAATTTGATCAAAATTAGAGAGCATCTGCATCAAGGCAGCAAGAGTCTCTTAGTTCTTCGGGTTCAGCCGTCAACATGCTCATAGATTCAACCAATCTCCTAATTGGCTTTACCGTTCTACCAGACCGTGTATGCAAGGTACCACTTTCCGATCTTACACTGTTATCTCCCCCCCTAGTGTCAATCTCTTCAACACTTTCAGGACTACCCACGCTAGAGCAATGTGAGACACTGATACTGCTTGGGGTGCAGTCTGATGGGGTCATGTTGCTCAAAGTATCTTCAGACTGGTCATGTTCACTCCACTGTTCACTTGGTTCTCCAGTGTCAGTCTTACCCTCCAAATCTTCATCAAAAAATTTGGTAGGTGGATCTTGACTACACACAGGATCCTGTCTGGGTTTGCTCTTTGCATCCACTCTCGGAACTTCCTAAGTTTGAATCTTTGGGCTCTCGGTCTGAAGCACCCAGGCAGCTGTCCTCTGATCATCATAGTCTTCATCAACATATAGTGTTGCCCCTTCTTTCTCTGGCCATTCCATGTCTAACCCATCATTTGACAAGGTTGAAAGTACAGTCGATTCTGCATCACTCTGGCCGATTGGAAGAAAATTTACAGGCAGTATGAAATTCCTATGAACTACTTTGTTCTTCTTTGTGACAGGATCCTCAACTCTGTAAACATGCACATTAGGATTTTTCCATGTGACAACATAAACAGTTGAATCCCACAGATCAGCCAATTTCCCTCTTGCGCGTTCCCTACGATTGGCCAACAGAACTCTGTCTCCAATCTCCAAGGCAATGCCTTTGACTCGTTAGTTGTACTGTTCAGCCTGCTTCTTCTGAGCCTGTGTTGTGCTGTCTTGAGCAATCCTGACCGCTTCTTTTAGGTCTTTCTGAAACGAACTGACATAATCATTATAATCCACCACTTCGTTATCTCTCAGTACGCTCTCAAACATGATGTCTACTGGCAGTCTTGGAACCCTGCTAAACATGAGGTAGAACGGGGCGAAGCCAGTAGTCTCATGTATTGTGCAGTTGTATGCAAACGTTAATGTTTGTATCATCTGAGGCCAGTGCACTTTTGCTCTAGTAGGGAGAGAGCGAATCATGTTGCCAAGAGTTCTGTTGAACCTTTCTGTTTGGCCATTCCCCATAGGGTGGTAGGGGGTGGTGTGAGATTTCTTTACTCCTGATATTTCCAGTAGCTCAGATATAAGTTTACTCTCAAAATTCGCTCCTTGGTCGGAGTGGATTCTACGAGGAAACACATACACACAGAAGAATTGGTTCCAGAGTTTTTGGGCCACCACCTTCGCTGTCTGATTAGGACACGGGAACGCATGTGGCAATTTGGTAAAATGGTCTGTGAGAACGAGTACATCCACACTGTCTCCATTCCTCCCCTCAGCAGACCAAAAATCAATGCACACCAGCTCTAGTGGTTCACAAGTTTTGACAGATTCCAAAGGTGCCCTAGCATCTGGCTCTGGCGTCTTGCTTAGAACACATCGTTTGCAGTGTGTCACGTACTTCCTCACCTCATTATCCATGCCACTCCAGAAAAATCTCTGGCGAACTAGATGGAGGGTTCTTCTCTGGCCCTGATGGGTTCCTCTTAAGACTGTAGACTTCAGAGAGTTAGGCACTACAAGCTGATACCTTTTCTTCCCAGCTTTATCCTTAGATATCCTATAAAGGACTCCATCCTTGATCTCCAGCTTTTCCCAATGCTTCAACATACGGAGCACCTGACTTGTCTCATGAACCTTCTCTCTCTGTGATGGTCGTCTTTTTCTCTCAAGGAAGTAGATCACTCGCACCACCACATCATCTTCTCTTTGTTTTCTTCTTATTTCTGCAGCAGTAAACGCTGGAAGAGTGGACTGACCATACAACATATGGCTGGAGCATTGAGACAACTGGGCTGTGCGGACTGGTAAGCTGGAATCCCAGTCTAGGCTGGACTGTATAACAGCTTTCACCTCGTCAATTCCCACTTCTTGTCTGTCTTTACACTCATTCTCGACATTCTGCTGCTCTTGAGAATTGACAGATAACTTGAATGCATTCTGAACAGATTCAAGGCTCATGTGATTTGCTTTGCAGCCTGGTTCAATTGTTTTAAACCCTGTTGTAAATGACTCACGACTCAGGAGATCTGCAGGAATGTTCTGTGATCCTGGAATGTATTTCAGATCAAAGTCGAAAGGTGCTAACTTTGAGACCCACCGTTGCTCGCAAGCGTCTAGCTTGGGCTTGGTCATGATGTATGTTAATGGGTTATTATCGGTTAGCACAGTAAAGCGAGCCCCTTTTAACCAATGAGCAAACTTATCACACACCGCCCATTTAAGGGCAAAGAATTCCAACCGGTGTGCTGGGTACCTGGCTTGAGAGCGGGACAAGGATTTGCTTGCAAATGCAACCGGTCTTGGTTTGAGCTCACCATCAATTACCTGACTCAGAACTGCACCCAAGCCGTCCATTGACAAATCAGTAAATAATAGAAATGGCTTGTTAAAGTCAGGGTGAGCCAGAATTACGGTGGTGCTAATGGCCTTCTTAAGCTTTCCCAATGACATTTCACAATCTGATGTCCAATCTTCTGGCTTCAGGCATCTGTATGGCCTGGCACTGACTTTTGCACCTCTGTGCTTCACCCTTTGTCCCGCTGTTAACTGGAATAATGGCTTTGCCAAACGTGAAAAATTCTCAATAAAGTGTGAATAATTGGCCATACCTAGAAAAGACTTGACTTTGGTGTAGGAAGGTGTTTTTCCAGCTTCTTCCATTAGATCCTTTGCCGTAATCTCATTAATTGCAGAAACTTTTGCAGGATCAGCAGCAATGCCTTCTGCTGTGATTATATGGCCCAATAATTTTACGGATTTTCTTAGGAAATAGCACTTCTTTGGGGCTAGCTTCAGATTATGTTCTCTCAAGCGTGAAAATACCAGCTCAAGGCGATCCAGGGCTTCTTGTTCACTCTTACCAAAGACCAAGAGGTCATCCAAATAACACAGGAGTGACATGAAATTTTGATCGCCAAATATTGATGTAGCATCTGGACCAATCAGACACAGTTATTTGTTACATTTAACAAATCATTTTCAAAACCAACAACCCCAGCTATATGCTGGAGTTTTGGAGACAACCCCCCAAAGCAACGAACACCCTGAAAGGGCTCCGTTGCCAGGGTGACCATCTGATATCATAGGTTTTATTGCTTCAAGGAATGCAAGCAGAGCACACTACATTTCCCTATAGGAAAGACACAATGCCTATAGAAATGGACTCTTTCCTATTCATTCACAGACAAACCTTTCTTTGACCTTCCTATCACACATAGCCCAGGTCATTGTGTACATTATTACTGCATTGTATTTTAATTTTGTCTGTTGTATTTGTCTTTCTACTGTTTTATGCATGCGTTATGATAGATGACTAGTCGTTTACCCACCTAGGTCATGTTTGGTTTCTTTGAATTCGTATTTTGATGATCTAAAAGATGGTGTAAATTAGATGTTGATACCTATGCAACATATTAGTGTTTTAAGAAACCTTACTAGTTTTTGCATCAACACCCAGTCGAATTACATATGCAAAATGCCATGCTCACAGACAAAGAGTCGTAAACTTTCCCTCCAAAGGTGAAAGTTACCATTGGTTCGTGGACCTCCTGGAGGCTCAGCCTCCAGAGACCTTAAAGGCATCGAACGTTTGACCGCCTCCCTCTCTTCCCTCTCTTCACTCTTTTCTGCAAGATCTTCCGATTGCTGCCCGTGTGGAGGAACCCACGGGGAGCCTGAGGGCGTGCCCGGCGGGCCCGACAGGCCCCAACATCTAGAGCTGTGGCTCTTGACCACAAAGAGCCAGACACTTTCACTCAACCCTGGAATTCACCCTCATGAAATGTCCTCGAACAGACATTTCTCTCTTCCGTGTTTTTAGCTTCCTTCACTCGTCTCACATGAGTTCTTTCAGAACCTAAGAGGATGAGGAGGATGAGCTAGAACTCGTCGGAACTCTAAGCTGCGCCAGGCCTTGCGGCCTTGTCTTTCCATTCCCCAAAGACCATAGGACTTCAGCTTGGTCCTTCTCAGCTCTTGGTTCTTCTTCAATTTTCACATGGGAAGAAACTCCCAGTCACCATCGAGTCAGAACATCTTTGGAGTTCATCACTCTTCGGACCCGGAAGAACGTGATCGCGATTCCAAACCACCACTGCTCCAAACCATCGAGACTTTCACCCGAGACTGCATTCGGACACTTGTTCATCGACCAAGGCAATGCAAGTATCGTACATTTAACTAAACAAAACAGAGGTTTAGTACAAGCTGTAGACACCACTGATGGTTTCACTCAGGTGGTTAACTGATTCTTTTCATAGCTACATTCTCTGGTCTCTCTAACTGCTTCTCACTGACCCTTCCCCCATGTATGAATGATTTCATGTTGTTTGTTTAGATTAGTTATGTGTTAGTCCTTCGTTAATAAGCTCTTGTGCACAAATTACATGAGTTTTGATTCTGATTCTGCCTTGCAAATTAATGTCCCTTTACGATTCCGATTCGAGCTACATGCTCTAATGCAACAGTACTTTAAGAAAGTTATTTTCTGTGCCCAAGAAAATATCATTTCTTAGAGTTGATATAAAAATCATACTGAATGTTTGCTGGACGAACAGATTAGTTGATGGAAAATTAGTTCTGCTACAGTTACTACTGGCAGCTGATATAAATAATTGTAATTAATCATAATTAATTGTAATTATTTATATACATTTCCCTTTGAGCTAAATCGCAACATTGGGGTCATCATCCTAGCAAATGTGGCTGGACTATTGCATAATCCTTGGGCCATTCGATTGTACTCATAAAGCCCTACAGGTGTAGTACAAGCTGTATATTTGCGATCATCTTCATGTATGGGTATATTATAGAACCCAGATGTAAGGTCCATTGTACTAAAGTAGCAGTTGCCACCTAAAGTAGCAAGGGCATCAGACTGATGAGGTAAGGAGTAAGCGTCTTTTTCAGTTCTGAAATCCGTACAAATTCTAAGTTCACCTGAAGGTTTCCAAACTAGGACAAGTGGAGAAGCCCACTCACTGCTGGACTTACTAATAATCCCCTTCTCCTCCATTTTATCAAGAGTCTGCTTGAGCTTCTGATATTGTGATGGTGGAACTCTCCTGTATGGCAACCTAAAAGGTTTATCGTCCTTCAGTCTAATCCGGTGTACAACGTCCTTCACTTCCCCACAGTCAAGTCTATCTCGAGAGAAAATTGATTCGTATTTGGCAATAAGGTTGGCCAGTTTTTCCTTCCATTCTTCAGACACATCACATGACTGTATGTCTATTTGATTTAGACCCAAATCATGAAGCTTTCCTGAGAGTCCAGACCAATTAATTGGCTCCTCTGCTGCATTGACAATACATGTGCATTGAATCACTTCTGAACCCTTCTCGTCATCACAAGTTAATTCCAGATCTTCTAATGCTAGGCAAGGGTAAACCTGTGCCACTTTGGCATTCCGCCTAAGCGTGAGAGGGCGATCTAGTAAATTGACTACCTTCATTGGAATCCATTTGTCCCCCCATAAGGGACACACTGTACGTGCAATTAGTACATTTCTTGGTGCAGACTTGGACGTCGTGGGTTCTACAACAACAGTGCTGCCAATGGATAAGGGTACTTGCTCTTTCAATTTACCCCGTATCAAGTGTTCATGTCGTGGGGCCAAGGTAATACACTGCTTTAGAATTACTGTACCCACTCTTTTGGGTATTTCCTTGCCTTGCCACCGATCTACATTAGCCAACAAGTTCATCAAGAGTTCTTCTGAATCGTCTGTCGCAGGTTGAGAAAGGTTGTCCCAATACCACTGTGTTTTTTTTAGATACTGCATTACATGCTTTATGGCATTTGATCCTACAATCATATCGTCTACTCGGCCAGGTACTACAAGCACAGGCACTGCCATTTTGCATTTGAAGAGGTCAATATTTAATTCGTATTCGCATTTGGGTGGTGTCTGCTTTCCCCCACACCCTACAAGTATTATCTTAGAGGGTTTACTTGATTCTCTTTGCAGGACTCCCTCATCAATTAACTTGTGTTCGGCTACCTCACTTAAAGTGCAGGCCATAGACCCACTATCTATTAACCCCCTGGGGTCGAAAAACGCGCCGGCGCGGTTTGTGGCCGTTTTTCTGATAACGCCAAAAAGAACTTAAATTACTCCGTCATTTTTGATCGTACAGATAAGAGCAATACATCAATGGAATCTGTAAGGAATTCACTTTTATTTGTGTACACTCATAATAACAACAACATTCTGTGGTTTTGTGAAATAAAGCAAACAAACAGGGTATGCAGTCTGCTGCGTTGTTCTCTGCGATCGTCATTAAGAAATGCGTCACTAAAATGAACTAAAACTCAGCAAATACTCAACACAGAGACATGAGAGAGATATCTATAGAAAGCCTGATATGTCTACTTTTAAATGGAGTAAGTCTTATCGAAAACAAATATCATGTGTTAAAGTAATCTGTATGAAACCAACCCCATGTAAAGTCTTTCTCGTCAGACCTAATTATTTTTAATTTGATCACGCCCACAAGCTACTTTCGGTTTGTTATTATAATCAGCCACGTGGAGGCGCAAGCGGCGTACCGCCCACATCAACGTAAACAAAGCGGGAGACTAGACTTCACTTCATTGTTCATCTCGGCTACTTGCATGTTGTTACTGGAAGAAGACGCACTGTGAGGAGAAAGATTTATATTTCCCTCAGAGGAAGAGCGCGATGCGACGCACGGCGAGATCCACCGAAAAAGTAAGTCTTTCTTTTATTAGCCTACTTATGTTAGTTGTTGTGTTACTGTGATATAACTTGTAGACATTATAGTAGTTAGATTTTTTTCCAAACTATAATTCCTGACTACGTGTAATCAAGTGAAACGTTATGAAATATGTTTCATTTCATTGCATCGAAATGTTTGATGACGCCAGGCTGTTTTTAATGTTCTGTAAAATAAAAACGCGATATAAAAGTAATCGTGTTTACACTGTAACACTGAATGACAGAGTCTAAGATTGTTTAGACCAAACTACTGTCATATACTCTGTTCACGAATAGATGTTTATGACGTGCTTAACAATAATAAATTAGTTTCCCAGACATAAAATGATTTTGTATTGTATAATGCATACAAAGCATGCTTGTGTTTATGACTATAAAATCATATTTATTTATTGTATAACAACAGGATATAAAAGTAATATTAGTTTATTTTTAATACTCTGTTTGTGAGTAGGTGTTTAACGTGCTAAACAATAATAATTAGTTTCTCAGATATAAATTGTCAATATTTTATGATAGTATAAAGCATGTGTGAGTCTATGACTACACAATCATGCTATATGTATACATTACAGATGCTCCTGATATTAACATGCTCACAGATGTTTTTTTTTTTTTTTTTTTTTTTTCTAGTGATCTGATACCTGCACCACAGATGAATGCTACATGAATGCCACATGAAGACTGCCACCTGGACTACTGATGATGAGTTGTATTTCTTAAATCCATGGAAAGAAGCAGCAATCACTTAATGTCAGGTATAATTTACTTGTTTCACTTGTTGAACAGAATCCAGAAAACAGTTTTCAGGAATGACACAAAGTCTGTTCACATCTCTGTACATGTAACATCAATGTAGTCAATAATGTGCTTTTGACCTTCATTATGTATGTTTTGATGATACTGTGTTGTAAATAAAATACAAATAGTCTAAAACACCATTCTCTTAATCTCTCATTGTTTCTACCTGACGCATCCAGGACCAACATCAAATAAGGACAAACACCAGTAGTGCCTTTTCTTGGGTGTTTACTGCAAGCATAAAATGGGACAGCTTTACAACAAATGTCTTTGTTTTTGTTTCACAATCTCTCTTCAGAATGTTTCACGCAGACTCATATTACAAGCTGTGTTTTCTTCACAGTATCTTAAATTGTTCCACTTAATAAAATGCATACCCCAAAGGCATATTTTTATATAGAATTAATACGATTTACAAATACTGAGGATTAATAGAACAATAATAAAACAAAATGAACAATAACTCATACCTGCAAGCATAAAATGGGACAGCTTTACAACAAATGTCTTTGTTCTTGTTTCACAATCTGTAAATACATCATTTAGTTATTGTCCCATATTCAAATATGCAGGCAACTTACAATACTAGAGCCACAATTCACAGTTTCAATTTCTTCTCTATAACCATATAGTCATGAACTACATTACCCAAAATGCACCGCGGATTACTGGCTCGCATTTCACTCTGCACAGATGGATAAATCACTAATGTTATCACAACGAGATGAAATAGAACTCAAATTCACATTAACAAGCCTCTTCATTCTTATGAAAATGAACATAGGACATAAATTGATACTTTGTACCTGTTGAGAAGTTGTAGCCAATAAGCGCTCTCTTTACTGGGTGACGTCATTCTGTGATCGCTTGCTGAAGAGGGAAGAGCATACCGTGTTCTGAGGCTGGACATCAGTGATCATTTTCCATAAAGTGGACATTTATTATCGTGAGTCAATGACACGATGTAAGTGTGCTTTTCTGTATTTACCTAGGAAACTCTTAATTTATGTTTGGGATGTGATTGCATAACTTTACTAGTATATTACAGCTAGCGTGTTTATCCACTCGAGCAGCGGTAGCAATTTGCGCGTCTAAGTCAATCTGCCGTATTGCCGCCTTAATGTGTTTCAATACTTCATTTCATAGTTCAAGTGATGTTTGTAAGCACTAAACTTGCAGTATTTCATATTGTATATTGTTTAGATTGGCGGTTATATGTTGTTCTTCGCATTTACCGTTCAAATCAATGACGCAGCAAAATATAATGACCTTTTACCTACTTTTTCTCTGTGAGCTTGCCGCGCCATCTAGAGGCGCTACATGATACTACAACAATGTTTATTTCAGTTAAATATTTAAAGAATATTACTTTACATAATTGTTTATTGCTGATTAGGACAAGTTATTATTATTACTGTCTACTTATTGTTATCTTTGTTATTTCCAGACCACATCTAGACAAATGTCCATTGTTTAGAGACTTCTGACCAAGCAATGCCCCATGGTCTGACTGTGCTGTCAATCGTCCCAGGTTACGTATGTAACCATGGTTCCCCGAGGGAACGAGACGCTGCGTCCGAAAACGCTAGGGGAACGCCTCCAGCGTGACCACGCTCTGAAACATGTGTGCAAACAGTCCAATGGAGAAGCGAGACGTCACAGGCGGGGTGACGTAGAGACCAGAGAGCTTAAAAGCACGTGCGATGCGTGCAGCCGGCAGCTTCTAAATAGAGAAGCAAGCGCTGCAGGGATGCCGGAAGTATGGCTCGAGACGCAGCGTCTCGTTCCCTCGGGGAACCATGGTTACATACGTAACCTGGGACGTTCCCCTTCGGGAACTCGAGCTGCGTCCGAAAACGCTAGGGGAACGATATGCCCACGCTGCCAGACTTTCAAATCCCTGCCTAGTGTGTATCACTGAGCACAGCTAGGACGAGAGAAAAAGGAGCCCAGAGTGGCATAAATGAGACCGAGAATCTCATGAAAGTGAGTGGCATGGAAAAACCCGCAGCGTTGAAATGTCAGAGAGGCATGACGAGAAGGCCATACTTCGAGAGGAGTGAGCCTTGACCCCCAAATAGAGGGGGGGAAACAGAGGACTCAAAGTTATGGAATAGCAACCAACTCACCACACAGCAAAGCTACATCTGGTCAGAGGCCTCAGCCTCAGCGCACCGTGGAGGAAACCTGTAACCAGGGGGTTCCTACCCACTGAGGAGCCACCCAGAAGGGCGTGGTAGGCGCAATAGCCGCCACGTAGACCTTCAGGGTGGAGTGGGCTAACCCTGCAGAGAACCGATCCTGCAGAAACTCCAGCACTGTACCAACGGGGCAGTTAACTGGGTCTTGCTGGTGGTCTCCACACCATGAAGTGAAAAGCTTCCACTTCAGGGCATACAGTTTCCTCGTAGAGGGAGCTCTGGATTGGAGGATGGTCTCAACAACCTCGGTTGAGAGACCGGAAGCTACGAGGTGTGCCCCCTCAGAGGCCACACCCACAACTTCCACAACTCCGGGCGAGGGTGAAGGATGGTGCCTCCCGCTTGCGAGAGGAGGTCCCTCCTGACGGGAATCTCCCATGGAGAGCCGTCGAGGAGGGAAACCAGGTCCGAGAACCATGCTCGGGCCGGCCAGTACGGGGCTACTAAAAGAAGACGGACCCCGTCCCGGCGCACCCTCTCCAGAACTCCCGGGAGCAGAGCGATCGGGGGAGATGCGTACAGACGAAGCCTCGGCCACGTCTGTACCATGGCATCCAGCCCCAGCGGAGCTGGATGAGTCAGAGAGAACCAGTGGGGACATTGCGCATTCTCCTGAGTAGCGAAGAGGTCCACCTGAGCCTGGCCGAAAACTCTCCAAATCTGCTTCACCACCTCAGGGTGAAGCATCCATTCCCCGGGCCTCGGCCCCTGCCTCGACAGGACGTCTGCTCCCATGTTGAGATGCCCAGGAACATGAACTGCTCTCAGTGAGAGGAGTTTCCCCTGGGACCACACAAGGATCTGGTGCGCCAGCTTGTACAAGGGGCGCGAACGCAGACCTCCCTGGTGGTTGATGTAATAGACCACCGCTGTGTTGTCGGTGCGCACCAACACATGGTAGCCTATTAGGTCTGGGAGAAAGTGTTTCAACGCTCGAAACACGGCCAGCATCTCCAGGCAGTTGATGTGCCAGGTGAGATGGCGACCGCTCCACAGACCGCGGGCGGGGTGGCCACTCATGACCGCATTCCCAACCGGTGAGAGACGCGTCCGTCGCTAGCGTTACGCGGCGACAAGGAGCTCCTAACACCGGGCCCTGGGACAGGAACCAAGGCTTCTTCCACATATCTAAGGCACGTAGGCATCGCCGCGTGACCTTGATCATGCGGAACGGGTTTCCCCTCGGGGAGAACCCCTTGGTCCTGAGCCACCACTGTAGGGGTCTCATGTACAGCAGGCCAAAAGGATCACGTTGGACGCAGCTGCCATCAGACCCAGCAGTCGCTGGAACTGCTTTACAGTGAGTGACCGGCCTTCTTTCACTCTCGTGACTGCAGTGAGGATCGACTCGATCCGAGCAGGTGACAAACGTGCCTGCATCGCGGTCGAATCCCACACAGCGCCTAGATAAGTGGTTCTCTGTAATGGAGACAGCACACTCTTCTTGGCGTTCAGTCTCAACCCCAGCTCTTTCATATGAGCGAGAACAACATCTCGATGTTGAACCGCCATGTGCTCCAATTGAGCCAAAATCAACCAATCGTTGATGCAGTTGAGTATGTGGATGCCCCGGAGTCGCAGCGGAGCCAGAGCAGCATCCACACTCTTCGTGAAAGTGCGGGGGGGGAGTGCTAGGCCGAACGGAAGAACCCGATATTGGTATGCTTCGCCCCTGAAAGCAAACCTCAGGAACTTCCTGTGTTGAGGAAGGATGGAGACGTGGAAGTAAGAGTCTTTTAGGTCTATCGTCACAAACCAGTCCTCGGACCTGATTTGTGACAACGCTTGATTGACAGTCAGCATTTTGAACTTCAACCTCATAACTGAAAGATTCAGTAGTCTCAGATCTAAAATGGGACGCAGGCCCCCATCCTTCTTAGGAACAATGAAGTACCGGCTGTAGAACCCGGACTCCCTGTCTTGAGGAGAGACCACCTCGATGGCCTCCTTCCTCAACAGGAGTTCCTACTTCCTGTTCCATTACCAGACCCTGCTCGGGGCTCACCACAGTGGGAAAGACCCCGTTGAAAGGCGGCGGCGCGCCGAATTGGATGCGATAACCTCGCTCTACAGTGCGCAGGACCCATGCAGACACCAGAGCGCGGGCCGTCAACTCCCTCGAGAGCTGACGCAGCCCGCTTCGCCGCGAGCTCTCATTCAAAGGGGGAAGAACCGCAGCGCGGGCTTCCGAACCCAGAAAGAGAGCGCTAGATCTAGGGAGAAAGGCAGAGATAGGGCGGACCCGTCTCTAACCCGTCCGTAGATCCATGTGCGATCCCCACGGCCGCAGTCGCCGCTCTGCCTCGGCAAAAGCGGGACCCGAGCCGCGGGGAAGTTCACGAGGGCTCCCTCCTCGAAGAGAGCCCTCCAGGAACGAAGCGTGCGCAGCGAGAGTGCGGGCAGTCAGCCCCCTCGGGAGCTGACACAGCCGGCTTCGCCGCGAGCTCTCATTCAAAGGGGGAAGGACCGCAGCGCGGGCTTCCGAACCCACCGAAAGAGAGCGCTAGATCTAGGGAGAAAGGCAGAGATGGGGCGGACCCGTCTCTAACCCGTCCGTAGATCTATATGCGATCCCCACGATCACAGCTGCCGCCCTGCCTCGACAGAAGCGGGAGCTGAGCGCGGGGAACGCAAACGCGGGCAGTCAGCTCCCTCGAGAACTGACTCCCATGCTTCGCTCCCAGACAGACAACAAATAGATTGTGTGTATCGCCACCCGAAATGGCGCAGGCAGAGAGGAACACACGGTCTAAATGCCGCTGCTTATATTCGTAAGAATACTTTGTAGGACATAGTGACACTCTCAAATAAAAGCTGTGCGAACTAGCACAAAAAACAGAGTGACACACACACACAGAGCGCTTGCTGAAAGACAGAAGCTGCCGGCTGCACGCATCGCACGTGCTTTTAAGCTCTCTGGTCTCTACGTCACCCCGCCTGTGACGTCTCGCTTCTCCATTGGACTGTTTGCACACATGTTTCAGAGCGTGGTCACGCTGGAGGCGTTCCCCTAGCGTTTTCGGACGCAGCTCGAGTTCCCGAAGGGGAATCCTAAGTTCTTATTAAAAGCTGGAACTGAATCCTGCCTCAGGTGTCCTTACCGACACACCAGTGCGAACACAACCCCACCTGAATTAGTCCACATACAGTTATAATTAACCCTATCCTACATTTTTGGTCCTTCGAGCCGGATCGAGTGTTTACACTGGACACAGGATGTCAGAACCCCAGAGTTCAGAATATCGGGTCCAAGGTGCATGGCCTAAACGTTCAGTTCGCCAGCCGACATACCTCCAAGATTTCGAAGTTCAGTATCCCGGAAAGCCTCAAGTTATGGTACCTTTCACACAGATAGCACAGCAGACACATGGGAAGGAAGATTACCATCTGGATGACACCACAGGGGCTTGTTTTCAAGGTTCTAGAGATTACAGCTCAGAAGAGGGAGCCGAAGGGGGAACACCTGATTCTTTAGAGGTAATGGGGCCTCAGACAGCACCCTGGTACCTCGTTACAGATCAGTGGAGTGTGCAAGATGACTATACCCATTCTTTACCTCTGGATCTTCGCAAGACAGTGCATGACCTTGAAAAGGAGAACAGAGAGCTTCGTCAATCTCAGTTATCCATGAGACAGGAGCTCAGACGACTGACGGAAATCCAAGCCAGTCAAGTCAAAGGTCATCTCCCACTTCCAAACAGCAGCATTCATCCCCAACACCTCCAGTGCCCTCACCCAGAACTATTTATAAGGAGTCACAAACACATGTGCCTAAACCAGCGCCCCGTGCTCAACCAGTACCAGCACCACGTAAAATTCCCACTCCAAAGAGTACACAACCTTATGATACAGATGATGACGCCCAGTATGTTCCTCCTCCAGTTCAACATCATTGCAGTGACATCCTTGCTGCTGGGAAAGTATCAGCTTAAGTTCCTTCAAGCTCACCTGAACCCTACAGGCATTACATAAACCCACGGCAGCCAGAAATGGACAGGTCAGCCCCTAATCCTCCCATGCCTTCGGCATACTATTCTGTCCAGCCCTACGGGTTACCAGCAACCCGACCTGGATGGCAGATGAATGTGAATAGACAGGAGATAACCTACAGAGGTCCTCAACCAACTATACCGGACTTTATCCATCGGGACCCAGGCGAATTTGCCCGCCTTAAGTTGGCCTTGGGTAATCTGTTGCCAGAGGACGCAACAGAGCTCTTTAAGTACCAGGTTTTGGTTGACCACTTAAAGCTGATGGAAGCCCGTCTGATAGCAGACTCATTCTTGAACTCCCCTACTCCTTATTCAGACACTATGGCAGCACTCACTGAGAGGTTTGGGCGACCTCACCAACTTGCTCTAAGTAGAATAGCTGCTGTTATGGACTCTCCGGACGTCCAATCTGGAGATAACAAGGCCTTCGAATGCTTTGCTCTCCAAATCCAGGCACTGGTAGGCCTCCTTGAGACACTTTGCACGGAAGGAGAAGTTGAATTACGGTGTGGATCCCACGTGGCTCGACTTCTTACCAAACTACCTTCAGAGTTGCGTTCATCCTTCAGAAGGCACGTGAGCTACGAACCAGGTGTGGTGTACACACTCCTTGACTTTGCGAAGTGGCTCAAGTTTGAATCATGGTGTCAAGATCCTGAAAGTATTGGTGGAGACAAGGTTCAAAGAGACAGAGTCAGACAGAGGACGGACTTCCGCAGAAATCTCACCGTCAAATCTCAACACACCACTATCCTCCACGGTGCAGATCAACCAACTTTATCAGTGCCGCCACAGCCAGCCAAGAGCATGAGTAAAGGTAATGCTTTCTGCCCTTACTGTGACAGCAAGGACCACTACCTGAGCCAGTGTACGTCCTTCCAGGCGCTTTCCAAGGACCAAGTGACTGACTGGATAAAGACGAACAATAGATGTTGGAGGTGTGGACGCTCCCATCGAGCTGCGCAGTGCACTTTGAAGAAGCCATGCCATCTGTGCAACGGAAAACACTTGCAAATCCTCCATCATGTTAATGATAGGTCACCAAAGGAAGGTACCTGTCTCATCAGTTCTACCAACACCCCACTGTATATGGATCAGCCTGAAGGGTCCAGTCAAGTCCTTCTCAAAGTCATTAGAGTGATCCTGCAGCACAAGGGTAAGAGCTTAGACACGTATGCCGTGCTCGATGACGGTTCTGAGCGCACAATCCTCCTGTCGCCCGCAGCTCAAAGACTAGGTCTCATAGGACAGTCAGAGGACTTAGCCTTGAGAACTATCAGACAGGACATTACAAAGCTTCATGGTACAGCAGTTTCCTTCAAGATCTCAACACCCTCTCAACCTCATAAGAGCTATCTTATTGAGAGAGCTTTTACGGCTGAACCCTTGAGCCTAGCAGAACATTCCTATCCTGTTGCGGCCCTCCAACAGAAATACAGTCACCTGAGAGGTCTACCACTTCAGCCTATCCATAAAGCCAACCCACTATTGTTGATTGGAGCAGACCATCCGCACTTAATAACCCCTATAGAACCAGTCCGCCTTGGTCCACCAGGGGGCCCTGCAGCCATTAAGACACGTCTAGGTTGGACTCTGCAAGGTCCCGCACGAGTCCTTGAAGGTAAGCTGCATCCCCAACAGTGTCTGCACATCAATATTAAACCTTCAATGGATGAGCTTTTCAAGAATGTTGAAAGACTCTGGCAGGCTGATGTTCTTCCCATTAGATCAGAGGGAGTGATCACACGGTCAAAACAAGATGAGGAAGCACTTAACCTTCTGCAGACTCAGACCACCAGAGTACTGGTTGATGGGATTAATCGATATGCTGCCCCACTCCTTCGCAAGAAAGACATGCCTCTTCTTCGAGCTCCTAAAGAGGCGGTGCTGCCCAATCTGAGGAGCACAGAGAAGCGTCTAGAAAGGGACCCCATTAAAGCCACAGCATACAAGGAGGAAATAAGGAAGCTAGAAGTCTCTGGTTATGCACGCAAACTTCCCCCTGAAGAAGTTGACACTGAAGGTGAGTCATGGATCATTCCACACCATATTGTTCAACATAATGGAAAGAACCGCGTGGTCTTCAATTGTTCGTTCCAGTTTAGAGGTCACAGCTTGAATGCCTACTTACTGCCTGGACCAGCGTTAGGCCCCTCCTTACTGGGTGTCCTTTTATGTTTTCGTGAGCATGCAGTGGCAGTGAGTGCTGATATCAGGGGGATGTTTCATCAAGTCCGCCTCCTTTCTGAAGACAGACATCTACTCCGTTTTGTGTGGTGGGACCTGGACAGAACTAAATCTCCTGATGTCTATGAGTGGCAGGTGTTACCTTTTGGCACCACTTGTAGCCCCTGTTGTGCCATTTACACTCTTCAGCGGCATGTCATGGACCACAGCAATTCCGGTGATTATGTCAGAGCCACGGTAGAGAGAAACTTCTACGTGGACAATTGTTTGAAGAGCCTACCATCACCTGAAGAGGCAAAACAACTTGTGGATAAACTCTGTGAACTCCTGGCCAGTGGTGGTTTCGATCTTCGTCAGTGGGCGAGTAACTTTCCCAGTGTGGTTGAGCATCTGCCAACAGAGGCGCGGTCTGACAGCACAGAGCTGTGGCTGTCCAAGACCGGACTGACATACAGGAATCTACCCTGGGTTTAAAATGGTACTGCCAAACAGACACATTTGGGTATAAAACCCGCCAAGTGAAGCCTGGACCATGAACCCTTCGTCATATCTACAGAATACTCGCAACTCAGTATGACCCCCTTGGGTTTATCCTCCCATTTACCACACGAGCCAGAGTTTTAGTACAAAGGTTGTGGGATAAGCAGAGGGAATGGGATGATCCCAACCTACCAGATGACCTCTTGAAATCCTGGAACGACTGGGAAGAAGAACTCCCTGCTCTGGCTGACATCTCCCTTCCTCGTTGTCTCGTATCTTTAGAGACTGACCAGTCTCAGGTTTCCAAACAGATACACATCTTCTGTGATGCCTCGGAGCAGGCCTATGGGTCTGTCTCATATCTGCGCACGGAGAATGCCAGAGGTCAAGTCCAGCTTGCCTTTATCATGGCCAGGTCTAGAGTTGCTCCTAAACGGTGACATACCATCCCTCGATTGGAGCTGTGTGCAGCCCTGAATGGTGCTCAGCTAGCCAAACTTCTGGAGACGGAGCTTACGGTGGCAATCAGCAAAGTAGTCCTGTGGTCAGACTCCACAACTGTACTATCCTGGATAAAATCTGAATCATACAGATTTAAAGTATTTGTTGGAACAAGGATCGCTGAGATTCAAGACCTTACGGCAAGGTGTACTTGGCGGTACGTGGATTCCAATAGGAACCCAGCAGATGACCTTACCCGAGGTAAAACCCTCAAAGACCTGTCAGTGACCAACCGATGGAGTCAAGGACCATCATTCCTCCTCGAACCTGAGTCAGAATGGCCGTTAACTCCAGTCCTGCAATCCCCTGAGGACAGAGCAGAGCATCGTAAGGGAATATTTTGTGGCATCTCAACAGAAATAACTGTCCCAAGCCTTCCTGATCCTGTTACTTGCAGTTCCTGGAAAGAGCAAGTGGAGGCAACAGTCCAGAACCTTAAAGGACAAGAACAGCCATCAGCTGCAGACTATCTAGCTGCAGAATTAGTAATCTTCCAGAAATCCCAGATCGACAGTTTCCCTGACGAGTACAGATTACTCAAAGCTGGGAAGCCTGTACAGTCAACAAGTCGGCTACTCACCCTTGCACCAGAATTTGACGAGTCCTGTCAGCTCATCAGAGTTGGTGGCCGCTTGCGTAGGGCGGAAGGATTGGAGTCATCAGCAATCCACCCCATAGTTCTACATCCCCATCATTCAAGCACTAAATTACTAATCCAGGACTATGATAACAAGCTCTGCCATCCAGGACCAGAGAGAGTTTTCACGGAGATGAGGAGGAAGTTCTGGATAATAAGAGGACGCGAAGCTATCCGCAAGCAGCAGCATCTCTGCAAAGACTGTCAAAGATGGAAGAGCAAGCCAGCCATTCCAAAAATGGCAGATCTACCACCTGCTCGCTTGAGGCTCCATAAACCACCATTCTTCAGTACTGGCATGGACTGTTTCGGGCCATTTCACATTAAAATCGGCAGACGCAATGAGAAGAAGTGGGGGATCATTTTCAAGTGCCTTACCACAAAGAGTGTACATCTGGATCTTCTCACTTCAGTCGACACAGACTCATTCCTGATGGCCTTAAGGAGGTTTGTAGCTCGGTGTGGTACACCATTTGAGTTAATCTCAGACCAGGGCACCAATTTTCGTGGTGGAGAAAGAGAGCTGCAAGAAGTCTTTTCATCCCTTGGCCCTCAGCTACAGCAAAAGCTGGCCAAACAAAAAATATCCTTCCGCTTCACTGAAGAAGTTCTCCTGACAGTCCTCATTGAGGTGGAGGGTATACTCAACAGTAAACCACTAGGATACACCTCCAGCAATGTAGCTGACATTGATCCTGTTACACCTAACTACCTACTCATGGGACGGCCAGATAGTTCCTTGCCACCTGTGGTCTATCCAGCCACTGAGCTCACGGGGCGGCGGAGGTGGAGGCAGAGTCAGGTACTAGCTGATCAGTTTTGGTCAAGCTTCATTCGTAACTACTTACCTACACTACAGTCTCGTTCCAAGTGGCATTCAGAGGTTGGGAACCTGTCCGCTGGAGACGTAGTGATGCTTGTTGACCCTCAGGTTCCTCGTGCCTCATGGTTAGTGGGCAAGGTCATGAAAACCTTTCCTGGATCAGACGGCCGGATCAGAACTGCTGAGATCCAAATCAATGATAAGACCTACAGTCGGCCTGTTGCTCGTTTGATCCCCCTTCCTGCCTTCTCAAATGACACTGATCTTGCCAAAGACTCGGCCCCCCCACAAACTGATTAAGCCTACAAAGGGACAAATATGCTTAGCATATTTGGGGGCGGCAGTGTTGAGAGGTTGTAGCCAATAGTACCGTTCATGGAAATACAAACGATCGCAGGGTTAAAGCGATACAGTTTATGCAAAGTGTTAAACACGTACAACTTTTAATTTTACACACAATAGGGTTAACAATAGTATTACCAATGTATCTCGTTCTGATTCCATTGTAACTTCTATTTAATATGCTTTAGGAAATTGTTTAAGTTTTTCATTAACAGAGACACATACCTCTCTTCAGAATGTTTCACGCAGACTGAAGAGTGCAGCACCAGGGGGATATACCATTGATCAAGGTAAGGGGGTATTCCACATCATTAACACGGAAGAACATGAAACACTTCTCTTAACAAGCACATGCAGTGATTAGAATATTTGATTAACACCAAGACTAATTGCTGTGTAAAACAGTTGCAATTTCCATTCTGTGTATGTTGTATATATACTCCCAACTACTCCCCTATAATGAAATGATGGTCCACCCCTTACTGCCTTTCTTTCTGCACTTGGTTAAGAACCAAAGGTTTTCTTAAAGTAACAAAATAAAGTTTGATGAATTATAACACTTTTACACCGCTACAAGTGTTGTGTGTTCCATATTTAATGTCAAGTGTTCATGAGATGGATTGTTTGAGGGAAGAAACTGTTCTTGTGTCTAGCCGTTCTGGTGCTCAGTGCTCTGTAGCGTCGACCAGAACAGGGTTCCCGCGGGTCCTTAAAAACTCTTAAAATGTCTTAAATTAAAATCCGGGAAATTAAGGTCTTAAATTGTCTTAAATTTACCGTAAAGTTGCTGTAGGTATTAAATTTTCAGCCGGTGTGCTTAATGACGATAGGGAAGCACAGTGGTCCACCGTAAAACATCTAATAGTTGATCAATTTAGTATGTGTGAAACAGGAGTGAAATGACAGTCTCCGTGATTTATTAGCTTATTACGGTAGGTCGGCTACAGACGCTGACGTCGGTCTGCACCTGCGTGCTGCCATTACGCGGTTGTCGAGGTGAGGTTCAAAATGCAAAGATGGGAAAGTGTAAATTTAACGACAAGTGGATGGAAGAGGATGCATTTAGGAGGTGGTTGGCGCCGGCTGAAAATAACAATGAGGCAATGTGTAAATTCTGCAAAAAGACCTTTTCGTTAGGGACCATGGGGCTCAAAGCCGTCGAGTCGCACATGAAAGGAGGAAAGCACCAGCGGTACGTTGCAGCAGCTAGTCATAGCGGGTCCAGGTTAATCCCTGCATTGTTTGCAGCTCGACCTAACGATGTTACTAGTTCAGACGCCACCTCACAGTCGGCTATAACAAGTTTCATTTCACCGCCAGACACCCAAAAGGCAGAGGTACTGTGGGTTCTCCATACTGTGACGAGGCACAATTCATTTAAATCTAACGAGGACATACGTGACATCTTTGCTGCCATGTTCCCCGATTCGCAGCTTGCAAAGTCATTCACCTGTGGTGAAAATAAAACTGCATATGTCGCCAAATATGGCATCGCTTCATTCATCAAGAAGGAGCTATCGTGCAGCGTTAGTGAGAAGCCATATGTCGTCATGTTTGACGAAAGTTTGAATAAAACGACAAAGAACAAACAAATGGACCTTCATTTGCGATTCTGGACTACTGAAGATGAGACTGGCACACACTACGTCATCTCCCGCTACTATGGATCGGTGTTCATGGGTCACTCCAGAGCCGAGGACATGTTGGGTCATTTCAATGTAAGTAACGTTACGATTGTTTGAAATCGCATACTATTATTCATACTAAGTGTGGTGTAAAATTGAGTAATGTTAGTGCGGTTTAAAGCTCATATGCTAGCGGTGTAAACACCAACACTCCCCCGGTGCTCAGTGTTCCCACACCGGGCAGAGGACTGGTTATGTGCTCCAGTCAGGTCACAGGTCTATGGTCACTTTGACAATCTAACAGGTAACAACACATAGCTCAGAGTTTAAGGGGTATAACTGTTGGTATGTGTGGTTTATAGTTTAAATATGCCGAATTGTGATTTTATGCGCTGTTGGGCAAATGTAGCTGCTAATGTAGGCTGTCACTTACTGCCATAGCAACAGTAAACATTCACTTAATGGTTAATGAGCTGTAAACAGAGATGCAGAAACAAGCTATGTTTGTAAATACATATTAGATATGTTGTATTTTACCACAAAATACATGATTTTACCAGTTAGTAAACCTATAGAAAATAATTAATTTAATTAGTAAAATTTACCATTACATTATAGGCCACGCACATAGAAAGACCACTGTGACCATATACTGACTTGAAAAGAGTACATATTAACCAGTACTACTGTTACAATCTGCATAAAGTATTTTAATGTCAAAGCTCACATTTTTAATGTACGAAGGCATCCTGTATCGTAACTAATGTCTGTCGTTTGTAATAAAACAAATCTGAATTGAACTCACTGAACATATACCCATATAACGTTACCAATTATATAATGATTAACGTTAATTATGTTTATAATTACGTTTGTTTGCATTTTATTGTTGTGGATTACTTGGCACATTGAATTGATCTTTTTCTTTTTTTTTTAACAAATGTGCAGGAAGGTACAAAGGAGCTGAATCTGAACAACATGCTCTCACTATCAATGGATGGGCCCGCTGTAAACTGGAAGTTTGTTGAACTCTTACAAGAGGAACACAGAGAGCAGTGTGGTGGAGCCCAACTACAAATAATTGGGAGTTGTGGCCTTCACACGATGCACAACTCGTTCAAGAACGGCTTCGCAAAGTGGCAAGTTGAGAAAGTCCTGAAAGCCCTGCACTACCTGTTTCATTGTGCACCTGCAAGGAGAGAGGACTTTGTGTTAGTGACAAAGTGTGATACATTTCCTCTGCCATTTTGCGGACATCGATGGCTGGAAAACCTTCCAGCAGTGGAGAGAGCCACTGAAATTTGGCCATATATTGTCACCTATGTGGATCAGGTCAAAGCCAAGAAGCTCCCCAATCCAAGGTCATCGTCATATGACACCATCGCAGAAGCCCGGATGGATCACTTCATCTTGGCAAAGTTACACTTCTTCATGAGTGTCTCAAGAAGTTTTCAGCCATTTCTCACCAAGTACCAGACAGATGCCCCGATGATTCCCTTCCTCGGCAGAGATTTGGAGGATCTAATCAGGGTAGGCCTAATGACTACTAAAAGTATATTAATGGTTTAATCATTCAAGCACCGTCATTTACAGAGGATATGAACAATAAAACAAAGTATTGAGTTTTCAGCATGATGATGTTTGTAGAAAGTATTGTAAATACTGTAATACTTTTTCCAATTTTGATTATAATTATTATGCTTGTGCTATTCTATTTTCAGAGCCTTCTCAGACGCTTCATAAAGCGAGACGTCCAGGTTGATGTTTCCCCAGTAAAACTGGTCAAGCTTGATGTGACAGACCAAAAGCTTTGGGTCAGTCCAAAGCAAGTGGACATTGGCATGGGAGCCACAGCTGCCCTCAAGGTAATATTTATCTTAGATTACTTTATCATTGTGTTATATGCGCTGCAAAGTCACTTGACTAGTGAAGTATTTATGTTGAGAAATTAAGAGATCAGATTAATTGTTTTGACATCAAGCAGTTGACCTATTAACTGGATCTGTCAAATGTTGTGTAGTGTAAGTTACACATAGGGAGAGTTTATTTGATGTTTCAGGTGATGTGACTTTTGTGCTTTTGTCAGGGAATGTCAGGCAGTCAGAGTGGTGGAAGTGAGCGTGAGGTGTTACTGTTCATGCGAGACAGCCAGAGCGCCCTGTCAAAAATTTGTCAGAACCTTCTATTGAAGTGCCCCCTGAAGTACCCCTCTGTCCGAAATATGATGTGCCTGGAGCCCCAAAATATGCACAAAGAACCAGATATGTGCCTGCAAAAAATTAAGGCCCTCATCATGAAATTTGTGCAGGATAAGAAGCTCTCAGGAGGAGTCACAGCGGGTAACATCTGTAGACATATCAGAAATGTGAACAGTTAGCCTAGTGTTTATCAAAGGGAGTCTTATTTTAGATCTCAAGTTATACTAGCCTATTATTTTGCAGTTCATTTTTTTTTTTTTTTTTTGGAAATACAGCCTAGTATGAGTTATAATAAATGTATGTAGGCCTAATATATGTTCTTAGACATAATAATTGAAATATAGTTGAAAATATGAGATGCATTTTCCAGAGTATAGTGAAAATAAATATCTTGTGACAACAAAGTATAATTTTAACTAGAAAATATTACAGATGTGCTTATCTTTATCTAAATGCAGGTGATAAGATTGCCCAACAATTTCAGAAGTTCCTCTTCAGTGAGGCCAGAGGAGAGGAATTCATGGCCTTCAGTGCATTGGATGGAAAATCGCGAGTTGACAGCTTCCTGCATAAGGCCATGAATGGATATGCAGAACTTTGGAGCTTTGTGGAAAAGCTGCTGCTTCTGTCCCATGGACAAGCTACTGTGGAGCGTGGGTTCTCCATAAACAAGGAGGTGGAGATGTGCAATATGAATGAAGACACTATAGTCTCACAGAGACTAATCTGCGACTATGTGAGGATGTGTGGTGGAGTGGTCAAAGTGCCTCTAACTAAAGAGCTGCTAAATGAGTGTGCATCTGCACACAACCAGTACAGGATCTTCTTGGAAGATGAGAGGAAGAAAAAGGAAAAGACAAAACAGATGAACAAGAGAAAAGGGGTTGAAGATGAGCTTGAAGAGCTACGCAAGAAAAGAAGAACAATCTCAACTGTGTGTGAAACTCTAGAAAAGGATGCAGATGGCCTTGCAGAGAAGGCTGAGAATACAGCAGGGACCAAGATGGCAGAACTTATCACTAAATCTAATTCCATGAGAAAAAGATGCAAGGAAAAGAGAAAGGAGTTGGTGTACCTAGACCATGAAATTGAGAAGAGAGCAGCAGAGCTACGCCACATGTCTTGAGGAGAATTTGGGATGTTACAAAACAAAGGGTTTCTCTCATTAAAAGTCATGTAATAACATTTGTGTTTTCTAACAGTTATGTAGATTATTTGTCAACTTTTTGGCTTGTGAAAGGCTGTTTTGAGGACTTTCATTATTGAGCTTATTTTCAGTATTCTATTCTATATGGTTCCTTCATACAAGGCATTGTGTTGTTTAGTGTAATCCAACTTATCTGTTACGTTGGCTCTGTTCTACATCACAAAGGAACAAAAAAAAAGAAAAGAAAAAGGTCTCAAAGAAAAGTATTTTTACTTTTTTTTTACTTACCGAGTTTACACATTGCACATAATTGATACCAAATGGAAAACTTTCAAGTTTTGATTTCCATTGTAGGAGGCAATAAATTGAGTAGCCTATTCCAAAGAAATTATGACATTTTTGGGTCTTAAATTATATTCGTTGAGGTCTTAAAAAGGTCTTAAAAAGCATTAAATTTTACTTTTAAAATAGTGCAAGAACCCTGCAGAAGGCAACAGTTCAAAGAAGGAGTGTGCTGGATGTGAGGGGTCCAGAGCCTTTTTGCTCACTCTGGATAAGTGCAGTTCTTGGAGAGTGGGGAGGGTCAGTGATTCGCTCAGCAGTCCGGACTACCCGATATAGTCTTCTGAGGTCAGGTTTGGTAGTTGAGCTGAACCAGACAGTTATTGAAGTGCAGAGGACGGATTCAGTGATGGCAGAATAGAACTGCTTCAGCAGAACCTGTGGCAGGTTGAACTTCAGGGCCAGTCGCATTTCCACTGTAACTTCCTCGGGGCCCAACGGCCAGTGTTTTTTTGGCCTGCCGAAAACCTTGGGCCAAAGTGGGCCAGCTCGGGCTTGAGGAGTGGTTATGAACAAAGGCGGAGGGAGAGCGGTAGTGTCGCGGATCATATAGTAAACAGTTATAAGATCAGCGTTAAAGACTTATATATAAAATATTTACAAGTAATTTTAGCTCAAAACTCACTTTGAGATAGCAGCGAGCGCTTAAAATAACTTCTCTTTGAGATCTGATGTGATCATCATTAAGGCAGAAATATTTATAATTGATGCAAAAGACTATGCACATTAGCCATTACCATAGTAAACAAGGTAAAAACGACAAATCATACAAATCATATAGGCTATTTATTTATTTTGTAAGCTAACATATTTTATCTGTCACTAAGACTCATCTCTATATACCTGACTGTTCATTTTTAGCTCCAAGTATGTCATAAAGTAGCCTATATCACACTCTCAAAAAAAAAAAAAAAGTTACAGTTCTGTCACTGGGGCGGTACCCTAAGGTACAAAAGTAAAAAGGTACAAATATGTACTTTCAAAGTAATAAAATGTACCTTTAACGTACTAATATGTACAGTTTAGTGGTAGATAATGTACAAACATGTACCTTTTCACTTTTGTACCTTAGGGTACTGCCCAAGCGACAGAAATTTACCTTTTTTTTCTGTGTGCATAATCATAGTTTTTGTTTGTATTCTCCTTCTGCTACTCATGTCGTACTCATAATTCCGACAGTGGAAAAGCAAATAGTGATAAAGAGTCGTACAAAAACCTCCATCAGTCAGAGTCACAGTGACTGCACTGATACAGATGAGAGAAACTGCAGCTGCTCTACAGCACAATCACACACAACACTGATCTGATCAACACAAATACACATAACACAATATCATTACAATCTCTCATCAGTCTTGTATTTTTAAAGAGAATAAGTCTTTTAATATGATCATCATGTTTCAGATGTAACACCTGATCCCTGTCAATCAAACTGAACAGACTGCATTCAGTCACTTCTGCTGTCTGGACATGATACCAAAAAGAAGTATACTTCAAGTTTATTTTATTAAGTATACTTAAGTGAAGTTCAAGTATATTTTTAAGTATACTTTATGTAGTAAGTATACAAATATCAGTGTACTAGTAGTATACTTTTACGTGTACTGTTTTAATACTCTTTGGGACAAAATTGGCCCACTTTCTAGTATATAAGTATTAAGTACAATAGTAGTAAACTAGTAGTAAACAGAAGTTTTCAGTTTGTACTGCAAGTATACTAAAAGTGAACTTATAGGTATACCGATAGTTTACTAATTAAATACTTTTTTATGCATTTTAGTACACTTTGAAGTATAGTCTCAGTAAACTACTAGTTTAGATAGATTTATACTGCAAGTATACTCATAAGTTGTTTTTTTAAGTGAACTTTAAATCATACTTTAAGCATACTACTATGTCCCTATTTATGTATTAGTTTTTATATAATTTGTTATATGAATATCTGAACATACAAAACATTATGAATAACTTAGTCTAATATGTAGACGATGTTGTCTTTGTTTGTAAAGCATTTTACAAGATTAAGATATCCAGGCAATAGATAGGCCTCAAAACTAGATACACAACCCTCAAGAACGGTGGCAATCAGCAAATATTAAAAAGATGAGATCTTTATCTCACAGTGCAACAAATAACTAACAATAATGACAAAACAACAACAAAAAAGTTTAAATGAAGTCAGCAAACAGCAAAACAATAATCCTATAACAGTAACTGGTTTATTTATTAATGCTACAATGCGTGCTGGGAACTTACCAAGCCTTAAAATTTGTTCAGACAACTTTTGACTAGTTGGGACAACATTTGGGGTAATTTTGTTGATCTGACAAGGGTTTTTATATAGTTTCAAGAAAATAGCATTTTTTAGTATTTGAGACTCAAAATGTTTCGTGACATGGAAAGTATGTATTTGCATTTTTTACAGTGTGGAAGCATCTGTTTTGGTTTCTTCTTCACTTGTGTTTTGGAAATTCTGTACAGAAGTTGTGTAATAGCATCTCTCATGTATAACAGTGAAAACACAGATTCTCAGAGCACAAGTATAGCTCAAATATATTTAGACTTTTTCTAAGTATAAGTCACGTATACTTGAATGTAATTTCATTTTATAAGTATATAAAACACATTTCTGAGAAGTACATAAAAAGTAGACTGCAAGGATACTTTCCTATTTTTTAGTTTAAAAGAAGTATACTAAAAGCACACTTGAATTAACTTATTTTTCGTAAGGGTTGACCCACAAAAAACTACAATCTTATACAAATAATGTTAGAATGACTGGTTCTTGATTTATGATTATGGATTTTTTTATGATTTTTCTCACATTTTATACATATTTTCACCCTCTCCAACAAATGAGTTTGTCTGTGTGTTGCTTGACTACAGCAGAAGTGAAACTGGTCTGTTTCAGTCCAGATCATGTAACCAATCAAACAGTGACACTGGGAGTGTGGGCTGAAAATCCCATTTGCATTGTCAGGGTGGAGTGATTCTGATCCTCTCAGAATAGAGCAGCTCTGTCTCCAGAGACCATGTTCAAACCCCAAGAGCTTTATTTGACTACATTTACTGCTACTGATCAAGCTTCTGAAAAACACCTGAACAAACACTACATGCATCTTTATCTGTTAGTTGAATGATGTTGTCAGACACAAATGGAGCTTTTTGAGAAGCTTTATTGAATGTTGCAGCAAACACAGCAGATTGAAAGATGAAGAAGCATGAATTAATGCATATTTGTGCACATGTAATTTAAAGTGTTACCCAAATATTTTTATGTTGAAATCACATGACCAGATGAATGCTACTCACTTTGGTAACTCCTCTATCATCAGATATTTCACTTAATAGATAAATAAATCATGCATGACTAGAATATATGAATGTGTTATTTCCACAGCAGGAATGGAAACTGAAAGTGTTGCATCCATACCATTATCAATATGGTGTGTAAGACTAGTGTCACATCAGCCAGCCAAACAACAAATGTACAAAACAAGTATTTTACAATAAATCAATATGTAATTATCAGTATAGTTTAAAACTATTACTCTGAAAATAAAACATTAAATATAAAAAAAGTTTTGTCTTTTAGCAGCTCAATCTGTTGTAAATCCTGCCCACTTCTTTGCATTGTCAGCACATGCTTCAGTGCTCTGAGAGTGTTTATAGTCCTGTGAGTTTAACACTTCATGACTGAGAGCAGAACAGAACAGAATCTTCATCATCACACAAGACAAAACAACAACAATGAACAACATCATCATCCTCATCTGGACACTCACACTGTTCGTTCAAGGTTTGTATTAAAACTTTCATAACAACAATTACACTAATTCTTTTAAAATGTGACATATACATCATTTTAATTCTTGTCTTTTTTTACTTTCTTTCAGAGTGTAGAGGACAGATCACTGTAACTCAGAGTCCATCAATATCAGCAGCTCAAAGACAAGAAGTCAGAATAAACTGTAAAGTCAGCAGTAGAGTGTATAATGGTAATAATTTAGCCTGGTACTTACAGAAACCTGGAGAAACTCCTAAACCCCTCATATATCTGATATCAAGGCGTTACACTGGAACTCCATCTAGATTCAGTGGTAGTGGATCTGACAGTGATTTCACTCTGATCATCAGTGGAGTCCAGACTGAAGATACAGGAGATTATTACTGTCAGAGTTACCACTGGATCGACAGTAAAAGTGTGTTCACACAGTGATAAAGAGTCGTACAAAAACCTCCATCAGTCAGAGTCACAGTGACTGCACTGATACAGATGAGAGATACTGCAGCTGCTCTACAACACAATCACACACAACACTGATCAACACAAACACTAATAACACAATATCATTACAATCAACATCATTCTTGCATTTCTAAAGAGAATGAGTCAGTGCTTTAATATGATCGTCATGTTTTAGGTGTAATATATGATCCCTGTCAATCAAACTGCATTCAGTCACTTCTACTGTCTAAACTTGATGCTTTCCATTTGACCCACAATTGACCTTACAACACACATAAATTACTGACAGTCTAAAAAGCCAATCAAAATACTGTGCTGAGAAGGCTTGTTGTCATGCCAACATTTTGTTCATCAAGGTCTGAAGTCCCATACAAACAGATCCATGAAAACCTCTCCTATGCAATTCGAATAATAGTATCCAGAGTGGCTGCTTTATGGAGTTTCATTCAATAATGAGACTATAGACTAACACTCAATCCAATTTAGGTGATTACTTGGAATTTTAAATGGAAGTACTAAATATTTAAATTTCTTTAAAACTGAGCAGAATAATCTTTATCCAGAGATGGACACTCAAGTTAGTTACTCAGACTTGAGTTGTACTCGAGTCGCATTTTAATAGACTTCAGTCTGGATCCAAAACACCTGAGAAGAAATGATGCCAACCCCCTCAGAGGACCTCAGATGATGCCAACCCTGAAACAACATACAGAACTACCAAATTTTGCTCTAAGTTTGATTGCAACATATAATCATTACTGTCAATAGTGTTCATTGTCTGTTTGATTATGTCATTAAGTGATTTTTACCATCCCTGGCATATGTACATCAACTTGACATAGTCACCACTAGTAAGCTGCTACTAAATATATTGTAGAAACTTTAATTTTCTGTAAAGCGCTATACAAATAAACTTGAATTGAATTGAATTAAACTGAATTGAATTGTGTCGACTCCAGACTGAACTTGGACTTCAGATGAAAGACTTGTGAACTGTCTCTATCTACAGTAAAATTAACATTTACAGTATATACTAAATGCAAATGGCCTTCGTTCAGAATACTTGTGCATCTTGACTTCATCTTTTGTGTGAATTATTTGGTTTCATTTGAAAAACAGAAGCATGCTGAATGCTGTGTGAATCTCAGGTTTCAGATCTCTGTGCTGATAAGTAATAAATAATGTTACATGCAGCCCAAAGTTTACTGTATTATAAGAAAAAAAAAAAAAAAAAAAACACTGATTGCCTTTGTTTCCATCTGCAAAGTGTCCATTAGACATTTTTTTTCCCCTGTGTTAATATCGATGCCTATGGCACACTGTCTGACTTGTCACTAGATTTCCCCCTGTACTTTCACTATTTCATCTTTAAACCGTTATGCTGAGTGTTATAACACAGCAATCTGACACAAAAGCTTGTGGGTTTTTTGATGTTCTTTCATAATCAGGTAATGCGTTTATTAATCTTATTTACAGTAGACTTGATTCGGTTTGACTTTATAGTATCCTGCATTTCTCATTCATTGCTTTTGTTGTGTGCTTACTAACACTTTTTTAAGGAAATATTTCATGATCTGTGACTGTTAAGGTGACCTTTGACCTCTTTTATCATAGATGATGTTGTGGAGTTTCTCGTAATGATGATTCTGTTCTTCATATGCAGCTCAATCATCATGATTCACAGAAAAACCTGCAGCTTCAGAAAAATGAATGAGTAATTTTGTCATTTACAGATTTACATTGTTTTAGTGTGGACACAGTTTGACACAATTTGTTATTTGACACGATATCTGAAGATCTATATACAAGTGCAAAAAATAGGCCACATGGAAATATTTTTCATATAGCAACATGTCAAGATTGATTCAACCTTAAAAGACCACAATGGACATAAAATCAACTTTAAATACAGTAAAACTGTTTTTTAGATAATAGTAATAATATTTTTACTAATTATAAAACTAGTGCTTTTTATCAATACACTAATGATAGGATGAATTCAGTACTTTCAGTGACCCGGAAAAAAAAACATATTTTATTTATAATGTTGGACCCTCCTTAAGGTGCATATGTTCACTTAATAAATAAAAAGGCATGCAAGACTGGAATAGGTGAATGCTGTATGTTATTTCTGATAGATATCAGTATAAAGTCCGGTAAAGTCTGATGTCTAATATTTTACAATTAATCAGTATGTAATTATCCATAAATGTGTGTTGACTAGCAACACTCTGACACTGTTATTTAACATTTGTTTTTTATCTGTCAGGAAAATAACGTAAAGCTTGGTATTTTAATGTGACATTACTATCAAGGATATCTGTGACGAGCTCTTTTCAGTTTGCTGTGTTCTGTTCCTCCAGATAATTTTCTCTTTGTGTTTTTCTATAAAAGACAACAGATACTTGTGGTAAACTAGACAACAGATATTTGTAGTATGCTTTCTTGATTTAATGAATGATACCTTTAAACAGGTTCATTGGTCACTGATAGTTTACTCCCATGATTTTGGGCAATGCCTCATGGGTGTTGAAATAAAGGGGGATACTGTTTTTCCCATGTACAGTACATGTACATAGGAAGACATTTAGTTATTAACATGAGCCCCGTTGGATTGGTCATGCTTGAGTGCAAATGAAGAAAGTCTTGCCTATTCACAGAACATAAACATAAAACAAATACAACAGAACTATATAAATGCTATTCACATGCTCATGTTTAATCTAAATGATTTGTACTTGCATTAATGAGATGCACTTCTTCACATATACCTTGTTAATAAAGAACAGTCATTCTAACTAGACTAATCAACACATTGAAGAAATCAAACTGTCCAAGAAATAAATGGTGAGTTGATAAAACTTAAACAATCCTGAGATCAGCACAACTGGAGGTGCACACAGAGACTGATGAGGAATATACAAAGAGAAAACAACAGATATAAACAATCCAGTGCTAGATATGAAGAGTCTTAGGATCAAAAAAAGACAGGATCAGAAAAACAACTGTGGAGTTCTTCATGAGCTGGTGAAGCAGAGTAAGAAAGTTGAAGACTGTGATGGTAAGAGCGAACAGTGAATCCCTGACATATGATATCTGCAGTGTTGATGATCATGTTACTTTAATATTACTTTTATGACCATCTAAAAAGTAATTGAGTGACACTGTATTCACTGTGAACAAGACCACAGTCATATCAACAGTGAATTATGAAGAAAAAAAATGACTTTATGTTAATAAACAATTACATTCATCCAAACGTGAAATTATTAGACCTATAATAATACAGTAAGCATGCTGTATGTGAGTGCAGCTCAAGCTGTTGTTACAATTTCTTACAATTTTATCAGCTATTTCTCAGCAGGAGAAGGTCCAAATTAAACAATCCCCCCCTACAGAAAGTTTTCTATCAAACAACTCCAACCTTTTGACATTTGACATCTCCAGAGAGGTAAAAATGCCTTTAGTGCTTATAGAGTTAACATGCATTAAGGTGCAATTTTGGACAAATACTTTTGAAATAATATTTAGTTATATCAGTGGTCTAGATAAGGCTGGTCCCCCAATGGTGGCTGTCATGTGAGATCACATGACCAGCTGAATACTACTCATCTCCATATCAAAAATCACTGTTGTCAATGGTTTGTCAGTGATTACATTCATAAGGAAGTAAAAAGATATATTCTGTAATTCCAGTCAGAGTTTGTTAGCAGCTCAAGCTGTTGTAAATCCTGCCCACTTCTTTGCATTGTCAGCACATGCTTCAGTGCTCTGAGAGTGTTTATAGTGCTGTGAGTTTAACACTTCATGACTGAGAGCAGAACAGAACAGAATCTTCATCATCACACAAGACAAAACAACAACAATGAACAACATCATCATCCTCATCTGGACACTGCTCTGCTGTATAAAAGGTACACAATGAGAGCTTGAAAGCAGTATAATTAATAAAGTTAGCTAACATATACTGTATATAATAATACGGAACCAAATGTTTGTATTTCCCTTGATGTACATACATGAATCCAATAAATTTCTCTCTCAGGCTCCAGTGGACAGATCACAGTTACTCAAACTCCTGCAGTTCGAACAACTGAACCAGGAAAGGCTGTTATGATGAGATGCACCGCCAGCACTCCTTTAACAGGCTGCAACCCACCATGTCTGTCCTGGTACTTACAGAAACCTGGAGAAGCTCCTAAACTCCTCATATATGCTGCAACAAGCCGATACACTGGAACTCTGTCTAGATTCAGTGGCAGTGGATCTGGCAGTGATTTCACTCTGACCATCAGTAGAGTCCAGACTGAAGATGCAGGAGATTATTACTGTCAGAGTTACCACAGTGGTCCAGTGTTCACACAGTGATATAGAGTCGTACAAAAACCTCCATCAGCCAGAGTCACAGTGACTGCACTGATACAGATGAGAGATACTGCAGCTGCTGATGAGAGGATGAGAAACAACACAATGACACAGTGTATCACACATTTCAGCTTTTATTTACTATTTATTTATATAATATAGTTGTGAAGCATCAGACAGAGAGGCAAACAACATTCAGTGTCCATGCAAGATGAGAATGCAAAGGTTATAATGTCCAGAGTCATAAAACCAACAGAATAACCCAAAACAGACCACTCAGAAAAGCAGTGTGAAACAAACAAAATGTCACACTGAGGGAACAAACAGTCAGGGTTTAAATAGGCCAGTCTAATTAGACTGATGAGAAATACCTGAGAACAATCAGAGTTTAGGTGAGTGTGACCTCTGGTAATGAGTTGAGAAGTAGCAGAGGATGTGACAATACCAAGGAAATAAACTTAAAAAAAAAAAAAAAAGGTGCTTTAAAGCGTCTGTGAAACAGAAAGGTTCTTCAGATGTTAAAGGTTCTTTATGGAACCATTTAGACAAAAAAGGTTCTTCAATGGCATTGCGAACCACCTTTATTTTTAAGAGTGTATAATATAATCATACTGTATTTCACTTACTAGATTTCACTCTGTCTAGGGGAAAAAAATTAAATAAATAAAAAAATAATATATATATATATATATATATATATTTTTTTTTTTTTTTTTTTTTTTTTAATTGTGTGATGTCTAGATTTAACTAGAGCTTTGAATGATTGAGAGTCTGTAAGTTTTTGTCCAGCAGGAAAATCATCAGTACTAAACAAGAACATTTTTATAACAGACTCATTGATCAAGTCTCACTAGTAATGTATTGTCTGGCTAATCTGATTCTTTCATCCATTATTCACACACAACTTCAACATGGATGGATGTACAACATTTAACATTGTCCATCAAGATTGAGGAATACAAACAAACCGCCCCAGGTTACGTATGTAACCATGGTTCCCCTAGGGAACGAGACGCTGCGTCGAAAACTCTATGGGAATGCCTCCAGCGTGACCATGCTCTGAAACACGTGTGCGTACAGTCCAATGGAGAAGCGAGACGTCACAGGCGGGGTGACATAGAGACCAGGAAGCTTAAAAGCACGTGTGGTGCATGCAGCCAGCAGCTTCTGAATAGACAAGCAAGCGCTGCAGGGATGCCGGAAGTATGGCCCGAGATGCAGCGTCTCGTTCCCTCGGGGAACCATGGTTACATACGTAACCTGAGATGTTCCCCTTCAGGAACTCGAGCTGCGTCAAAAACGCTATGGGAACGAGATGCCCACGCCACCAGACTTCAAATCCCTGCCTAGTGTGGAAGAGCACAGCTAGGGTGAGAGAAAAACAGCCAGGAGTGGCACAAGTCCAGGAAAGAACCTTAAAGTCAAAGGGGTGGACATTCCACAGCATTCTGAAGCCAACTTAAGAGAAGAGAGCCTTGACCCCCAAGAAGGGAGGGTCAGAGGACTTGAGGCTATGAAATAGCATCCCGACCACACTTAGCAAAGCTACCCCTGGCCAGAGGCCTAGGCCTCAGCGCACCGCGGAGGAAACGTGTAACGAGGGGGTTCCTACCCACTGAAGAGCCACCCAGAGGGGCGTGGTAGGCCAAAATAGCCGCCACGTAGACCTTCAGGTTGGAGTGGGCTAACCCTGTGGAGAACCGATCCTGCAGAAACCCCAGCACTGTACCAACTGGGCAGTTAACTGAGTCCTGCTGGCGGTCTTCACACCATGAAGTGAAAGGTTTCCACTTCAGGGCGTACAATTTCCTCGTAGAGGGAGCTCTGGATTGGAGGATGGTCTCAACAACCTCAGTTGCTGAAAGCTATTTTGGAACAACTACCAAAACTCCGGCGAGGGAAAAAATGGCGCACTCTCTCCAGAACTCCTGGGAGCAAAGCATTCGGGGGAAAGGTGTACGGACGAAGCCTCGGCCACGTCTGTACCATGGCATCCAGCCCGAGTGGAGCTGGATGAGTCAGAGAGCACCAGAGGGGACATTGCGATGACTCTTGAGTCGCAAAGAGGTCCACCTGAGCCTGGCAAAACGCTCTCCAAATCTGCTTTACCACCTCTGGGTGAAGCATCCATTCCCCGGGCCTCGGCCCCTGCCTCGGCAGGATGTCCGCTCCCAAGTTGAGATGCCCAGGAATATGAAATGCTCTCAGCGAGAGGAGTTTGTCCTGGGACCACACAAGGATCTGGTGCGCCAGCTTGTACAATGGGCGCAAACGCAGACCTCCCTGGTGGTTGATGTAACAGACACCGTTGTGCTGTCGGTGCGCACCAGCACAGGGCGGTCTCTTAGGTCTGGGAGGAAGTGTTTCAGAGCCTGAAACATGGCCAGCATCTCCAGGCAGTGATATGCCAAGTGAGACGGCGGTAACGCCACAGACCATGGGCAGGGTGGCCGTCCATGACCGCTCCCCAACCGGTGAGGGATGCATCCGTCGCTAGCGTTACGTGGCAACAAGGAGCTCCCAGCACCAGGCCCTGAGACAGGAACCAAGGCTTCCTCCACATGTCCAAGGCACGTAGGTATCACAGCGTGACCTTGATGTGTGAAACGGGTTTCCCCTCGGGGAGAACCGCTTGGTCCTGAGCCACCACTGTAGGGGTCTCATGTACAGCAGGCCAAAAGGTATCACGCTGGACACAGCTGCCATCAGACCCAGCAGTTGTTGAAACTGCTTTACAGTGAGTGACCGGCCTTTTCTCACTCTCACGACTGCAGTGAGGGTTGACTCAATCCAAGCAGGTGACAGACGTGCCTGCATCGTGGTCAAATCCCATACCACGCCCAGATAAGTGGTTCTCTGTAATGGAGAAAGCACACTTTTCTTGGCGTTCAGTCTCAACCCCAACACTTTCATATGAGCGAGAACGACATCTCGATGTCGAAACCCCCAAAGCTCTGAAACGATCTATTATCAACAATCATTGATATAGATCAGTATGCGGATGCCCTGGAATCCAGAGGAGCCAGAGCAGCATCCACACACTTGGTGAAAGTGCAGGGTGAGAGTGCAAGGCTGGACGGAAGAACCCAACACAGGTACGCTTTGCCCCCAAAGCGAATCTCAGGAACTTCCTGTGTTGAAGGATGGATATGTGGAGGTATGCATTCTTCAGATCTGAACGCAACCTCCCCCTCCTTCTTCGGAACAATGAAGTACCGGCTGTAGAACCCGGACTCCCTGACGTGAGGAGGGGCCACCTCAATGGCCTTCCCTAAGAGAGTGCCTACTTCCTGTTCCATTACCAGACCCTGCTCAGGGCCCACCAGAGTGGGAAGACCCCGTTGAAAGGTGGCGGCGGAGCGCCAAATTGAATGCAATAGCCTCGCTCTACAGTGCGCAGGACCCAAGCAAATACATTTGGCAGTAGTTTCCACGCTGCCAAATAATCTACTAAGGGAACCAGTCTCTTGAGACTGGCCTCTGGTGTTGTTTGAGCTGCTAGTTCGGTGTCCTGTAACGGATGACCGGCAGGAGGCGGCCGAACTAGCTGCTGTAGAGACCCCCGCAGGGGTGGCGAGCTCCCCAGCTCCGCTACGTTTCCGGGCGGAAGACTGAGGTGTGGGCACTGGCAGGGTTGGCAGGCTGATCTCGAGGAGAGACGGGCACCGTGGAATGCGGTGGACCATGCCCTTCCCCAGAAGGGCCTGCCCTCAGAAGCGTTGGATCCATAGAAGTAGGATTCTCCTTATACGTGATGCCTCATAGGTCCAGGTGGAAGGCAGTTGATGTGCCAAGCTGGTTGGTGACCACTCCACAGACCGCGGGCGGGGTGGCCATTCATGACCTCTCCCCAGCCGGTAAGGGACACGTCCGTCGCTAGCGTTACGCGGCGACAAGGAGCTCCCAGCACCGGGCCCTGAGACAAGAACCAAAGTCTCCTCCACATGTCCAAGGCACGTAGGCATCGTCGCGTGACCTTGATCATGCAAAGCAGGTTTCCCTTCGGGGAGAACCCCTTGGTCTTGAGACACCACTGCAGGGGTCTCATGTACAGCAGGCCAAAAGGTATCACATTGGACGCAGCTGCCATCAGACCCAGCAGTTATTGAAACTGCTTCACAGTGAGTGCCTACTTTCACTCTCTTGACTACCGCGAGGATGACTCGAACCGAGCAGGAGAAAGACATGCCTGCATCGTGGTCGATCCCACACCACGCCTAGATAAGTAGTTCTCTGTAATGGAGAGCAGCTCCATCTGCAGATGTGCAGCATCCTCACAGGAGATTCATGATACTGCAAAAGTGAAAACACACATACCACAAACAAAACAGAAATTTGCATGTCATATAGGCTCAATAAATAGTGATCTTGGGCAATGTTTAAGATTTATAATTTGACTACACAGAATAATTTCATAATTTCCTGCATCTGAAGGTGTTTTCATGGTTCACTGAGTGACATCTGATTATAAAATAATATATATTATATTATTATAAACAATAATAATAATAATAATAAAGTGAATTTATCTTTTACCCATTTGTGCTTTTATGATTTCTTTAAATATTTGTTTAACAATCTAATTCATCTCCACAAACACTTCCTTTAACAATGATCCTAAAGCTACCAAACCATCATTAAACACAAACAAAATCTGTGTTTTTTGAGAGCAGATGCACTTTAATATTACAGTAAGTCTATTATCAGCCCAGTAAAGTAACCATACTTACATTCAGATACATTATATAGAACAACACATTTCATCTGAATTTAATGAATAAATTAATAAAGTATTTCTAGAGCAATGTTGAGTGGTTTATTCTCTGTACACAAAATTGGGGTTGTCACTAGAATAAACACTTATCTTAGCATTTGGCAAATAGCTGATGATTAATTATCTTTAACACACCACTTTGGTTTGCATTCATACCTACAATAATAAAGAACTGAGCACAACATGTCTATGAAGATACAGCAAATGTTAAGATTGCTGAAGTTTCATGCATTTCTAAATTTGTGGAATCTAAATCTAAATCTAAATCTAAACTGGAATCTAAATGTCAAACAGTGAAAGAAAGACGTTAATTGGATTGAGGAATATAGCTTACCGTTTTGTCCATACAGGGTCAAGCTGTTTTTATGATAATTTCTGGAGATTTATTGACTGATCGATTTAAATCTCCCTCTTATTTTACTGGAAATCATATCAGTTTTAGTAGTGAATTTGATGCCATCCTTATAAATCGGTCAGTTGAATTTAGTTATAAGTTGTAAGATAACAACACTTTCAGTCATCTGCAGTGCATTAACATTAAAACTGTTCAGTCAGGAACTCCATCAAGATTCAGTGAAAATGGAGCTGATTATGGAACTGATTTCAGTCTGACCATCACTGGAGTCCAGACTGAAGATCTGCAGTGTCTCAATAATGATGAAAGACTGTGGCATAATAATTTGTTTTGGTTTATGTTGGCAGTTGTCTTTTAAATGTCTGTGAGATTAAGCTGCAGTCTTCAGTTAAATGCTTTAAATAGAAAGAGTCACTTTGCATTGTCAGCACATGCTTCAGTGCTCTGAGAGTGTTTATAGTGCTGTGAGTTTAACACTTCATGACTCACACTGTTCATCATAACAGACGACATCTACAATGACATTCATCAACTTCTTGATCATAGGAATGTGTTTTCAGGGTAAGGCATTCTTATAACTAGCTTCTTTGAGTTTTTCTGTAAATAAAACATCTTTTTTTCAGAAGCTTTTCTTTTCATTGTTCTTCAGACTCTACAGGACAGGTGACTGTAATTCAGACTCCAGCAGAGCAACACGTTCAGAACGGACAAACAGTCACTCTGACTGAGAATTGATTTCAGTCTGACCATCAGTGGAGTCCAGATTGAAGATACAGGAGATTATTACTGTCTGGCTGAAAACTATATAAATAATGAATGGGTGTTCACACAGTGATAAAGAGTCGTACAAAAACAGTGACTGCATTGATACAGCCGAGAGATACTGCAACTGCTCTACAGCACAATCACACACAACTCTGATCAGTGAACAAACACACATTTATGTTAATAGAAATATTGTATTTCTGTAAAGAATGAGTCTGTGTTTTAATATGATGATCATGTTTTAGGTGTAATATATGATCCCTGTCAATCAAACTGAACAGACTGCATTCAGTCACTTCTGCTGTCTGGATGTGATGCTCTCCATTTGACCCACTGAAAGATTTACATATATTTTCACCTGCACTATACTGATGAGTTTGTCTGTGTGCTGCTTGACTACAGCAGAAGTGAAACTGGTCTGTTTCAGTCCAGATCATGTAACCAATCAAACAGTGACACTGGGAGTGTGGGCTGAAAATCCCATTTGCATTGTCAGGGTGGAGTGATTCTGATCCTCTCAGAATAGAGCAGCTCTGTCTCCAGAGACCATGTTCAAACCCCAAGAGCTTTATTTGACTAGATTTACTGCTACTGATCAAGCTTCTGAAAAACACCTGAACAAACACTACATGCATCTTCATCTGTTAGTTGAATGATGTTGTCAGACACAAATGGAGCTTGTTGAGAAGCTTTATTGAATGTTACAGCAAACACAGCAGATTAAAGATCAGCCAGTGCTTTGACACTAGAGCTCTCTTTCAGTATTGAGTTGTAAATGACTACAGCTGCAGCACTAGACTCATGTGAATCCTGCCTGACACAGGACACTCAGATACGCCTCATCTTCAGGAGAGAGCAGCGCTCACTGGAGAAACATCAGCACTGCGACTGACTCTTCTGGAACGAGGCCTCTTGAGGAGCTCCATCATGTGTTACTCTGCAGACGTACAGCTCTCCCTCTTCCCAGCGTGCTTTGCTGAGGGTCAGGACGCTACTGCGGCTGTAGCGCCCGCCCTGCTCGCTCTCCGCGCTGGTCTGAACCCCCTCGGTGACCTCTGAGCCGTCCAGTGTCCAGCTCACCTGCGCCCCCTGTGGAGAGTAAGAGCTGAGCAGGCAGAGCAGTGCGGCTGAGTCTCCAGAGATCTGCAGAGAAGAGGGCGGCAGCAGAGACACTGAGGGCTTCACTGTGGGACCAGCTGCAGGAGACAAACACAACACATTCACAAACACTAAGAAAACACACTGCAGCTCCAGCATTCTTTTGCCCTGCATCATTCACATCATTTTAACATGACTTTAAAGAGCAGACATGTGGAATGCAGTCAAAATCACAACAATCTCATCATTCATCTTAATCAGAATTACTACAACTGATATATTTACACAATACAATATACACTAAGACACTAAATGCTTTAATTCCACTAGTTTTTAGATCCTGACATAACATTTTGTTTGTGTGAGATATTCAGCTCATCTTTTTAATACTTTTCAAAATTAATTTCAAATACAAATTGTGTGACTGAAAGTTAACATATATATTATATATATTCATAATTAGAAAATAAGGAATAAAATGAGTTTAAAAATCTACACATATTTTATATGTATATTGAAACCGCTGAATTACATGAACCACATGAGCAAAAGACATTCAATATCATATTGCACTACAGAAATTAGCTCCATTTATAGTCTGATGACACATATTTTTTCCTATATATGAAATCTAAAATAAAAGATGAATTATACATGAACACAGTGCAGAAATTAATGAAAGAAACAAATCACAAACTGATAAATCTCGTATTTTTAGACAGGAATAGTTTGTTTAAAGTGAGTAGTTAATTTCTTCTTAATATCTAAACATGTCTTGAAATAATAAACGAAATATCTAAATATTTTAAATTAAATATTTATTATGAATCAAATTTACTGGTTACACTTTATTTTAATAGTCCACTTTAGACATTCTACTAACTATAAGTAACTTTGCAACTACATGTCAACTAACTCAGAGCAGACTGTTAGATTAGGTTTAGGGTTAGTAGAATAAGTTGACATATACTTGCAAAGTTTCGAAGAGTGTTAGAAGATATTAAGCCGACAGTCTACTGATACTCTAATGACTAGTTGACATGCAGTTGCAAAGTTACTTACTGTTAGTAGAATGTCTAAAGTGGACTATCAAAATAAAGTGTTACCAATTTATTGTTGTTTATTAAAAAAAAAGAAAAGAAAAAAAAAACATTTCATAAAATAAATTACATGTTTTTAATGGAGAATTAAAAAGACAGACTTACATTTCACCACCAGTTTAGTTCCTCCACCGAATGTGCACCACAGTGATACAATCTAATGAAACGGTCGTACAAAAACCTCTATTCCACTCGAGTGAACACAAACTCCAGCAGAGAGAGAGAAAACAACACTTCAACACACTGATAGCAGAAACACAATTTAGTTTTGGTAAAATACTTTCAAAATGTTTGTATTTTTTATAATCAGGTGAAGAGTTTATTCTCTTCTTTATTCTCTCATTTACAATAGACATAATTCAGCCCTATAGTTCTCATTCATTCTTGTGTGATGTGCTAATTTAACACTTTTTAAAATTATGTATTTTACTAGCTGTGACCTCTCAGGTGACCTATTTTATCGTGGATGATGTTGTGGAGTTTCTCATAATGCTTCTGTACTTCATGTTCATCCTGATCCACACACACACACACAAAAAACCCTGCAGCTTCAGAAAAATTCATCAAAACTGTGATGCACAAACTTTTCATATGCACATTAACAGATGCACATTGTCCTGCCTGAGAGTCCTGATGATCTTTATATACAACCCTTTTCAAGCAAATTGATTCACTTGGCAGCCATTTTCAGACATTCTTTATACTGTATGTTTGTAAATTAAACAGATGTTAAATATTAACAGTGTCTCATAGTATAGTAACAGTAACAGTAGAAGGGAACTACAGAAGTGATTGGATGCTCCTAGACGGCGACTCTGTTAACATACAGTAACTGGAGCAGCTGAATGCAGTATCTTATGTGTCTATAGTGGCGGGCATGTTGAGATTACATGACCAGCTGAATATTACCAAAGACTTTAGATATACAAAAGATTTGTCTTTTTTTTGGAGGCTGCGTCCTCCGGAGGTTGCATTTGAAGGCTGTATACATCATCGGGGCAGCCTCATTGAAGAAAAGTAACCATTAAATTGCACAGTAAAAGAAAAAATGACAGTATTTTACACCTCACAAGGAATAACCATCAATTTTAATATAGTTACTTTTCTTAAATACTACATCCTTGATGACGTATGCAAACTACAAATGTGACCTCCGGAGGGCGCAGCCTCCGAAATGAGATGCAGCAAAAGACGTTGCACTTCTATTACCAATAAATGGGAATATTTTGGAATAGTCCCGCCTTCTCAATAGAAGAGCCAATCGCCAATTGGTCAAAAAAGTCATTGCGTCATCGGCGCCGTTAGCCTCGTGAGCAGCGCGTCAACATGCAGCACCATTGCACATCGGGCATCCCGTGTTCGAGTCCCGGCTTGCGGACCTTTCCCGATCCCGTCCCCCCTCTCTCTTCCACTTCATTTCCTGTCTTACTTCTGTCCTATCAATAAAAGGCAAAAACACCAAAAAAAAAAAGTCATTGTGTCACCGTAGCTGCCGTTACAAGCTCTGGTTCTAACAGTGTTCTGAGACGCGCACTAGAACTGTGGATGCACAATGGCTGGTCTAGCCATGAAAAATAGCCTTTTTAATGTTTTCCGTGCATAAGATATGACATTCTTAAGACGGTTGTTGTCAGATTTCATTGGTGATTACAAATATGATATTTAATCTTAAGCTTGGTGAACAGTTTTGGAGAATTTGATGTTTCCCCATTCAAAGAGACGCGAGCTGCACTTGCAAGCCCAAGAGTATAGCTGCACTTACGAAAAAGAAGTTTATTCAAGTGTGCTATTAGTATACTGCTTTTAAACTAAAGGAAAGTATACTTTTAGTCTACTTTTCAATGACTTCTCAGAAATGTGCTTTATGTACTTCTCAGGGATACTTGACTTATACTTAGAAAAAGTCTAAATATATTTAGGCTATACTATACTAAGCTTAGAGAATCCATGTTTTCATTGTTATATGGTAGGGGGCGCTATTACACGTCTTCTATACAGAATTCCCAAAACACAAGTGAAGAAGAAACCAAAACAATAGATGCTTCCACATGTAATCTAAAATGATCATCAGACATAAATAAATCATAAAAAGTGTGTAACGTTATGGAATAAAATGTCGACCCATAAAGAGGTTTGGGGTGTTGATCCATCTATATTTTAATTATCATTCTGAATTTAGTTCAGTCTTTTTTTCAGCGTTTTGTTCAAAATATTGTTTATTTATTTCTTCATTTTTTATTTCTAAAATTTACCCACATTCAAGTGTTTATTAAAAAAAAAAAAAGAATGCATGACGCTAGAATAAAATGTTTTTGTTTACAAGCAGATGCCCTGTTCTGTCTTTTGATGTTTTGTATGTTCAGATACTCATCTGATTGACAGATAAACCACAAGCTTTTATTTCAGTGTTGTTGTTAAAATTCTGCTTTGTTCTTGTATTGTTGTTGTTGTTGTTGTTGTTGTTGTTGTTGTTGTTTTTGGTTGTTTGTTTTTCCGGTGTACAGTTCATTAATTTTGTGCAAAGCATACAGTTAAAGTAATCCATCATTTTAGACACTACATGTCTTGTTCATGCAATAAAGGCACTGAACTGAACTGTGGGCTATGACTAATGTTATGTGCAATGCAGACAAAATTACAATTTAAAAGCAATCAGAGCTACAGAAATGCATCGTAATTTTTACAAATAAACCTTGATATTATGAGAAGGCTTCTTTCTATGACTTTTATATCCTGCAGTCATGGTGAAATTAGGTTCCTCCAAACTTAAAAACAAGAATCGAAAAATAATCAAAAACAACAGTGAGGAATCAATTCTTGAAATCAAATCTTATCGATTCCAGAACCGGGAATCGGAATCAGACTTGATTCCAAAAAATTCTGAATCGAGCAGCCCTACCCGAGAGGTGTTTCAAAGATGGACGAGTGAAATGACTTTGATATTCCTCAACTTTATCTCAGTAAATCCCCTATTATCAGACACTGCTGGCTGCAGAATAAATGGGTGGAAAATACACCTGTGAAGAGGATATTTCTACAGAGATGCTGCATTCCCTTTCCAAAAGGTAGTATACTTCAAGTTTATTTTATTAAATATACTTAAGTAAAGTTCAAGTATATTTTTAGTATACTTTGTTTAGAAAGTATACAAATGTCAGTGTAATAGTAGTATACTTGTATGTTTACTATTTCAATACTCCTTGGGACTAAATTGGCCCATTTTCTAGTATATAAAAGTATACTTGAAGTAAAACAGTAGTAAACTTTGAGCACACAACTAGTTTACATCAGTGTTTTTAGCTTGTAATGCAACTATACTAAAAGTCAACTTATAGGTATACTGATAGTTTACTAATCAAATACTTGTAATAGCATTTTAAGTACACTTTGAAGTATAGTCTCAGTAACCTACTAGTTTAGTAGTTTTATACTTTAAGTATATATATATGTATATATATATATATATATATATATATATATATATATATATATATATATATATATATATATATATATTTCTTTAAGTGAACCTTACATCATACTTCAAGTATACTACTAGATGAATATCTGAACATACAAAACACCAAGAGAAAGAACAGGGTCTCTGCTTGTAAACAAAAACATTTTATTCTAGCTACATGCATTCTTTTTTAAAACACTTGAATGTAGGTAAGTTTCATAAATAATAATAAAAAAGAAATAAACATTTTGAACAAAAAGCTGAAAAAAAATACTATGAATTGGATACAGAATGATATAATCAAAAGGTAGATGGACTTGATCAACAATCAAAGCTTGAGAGCCAATATTACCTATTCATTGGTTGGCATTTTGTTTGATAACGTTACAGTTTAGATGCTGTTTTATGTCTGATGATCCTGTTAGATTATATGTGGAAACATCTGTTGTTTCAGTTTTTTCTTCACTTGTACAGAAGATGTGTAATAGCACCCCCTACCGTATAACAATGAAAACACGGATTCTGGGAGCACAAGTATATCTCATATCCACCTTATTTTTGTCGTAAGAGTGCAAGCGGCCGTTTGTAAATTTAATGTGTCTGGCTTCCGGTCTCATCCGCATCCAGCTATGTTTATCTGTACAAAACAGCTCGTTTTGCTGCTTGATATTGCAAATTGGTGTGTCTTACCATATTATTTTAATGTATTATCTTAATTATAAACACAATAGTTTGTAGTGCAAACTGTTTTACCGTTTATGGCACCTTCAGTATTCTTCTCATTATTTCTCTATGGCAGATTATGAACAGGAAGTCTAACACATTATCAGAAAACAGCTTACTTCCGCATTGAAAAATAAGGTGGATATATTTAGACTTTTTTCTAAGTATAAGTCAAGTATACTTAAATGTCATTTAAATATATTTCTGAGAAGTACATAAAAAGTAGACTAAAAGTATACTTTTCTATTTTTAAGAAGTATACTAATAACACACTTGAATAAAATTATTTTGGTAACACTTTACAATACGTGTGCACAAATATGCATTAATTCATGCTTAACTAATGCAGAGACAATCATGAGTTAATATTTAACTCATGAAGAACTAAACCATTTATTAATAATTACTTCATCAGCAACAAATGAACATTATATATGATTCATAGATTAAGTCATCCATAAATTGTTATTAGTTATATGTGTCATAATGTATTAATTCCCTAATAACTTATTTTATTAACTAATCATGTAAATTCATGTGTTAATTACCACAATGGGTTGAAGCCATGCATTTCATCTTCCAGTTCTCTGCTTTAATTAAAAAGATATCATTATGTTATGACTTTACTTGTTGAGGCACAGAACTATTAACTAATTGTTAAGTAATATGTCATTGTGGTTATGGATTTAGAATTAGTTAGTCATGTGACTCAACAAGTAAAGTCACAACATGATGATACATTTGCAAATCATTAGCTAATGAGTATTTAACGCAGACAACTGGAAGTTGAAGTACATAGCTTTGACCACTGTGGTAATTAACATATGAATTTAATTCATGCTTAATTAATGCACATTTGTGCATACGTACTGTAAAGTGTTACCATTATTTTTCATAAGGGTTCATGCTGATATGTCAAAGCACTGTATTAAGAATCAGTGAAATATCCACTAAAATGACTTAGTGTTCATTTAAAGATTAAATATTTAAACCATTAAGTTATCACACAATGTTGAACAATGAAAAAATGTTACTGAAAAAATGATATTTGTGAGAATATAAACCAAAAGTTTTCTGTATATGAGTTGTGTTATCAGCACAATCTACTGTAAATCCTCCCCACTTCTTTGCATTGTCAGCACATGCTTCAGTGCTCTGAGCGTGTTTATAGTGCTGTGAGTTTAACACTTCATGACTGAGAGCAGAACAGAACAGAATCTTCATCATCACACAAGACAAAACAACAACAATGAACAACATCATCATCCTCATCTGGACACTGCTCTGCTGTATACAAGGTACATAATGAGAGCTTGAAAGCAGTATAATTAATAAAGTTAGCTAACATATACTGTATATTATAATATGGAACAAATGTTTGTGTTTGCCTTGATGTACATACATGAATCCTATAAATTTGTCTCTCAGGCTCCAGTGGACAGATCACAGTTACTCAAACTCCTGCAGTTCAAACAACTGAACCAGGACAGACTGTTGTGATGAGATGCACCGCCAGCACTCCTTTAACAGGCTGCAGCCCAACACCATGTCTGTCCTGGTACTTACAGAAACCTGGAGAAGCTCCTAAACTCCTCATATATGGCAGAGAATACCTCCAGTCAGGAGCTCCATCTAGATTCAGTGGCAGTGGATCTGACAGTGATTTTACTCTGACCATCAGTAGAGTCCAGATTGAAGATACAGGAGATTATTACTGTACGAGTAGACGTGGTCAACAGTAAAGATGTGTTCACACAGTGATAAAGAGTCATACAAAAACCTCCATTAGTCAGAGTCACAGTGACTGCACTGATACAGATGAGAGATACTGCAGCTGCTGATGAGAGGATGACAAACAACACAATGACTCAGTGTATCACACCTTTCAGCTTTCATTTACTATTTATTTATATAATATAGTTGTGAAGCATCAGGCAGTGAAGCAAACAACATTCAGTGTCCATGCAAGATCAGAATGCAAAGGTTATAATGTCCAGAGTCATAAAACCAAGAGAATAATCCAAAACAAACCACTCAGAAAAGCAGTGTGAAACAAACAAAACTTCACACTGAGGGAACAAACAGTCAGGGTTTAAATAGGCCAGACTAATTAGACTGATGAGAAACACCTGAGAACAATCAGAGTTCAGGTGAGTGTGACCTCTGGTGATGAATTGAGAAGTAGCAGAGGATGTGACAATACCTAGAAAAATAATATAATACTGTATTTGACTTACTAGGTTTCACTCTGTCTAGGCGAAAAAAGATGTTTAGCCACTTGTTCATGCAAATCTTGCTGTCACAATGTTACCAGTAACCTTTTTTCATGGTTCTGCTTTTCTTTATAATTGTGTGATGTCTGGATTTAACTGGAGCTTTGAATGATTCAGAGTCTGTAAGTTTTTGTCCAGCAGGAAAATCATCAGCACTAAACAAGAACATTTTTATAACAGACTCATAGATCAAGTCTCACCAGTAATTTATTGTCTGGCTAATCTGATTCTTTCATCTGTTATTCACACACAACTTCAACATGGATGGATGTACTACATTTAACATTGTCCATCAAGATTGAGGAATACAAACAAACCTCATCTCTCCATGATCAACACAGACTGTAGATATCAAACACCTTCAGCTCCAGTTTGAAGGGAAGCCCGTGTTCGTCTCATATCAGTGCTGCTGATCTTTGTGGAAATTTCGCAACAGTGTTTGCCCTTTATTTTTAAATAAAATAAATAAATAAATGCAATTAAAAATTACACTTTGTAAGACCTTTGCTGTTATATTCAAGTCAATATGTTTGAGATACCTTTTTAATGTATTAAAAAAAAAAAAAAACTTCAATTTAATTCATTTTTAAAAGAAGTGTTAAATACTTAATTGTGTGCATTTATATAATAATATGTACTTCTACTCCTTAAATACAACTCAATTATGAATAAAATATAATGTGTGAAAAATAAGTATGAATATTTGAATAACATACAAGCTGATTCAGAATAGATTTGGGGCTCATTTTTAGGTTGAAACAAGAACAAAAACAACATTGTAGAGAGTATCTGTCTGTTTTCAGTAGCTCACATTCATCACAAAGTATTAAAGTTTCTAATGTTTTATAGAATATGAACGTGACCGGAGAAATTAGCTGCGGTCTGAGACTGACAGCTGCCTGTTCTGTGTATGAAGATCATTTACATAGAGAGACACTTTGCATGAGAGTGTTTATAGTGCTGTGAGTTTAACACTTCATGACTGAGAGCAGAACAGAACAGAATCTTCATCATCACACAAGACAAAACAACAACAATGAACAACATCATCATCCTCATCTGGACCATTGCAGCTTTTATTCAAGGTGGGATATTACACTTTGATATGAATAATATGCTATTGTTGTTTTTTTTAACCATTTCAATATACCAATATTCTGTTATAAAGGTGGTTTACAAACAAAGTGACTTTTTTCTCTTCTTCAGAATCCAGAGGAATCACTCTGACTCAACCTGAAGTTAAAACTGTCCAACAGGGTCAAACCGCTACAATAGAGTGTAATATAGATGTAGGAATATATAGCAGCTACTTAGCCTGGTATCAGCAGAAACCTGGACAAGCTCCTAAACTCCTCATATATTATATAAAAACCCTCCAGTCAGGAACTCCATCTAGATTCAGTGGCAGTGGAACAAGAGATACTGGACGAGATTTTACTCTGACCATCAGTGGAGTCCAGACTGAAGATACAGGAGATTATTACTGTCAGAGTGTACACTATCCAAACAGTAAATATGTGTTCACACAGTGATAAAGAGTCGTACAAAAACCTCCATCAGTCAGAGTCACAGTGACTGCACTGATACAGATGAGAGATACTGCAGCTGCTGATGGAGGTTATTTGTTTTAACAGTCTCACTGAGTCAAAAATGTTGAAGTCTTGTGCTGATTTTTGAGTCTCTTTCTGGATCTTTGATCTGTTATTTTATATTTATTTATTTGTTTTATTATTATTATTATTATTTATTTATTTTTATTTTTTTTTTTTCACACAGCGTAACCATATTTGTGAAATGTTCCACCACAAAAAGTCCAACGAAAGCTGATGATACATGTGAGGGAAACAGCAGTCAGAGTCCTCATGTCCTTTCAATCCAGAATTACGCAAAATGTGATCAGCATAAGATCTCCTTTTGTATGTTTTGAACATTAAAATTTCATTCGTCATTGTTTCCCCTTCCTCAGTGTAATTTCTGCCACATCTCAGATGTTGTACTGTGTTAAGTTTTGTTCTGTGGCAGTGGTGGAAATGATGTTTTTTTGAGTTGCACAAGCAAATAACATTTTCACACTTGTAATTCAGTAAAATTACAGTTTCACTGGAAATGACTCACAATTAAAATATTCTGCTCATAAGTGATATTTACCTTGTTTTTCCTCTTTTTATTTGGGCAAAACATTGCAAAGTCAGAATAATATAAATCAGAGCGTATTGTAGTAGTTTGTTTCCCTGTTTGTTTGGATTATCATACTTGTGAAAGTAATAATTCCTATTGTTATGATTCATCCTATATTGTAACATTGAAAGTATACATAAAAAGGCATTTGAAAAGCAAAACAACTTCATGATGAAATCAGTGTTTATTATAAATTCAATCTCGGGACATAAAAGTGTTTAAAATACCCATGTACATCTGTATTGTGAAGTATATTAGATATCTTTAAGATGTTTATGATTTGGAATGTATGTAAAACTGACATCTTACAGATGATCGTCTTTTCTTATTTACTTAAAACACGAAAAAAAAAAAAAACATTAATGAACATCAGAATGTATAGTATATATATATATATATATATATATATATTTTTTTTTTTTTTTTTTTCATTTTTGGCGGAAACTTATATTAGCCATTTCCGCCACTGAATAAAAACTGTAAAAGGCTAATTGTTACTTTTCATCTCACAATTCTGACTTTTTTCTCGCAATTGTGAGTTTACATCTTGCGTACGTCACACCCCTGTGGACTGTTTCTGAGGTTTTTCGTCATTGTTTAATCGATCACACCTGTCCTCGTCTGATTAGCCTGTGTATTTAAGTTTGGTTGAGTTCCCCGTTTGGTTGTCGGTTATTGTAAGTCACTCCATGTCATTTTAACGTCTTTGTAGTTGTGTTGCGTGTGGATTCCCTGCTGTTCCTGTTCTGTTTTATGGATTATACAAATAAACTGTGTTCCTGATCTCCTCATCCCTACTCATCATTCCCGCACACGACGCATGTGACAGCGTGATACAAACTCACAATTTTTATTTTTTTCTTAGAATTGTAATATAAACTCATAATTGCGTGTTATAAAGTTATAATTATGAGATACAGGCCTAAACTCTCAATTCTCAGAAATAAAGTAGCAATTCTGAGAAATTCAGAATTGCGAGAAATTCAGAATTGCGAGATATAAACTCATAATTGCAAGAATTAGTCACAATTGCAAGACAAAAGCTCACAATTCTGACTTTTTTTCTGCAATTGCGAGGTTATATCTCACAATTCAGAGAAAAATGTCAGAACTGCGAGATATAAATAGTTTAGGTCCAGGAAAAAGACTGATATGTTCTCAGAGGTGTGAGTTTATATCTCATAATTCTGGCTTAATAACTTGCAATTGCCTATTATAGTCATAATCGTGAGCAGGGGTGTAAAGTAATGAATTACAAATATTCACGGTAATTTTAAAATTGAGGTAAATTTCTGATTTTTTCTTACTAAATGATCTGTTTATATGATTGTGCTTGCTTACCTCAGGGCCTGGAATTTGGTGTGAGGTTTTAGGCAGTGGTGTAGTCTACGTGATATGCAGGTATATGCCGTATACCCGCTAGGAAAGGTCAAGGATTTCCGTATACCCACTTTTAAAAAAATGTGAGCGAAAAAAAATATTACTTGAAAAATAAAACAAATAATGGTAAATTGAATTGAAAGAGAAATGATTAATTGGATGGGGTACTCAGGGGCGGATCTAGAAAACAATTTGTAGGGTGGCAAAGGGGTGGCATGGGGTCTATGAGGGGTGGCAACACCAAAGCAAGCCCCAATGCATAGTCTTTGGGGATTTATAGTCTGACATACACAGTTGTGTTCACAAATATTGCATTACCATTAAGTAGCCTAATCATCTATTCTGTTTAAAATGAAAAATAAATAACATTTCAATATCCATCATGGCACCAAGTCAATAAACAATATAAGAAACTTCAACAGGTTATAAATGTTTCTGAGCTTGTATCACTAAAAGAAGACATGCAATTCTATTAAATTACTATTTAGATGGTATAAATCATATTTTAGTGCAAGTTTAAGATGTTAATGTAGATGATTTAATGTTAATTTCCTAACATTAGAAAAGAATTATAATAATATCAAAGTACTGAAACTCTATCAGTTTTGGAAACAATGTTATTAATTTTCTGTTATTAACAGAGGTGGGAATGTCTGTAATTAACACACTATCAACCATATCTAGCAACACCCCAGCAACTCCATAGCAACCACCCAGAATATCCTAGCAACCAACTAGCAACACTTTAGCAAACATCTAGAACATGTAACTGACCAATTTGTCTTTCGAACGTTTCAATCTAGTTATTACAGGTATTCTTACACACAATTCAAATACAACGATGACTTTCCTGCCCAGTGAACACTCATGAGATCAATAACACTAACAAAAAAAAAAAAAAAAAAAAATATAGGAATTATTTTGCAACTATTACAACATAAATTAAATTACAGATTGCTAATTAAGCAATGAACTTTTGGGGAAAAAAAATACTTTCATTTTACTACTGTGAAGTAATCTTGCATCAGACGAAAAGCACTAAAAATGTTCAAATACCAAAGAACTGTATATGAACTTGGTATGCACTTGTTACAGTGAGTGAAAGACGAGAGGCGAGCGGATCCATCTGCGAGCTTTTATTGAATGGACGAGGCAAAGACATGGTCGAACAGGCAGGGTCAAAACAGTAGCAAACAGGCATGTAAGGAGCAAAACACAAGAACAGTCCGAAAGGCAGGCGTGGGTCAATCAGCGGCGAACATTATCCGTAAAGGGACGAGACGAGAGAAAAATCCAATAAACGAGCTAGAGTCCAGTAGGCTGCTGATTGGTCACGGGTGCTGACGCAATCAGCGCGATGGATACTGGGAGATGTAGTCCGGGGTGTAATGCAACAGTCAGTGTGTGATAAGGTGAGAGTGACATCTGGTGGTGAGCGGACCGCGGAACACCGACCAGATCCGTAACAGCACTACAATACACTACAGTAAAAAATTAAATTAAAAAAGTAAATTCAGCATCCTCTGCACATTTGGCTAAATTTCATTACAGTATACAGTACTATAGCAGTTTCTTGGTCTCCTGACACAAGACTATATAAATAAATTTTGACAAGTCACACTATTGAAGTTGTACAACATGTGCTACAGTTTACTGTACATATAGAATAGTGAAATTTCCATCATCTAATGTACTGTTACTGTACTATGTAATTACACTGTATGTGTAAGTATAACACCCATGTAGATGATGTGTTCATGTTCATTTCTCTCCTCTCTCCGTTGTTGAATGCAGAGATTCTGATTGATGTGTCATCAGTTTTGCTACTTAATTTTTAACTTACTCATTGAGAAAAGTGTCTTTGTTTTGAGAACTGAATGAATGGTTTGGGAATATGAGGCAACTAAAATCAGTTACATTTTGTTAACAATCGAGAAAACTGCAGTACGACCAGATGCTTACCTAACTCTGCTATTAATTTCCGTGATCGGCATCTTTTTATTGATTTCATGCTATTGTTTTGTCGGATGCGGCAGAAAGGCCTACCCCGCTAGAAATTTTACGTTCTTAGAACGTCCCCATTGGTGTCAAGGACGTTGCCTAGTAACGTCCCCATAACGTTCTGAGACGGTCACGATGTGGAGTTCTTTAAAGGTTTGGGGGGATGTTATTTGGAGGACCTTCACAGAACATTCAGGACGTTCTTGGGACGTTTAGGGGACCATATTTTATTTGGAAATGTGACGTTCCCAGAACATCCCCACTGGTGTCAAGGACGTTGTTTAGTAACGTCCCCATAACGTTCTGAGACGGTCACAATGTGGAGTTCTTTAAAGGTTTGGGGGACGTTATAGGGAAGACCTTCACAGAACATTCAGCACGTTCTTGGGACGTTTAGGGGACCATATTTTATTTGGAAAGGTGACGTTCCCAGAACGTCCTCAGAACGTCCCCACTGGTGTCAAGGACGTTGTTTAGTAACGTTCCCAGGACGTTCCGAGACGGTCATGATGTGGAGTTCTTTAAAGGTTTGGGGGACCTTATTTGGAGAACATTTACAGAACATTCAGGACGTTCTTGGGACGTTTAGGGGACCATATTCTATTTGGAAATGTGACGTTCCCAAAACGTTGTCAGAACGTCCACACTGGTGTCAAGGATGTCACCTAGTAACGTTCCCAGGACGTTCTGAGACGGTCATGATGTGGAGTTCTTTAAAGGGCTAGGGGACGTTATTTGGAGGACATTTACAGAACATTCAGGACGTTCTTGGGACGTTTAGGGGACCATATTTTATTTGAAAATGTGATGTCCCAAAACGTTGTCAGAACGTCCACGCTGGTGTCAAGGACGTCACCTAATAACGTACCCAGGACGTTCCGAGATGGTCATGATCTGGAGTTCTTTAAAGGGTTAGAGGACATCATTTGGAGGACATTCACAGAACATTCAGGACGTTCTTGGGACGTTTAGGTTATTACTATAGGAAGTCCCCTATTAATCTCTACACTACATTCCCATAACATTTGCAGGACCAACCTAAAATGTTTTTTTGGTCCTATTTAGGTCCTTCCCCACATTTACTGAATGTTTTTAGAACCTTTAGTAACACATTACAGGAAACTATCAGTCAGTTCAATTATTTTCAAATTGGCTTTATTGATATGACAATTTCCACAGTAAAGCATCAAAATGTGTCCAAATAATGGGAAACAGTAACAAGAACATATTGATTTATATTAATTATATATTTAGTGTGTGTGTGTGTGTGTGTGTGTGTGTGCGCGTGTGTGCGTGTGAGTCACTGTCTCTGTTTTCAGGAGGTGTCACAAGTTGTTCTTCGGCTGCCTGAAAAAAGTATAAATAACAATATTTAACAATCACTTCAATTACTTTTTAACTGCTTTCAATCACACTTAGGTGTATAAGTATAGATGACCAATATATACAGTTGTGCACATAAGTTTACATACCACTTGCAAAATATACAAAATGTTAAGAATTTTAACAAAATACGAGAGATCATGTTATTTTGTATTTAGTACTGTCCTGAATAAGCTATTTCACATAACAGATGTTTATATATACTCCACAAGACAAAACTATAACTGAATTTATAAAAATGACTCCATTCAAAAGTTTACATGCCCTTGAATCTTAATACCGTATGTTGTTTCCTTGGTGATCCACGACTGTTTTTAAGTTTGTGATCGTTGTTCATGAGTCTCTTGTTTATCCTGAACAGTTCAACTGCCTGCTGTTCTTCAGAAAAAATCCTTCAGGTCCTTCACATTCTTTGGTTTTCCAGCATCTGCTGCAAATGTGAACTTTTTCCAACAGTGACAGTGATTTTGAGATCCATCTTTTCATGCTGAGGACAACTGAGAAACTCATACATACTATTACAAAAGTACGGCTTAAGAAGGAAACACAAAATATGAAGAGCCTGGGGTGGAAACATTTTGAAATAGATGATTAGGGTAAATTATACTTATTTTGTCTTCTGGAAAACATGTAATTATTTATGTAGCTTTTGAAGTGCAATACTAAATGAAAAAATATGATCTTTACAAAAATAAAATATAAAATTACAGGTCATCATCCTGTTCAAAAGTTTACACCCTCTGGCTCTTAATACATTGTGTTTCCTTCTTGAGCATCAGTAAATATGTTCAAGTTTTGTAATAGTAATGTATGAGTCCTTCAGTTGCCCTAAGTGTAAAAAGATGGATCTCAAAATCATCACGTATGCATCACATATGCAGAAGATGCTGGGAAACCAAAAAAATGTGTAGGAGCTGGAGGATTTTTCTGAAAAACAGGAGGCAGTTGAACTGCTCAGGACAAACAAGGGAATGATGAACAACTATCACAAAACATTAAAACATCCAGACAATGGCAAACAGTATTAAGATTCAAGGGTATGTAAACTTTTGAATTGGGTCATTATTATAAATTCAGTTATTATTTTGTCTCGTTGAGTATACATATAAACATGTTATGTGAAATAGCTTATTCTGGACAGTACTAAATACAAAATAACATACAATTGTCATGTCATTTATTTATTTTTACTTTTCCGTGTGCAACTTTGACATTTAATACATTTTTTTTTTCATATACGATATACACACTTTGATTACTTCCATACTTCATGCGTGGGTTTAACATAGTTGCATAGAACAGTTTCCCGCTATAAAATATTTTTGTATATCCTAACAGCAAAAATATTTTATATGGTGAAAAAAAACATCTATGAACTTACACTACCAGTTAAAAGTTTTAGAACAGTAAGATTATTAATATTTTTTTAAAGAATTCTCACCAAGCCTGCATTTATTTGATTCAAAGTACAGCAAAAGCAGTAATACTGTGAAATAGTTTTACTATTTAAAATAACTGCTTTCTATTTGAATATATTTTAAACTGTAATTTTTTTCAGTTACATTTTCAGCATTACTCCAGTCTTCAGTGTCACATGATCCTTCAGAAATCATTTTAATATGCTGATTTGCTGCTCAAGAAACATTTATTTATTTATTATTATTATTATTATTATAAATAATTAAAACAGTTTAGTAAATTTTTTCAGATCAGCATTATCACTGTATTATTCAAAAGCTTGGCATCCGTATTTTATTTATTTATTTATTTTTTGGAAAGAATTAAAGGAATTAATCACTTTCATTTTGCAAAAATGCTCCATAAATTGATCAAAAGTGATGATAAAGACATTTATAAAGTTACAAAAGATATCCATTTTAGATAAATGCTGAAAAAATATACTCTGCTGTTTTCAACATAATAATTATATTAAATGTTTTTTGAGCAGCAAATCGCAGCAAATATAAAAGAACATTAGAATGATTTCTGAAGGATCATGTGACTAGAGTAATATTGCAAAGAATGCAGCTTTGAAATCACAGGAATAAAATTACATTTTAAAATATATTCAAATCAAAAAAAAGTTATTCTAAATAGTAAAAATATTTCAAAATGTTACTGTTTTTGCTGTACTTTGGATCAAATAAATGCAGGCTTGGTGAGCAGAAGAGGCTTTTTTTTTTTTAATAAAAAAAAAATAATAAAAAACTTACTATTCAAAAACTTCTAACTGGTAATGTATCACATTATAACGTGACAATTATAACGTTTTTCTGGCCTGTCAGCTGCTGCAACTTTGAAAACCCTTTTTGCAAGATAAACCTACCTTCTGTAATGACATCATGACAACCTGTATGAAGAGGGCAGGGTGCATGGCCAGGTCTGGAAAGCACAGAAAGGGGCACAGTATGAAAACATTGAATTCACTGCAGTACAGTGTTCGTTACTAATCAAAGGAAAGACAAAACGGGCGCAAAAATAAAAGACAACTGTAAAAAATTAATTAATTCATTCATAACTTACATTATTACAAAAATGACATTCTGATCCACAAACGTTGTGTATTTTATCTTAGCCTGGTCAGTTAAAAGCATAAATTATTTACGAATATTTATATCATTACTATGTAATTAAAAATAAATAAATAAATAAATACATAATTATATATATATATATATATATATATATATATATATATATATATATATATATATATATATATATATATATATATATACACACACATTATTGATAAGCAATTTAGACTTTTAGACCCCTTAACCTATCCGTAAACCCAAACATACCCATGTAATAGCGAATATAAAATCATATGAAACGTAATAGACTGAAATATGCAAGAAACATTTTGGAAACAACATAGGATTACAAAAAAATATTTTGGTACGCTAATCCCACTTCTACCTTTAAACCTAACCACAGCCATTTCTTACAGTAACGTTAGGCTATAAATAAAACCATGACAGACAAGTGCAATCCCAATATTTACTGCAAAAATGTCAAAAACATTACCAAAAGTAGTCCAAATGATGCTGCGTTGCCACCGCAGGTGAAATACAATAGTTTGGTGTGAGGTACAGAGCACAATTTAAGTTTTTAATCGCTAAAAATATTACCCAGACTATCCTCCTGATTCACTTTGTGAAAGCGTGCATCATTCAAACACACCTAGCCAGGAACACTGCTGTCGCAATCTGTGACGAAGCAGGCGAGGACCAATGAGCGTTCGATTTTACTGCCGTAGTTAATTGAAGTAGTAAATTTTGAATTTGGACGAACGAATCAGTGCGGGCTTTGATGTTTATACGGTCGTTGCTGAGGATGAAAGAAGATCGCTGAATAAAGGGTTGAATTTGGATTTGTTACTCGCAGTTGTATGAATTCAGAAGACTTAGATTACAAAGCACAAATAAAACTGACTGATGTTATTATGTTGTGTTTTTGGTGTGTTTATGGTTCTATTTTTCAGTCACTGCATGTTGGAGAAAATGGCGTTTATGTCCCACGGCAAACAAAATAAATATTTCATAAAAATGGTTAAATAATTGCAGAAATGTTATTAATTTTAAGGGTTTGTAGTCTTGTTGAAAATTGTATTCTTCGCAATGAGTTGACAGCAGAAATCACACAGAACCGATCGAAATGTTATTTTTTCATATTAAGTAAATGAGTAAACTTAATTTAATAAATGCATTTGAAAACATATTGCCTTGGTATGACAACAAATATAATAAAAATGTTAATGCCGCGATTTCATTGCCTTAATGCTGTAAACAGAAGTATTTTTCAGTGTCTATGCAAAAGTTTTACATAAAATACATACGAATTCTCATGAGATCATGTTGCTAAACTTTAATACTCACTTTGGTTTAGCAAAGTATGTTCACAATATTAGCTTAGTAATGGAACGTGTACTTTTTTTTCAGAAAACTATTATTACAATAACTTTCCATGATATATAATTAATTTAACAGAAATAACGTTACTCACCTTAGAAGGCTCTCAGCTGGTGAAGAAAAAAAAGTCTCAGTATGGATCAACGGATGCTGGGATGAACAGCTGGATCCTTCCACAGTATACCGGACCTTTGTGATTGGTTTAATACATTGTAGCCTACATATTAAAAAAAAAAAAATGTAAACGTGCTGTTAACGTCCAAAATGTCCTCTTTTTTAAACGTTCCTATGTGACCAGAGATTAACCAAGAACGTCCTCCTAAAGTCATATTGCGAACGTTATTATATAACTAAAAGAGGACCAAATATAGAACGTCCTCCTAAAGTCATATTGCGAACGTTACTGTATGACTAAAAGAGGACCATGTGAGAACGTTCTGTTAACGTCCCGAATGTGCTCTTTATAACGTTCTTATGTGACCATAGAATAACCAAAATAGAACGTCCTCCTAAAGTCATATTGTGAACGTTATTATATGACTAAAAGAGAACCATGTAAGAACGTATTCTGTTAACGTCCCGAATGTCCTCTTTATAACGTTCTTATGTCACTATAGAATAACCAAAATAGAACGTCCTCCTAAAGTCATATTGCGAACGTTATTATATAACTAAAAGAGGACCAAATATAGAACGTCCTCCTAAAGTCATATTGCGAACGTTACTGTATGACTAAAAGAGGACCATGTGAGAACGTCCCGAATGTGCTCTTTATAACGTTCTTATGTGACCATAGAATAACCAAAATAGAACGTCCTCCTAAAGTCATATTGTGAACGTTATTATATGACTAAAAGAGGACCATGTAAGAACGTATTCTGTTAACGTCCCGAATGTCCTCTTTATAACGTTCTTATGTGACCATAGAATAACCAAAATAGAACGTCCTCCTAAAGTCATATTGCGAACGTTATTATATGACTAAAAGAGGACCAAAAATAGAACGTCCTCCTTAAATCATATTGCGAACGTTATTGTATGACTAAAAGAGGACCATGTGAGAACGTTCTGTTAACGTCCCGAATATCCTCTTTATAACGTTCTTATGTGACCATAGAATAACCAAAATAGAACGTCCTCCTAAAGTCATATTGTGAACGTTATTGTATGACTAAAAGAGGACCAAATATAGAACGTCCTCCTAAAGTCATATTGCGAACGTTATTGTATGACTAAAAGAGGACCATGTAAGAACGTTCTGTTATCGTCCTAAATGTCCTCTTTGTAACGTTGTTAAATGACCACAGAATAACCAATATAGAACGTCCTCCTAAAGTCACATTGCGAACGTTATTATATGACTAAAAGAGGACCATGTGAGAACGTTCTGTAAATGTCCCAAATGTCCTCTTTGTAACGTTCTTATGTGACCAAAAAATAACCAAAATGGTTATGTAAATGTTCGGGACATTCGTCACCTTTAGACATCTTTTAGGGAACGTTGCGCAAGGTTGCGAGAACGTCGCTTCCTACGTGGGTATTTTCACGATTAAAGTGGAGCGAGCGGTCAGAGAATCGGATCACCAAACAATTATCTCAGACATATCCGGACGGGATTAGATTTCTCAGAGGACTTCTGAGTTAGCCGAGAAGCAGTAATTATCTGATTCACTAACAAATGTAAAACAATTCGTTAGTGCACTGGGCCGCGCGTTGTGTTTTTGACTCAAAAAGAACCGAGTCATTTGTTGATGAAGCCGACTACACTGGGCGCGCTGCACAGTTTATTGAAAGACGTGTTTTTTGCCATTGTTTTGCGTCACGCTGTCATCGCTGTGGCTGAAAAATAGCACATGAAACACTGCTTACATTTACATTTTATTCTGTCATAATTCTGGGGTGGCAGGTGGGGTGGCACAGCTTTTTCTTAGGGTGGCAGTTGCCACCCTGTGCCACCTCGGTAGATCCGCCCCTGGGGGTACTGCTTGAAAATCTTTTTTTTCAGTGTATCCATATGCACAAAAATGCATTAATCTTTATAAATCTCAGTTCATCTTAAATTCAAGCACAATGTGAACAAAGTAATGCTGTCAAATGATTAATCGCGATTAATTGCATCCAAAAGAAAAGTTTTTGTTTACATAATTTATGTGTGTGTACTGTTTATATTTATTATGTATATATAAATACCGAGTCTGTTACACAGCTATATGTAACCAAAAGTTTGTTACATATGTATTGCACGCTTCATACAACTTAATTAAAAATGTAAGCACACAGACATAAGCTACTTAAAATAAAGTGTATCAAGATTGTACTTATGTGTACAAGTAGCTGTGTAACAGACAGACATCAAGAGCACAATATATTCATAAAACCAAATTGCACACAAAATAATTTATTCAGTAAAGATAGGAATATCACCTCAGTTTTCAGTTTTGTATCAAACGTGTAAGAAAATATATGGTTTTAGAACTCAGATGATCATTAATATTATTATTTACTATCAACCCAGTAAAATAATCAAACCCTCACTGTTGATAGTGTCTTTCTAATTTCTGTAGTTCACATTCATCACTAATTATTAAAACTTTGAATGTTTTGTAGAATATGAACAGCACTGAAAATTCATCTGTGGTCTGAGACTGACAGCTGCCTGTTCTGTGTATGAAGATCATTTACATAGAGAGACACTTTGCATGAGAGTGTTTATAGTGCTGTGAGTTTAACACTTCATGACTGAGAGCAGAACAGAACAGAATCTTCATCATCACACAAGACAAAACAACAACAATGAACAACATCATCATCTTCATCTGGACACTCACACTGTTTGCTCAAGGTTTGTAGTACTTCTAAAACAAGAATTCTTTTAAAACGTGAAATATACATTTTAATTCTTGTCTTTTTTATTATTATTATTTTTTCTTTCAGAGTGTAGAGGACAGTACACTGTAACTCAGAGTCCATCAATAACAGCAGCTCAAGGACAAGAAGTCAGAATAAACTGTAAAGTCAGCAGTAGAGTGTATAGCGGTAATTACTTAGCTTGGTACTTACAGAAACCTGGAGAAGCTCCTAAACTCCTCATATATTATGCAACAACCCGTTACACTGGAACTCCATCTAGATTCAGTGGCAGTGGATCTGACACTGATTTCACTCTGACCATCAGTGGAGTCCAGACTGAAGATACAGGAGATTATTACTGTATGAGTTTCCACTATCCAAACAGTAAATATGTCACAGTGAGGGATACAGCAGCTGCTGTTAGGAGGATGACAAACAACACAATGACACAGCATATCAAACATTTCAGGGACTATTTATTTATATGAAACAGTTGTGAAGCATCAGACAAAGAGTGATGGCCTAAATCCATTTGCATAGATTTATTAGGAGAAACAACAAGGAGAGAGTGGTTATACACAAGACATACAGGCTGAGTGGCGAATAACATTCAGAGCCCGAGCAAAATCAGAAAATCAGTGTAAAACAAACAGTACTTCACACTGAGTGAACAAGCGGTCAATCATTAAATAGTACATTCTAACTGACCATATGCACACATTACTGCCTTGTTTTAGACAAGCCAGCTCAGTCATTTCTGGTCAACTGTACTGTGCCATAATAGGAGTGTCCTTTGCTCGTTTTCTCTTCATGATCCATTCACAATTTGAAGAAAAGTTTTTGTTTGTCTAAGAGGAACAAACGTGTTGCAATTATTATTATTTTTCTCAGTTTCTGATAAGAATGAGGCAAGAGAGTATCTCAGTAGTCTCCACCTATATATAACACATATGAAATGAGCTACACCGGAAATTTACGAGCTGGATTATCATTATGAGGAAGCTCTAAAGAACGCTCCGTGCATATGGTCAGTTAGACTGATGAGAAACACCTGAGAACAAACACATCAGAGTTCAGGTGAGTGTGACCTCTGGTGGTGGAGTTGAGAAGTAGCAGAGGGTGTGACAATACCAAGGAAATATAATACTGTATTTCACTTACTAGGTTTCACACTTTCTAGGGAGGAAAAATATTTTTTGGTGTTTGATCATGCAAAACTTGCTGCCACAATGTTACCAGTAACAGTTTTCCAAGGTTCTAATTTTCTTTATAATTTTGTGATGTCTAGATTTGACTGGAGCTCTTAAAGATTCAGAGTAAGTTTTTGTCCAGCAGGAAATTTATCAGTACTAAACAAGCACATTATTCAAGTCTCACTTATTGTCTGGCTAATCTGATGCTTAAATCTGATATTTGCACACTACTTCAAAATGGATGATGTACTACATTTAACATTGTCCACCAATATTGATGAAAATGAACAAACCTCATTACTTCATAATTAAGGCAGACTGTAGATATCAAACACCTTCAGCTCCGGCTCCAGTATGAAGGAAAGGCCGTGTTCGTCTCTCACATCAGTACTGCTGATCTTTGTTGAAATCTCTCAACAGTGTTTGCCTTTGTTTTTAAATAAATAAAATAGAAATTTACATTTTGTTAGACCTTTGCTACTATGTTCATGTCAATATGTTTGAAATAAGTAGTTAAGAAATCCGCTTCCACTTCAGTTTCATTAATTTTTTAAAGAAATGTTATTTTCAATAGCTCACATTCATCACAAAGTATTAAAGCTTTAAGGTTTTATAGAACATGAATGTGACTGAACAAATTCATCTGCGGTCTGAGTCTGACAGCTGCCTGTTCTGTGTATGAAGATCATTTACATAGAGAGACACTTTGCATGAGAGTGTTTATAGTGCTGTGAGTTTAACACTTCATGACTGAGAGCAGAACAGAACAGAATCTTCATCATCACACAAGACAAAACAACAACAATGAACAACATCATCATCCTCATCTGGACCATTGCAGCTTTTATTCAAGGTGGGATATTACACTTTGATATGAATAATATGCTATTGTTGTTTTTACCATTTTAATATACCAATATTTTGTTATAAAGGTGGTTTACAAACAAAGTTACTTTTTTCTCTTTTTCAGAATCCAGAGGCGTCACTCTGACTCAACCTGAAGTTAAAACTGTCCAACAGGGTCAAACCGCTACAATAGAGTGTAATATAGATGTAGGAATATATAGTGACCGCTTAGTCTGGCATCAGCAGAAACCTGGACAAGCTCCTAAACTCCTCATATATGACATAAAAACCCTCCAGTCAGGAACTCCATCTAGATTCAGTGGCAGTGGAACAGCAAATACTGGACGAGATTTTACTCTGACCATCAGTGGAGTCCAGACTGAAGATACAGGAGATTATTACTGTCAGAGTGCACACTGGATCAGTAGTAGCTGGGTGTTCACACAGTGATAAAGAGTCGTACAAAAACCTCCGTCAGTCAGAGTCACAGTGACTGCACTGATACAGATGAGAGATACTGCAGCTGCTGATGGAGGTTATTTGTTATAACAGTCTCATTCAGTCAAACATGTTGAAGTCTTGTGCTGATTTGTGAGTCTCTTTCTGGATCTTTGATGTGTGTTTTTTTACACAACATCACCATGAATGTATTTAATTCATCATTTAAAATGTTCCACCACAAAAAGTCCAATGAAAGTTGATGATACGTGTGAGGGAAACAGCAGCCTTTCAATGTCCTTTCAATCCAGAATTACACAAAATGTGATCAGCATAAGATCTCCTTTTGTATGTTTTGAACATTAAAATTTCATTTGTCATTGTTTCCCCTTCCACAGTGTAATTTCTGCCACATCTCAAATGTTGTACTGTGTTAAGTTTTGTTTTGTGACAGTGGTGGAAATTATGTTTTTTTGAGTTGCACAAGCAAATAACATTTTTACACTCGTAATTCAATAAAATTACAGCTTCACTGGAAATGACACACAATTAAAATATTCTGCTCACAAGTGATATTTGCCTTGTTTTTCCACTTTTTATTGGGGCAAAACTGTTCATTGGAAAGTCAGAATAATATAAATCAGAGTGTATTGTAGTAGTTTGTTTCCCTGTTGGATTATCATAATTTTGAAAGTAACAATTCCTATTGTTATGATACATCCTATATTGTAACATTGAAATTATACATAAAAGGGCATTTGAAAAGCAACAACAAATTCATGATGAAATCAGTTTTTATTATAAATTCAATCTCGGGACATAAAAGTGTTTAAAATACCCATGTACGTCTGTATTGTGAAGTAAGAGACAGGTTTAGTGTTGATGTTAACAGCGGGGTTTGTCTCTCTCTGCTGGTTTGGTTTTGAAGAGCCTCTTGAGGAAGTAGAGCTGCAGGTATCCGGCAGTGATGATGACCAGACTCTGGAGAGCAGACCAGCTGTTCACATAAGTGGAGTTGGACTGAAGCAGGTAGAAATCAGCGCCGCGTCTCATTCGCTCGTAGTTATAATAACACCACATGTGGAAGACAAACCTCTGCAGCCTGTTGCTGCTTTCCTACACAGAGATTTGAGAAATGTGAATAAAATTCAAGGACTTACTGTGCGAAAACAACTTTTTCAAAACATTATTTATTCAGTTTGGTGAAGAAAAAAAAAAAAATTATCTGAAATGCAAAAAAACAACATAACCCTTTTTTTTTGTTTTCTGTCAAAAAATAACCAAAACTATTAAATATTTCACATTGTTTTCCATAAAGAAAATATATTATTAATTATATATGTTGTTCAAAATTTATGAAAGCCCGTTTCCGCCACTAAATACAAATATTTAAAAGGGTATTTGCAGCTCGCAATTGTGAGAAAAAAAAGTCAGAATTATGAGTTTTTATCTCACAGTTCTGACTTTATTTCTCGCAATTGTGAGTTATCATGCAATTTTGAGAAAAAAAAAAATTCTCAGAAATGCAAGTTAAGTCAGAATTGTGAGATAGTGTATAAATTTGCAATTCTGAGAACACATTAGTCTTTTTCCACTCTAATAAAAATAAAAAATGAACTGTAACACTGTGAAGTATCCAATCAAGCTGCACTTTAACACAAAACCAGTATATAATAAAAACACATATAATATGTGAAGAAAATTACTAAAACACTCATTGTCTGTACTGTAGTTCAGTGTCTATAGGTCATATTCATCACAAAGTATTTAAACTTCTGTTGTTTTGTAGAATATGAACATGCATAGAAAAATTCATGTGGTCTGAGACTGACAGCTGCCTGTTCTGTGTATGAAGATCATTTACATAGAGAGACACTTTGCATGAGAGTGTTTATAGTGCTGTGAGTTTAACACTTCATGACTGAGAGCAGAACAGAACAGAATCTTCATCATCACACAAGACAAAACAACAACAATGAACAACATCATCATCCTCATCTGGACACTCACACTGTTTGCTCAAGGTTTGTAGTACAACTTTCATAACAACAATTACAGTAATTGTTTTAAAATGTGAAATATACATCATTTTAATTCTTGTCTTTTTTCCCTTTCTTTCAGAGTGTAGAGGACAGTACACTCTTACTCAGAGTCCATCAATAACAGCAGCTCAAGGACAACAAGTCAGAATAAACTGTAAAGTCAGCAGTGGAGTGTATAGTGGTAATTACTTACACTGGTACTTACAGAAACCTGGAGAAGCTCCTAAACTCCTCATATATGCTGCAACAAGCCGTAACACTGGAACTCCATCTAGATTCAGTGGCAGTGGATCTGGCAGTGATTTCACTCTGACCATCAGTGGAGTCCAGACTGAAGATACAGGAGATTATTACTGTCAGAGTTATCACTATCCAAACAGTAAACATGTGTTCACACAGTGATAAAGAGTCGTACAAAAACCTCCGTCAGTCAGAGTCACAGTGACTGCACTGATACAGATGAGAGATACTGCAGCTGCTGATGGGTGTGAATCAACTCAATCACTGTTGTCTGTAGATCACTATATTACAATGCAGAACACTATCTAATAATAAATTCAGTCTGTACTGGTTAGGTTAATCACTATAATGAATGAACAAAAAAGGCTTGACACTCAACAAACATTGCAGTCAAAATAATTAAATTAAATTAGCTTGCATGTTACTATCAAAAAAAAAAAAAGAAGAAGAAGAAAGAAAGAAACTGGATGTTCCTGCTATTATGTTTAGCAAAAATCAAACACTTCAGTTCATAAGAAGAACCTCATAGCAGCAGTCAAACACAGTTGTTAGTCTGATGGTTTGAGGATGTTTTGTTTCATCAGGATCTGGACTGTTTGCCATCATTAAAATTTTGCTCTGGCCTTGACAAATTCCAGATTGAGCCTTGCCTTCACAACACAACTCTATGACTACATGAATCACTACTGCTCACATTACACAAGTCTTGTCATTTCTGTGTTGTATCAATGCAGGACCAGAGTAGAACTGGAAGAATAACTGTATCTAACATTGTAATGGAGACCTGCATAAAATCATGAAAGAAAAGGTTCTGAAGTCTCGTCCAGTATTTCACTAACACCAGCAGTGTGATTTTGTGGGGCTGAGGTGGAGAGAGAGGAAGTTTTTCATGAAAGGGAGCTGGGAAAGATGGAGTTTGTAGATCATGAACAGCGACCACATCACAGTCACTGCTAGAGACGCCACCGGACTTCAATACGACCAACAAAAACCTGTTCACTGCACACAGACAGTACCTTTGTTATATTCTTTGTGTGCCAAATGGTAACTGGTTTATCAATAACAAAAAGAGACATTTTTTTTTAACATTCAAACTATTTCTGAACATTGCACAGTTCTACAAAACACTGTAAGGCTATGCAAATAATAAATGATAACAAAACAAATGTGTCTACATTCTGTCAGCTCTCTTTCTCATATGTGGTGATGAGTATTCATAAGTCAGTTCATTCTGTTGAATTACTTCATCCTAAACAGTCCTCTTTCTCTCATATGTAGCTTTGGAAAATTTGCTTCATTCCAGAGAATCTGTTTGTCCTAAACAGTCCAGTATGTAACTAAAGTCCTACTCTTTTTAGTGAATTGTTTTGTTCAGATGGTGATACTTTTTCAAAAGAGTTGCAGTTAAAAAATATCTTTAAAAAGAGCAACAGAGTACAAGTCCACCCTATTTCACCAAGGTTCATCCACTTGGAGATTTCTGGCCTCACTGCTGATCTGACCTTTGACCTCTTTTATCATGGAGTTTCCTACAGTATAATGAAATTTTACACACCGCTCAGGCATTTTGATTCACAAAACAAAAACAAAACAACAACAACAACAAAAAAAACACCCTGCAGCTTCAACCTAAACTCACATGAAATGATTTTGTTGATCTTTATACATATATATATAAAAAAACAACAACAATAAGGCCACATGAAAAGATTTCCCAGTGTAGGAACTAACAATGAATCATTGAATCTATATATTTATCTTGTCTGTTAATTATAACATAACTACTTTGATGTTGTTGTTGCTGCTGTTGATGATGTTATAATATTCTAAATTTTTTTATTTTATAACTAATTTTTATAAATAAATAAATTTTTTTTCATATATTACAATTATTATAAAAATATATTCATTAAAACTGATTCATCAGTTGTTTTTGTTAGCAGCACAATGATAGCAGCACAAGCTGTTGTAAATCCTGCCCAATTCTTGCATTGTCAGCACATGCTTCAGTGCTCTGAGAGTGTTATAGTGCTGTGAGTTTAACACTTCATGACTGAGAGCAGAACAGAACAGAATCTTCATCATCACACAAGACAAAACAACAACAACGAACAACATCATCATCCTCATCTGGACCATTGCAGTTTTTATTCCAGGTAAGACTGGTATTGGTGTTCTTTTAGAAGTATATGATGTAGTTTTAAACATGAATTGACTTTATTTGCTCTTCTTTAGAATCCAAGGCATCACTTTGACTCAACCTGATGTTAAAACTGTGCAATACAGTCAAACTGCTACAATAGAGTGTCAGATTGACATTGGGATACGCGGCAGTCACTTATATTGGTATCAGCAGAAACCTGGTGAAGCTCCTAAACTCCTCATATATTACATAAAAACCCTCCAGTCAGGAACTCCATTAAGATTCAGTGGCAGTGGAACAGCAAATACTGGATGAGATTTTACTCTGACCATCAGTGGAGTCCAGACTGAAGATACAGGAGATTAATTACTGTCAGAGTGAACACTATATCAACAGTAAATATGTGTTCACACAGTGATAAAGAGTCGTACAAAAGCCTCCATCAGTCAGAGTCACAGTGACTGCACTGATACAGATGAGAGATACTGCAGCTGCTGATGGGAGGATGACACGGTGATACAGGCAGGGTCGATGCACAGCAAACAGGGATATCAAAGGCGAGACAAAGGCAGAGTAATTAGACAGGCGAGTGGTCGGGGCAGGCAGCAAGCAGAGTAAACAATAGTCCATGAACAGTGCAGAGGGTCAAAAAGGCAGGCAGAGTAGAATCAAACAACGAGAGAAACAGTCCAGGGTCAAAACACGATAATCCAACAGAGTAATCAGGAACGCTCAGAAATGTCAGCCGGGGCAAAACAAGACTTCACAAAGAGTGCAGGTGAACCGGCTGTTTAAATAGTTCCGGTAACAAGGTGCAGCTGACACGTGATCAGCGCCCGGTACGGGGTTATGGGAAATTGGAGTTGGTGAATGGCAGAGTCAGTACTCAGGTGATGGTGATGACTGGTGACGATTGGGGGGAACCACAGAGCGTGATTTTGAGTGATTCTGTTCCTCTCAGAATAGAGCAGCTCCATCAGCAGATGTTCAGATCCTCACAGGAGATTCATGACACAGTAAAACACACAGAATCAACACAGAGAGAACCGAGAGCGATCTTAGGAAATATTTCAGTGTTTGAGGTTCATAATTTGACTACACAAAATAGTTTCATAATTTCCTTCATCTGCAGGTGTTTTCATGGTTCAGTGAGTGAGCCCTGACCTTTTCAATGTAAAAAAAAAGAAGACAAAATATGAATCAAAACAGACAGAATAAATATTTATTATCTGAATTAATATTATTATTATAATTTTTTTAATATTTTAAAGTTTTTGAAGTATATATTTAAATAACATTTCATCCATAAATATAATATAAATATTAATCAGTTCAACAATCTACTTGATCTCTATGAACACCTCCTTTGATAATGATCCATAATTCTCCCTTATTAAACACCTCAAAATTTGAACATTTAACTTCAAAATCACATCTATGTTGCGAGCAGATGGTCTTTATTATCAAGTCTATTATCAGCCCAGCAAAATAACCATATTTTCCTAGAGAATCACCAGGATCTTTAAAGTTATTTCAGTGAGTTTACTACATGTAAGTTGGGCATACATGTGGGGCTCTCAAACAAATTAACAAACAAACTGATACATTAAATCAATACATTCATAGTTTGTTTTGTTTGTTTGTTTTGTTTTACAAAATGAAATCCACAGTTAAAAAAAGAAGAATACATTAGTATTGTAAATTAATAAAGTATTTCTAGAACAATGTTGAGTGGTTTATTACACACAGAAGCAGACATGAGCTTTTGGCAAATAGCTATAATGATCAAATTATATTCAGCTTATCACTTTTGTTTATTTTATTTGTATCTTTACTCTATTGTATTTTTTTGTGCTGTTGCTTGATAGATTATTCTTATTTTCTTTTTTTTTCTTTTTATTTGACATAGTTTTTCCCTAAATATAGCACATACCGAACCATACCGAAACCATGACTCTAAAACCATGATTCAAACCGAACTGTGAGTAAGTTGAACTGTTCCACCCCTAGTAAAGACTAGATAAACAATGTGGCATAAGAAAGTGGTAGCTGGGTGTTCACACAGTGATGAAGAGTCGTACAAAAACCTCCATCAGTCAGAGTCACAGTGACTGCACTGATACAGATGAGAGATACTGCAGCTGCTCTACAACACAATCACACACAACTCTGATCAGTGAACAAACACACATTCATGTTAATAGAAATATTGTATTTCTGTAAAGAATGAGTCAATGTTTTAATATGATGATCATGTTTTAGGTGTAATATATGATCCCTGTCAATCAAACTGAACAGACTGCATTCAGTCACTTCTGCTGTCTGGATGTGATGCTCTCCATTTGACCCACTGAAAGATTTACATATATTTTCACCTGCACTATACTGATGAGTTTGTCTGTGTGCTGCTTGACTACAGAAGAAGTGAAACTGGTCTGTTTCAGTCCAGATCATGTAACCAATCAAACAGTGACACTGGGAGTGTGGGCTGAAAATATCATTTGCATTGTCAGGGTGGAGTGATTCTGATCCTCTCAGAATAGAGCAGCTCTGTCTCCAGAGACCATGTTCAAACCCCAAGAGCTTTATTTGACTAGATTTACTGCTACTGATCAAGCTTCTGAGAAGCACCTGAACAAACACCACATGCATCTTCATCTGTTAGTTGAATGATGTTGTCAGACACAAATGGAGCTTGTTGAGAAGCTTTATTGAATGTTACAGCAAATACAGCAGATTGAAAGATCAGCCAGTGCTTTGACACTAGAGCTCTCTTTCAGTATTGAGTTGTAAATGACTACAGCTGCAGCACTAGACTCATGTGAATCCTGCCTGACACAGGACACTCAGATACGCCTCATCTTCAGGAGAGAGCAGCGCTCACTGGAGAAACATCAGCACTGCGAGCGACTCTTCTGGAACGAGGCCTCTTGAGGAGCTCCTTCATGTGTTACTTTGCAGACGTACAGCTCTCCCTCTTCCCAGCGTGCTTTGCTGAGGGTCAGGACACTACTGCGGCTGTAGCGCCCACCCTGCTCGTTCTCTGCGCTGGTCTGAACCCCCTCGGTGACCTCTGAGCCGTCCAGCGTCCAGCTCACCAGCGCCCCCTGTGGAGAGTAAGAGCTGAGCAGGCAGAGCAGTGCGGCTGAGTCTCCAGAGATCTGCAGAGAAGAGGGCGGCAGCAGAGACACTGAGGGCTTCACTGTGGGACCAGCTGCAGGAGACAAACACAACGCATTCACAAACACTAAGAAAACACACTGCAGCTCCAGCACTCTTTTGCCCTGCATCATTCACAGCATTTTAACATGACTTTAAAGAGCAGACATGTGAAATGCAGTCAAAATCACAGCAATCTCAACATTCATCTTATTCAACATCACTACAGCCGATACATAGAGCATATACAAACTACACAATCACAATATATTTTTATATGCAACTTCATACATAAAACTAAACATACTAACTAAACTAAACTGAGACACTGACTGTGTTAATTCTAGTAGTTTTCATATGCTGAGACAAAGTTTAGACTTTTATGTTAAATATTCCACTCTTATTTTTTCTCCTGTTTACACTTATCAAAATGTAACTATTTTAAAGTAAAATTTTGTGAAGGCAGCACAGATCAAGTGAAAATTGGGTTGTTGATGAGATTAGAAAACAACTCCATCAACATTTTTTAAAAATACAATTCCCAAAAATACAATTTTTAACAGATAGATTGTGTGACTAAATGATATCACTTTTTCATAATTAGAAAACAACTAAATTTATAAATGTACATACAATAAATTTAATTTACAGCCATAAATTTACAATTATATTTCTCTCTCTCTCCCTCGGCTTGCTCCCTTTATCAGGGGTCGCCACAGCGGAGTGATCCGCACAGCTGATTTACGTTTTATATTTCTATAAGTATTAAAAAGCACTGAATTGTAAGAACAACATGATTGAAAGGGATTCAAAATTAATGACTTAACTACACAAAGTAGCTCCATTTACATTATATCAACTTTCTTCTTGTATGTCAACTACAATGAAAAATGATCTCTATATGAACAAAGTTGAAAGAAAAATAAACCTGTTATAAAAAAAAATGTAAAAAAAAAAAAAAAAAAAACAAACAAACAAAAAAACCCTCATAATTAAGTTCTCCTGAATATCTGAACATATTTATTGTAAAACTATAAATATATATATATATATATATTGTTACAAAATTAATAATCTTGTTGTTTCAATAAAAAAAACAAAAAAACAAAACAAAATTGTGTTTTTAACGGAGAATTTAAAAGACAGACTTACATTTTACCACCAGTTTAGTTCCTCCACCGAAAGTCCACCACAGTGATACAATCTAATGAAACGGTCGTACAAAAACCTCTATTCCACTCGAGTGAACACAAACTCCAGCAGAGAGAGAGAAAACAACACTTCAACACACTGATAGTAGAAACACATCAGCTATTGACAACACTTAGTGTTTGACAAAACTTAGTTTGACAAAATGCTTTTTAAAAAGTAAGAACAAAGAAAACAACTTTTAAAAATTATTAACTGAAAGCAATTTAGCTCTTTTCATAATCATTTGAAGAGTTTATTCATCTAATTTACAATAGATATAATTCACTTTGACTTTAAATCCTATGTATGTCTCATTCATTCTCTAGATGTGTGCATATTTAGCACTTTCTAAAGAAATATACAGTATTTGATGAGCTGTGTCCTCTGATGTGACCTTTGACCTCTTTCTCATAATGATGCTTCTGTTCTTCATATGCAGCTCAATCATCATGATTCATGGAAAAAACCTGCAGCTTCAGAAAAATTAATGAGTAATTTTGTCATTTACAGATTTACATTGTTTTAGTCTGAACACAATTTGTTATTTGACACCATTATTAGTTCTGATGATCTTTATACAAGTGCAAAAAATAGGCCACATGGAAATATTTTTCATATAGCAACATGTCAACATTAATTCAACCTTAAAAGACCACAATGGACCTAAAATCAACTTTAAATGCAGTAAAACTTTTTTTTTTTTGAATAATACTAATAATATTTTTAGTAACAATAGAACTAGTGCTTTTATCAATGCACTAATGATATTGTAACGGAGACGCTGAGGCGGCGTTAGAATCCATGTGCGGAAGTTTATTACAAACAGCAGCAAACATACACGTGTAAACAGGCAGAGGGTCAATAACCATAAAGCAGTCCGATCTTTCGACAATCCAATGGGTAATCCGAGAATCGTAAGTGAGAAACCAGGCAATGAAGTCAAACCTTGAAAACAGTCCACACAAGCAAACAGTCCAGAAAGGGTAATCCGAGAAATCAGTGGTCAGAGAACGAGGCAGAATCATACACATGCAAGCAAGCAAGCAAACAAGCAAGCAAACAAACAAACAAACAAACAGAATAATCAGGAAAACATCTTGTTGGATTGGTCATGCTTGAGTGCAAACGGTGAAAATCTTGCCTATTCACAAAACATAAACATAAAACAAATACAACAGAACTATATAAATGCTATTCGCATGCTCATGTTCAATCTAAATGATTTATACTTACATTAATGTGATGCACTTCTTCACATATACCTTGTTAATAAAGAACAGTCATTCTAACTAGTTACTGACCTGATACAGACTGATCAACACATTGAAGAAATCAAACTGTCCAAGAAATAAATGGTGAGTTGATAAAACTTAAAGAGTCCTGAGATCAGCACAACTGGAAGTGCACACAGAGACTGATGAGGAATATACAGAGGGAAAACAACAGATATAAACAATCCAATGCTAGCAGATATGAAGAGTCTTAGGATCAAAAACAGACAAGATGAGACAAACAACTGTGGAGTTCTTCATGAGCTGGTGAAACAGAGTAAGAAAGTTGAAGACTGTGATGGTAAGAGAGAACAGTGAATCCCTGACATATGATATCTGCAGTGTTGATGATCATCGTTGCTTTAATATTACTTTTATGACCATCTAAAAAGTAATTGAGTGACACTGTATTCACCAGTGTTGTAGTCGAGTCACCAACTGTCGAGTCCGAGTCGAGTCTCGAGTCCCAGTGTTCGAGTCCGAGTCCAAGTCCGAGTCACCAAAGAAGAGTCCGAGTCGAGTCCAAGTCGAGTCACCATTACCAGAGTTCGAGTCCGAGTCGAGTCTCAAGTCCCCAGTGTTCGAGTCCGAGTCGAGTCTCGAGTCCCGTATTCGAGTCTGAGAGTGCCTACATGTCTCCACTCTGGGACCTTCAAAAAACTGATAAAATGTATTAAAGAGGTTCTACATTAAACAAAAATGACACCACTGTCACAATTGCAAAGGGAGTTTATTTACTGATTTGACATATACACTTTGCAACACACTTTGCAACTTTACGACGCCATCAAAAGCATGTGTTTACTTCCATTGTTGTGAACTTGTGATTGAGAACTAGCGTAGAAAATTTACAAATTGCTTGTTTAATCATGCTGCATTTTCATGTTGCATTTTAAAAGCATCAGATTTGAAAGCATGGTACTGCTCAATCTTGCACGGTGAGGCCTCATCAAAACTTTTTCACATTTACACCTCTATGTGTCTGCTGCATAAAAACATGGATTGATAATTGCAATAATTTTTACCATAAAAAGCTGGAAAAAAATTTATTGGAAATAAAAAATAATTCTGTCACTAGGGGGCGCTTTAGGAGCGCTGAAATATTAGTTTGCCTAGTAACTGCTGTAAACAAATCAGCATTAACGCTGTTTTGTCAGACAAGAAATGAACATGCAACACGTTTCTGAGGACAGTCTGTTCCCTTCAGATACATTTATCTATAGACATCCGTGCAGCGTTTTGACTTTGAAACGGGCAGTGCACATATTTATTCAATGACATCATTGCCTTTTTGAAGATTTATCCAACCCGATCGTCTTTCCGTCCCCAACTGTAAGACCTCTTAAAATTATAATCAAGACTTTTCTTTTACTATTTTAAATATGTATAACTTTTTATGGCCTTACATTTTATACAAAACTGCGAGTCACCGTTAACACCCCCCCCCCCCCCCCCCCCCCCCCCCCCGGCGACCGATCACGTGACCGATCGTGCGCTCGTTAACTGGAATTTAAACAAAAATATCAGCAATATTCTAATATACAGAGATGGTGAAACAAATTTCCATGACTTTTCCAATACTTTGTGGGTTAATTAAATTTTTTTCCAGGCCTGGAAATTGCCATTTTAAAATTCCATGACTTTTCCAGGTTTTTCATGACCGTACGAACCCTGTGTATTACAGAAATACACTCAGCGAAAAAAAGAAACCTGCATTTTACAGGACACTGTATTTTAAAGATACTTAAAACGTAAAAATCAATACGATATGCAGAGAGAGAGAGAGAGACTGTTTAATCTGACACAGTGACTATCGCAACAGACAAATATCGCAAAAATCTGATCTGGCACAGTGACTAGTAACGTTAAGTTATCAACAGACAAAAAAATGCTGTAATCTGAACCAGACATACATTAACCCTAGCTTCTTCTGTTTGTTATCATATATGCATTAGTCAATAATATTTTTTTGAAAAAAGCTAACGTTAGGCAATGGAAAGCTTTTTACTTACTTTTCTGGGTGCATCCGTGACAGGTGTCTGTTAAAGTTTGAGGTTGTCCCAGTCTTTTCCTCAATTGTGCGATTACACACACAACATTTAGCGCTGCTCTTTCCAGCATTAGAAGCAAAATTCGCGTAGGCGAACTTCACGATCCGGGGCACGTCTTTCTGCATTTTACAAATGTGAACATTTAGCCCGCGAATCATGCATCATGCATTGCACGAGCGTAAAAGTGAGTGACGTCAGTGAGTGTGTTGTCAAGCAAAGAGAGCGAGAGGTAGCAGTGTGTCTGTGAAGGGAGATCGCGGCCGGTCTTGGGCACGAAACAGGAAAAGTGTAACACCTTATATAATTTTTTTATAACATATTTAGTCAAAAACAAAGTGATGAATGCTCAAGTCCGATTGTATATATCCTCGAGTCCGAGTCCAAGTACGAGTCATCAATCCGCGAGTCCAAGTCGAGTCACAAGTCCAGAGAGTGGATTCTCGAGTCGGACTCGAGTCCAAAGAATAGTGACTCGAGTCGGACTCGAGTCCGAGTCCAGGACTCGAGTACTCCATCACTGGTATTCACTGTGAACAAGACCACAGTCATATCAACAGTGAATTATGAAGAAAAAAAAAATGACTTTATGGTAATAAACAATTACATTCATCCGAATGTGAAATTATTAGAACTATAATAATACAGTAAGCATGCTGTATATGAGTGCAGCTCAAGCTGTTGTTACAATTTCTTACAATTTTATCAGCTATTTCTCCCCCCTACAGAAAGTTTCTATCAAACGACTCCAACCTTTTGACATTTGACATCTCCAGAGAAGTAAAAATGCCTTCAGTGCTTATGTAATGCCACGCCAGCTGAGGGAGCCCTCTCCCATGGACTGACCGCTCCCTCTGCTGCTTCTTTGGTTACTGCCTGTTTGGTGGCCATATAAGGAGGCCTATACCAAACAGGCCTCGCGAAGCATTGTTTTACCTGTGTGGACTCAACCAAGCGTTTTCCCTGTTTCATTGCCTTGTTTTGTGTTTTTCCACGGTTTTGTTTTGTTCCATAGTCATAGTTTTTGCCCTGTTTCATTGCCATAGTTTTGCCTTGTTTCATTGCCTTTTTGATTGTTTGGAGATCAACCCTGCCTGTCTTGACTACGTTGTGTTCAATAAAGCTCCCATCTGGATCTATCACGCTTCTCACGAGTCTCCCTTACAGAATACTTCGCCTATCAAAGATCCAGCGGCTTTTAAAACACAGATAACCATGGATCCAGCATCACGCCTCTTCCGCCTTCGTCAAGGTAACGAGCCCATTGAAGACTATGTTGTTGACTTCTGTGAACTGTGTTATTCGGTGAATTTTAATGACGTGGTACTTAAGGACATTTTCCGCAATGGATTAAACGATCCGATTCGTTCTGGCCTACCTGGAGGGAAAATTCGCTGGTCTTTGGAACAGTACATTGACTTTGCCCTCCGGTTGGCTGGATCACCATTTACTGTGGGGGTAGCTGATGAGGAACTCTGCTATCCCCCAGTATCAGCCAAACCTGTGAATTTTTCCATCATGTCTGGGATTATTCAAGTCACGTCAGAGCCCTCTCATGCCATGCCTGCCAAGCCAAAGCCTGCTCAAGTCACATCCACCAAGCCAAAGTCTGCTCACGCCATGCCTGCCGCTCAAGGGCCTGCTCACATCATGGCCGCCCTTCCAGAGTCTGCACCCGTCATGGCTGCCCGTCCAGAGTCTGCACCTGTCATAGCCGCCCTCCCACAGCCAGCTCACAAGATGACCGCCATCCCCAAGCCTGTTCACAAGATGGCGGCCACGCTTGAGCCTCATCATGCCAAGATCATCTCAACCGAACCTCATCCCATCATGTCTGCCATACCCAAAACAAATCAAGTGATGCCTGATCCTCCGGTATCAAGTCAAGTCAGGGCTGCACTTTCAGTGCCAAGTCAAGTGACAGCTGTATTTCCTGAGCCATGTCAAGTTACAGCTGTTACTTCTGAATCAAGTCAAGGCACAGCTGTTTTCCATGAGTCAAGCCAAGATACAGCTGTTCTCCATGAGTCAAGCCAAGTCACAGCTGTCCTCCATGAGTCAAGCCAAGTCACAGCTGTTCTCCATGAGTCAAGCCAAGTCACAGCTGTTCTCCATGAGTCAAGCTAAGATACAGCTGTTCTCCATGAGTCAAGCCAAGTTACAGCTGTTCACCATGAGTCAAGTCAATTTACAGCTGTTGTTCCCCATGAGTCAAGCCAAGTTACAGCTGTTGTTCCCCATGAGTCAAGCCAGGTTACAGCTGTTGTTCCTGAGTCAAGCCAAGTTACAGCTGTTGTTCCTGAGTCAAGTCGATTTACAGCTGGGTTGTCTATGTTACGCCAAACCACAGCTGATTTCCATGAACCAAGCCAAGTTACAGCAGATCTTCGTGAGCCAAGTCAAGTTGCTGCTGTCTTCCCCGAACCAAGCCAAGCCACAGTTGTTCTTCATGAGTCAAGTCAAGTCATAGCAGACCTCCCTGAGTCAAGTCAAGTCACGGCAGACCTCTCGGAGTCAAGTCAAGTCATGGCAGACCTTCCTGAATCAAGTCGAGAAACGGCCCACGCTCCCAAGCCACGCAGAGCCCACGCTCCCAAGCCGCACAGAGCCCACGCTCCCAAGCCGCACAGAGCCCACACTCCCAAGCCACGCAGAGCCCACGCTCCCAAGCCACGCAGAGCCCACGCTCCCAAGCCACATGTCCACAGCGTCCACACCCTCAAGACCAGCAGGCATCCCACTATCTACTGTGCTGCCGGTAATGGGTGTTGCCATTTTGAGCGTGTGGGCTACACACTGCACTCCAGAGGCCTCGTCTGACCACGAGCCTGCTCCTGAGGTCTCGTCTGTCCACGAGTCTATGCCAGAGGCCTCTCCGGTCCAAGAGTTTGCGCAATACCTCCTGAGGTGTCAGCATGCACTGTAGAACCTCCTAAGGAGGTGGCGTCCATTAATGAACTCACTGCCACGTCTGACCATGAGTTTGCGCCAATGCCCCGGGAGGTGGCGGCTTCGGCTGCAGAACCTCCTATGGGGGGCAGCGTCCTCCTATGAACTCTCTGCCCATCATGTTACAGCCAAAGAGGCCTATCATGAACTCTCTGCCCATCATGTCATGGCCAAGGAGGCCTATCATGAACTCTCTGCCTGTCCTATTACGGCCAAGAAGGCTAATCATGAACCTTATGCTCTGCTATGGATGTCACTAGTTCCACTCTGGATATCTTTGCTCCTGTCTGCTCTGCTTGCTCTGTCTGTCCCGCTATGGCTCCCTGTTATGCCTGCCCTGCCTGACTCACCATGGCTCCCTGCTCTGCCTGCTCTGCCTGCCCCGCCGTGGCTGCCTGCTCTGCCTGCCCCGCCATGGCTGCCTGCTCTGTCTGCCCCGCCATGGCTGCCTGCTCTCCCTGCTCCGCCATGGCTCCAGGCTCCTCCGAATCAAACATGGTGGACTTCTGCTCCAGTGTTACACTGTCTGCTACAGCTCCACGGCCCAGGTCCTCCAAGGTTCCACAGCTCCACGGCCCAGGTCCTCCAGTGTTCCACTGTCTGCCACAACTCCACGGCCCTGGTCCTCCAAGGTTCCACTGTCTGCCACAGCTCCACGACCCTGGTCCTCCAAGGTTCCACTGTCTGCCACAGCTCCACGGCCCAGGTCTTCCAAGGTTCCACTGTCTGTCCCTGCTCCACGATCCAGGCCCACCTCCTCTGCACAGACCTGGCCCTCCATCCCACCCCCTGTTTTGCCTCTGTTCCCCCACCCTCCTGGACTGTTGTTGTTTTGAGCGCCAGGAGTCGCTCCTGGAGGGGGGGATTCTGTAATGCCATGCCAGCAGAGGGAGCCCTCTCCCATGGACTGACTGTTAATGCTCCCTCTGCTGCTTCTTTGGTTACTTCCTGTTTGGTGGCCATATAAGGAGGCCTAAACCAAACAGGCCTTACAAAGTATTGTTTTGCCTGTGCGGACTCTACCAAGTGTTTTCCCTGTTTCATTGCCTTGTTTTGTGTTTTTCTACGGTTTTGTTTTGTTCCATAGTCATAGTTTTTGCCCTGTTTCATTGCCATAGTTTTGCCTTGTTTTATTGCTTTGTTTATTTGTTACTTTTGGACTGCTCTCTTGATATTTTGACCTTCTGCCTGATTTACTAGATTACGCTTTTGCCTTGCCTACGTATTACTGTTTGTTTGGAGATCGACCCTGCCTGTCTTGACTACGTTGTGTTCAGTAAAGCTCGCATCTGGATCTATCACACTTCTCACGAGTCTCCCTTACACTTATAGAGTTAACATGCATTAAGGTGCAATTTTGGACAAATACATTTGAAATAATATTTAGTTATATCAGTGGTCTAGATAAGGCTGGTCCCCCCATGGTGGCTGTCATTTGAGATCACATGACCAGCTGAATACTACTCATCTCCATATCAAAAATCACTGTTGTCAATGGTTTGTCAGTGATTACATTCATAAGGAAGTAAAAAGATATATTCTGTAATTCCAGTCAGAGTTTGTTAGCAGCTCAAGCTGTTGTAAATCCTGCCCACTTCTTTGCATTGTCAGCACATGCTTCAGTGCTCTGAGAGTGTTTATAGTGCTGTGAGTTTAACACTTCATGACTGAGAGCAGAACAGAACAGAATCTTCATCATCACACAAGACAAAACAACAACAATGAACAACATCATCATCCTCATCTGGACACTGCTCTGCTGTATAAAAGGTACATAATGAGAGCTTGAAAGCAGTATAATTAATAAAGTTAGCTAACATATACTGTATATTATAATATGGTACCAAATGTTTGTATTTCCCTTGATGTACATACATGAATCCTATAAATTTCTCTCTCAGGCTCCAGTGGACAGATCACAGTTACTCAAACTCCTGCAGTTCAAACAACTGAACTAGGAAAGGCTGTTATGATGAAATGCACCGCCAGCACTCCTTTAACAGGCTGCAACCCACCATGTATGTCCTGGTATTTACAGAAACCTGGAGAAACTCCTAAACTCCTCACATATGCTGCAACAAGCCGATACACTGGAACTCCATCTAGATTCAGTGGCAGTGGATCTGGCAGTGATTTCACTCTGACCATCAGTAGAGTCCAGACTGAAGATACAGGAGATTATTACTGTCAGAGTTACCACAGTGGTCCAGTGTTCACACAGTGATAAAGAGTTGTACAAAAACCTCCATCAGTCAGAGTCACAGTGACTGCACTGATACAGCTGAGAGATACTGCAGCTGCTGATGGGAGGATGTGATACAACACAATGACACAGTGTTTCACACATTTCAGCTTTTATTTACTATTTATTTATATAATATAGTTGTGAAGCATCAGGCAGAGAAGCAAACAACATTCAGGGTCCATGCAAGATCACAATGCCAAGGTTATGATGTCCAGAATCATAAAACCAAGAGAATAATCCAAAACAAACCACTCAGAAAAGCAGTGTGAAACAAACAAAACTTCACACTGAAGGAACAAACAGTCAGGGTTTAAATAGGCCAGACTAATTAGACTGATGAGAAACACCTGAGAACAATCAGAGTTCAGGTGAGTGTGACCTCCAGTGTGACAATACCAAGGAAATACACTTTAAAGAAGTGTTTTTTTAAAGAAGTGTTAAATACTTAATTGTGTACATTTATATAATAATATGTACATCTACTCCTTAAATACAACTCAATTATGAATAAAATATACAGAGTGAAAAATAAGTATGGATATATGAATAACATACAAGCTGATTAAGGATAGATTTTTGGTTCATTTTTAGGTTGAAACAAGAACAAAAAAAAAAACATATTATACAGAGTGTCTGTCTGTTTTCAATAGCTCACATTCATCACAAAGTATTAAAGTTTCTAATGTTTTATAGATTATGAACGTGACTCATCTGCGGTCTGAGACTGACAGCTGCCTGTTCTGTGTATGAAGATCATTTACATAGAGAGACACTTTGCATGAGAGTGTTTATAGTGCTGTGAGTTTAACACTTCATGACTGAGAGCAGAACAGAACAGAATCTTCATCATCACACAAGACAAAACAACAACAATGAACAACATCATCATCCTCATCTGGACCACTGCAGCTTTTATTCAAGGTGGGATATTACACTTTGATATGAATAATATGCTATTGTTGTTTTTTAACCATTTTAATATACCAATATTCTGTTATAAAGGTGGTTCACAAACAAAGTGACTTTTTTCTCTTTTTCAGAATCCAGAGGAATCACTCTGACTCAACCTAAAGTTAAAACTGTCCAACAGGGTCAAACCGCTACAATAGAGTGTAATATAGATGTAGGAATATATAGCAGCTACTTAGCCTGGTATCAGCAGAAACCTGGACAAGCTCCTAAACTCCTCATATATTATATAAACAACCTCCAGTCAGGAACTCCATCTAGATTCAGTGGCAGTGGAACAGCAAATACTGGACGAGATTTTACTCTGACCATCAGTGGAGTCCAGACTGAAGATACAGGAGATTATTACTGTCAAAGTTTACACTGTCCTAGTAGCTGTGTGTTCACACAGTGATAAAGAGTCGTACAAAAACCTCCGTCAGTCAGAGTCACAGTGACTGCACTGATACAGATGAGAGATACTGCAGCTGCTGATGGAGGTTATTTGTTATAACAGTCTCACTGAGTCAAAAATGTTGAAGTCTTGTGATGATTTTTGAGTCTCTTTCTGGATCTTTGATCTGTTATTTTATATGTATTTATTTGTTTTATTATTATTTTTTTTTTATTCACACAGCGTAACCTTATTTTATTCATCATTTAAAATGTTCCACCACAAAAAGTCCAACGAAAGCTGATGATACATGTGAGGGAAACAGCAGTCAGAGTCCTCATGTCCTTTCAATCCAGAATTACACAAAATGTGATCAGCATAAGATCTCCTTTTGTATGTTTTGAACATTAAAATTTCATTCGTCATTGTTTCCCCTTCCTCAGTGTAATTTCTGCCACATCTCAAATGTTGTACTGTGTTAAGTTTTGTTCTGTGGCAGTGGTGGAAATGATGTTTTTTGAGTTGCACAAGCAAATAACATTTTCACACTCGTAATTAAATAAAATTACAGCTTCACTGGAAATGACTCACAATTAAAATATTCTGCTCATAAGTGATATTTAACTTGTTTTTCCTCTTTTTATTTGGGCAAAACAGTTCATTGGAAAGTCAGAATAATATAAATCAGAGTGTATTGTAGTAGTTTGTTTCCCTGTTTGTTTGGATTATCATAATCTTGAAAGTAATAATTCCTATTGCTATTATTCATCCTATACTGTAACATTGAAAGTATACATAAAAAGGCATTTGGAAAGCAAAACAACTTCATGATGAAATCAGTGTTTATTATAAATTCAATCTTGGGACATAAAAGTGTTTAAAATACCCATGTACGTCTGTATTGTGAAGTATATTAGATATCTTTAAGATGTTTATGTTTTGGAATGTATGTAAAACTGACATCTTACAGACGATCGTCTTTTCTTATTTACTTAAAACTCGAAAAAAAAAAAAAAAAACAAAAACATTAATGAACATCAGAATGTACACTGCTCAAAAAAATAAAGGGAACACTTAAGCAAAACAATGTAACTCCAAGTTACATTGACTGCCCACTTAGGAAGCAACACTTATTGACAATCAATGTCACATGCTGTTGTGCAAATGGAATAGACAACAGGTGGAAATTATAGGCAATTAGCAAGACACCCCCAATAAAGGAGTGGTTCTGCAGGTGGTGACCACAGACCACTTCTCAGTTCCTATGCTTTCTGGCTGATGTTTTGGTCACTTTTGAATGCTGGTGGTGCTTTCACTCTAGTGGTAGCATGAGACGGAGTCTACAACCCACACAAGTGGCTCAGGTACTGCAGCTCATCCAGGATGGCACATCAATGCGAGCTGTGGCAAGAAGGTTTGCTGTGTCCGTCAGCGTAGTGTCCAGAGCATTGGAGGTGCTACCGTAGGAGGACAACAACCCAGCAGCAGGACCGCTACCTCCGCCTTTGAGCAAGGAGGAATAGGAGGAGCACTGCCAGAGCCCTGCAAAATGACCTCCAGCAGGCCACAAATGTGCATGTGTCTGCTCAAACGGTCAGAAACAGACTCCATGTTACGTCCACAGGTGGGGGTTGTGCTTACAGCCCAACACCGTGCAGGACGTTTGGCATTTGCCAGAGAGCACCAAGATTGGCAAATTCGCCACTGGCACCCTGTGCTCTTCACAGATGAAAGCAGGTTCACACTGAGCACATGTGACAGAGGCTGGAGACGCCGTGGAGAACGTTCTGCTGCCTGCAACATCCTCCAGCATGACCGGTTTGGCAGTGGGTCAGTAATGGTGTGGGGTGGCATTTCTTTGGAGGGCCACACAGCCCTCCATGTGCTCGCCAGAGGTAGCCTGACTGCCATTAGGTACCGAGATGAGATCCTCAGACTCCTTGTGAGACCATATGCCGGTGCGGTTGGCCCTGGGTTCCTCCTAATGCAAGACAATGCTAGACCTCATGTGGCTGGAGTGTGTCAGCAGTTCCTGCAAGATGAAGGCATTGATGCTATGGACTGGCCCGCCCGTTCCCCAGACCTGAATCCAATTGAGCACATCTGGGACATCATGTCTCGCTCCATCCACCAACGCCACGTTGCACCACAGACTGTCCAGGAGTTGGCGGATACTTTAGTCCAGGTCTGGGATGAGATCCCTCCGGAGACCATCCGCCACCTCATCAGGAGCATGCCCAGGCGTTGTAGGGAGGTCATACAGGCACATGGAGGCCACACACACTACTGAGCCTCATTTTGACTTGTTTTAGGGACATCACATCAAAGTTGGATCAGCCTGTGTGTTTTTCCACTTCAATTTTGAGTGTGACTCCAAATCCATGATTTTGTTGTCAGCACATTCAACTATGTAAAGAACAAAGTATTTAATAAGAATATTTTATTCATTCAGATCTAGGATGTGTTATTTTAGTGTTCCCTTTTTTTTTTGAACAGTGTGTGTGTGTGTGTGTGTATATATATATATATATATATATATATATATATATATATATATATATTATTTATTTTTTTTTTTTTTCATTTTTGGCGGAAACTTATATTAGCCATTTCCGCCACTAAATAAAAACTGTAAAAAGGTAATTGCTACTTTTCATCTTACAATTCTGACTTTTTTCTCGCAATTGTGAGTTTACATCTTGCGTGTGTCACACCCCTGTGGACTGTTTCTGTGGTTTTTACCCATGTATGCCCTTATTTGGTCTTTCCTGTTCCGTTTTCAATTACTACGTCATTGTTTAATCACACCTGTCCTCATCTGATTAGCCCGTGTATTTAAGTTTGGTTGAGTTCCCCGTTTGGTTGTCGGTTATTGTAAGTCACTCCATGTCATTTTAACATCTTTGTAGTTGTGTTGCGTGTGGATTCCCTGCTGTTCCTGTTCTGTTTTATGGATTATACAAATAAACTGTGTTCCTGATCTCCTCATCCCTACTCATCATTCCCGCACACAACGCTGTGACAGCATGATACAAACTCACAATTTTTACTTTTTTCTTAGAATTGTAATATATAAACTCCTAATTGTGTGTTATAAAGTTATAATTATGAGATACAGGCCCAAACCCACAATTCTCAGAAATAAAGTAGCAATTCTGAGAAATTCAAGAATTAAAGTCACAATTGCAAGACAAAAGCTCACAATTCTGACTTTTTTTCCGCAATTGCGAGGTTATATCTCACAATTCAGAGAAAAATGTCAGAACTGTGAGATAAATAGCTTAGGTCCAGGAAAAAGACTGATATGTTCTCAGAGGTGTGAGTTTATATCTCATAATTCTGACTCAATAACTTGCAATTGCGTATTATAGTCATAATCGTGAGCAGGGGTGTAAAGTAATGAATTACAAATATTCACAGTAAATTTAAAATTGAGGTAAATTTCTGATTTTTTCTTACTAAATGATCTGTTTATATGATTGTGCTTGCTTACCTACAGGGCCTGGAATTTGGTGTGAGGTTTTAGGCAGTGGTGTAGTCTACGTGATATGCAGGTATATGCCGTATACCCGCTAGGAAAGGTCAAGGATTTCCGTATACCCACTTTAAAAAAAATGCGAGCGAAAAAAAAATATTACTTGAAAAATAAAACAAATAATGGTAAATTGAATTGAAAGAGAAATGATTAATTGGATGGGGTACTCAGGGGCGGATCTAGAAAACAATTTGTAGGGTGGCAAAGGGGTGGCATGGGGTCTATGAGGGGTGGCAACACCAAAGCAAGCCCCAATGCATAGTTTTTGGGGATTTATAGTCTGACATACACAGTTGTGTTCACAAATATTGCATTACCATTAAGTAGCCTAATCATCTATTCTGTTTAAAATGAAAAATAAATAACATTTCAATATCCATCATGGCACCAAGTCAATAAACAATATAAGAAACTTCAACAGGTTATAAATGTTTCTGAGCTTGTATCACTAAAGAAGACATGCAATTCTATTAAATTACTATTTAGATAGTATAAATCATATTTTAGTGCAAGTTTAAGATGTTAATGTAGATGATTTAATGTTAATTTCCTAACATTAAAAAGAATTATAATATCAAAGCACTGAAACTCTATCAGTTTTGGAAACAATGTTATTAATTTTCTGTTATTAACAGAGGTGAGAATGTCTGTAATTAACACACTATCAACCATATCTAGCAACACTCCAGCAACTGCATAGCAACCACCCAGAATATCCTAGCAACCAACTAGCAACACTTTAGCAAACATCTAGAACATGTAACTGACCAATTTGTCTTTCGAACGTTTCAGTCTAGTTATTACAGGTATTCTTACACACAATTCAAATACAACGATGACTTTCCTGCCCAGTGAACACTCATGAGATCAATAACACTAACAAAAAAAAAAAAAAAAAAAAAAAAAAAACTATAGGAATTATTTTGCAACTATTACAACATAAATTAAATTACAGATTGCTAATTAAGCAATGAACTTTTGGGAAAAAAAAATACTTTCATTTTACTACTGTGAAGTAATCTTGCATCAGACGAAAAGCACTAAAAATGTTCAAATACCAAAGAACTGTATATGAACTTGGTATGCACTTGTTACAGTGAGTGAAAGACGAGAGGCGAGCGGATCCATCTGCGAGCTTTTATTGAATGGACGAGGCAAAGACATGGTCGAACAGGCAGGGTCAAAACAGTAGCAAACAGGCATGAAAGGAGCAAAACACAAGAACAGTCCGAAAGGCAGGCGTGGGTCAATCAGCGGCGAACATTATCCGTAAAGGGACGAGACGAGAGAATAATCCAATAAACGAGCTAGAGTCCAGTAGGCAGGCGGCGAGACAGTCGAGACGAGATGGCCAGGCGAGGGAACTAGGAACAAGGGAACTAGGAACAAGGGAACAAGGGAACTAGGAACAAGGGAACTAGGAACAAGGGAACTAGGAAACGCTAACAATGAAAACACAACAACAATACTCCGTGACTTGCATGGGGAAAGACCGGGGCTTTTATAGCGCTGCTGATTGGTCACGGGTGCTGACGCAATCAGCGCGATGGATACTGGGAGATGTAGTCCGGGGTGTAATGCAACAGTCAGTGTGTGATAAGGTGAGAGTGACATCTGGTGGTGAGCGGACCGCGGAACACCAACCAGATCCGTAACAGCACTACAATACACTACAGTAAAAAATTAAATTAAAAAAGTAAATTCAGCATCCTCTGCACATTTGGCTAAATTTCATTACAGTATACAGTACTATAGCAGTTTCTTGGTCTCCTGACACAAGACTATATCTCTAGGTAGTCATTTCTCAAATACATTTTGACAAGTCACACTATTGAAGTTGTACAACATGTGCTACAGTTTACTGTACATATAGAATAGTGAAATTTCCATCATCTAATGTACTGTTACTGTACTATGTAATTACACTGTATGTCTAAGTATAACGCCCATGTAGATGATGTGTTCATCTTCATTTCTCTCCTCTCTCCGTTGTTGGATGCAGAGATTCTGATTGATGTGTCATCAGTTTTGCTACTTAATTTTTAACTTACTCATTGAGAAAAGTGTCTTTGTTTTGAGAACTGAATGAACGGTTTGGGAATATGAGGCAACTAAAATCAGTTACATTTTGTTAACAATCGAGAAAACTGCAGTACGACCAGATGCTTACCTAACTCTGCTATTAGTTTCCGTGATCGTCATCTTCTTATTGTTTTCATGCTATTGTTTTGTTGGATGCGGCAGAAAGGCCTATATCCACGATTAAAGTGGAGCAAGCGGTCAGAGAATCGGATCACCAGACAATTACGTGATGAATCGAGAGGGTGCTCGCTGCAGAGCCAAATGGCAGGAGCTGGAGCTCTAGCTCCCCCTCGCTGGAGGTAATGGGTGGAGATGGACACCTAACCACACCCTAACCCTACCCCTTACCCTATCCTATACATAACTCCACCCATTAGTTCACACAGAGGTGGAGCTGGACATCCAGAGAGGGGGAGCTGCAGCTCATTTGGCTCTGCAGTGAGTACTACTTGGATGAATCTTAGACATATCCGGACGGGATTAGATTTCTCAGAGGACTTCTGAGTTAGCCGAGAAGCAGTAATTATCTGATTCACTAACGAATGTAAAACAATTCGTTAGTGCACTGGGCCGCGCGTTGTGTTTTTGACTCAAAAAGAACCGAGTCATTTGTTGATGAAGCCGACTACACTGGGTGTGCTGCGTGCAACCATCGTGTACAGTTTATTGAAAGACGTGTTTTTTGCCATTGTTTTGCGTCACGCTGTCATCGCTGTGGCTGAAAAATAGCACATGAAACACTGCTTACATTTACATTTTATTCTGTCATAATTCTGGGGTGGCAGGTGGGGTGGCACATCTTTTTCTTAGGGTGGCAGTTGCCACCCTGTGCATCCAAAATAAAAGTTTTTGTTTACATAATTTATGTGTGTGTACTGTTTATATTTATTATGTATATATAAATACCGAGTCTGTTACACAGCTATATGTAACCAAAAGTTTGTTACATATGTATTGCACGCTTCATACAACTTAATTAAAAATGTAAGCACGCAGACATAAGCTACTTAAAATAAAGTGTATCAAGATTGTACTTATGTGTCCAAGTAGCTGTGTAACAGACAGACATCAAGAGCACAATATATTCATAAAACCAAATTGCACACAAAATAATTTATTCAGTAAAGATAGGAATATCACCTCAGTTTTCAGTTTTGTATCAAACGTGTAAGAAAATATATGGTTTTAGAACTCAGATGATCATTAATATTATTGTTTACTATCAACCCAGTAAAATAATCAAACCCTCACTGTTGATAGTGTCTTTCTAATTTCTGTAGTTCACATTCATCACTAATTATTAAAACTTTGAATGTTTTGTAGAATATGAACACGCATTGAAAATTCATCTGAGGTCTGAGACTGACAGCTGCCTGTTCTGTGTATGAAGATCATTTACATAGAGAGACACTTTGCATGAGAGTGTTTATAGTGCTGTGAGTTTAACACTTCATGACTGAGAGCAGAACAGAACAGAATCTTCATCATCACACAAGACAAAACAACAACAATGAACAACATCATCATCTTCATCTGGACACTCACACTGTTTGTTCAAGGTTTGTAGTACTTCTAAAACAAGAATTCTTTTAAAACGTGAAATATACATTTTAATTCTTGTCTTTTTTGTTATTGTTATTTTTTCTTTCAGAGTGTAGAGGACAGTACACTGTTACTCAGAGTCCATCAATAACAGCAGCTCAAGGACAAGAAGTCAGAATAAACTATAAAGTCAGCAGTGGAGTGTATAGTGGTAATTACTTAGCCTGGTACTTACAGAAACCTGGAGAAGCTCCTAAACTCCTCATATATTATGCAACAACCCGTTACACTGGAACTCCATCTAGATTCAGTGGCAGTGGATCTGACACTGATTTCACTCTGACCATCAGTGGAGTCCAGACTGAAGATACAGGAGATTATTACTGTATGAGTTTCCACTATCCAAACAGTAAATATGTCACAGTGAGGGATACAGCAGCTGCTGTTAGGAGGATGACAAACAACACAATGACACAGCATATCAAACATTTCAGGGACTATTTATTTATATGAAACAGTTGTGAAGCATCAGACAAAGAGTGATGGCCTAAATCCATTTGCATAGATTTCTTAGGAGAAACAACAAGGAGAGTGTGGTTATACACAAGACATACAGGCTGAGTGGCGAATAACATTCAGAGCCCGAGCAAAATCAGAAAATCAGTGTAAAACAAACAGTACTTCACATTGAGTGAACAAGCGGTCAATCATTAAATAGTACATTCTAACTGACCATATGCACACATTACTTCCTTGTTTTAGACAAGCCAGCTCAGTCATTTCTGGTCAACTGTACTGTGCCATAATAGCAGTGTCCTTTGCTCGTTTCCTCTTCATAATCCATTCACAATTTGAAGAAAAGTTTTTGTTTGTCTAAGAGGAACAAACGTGTTGCAATTATTATTATTTTTCTCAGTTTCTGGTAAGAATGAGGCAAGAGAGTATCTCAGTAGTCTCCACCTATATATAACACATATGAAATGAGCTACACCGAAAATTTATGAGCTGGATTATCATTATGAGGAAGTTCTAAAGAACGCTCCGCGCATATGGTCAGTTAGACTGATGAGAAACACCTGAGAACAAACACATCAGAGTTCAGGTGAGTGTGACCTCTGGTGGTGGAGTTGAGAAGTAGCAGAGGGTGTGACAATACCAAGGAAATTTAATACTGTATTTCACTTACTAGGTTTCACACTTTCTAGGGAGGAAAAATATTTTTTGGTGTTTGATCATCCAAAACTTGCTGCTACAATGTTACCAGTAACAGTTTTCCAAGGTTCTAATTTTCTTTATAATTTTGTGATGTCTAGATTTGACTGGAGCTCTTAAAGATTCAGAGTAAGTTTTTGTCCAGCAGGAAATTTATCAGTACTAAACAAGCACATTATTCAAGTCTCACTTATTGTCTGGCTAATCTGATGCTTAAATCTGATATTTGCACACTACTTCAAAATGGATGATGTACTACATTTAACATTGTCCACCAATATTGATGAAAATGAACAAACCTCATTACTTCATAATTAAGGCAGACTGTAGATATCAAACACCTTCAGCTCCGGCTCCAGTATGAAGGAAAGGCCGTGTTCGTCTCTCACATCAGTACTGCTGATCTTTGTTGAAATCTCTCAACAGTGTTTGCCTTTGTTTTTAAATAAATAAAATAGAAATTTACATTTTGTTAGACCTTTGCTACTATGTTCATGTCAATATGTTTGAAATAAGTAGTTAAGAAATCCGCTTCCACTTCAGTTTCATTAATTTTTTAAAGAAATGTTATTTTCAATAGCTCACATTCATCACAAAGTATTAAAGCTTTAAGGTTTTATAGAACATGAATGTGACTGAACAAATTCATCTGCGGTCTGAGTCTGGCAGCTGCCTGTTCTGTGTATGAAGATCATTTACATAGAGAGACACTTTGCATGAGAGTGTTTATAGTGCTGTGAGTTTAACACTTCATGACTGAGAGCAGAACAGAACAGAATCTTCATCATCACACAAGACAAAACAACAACAATGAACAACATCATCATCCTCATCTGGACCATTGCAGCTTTTATTCAAGGTGGGATATTACACTTTGATATGAATATGCTATTGTTGTTTTTACCATTTTAATATACCAATATTTTGTAATAAAGGTGGTTTACAAACAAAGTTACTTTTTTCTCTTCTTCAGAATCCAGAGGCGTCACTCTGACTCAACCTGAAGTTAAAACTGTCCAACAGGGTCAAACCGCTACAATAGAGTGTAATATAGATGTAGGAATAAATAGTGACCGCTTAGTCTGGCATCAGCAGAAACCTGGACAAGCTCCTAAACTCCTCATATATCATATAAACAGCCTCCAGTCAGGAACTCCATCTAGATTCAGTGGCAGTGGAACAGCAAATACTGGACGAGATTTTACTCTGACCATCAGTGGAGTCCAGACTGAAGATACAGGAGATTATTACTGTCAGAGTGCACATTCTATCAGTGGTAGCTGGGTGTTCACACAGTGATAAAGAGTTGTACAAAAACCTCCGTCAGTCAGAGTCACAGTGACTGCACTGATACAGATGAGAGATACTGCAGCTGCTGATGGAGGTTATTTGTTATAACAGTCTCATTCAGTCAAACATGTTGAAGTCTTGTGCTGATTTGTGAGTCTCTTTCTGGATCTTTGATGTGTGTTTTTTTACACAACATCACCATGAATGTATTTAATTCATCATTTAAAATGTTCCACCACAAAAAGTCCAATGAAAGTTGATGATACGTGTGAGGGAAACAGCAGCCTTTCAATGTCCTTTCAATCCAGAATTACACAAAATGTGATCAGCATAAGATCTCCTTTTGTATGTTTTGAACATTAAAATTTCATTTGTCATTGTTTCCCCTTCCACAGTGTAATTTCTGCCACATCTCAAATGTTGTACTGTGTTAAGTTTTGTTTTGTGACAGTGGTGGAAATTATGTTTTTTTGAGTTGCACAAGCAAATAACATTTTTACACTCGTAATTCAATAAAATTACAGCTTCACTGGAAATGACACACAATTAAAATGTTCTGCTCACAAGTGATATTTGCCCTGTTTTTCCACTTTTTATTGGGGCAAAACTGTTCGTTGGAAAGTCAGAATAATATAAATCAGAGTGTATTGTAGTAGTATGTTTCCCTGTTTGTTTGGATTATCATAATTTTGAAAGTAACAATTCCTATTGTTATGATACATCCTATATTGTAACATTGAAATTATACATAAAAGGGCATTTGAAAAGCAACAACAAATTCATGATGAAATCAGTTTTTATTATAAATTCAATCTCGGGACATAAAAGTGTTTAAAATACCCATGTACGTCTGTATTGTGAAGTAAGAGACAGGTTTAGTGTTGATGTTAACAGCGGGGTTTGTCTCTCTCTGCTGGTTTGGTTTTGAAGAGCCTCTTGAGGAAGTAGAGCTGCAGGTATCCGGCAGTGATGATGACCAGACTCTGGAGAGCAGACCAGCTGTTCACATAAGTGGAGTTGGACTGAAGCAGGTAGAAATCAGCGCCGCGTCTCATTCGCTCGTAGTTATAATAACACCACATGTGGAAGACAAACCTCTGCAGCCTGTTGCTGCTTTCCTACACAGAGATTTGAGAAATGTGAATAAAATTCAAGGACTTACTGTGTGAAAACAACTTTTTCAAAACTTTATTTATTCAGTTTAGTGAAGAAAAAAAAAAAAAATTATCTGAAATGCAAAAAAACAACATAACCCTTTTTTTTTGTTTTCTGTCAAAAAATAACCAAAACTATTAAATATTTCACATTGTTTTCCATAAAGAAAATATATTATTAATTATATATGTTGTTCAAAATTTATGAAAGCCCGTTTCCGCCACTAAATACAAATATTTAAAAGGGTATTTGCAGCTCGCAATTGTGAGAAAAAAAAGTCAGAATTATGAGTTTTTATCTCACAGTTCTGACTTTATTTCTCGCAATTGTGAGTTATCATGCAATTTTGAGAAAAAAAAAATTCTCAGAAATGCAAGTTAAGTCAGAATTGTGAGATAGTGTATAAATTTGCAATTCTGGGAACACATTAGTCTTTTTCCACTCTAATAAAAATAAAAAATTAACTGTAACACTGTGAAGTATCCAATCAAGCTGCACTTTAACACAACAGTATATAATAAAAACACATATAATATGTGAAGAAAATTAATAAAACACTCATTGTCTGTATTGTAGTTCAGTGTCTATAGGTCATATTCATCACAAAGTATTTAAGCTTCTGTTGTTTTGTAGAATATGAACATGCATAGAGAAATTCATGTGGTCTGAGACTGACAGCTGCCTGTTCTGTGTATGAAGATCATTTACATAGAGAGACACTTTGCATGAGAGTGTTTATAGTGCTGTGAGTTTAACACTTCATGACTGAGAGCAGAACAGAACAGAATCTTCATCATCACACAAGACAAAACAACAACAATGAACAACATCATCATCTTCATCTGGACACTCACACTGTTTGCTCAAGGTTTGTAGTACAACTTTCATAACAACAATTACAGTAATTGTTTTAAAATGTGAAATATACATCATTTTAATTATTGTCTTTTTTCCCTTTTCTTTCAGAGTGTAGAGGACAGTACACTGTTACTCAGAGTCCATCAATAACAGCAGCTCAAGGACAACAAGTCAGAATAAACTGTAAAGTCAGCAGTGGAGTGTATAGTGGTAATTACTTAGCCTGGTACTTACAGAAACCTGGAGAAGCTCCTAAACTCCTCATATATGAGGCAACAAGCCGTTACACTGGAACTCCATCTAGATTCAGTGGCAGTGGATCTGGCAGTGATTTTACTCTGACCATCAGTGGAGTCCAGACTGAAGATACAGGAGATTATTACTGTCAAAGTTTACACTGTCCTAGTAGCTGTGTGTTCACACAGTGATAAAGAGTCGTACAAAAACCTCCGTCAGTCAGAGTCACAGTGACTGCACTGATACAGATGAGAGATACTGCAGCTGCTGATGGGTGTGAATCAACTCAATCACTCTTGTCTGTAGATCACTATATTACAATGCAGAACACTATCTAATAATAAATTCAGTCTGTACTGGTTAGGTTAATCACTATAATGAATGAACAAAAAAGGCTTGACACTCAACAAGCATTGCAGTCAAAATAACATAAATAAAATTAAATTAGCTTGCATGTTACTATCAAAAAAAAAAAAAAAAGAAACTGGATGTTTCTGCTATTATGTTTAGCAGAAATCAAACACTTCAGTTCATAAGATAAGATTCAATTCTGTTGAATTACTTCGTCCTAATAGTCGTTTTTCTCTTATATGTAGCTTTGGAAAAAATTTGCTTCATTCCAGAGAATCTGTTTGTCCTAAACTGTCCAATATGTAACTAAAGTCCTACTCTTTTTAGTGAATTGTTTTGTTCAGATGGTGATACTTTTTCAAAAGAGTTGCAGTTTAAAAAATAGCTTTAAAAAGAGCAACAGATTACAAGTCCACCCTATTTCACCAAGGTTCATCCACTTGGAGATTTCTGGCCTCACTGCTAATCTGACCTTTGACCTCTTTTATCATGGAGTTTCCTACAGTATAATGATATTTCATACACAGCTCAGTCATTTTACTTCACAAAACAAAACAAAACAAAAAAAAAACCTGCAGCTTGTTGATCTTTATACAGTAATGATAAAAAAAAATGGTAACACTTTATTTTGATAGTCCACTTTAGACATTCTACTAACAGTAAATAATTTTGCAACTGCATGTCAACTAGTCATTAGAGTATTAGTAGACTGTCTGCTTAATATCTTCTAACACTCTTCGAAACTTTGCAAGTAAATGTCAATTTATTATTCTACTAACCATAAACCTAATCTAAGTCAGCTCTGAGAGTTAGTAGACATGTAACTGCAAATTCATGAGAATTAGTTGACATGTAGTTGCAAAGTTACTTATAGTTATTAGAATGTCTAAAGTGGACTATCAAAATAAAGTGTAACCAAAAAAATAAGGCCACATGAAAAGATTTCCCAGAAAGCAACATGTCATTGTTTCAGTGTAGGAATTAACATTGAATCACTGAATTTATATATTTATCTTGTCTGTTAATTATAACATAATTATTTTGATGTTGTTGTTGCTGCTGTTGATGATGTTATAATATTCTAAATTTTTATTTAGAATATTTTATAATAAATAAATTTATTATAAAATAAATCAACAGTTTTTTTTCATATATTACAATTATTATAAAAATATATTCATTAAAACTGATTTATCGGTTGTTTTTGTTAGCAGCACAATGATAGCAGCACAATCTGTTGTAAATCCTGCCCACTTCTTTGCATTGTCAGCACATGCTTCAGTGCTCTGAGAGTGTTTATAGTGCTGTGAGTTTAACACTTCATGACTGAGAGCAGAACAGAACAGAATCTTCATCATCACACAAGACAAAACAACAACAATGAACAACATCATCATCCTCATCTGGACCATTGCAGCTTTTATTCAAGGTGGGATATTACACTTTGATATGAATAATACGTTGTTGTTTTTTTAATCATTTTAATATACCAATATTATGGTATAAAGGTGGTTTACGAACAAAGTGACTTTTTTCTCTCCTTCAGAATCCAGAGGAACCACTCTGACTCAACCTGAAGTTAAACCTGTCCAACAGGGTCAAACTGCTACAATAGAGTGTAATATAGATGTAGGAATATATAGCAGCTACTTAGCCTGGTATCAGCAGAAACCTGGACAAGCTCCTAAACTCCTCATATATGGCATAAAATATCTCCAGTCAGGAACTCCATCTAGATTCAGTGGCAGTGGATCTGGCAGTGATTTCACTCTGACCATCAGTGGAGTCCAGACTGAAGATACAGGAGATTATTACTGTCAGAGTGTACACAGTGGTGTGTTCACACAGTGATAAAGAGTTGTACAAAAACATCAGTCAGAGTCACAGTGACTGCACTGATACAGCTGAGAGATACTGCAGCTGCTGATGAGAGGATGACAAACAACACAATGACTCAGTGTATCACACATTTCAGCTTTTATTTACTATTTATTTATATAATATAGTTGTGAAGCATCAGGCAGAGAAGCAAACAACATTCAGTGTCCATGCAAGATCAGAATGCAAAGGTCATAATATCCAGAGTCATAAAACCAAGAGAATAATCCAAAACAGACCACACAGAAAAGCAGTGTGAAACAAACAAAACTTCACACTGAGGGAACAAACAGTCAGGGTTTAAATAGGCCAGTCTAGTTAGACTGATGAGAAACACCTGAGAACAATCAGTTCAGCTCACTAAACAAGAACATTTTTATTACAGACTCATTGATCAAGTCTCACCAGTAATTTATTGTCTGGCTAATCTGATTCTTTCATCTGTTATTCACACACAACTTCAACATGGATGGATGTACTACATTTAACATTGTCCATCAAGATTGAGGAATACAAACAAACCTCATCTCTCCATGATCAACACAGACTGTAGATATCAAACACCTTCAGCTCCAGTTGTGCGGTCTTCGGGGTCTTTTTGACCCGCAAATGACTTTTGCTAAAATTTTAAAAAATGTTCTCTTTGTCGAAATGGCATGAGGCTTTGTACACCGGTCAGCACTTTCTAGATCTACAAATAAAAAAAAATTGGAGTGATATCTTGATTTTATGTTAGTGTTAAATAAAAAAGTCGCATTCGTGGTCTTTGGGGTCTCTAGAGACCCCAAGCAACAAAATTAAATTTTGTAACAAAATAATAGTTTCTTTTTAAACAAATATTATTTTCCTATTTATTAATGTTTTTACTACATTTGTGCAATTTTCAGAGGATTTATTATGTTTTTTTAAATTTATATAAATTAATAAGTACATATTTTTTTATTAGGTTTTTATACAAAAAGCTTTTTATGTAAAAATTACTTTTTGTCAAAGTAATGGATGAATGGATGAATTTTTAATGGCTGAAACCATTTTGTTGGTTTGATTCTAATCATAATGTAACATTATTGAAAAACTATTTTTTTTTTTTTTTTCAGTACAAAAAATATTAAACTTCAACAAAAAAGTAGTTTTTATTGTTATAATTAAGATTTCATAATCTGTAGATATCAATCCAACTGAAAAAAACTTGTAAAAAGATGTCTTTCAGTTGGTCAAATAGCACATAGTAAATAGTGGAGCTCTGCAGCCATCTACTGGTAAAAATGACACTTTTTAATTTTTAAAACGGCATTTTCCATAAGATGGGCAAAAATTTTACACTAAACCATGTCAAATGATCCATGCTATCCCCATGAATGAAAATTGAAAATATGGGTCTTTTATAAAGTGAATTTTACACAAAAAACTGTTTTTGTATAAAAACCTATTAAAAAAATATTTATTTATTAATTTATATCAATTTTAAAAATTATAATAAATCCTCCAAAAACTGCACAAATGTAGTAAAAACATTAATGAACAGAAAAATTACATTTGTTATTTTTTTAAAACTATTATTTTGTTACAAAATAAATTTGTTGCGTGGGGCATCTAGAGACCCCGAAGATCATGAGTGTACAACCATAAACGAAGACCGCACAAGGGAAGCCCGTGTTCGTCTCTTACATCAGTGCTGCTGATCTTTGTGGAAACAGTATTTGCCCTTTATTTTTAAAAATAAATAAATGGATAAATACAATTAAAAATCACATTTTGTAAGCCCTGTTGTATTCAAGTCAATATGTTTGATAAACCTTTTTAATGTATTTTTAAAAAATCATTAAGAAATCAATTTTCACTTCAGTTTCATTAATTTTTTAAAAGAAATGTTAAATATTTAATTGTGTACTTTATATAATAATATACACTTGTACTTCTTAAATACAACTCAATTATTAATAAAATATGTGTGAAAAATAAGTATGAATATATGAATAACATACAAGCTAATTAAGAATAGATTTTTTTGGTTCATTTTTAGGTTGAAGCAAGAACAAAAAACATTGTAGAGAGTGTCTGTCTGTTTCAATAGCTCACATTCATCACAAAGAATTAAATCTTCTAATGTTTTATAGATTATAAATGTGACTTAAGAAATTCATCTGCGGTTTGAGACTGACAGCTGCCTGTTCTGTGTATGAAGATCATTTACATAGAGAGACACTTTGCATGAGAGTGTTTATAGTGCTGTGAGTTTAACACTTCATGACTGAGAGCAGAACAGAACAGAATCTTCATCATCACACAAGACAAAACAACAACAATGAACAACATCATCATCCTCATCTGGACACTCACACTGTTTGCTCAAGGTTTGTAGCAAAACTTTCATAACAACAATTACACTAATTGTTTTAAAATGTAAAACATCATTTTAATTCTTGTCTTTTCTTCCTTCCTTTCAGAGTGTAGAGGACAGATCACTGTTACTCAGAGTCCATCATTAATAACAACAGCTCAAGGACAAGAAATCAGAATGAACTGTAAAACCAGCAGTAGAGTGAATGGTGGTAATGACTTAGCCTGGTACTTACAGAAATCTGGAGAAGCTCCGAAAATCCTCATATATTTGGCAACAAGCCGTTACACTGGAACTCCATCTAGATTCAGTGGCAGTGGATCTGGCAGTGATTTCACTCTGACCATCAGTGGAGTCCAGACTGAAGATACAGGAGATTATTACTGTCAGAGTGTACACTACCCGAGCAGCACTTGGGTGTTCACACAGTGATAAAGAGTCGTACAAAAACCTCCGTCAGTCAGAGTCACAGTGACTGCACTGATACAGATGAGAGATACTGCAGCTGCTGATGGAGGTTATTTGTTTTGTAACCCTTATTTTCTGCTGCGAACGCTCCAATCTCTTCCGCGTGGATAACATTAATAAAACACGGGTTACAAGGGTGATAATTCTCATTTCTCTCTTTAATCAGAAGCATCTGCATTACAGTATAAACAGCCGAACTCGCACACAACTCGCTTCAACTTTTTTTCCTTCCTTTACCCAAGCACGCACTGCCTTAAAGGGGCAGGGGCACACAACATCTTTTGAACTAACATATAGAAAACTTTGCATAAGACATATGAAAATACATGAAAAACCTTTATAAACATATTAATTTACATTTCTTCTTATTATTTATTTTTCTAAACCATGAATAGACAAAAAGTAAAATAAAATAATGACTTCAACATAAGGTTACAGTTTTCCCCTGCTTAACAAAGAAACGTCCTCGTTTCTTAAAATAATACTGAAAAACTTCCACGTATTCACGTATTCAACAACATACTAATGTGACAACAACAGTGCATAAGTGCAGTGTGGCATCAAAATTTGTGCATAATATTGCAATGTACCCAATTAAACAATTGTGCATATGCTGTATCACACTCCTATTATCACAGTATGAGATCGTATGAGAACTCGTTATGTGCATTACACAGTACAGTGAAAACACCACGTACAGGAAACCAGTATGTACATAACTCATCAACAAACAAAATCTTTAAACCTTTCAGGTTTTTTAACCATGCGGCCACTACGGGTTAACTGAGGTGCAGCTGCTGAAGGCAATATGGCCCTGTCCGGAGCTGTAGAGGGCACAGGGGGAACACTGAGACTTGGCATAATGTCAGATTCAGACAACAAAGTAGTTGGATTTGAACTTTCAGCCCTTGCATTAGTACTTATCGGTTTTAAAGTCTGGTTAGGCACATGTGGTGGTGTAGAAGGTCGAAAGGGCAAAGCACCTGACAACGCAGTAAGGGGGACTGAAAAAGGGTCATCCAAAAATACAAAGTCACCTGGCTTATGTGGGTGGAAAAACGTCTTTTTTGTCGTACTGCCTTTTCTGAAGTTTAGCTGCAGTGGACCGCACAGCAGCATCTTTGAAGACATAGGACAAACGTGTGGTCACATCACAAGCATAGTCTGCTGGGGTGCCTGGCGTACATGAAGTGACAGCAGGACTACAGTTCAGAAGGATTTCCGCAGGTAGTCGTGGTTCTCTGCCATGTGCGAGAAAGAAAGGAGAAAACCCAGTACTAGAATGAACACTAGAGTTATAGGCCAGTTCCACTTGAGGGAGATATCTGTCCCATTCACCCCCACTTTCACAAATGTACTTGGCGAGTTGGTCTTTCAGCGTTCGATTCAGTCTTTCGACCATACCATCGCACTGTGCATGGTAGGAGGAGGTATGGGTTTTCTCAATACCCAGTTGACTGCACAGATGCTTAATCAAATCTGACTCAAACTGTCTACCTTGGTCAGTATGGATTATCTCAGGGACTCCGTGCTGCCTAATGTAATCCTCAAAAATGCACTGTGCTACAGTTGTCGCACGCTGATCTTTCAGTGGGTACAAATTGACAAAATGGGTAAAATAATCCATCACAACTAAAACATACCTATTTCCAAGTGAAGTAACAGGTAGCTCAGTAATGTCAGCAGAAATTCTTTGGAATGGTCTTTCTGCATGAATCCACTGTAAAGGGGCCCTTTCATGAGGAGTGGTAGAGGCACAAGACTGACAGGATACACATTCAGCACAGAACTTCTGAATATCACGGGACATGTAAGGCCAATAGCATATTTTTCTGGCTCTCACCAAAGTACGCTCAGCACTTAAATGACCACTAAACTTTTCCCCATGAAAACATTTAAAAGCTGTTAGAATGAGTACCTCAGGCAAGACTACTTGGTAAACAGGAGGGCTATGAGGAGATGATTTCACTCTGCGACACAAGACACCCTCTTAAACTGATAATTTGGGGAATTCATGCCAGAGTTTGCTCAAAGTGGCAGGGGAATGTTTCAGTCTGCCTAAAGGGGGTCTTTGATTTGACTCTTTCCAGTCCATGACAGTACTAAGACAAAAGTCAGCCTTTTGCTGAGCTTGTAATTCAGCCTTATCAACTGACAGTGTCGGAGTCATGTCAGGAAGAACCCCAGAAACCAGCAGCACTTCAGAAGAAAAGGGGACTCTTTTAGCAGTGGTATGACTAGAAATTACACACTGTACTGCTCTTGTTTCAGTCACAGGTGAACTAGGACGCCATGATAAGGAATCAGCATTACTATGCTGCTTCCCTTCCCTGTGCAGAATGGTGAAGTCATACACATCCATTTCAAGTATCCAGCGTGCTCTTCTACTGGTCGGATCATTATCAACTGCTGCCTTTTTTAGATTCAACAACAGTTTGTAGTCGGTTATAATCTTAAAAGGATCCCCTGACAAGAAATGTCTGAAATGTCGAACGGACCACACCGCAGCCCAAAGATCACGGTCATACATTGACCATTTCTTTCTGAAGGAGTGAGAGCATGACTGGCGTAAGCAATTATGCATTCCTTCCCATCCTGCACAATCATGAGAAGCATCAGTGTATAATAGAAATGGCAACGTGAATATAGGGTGAGCCACAATGGGAGGACTAGTGAGGGCCTGCTTCAGTGACCTAAAAGCCTCCTCACATTCACTCGACCAATTGAAAACAGCACCTTTCTAGGTCAAAGCATGAAGGGGTGCAGCAACGACAGCAAAATTCCTGACAAACCTCCTATAATAGGAGCACAGACCAACAAATGCTCTCACCTCTGTGACAGTCCTAGGGGTAGGCCAAGATCGGACCTTGTCCAGGTTCTTTTCATCTGGGAGCAGACCCAGGCTGGATACAACATGACCCAGGTAGGAGACTTCACTGTGAGCAAAATTATATTTGTTAACCTTCAGTTTTAAACCTGCTGAACGAAAACGACTGAAAACCTCCTCAAGACTGTTAAGATGTTCACTGAAAGTCCGACTGAACACTAGTACATCATCAAGGTAAACAAGACAAACCTTCTAATGAAGCCCACGAAGCACCAGCTCCATCAGTCGTTGGAAAGTTGGAGGGGCGTTCGTGAGACCCATTGGCATAACCTTGAACTGATATAAAGCACTGCCTGTATTAAACGCAGTTTTCTCCCTATCATTGGGGTCTAGCTCAACTTGACAGTATCCACTGGACAAATCCATTGTGCTAAACCAACGTGCACCCGCCAAGCTGTCTAAAGCGTCTGAGGCCCGAGGTAAGGGGTATGAGTCTTTTACAGTGACTGCATTAAGCTTCTTAAAATCAATGCAGAATCTATAACTGCCATCTCTCTTCTTCACTAAGACAACAGGAGAAGCCCAGGGACTACAACTTTCCTCAATTACATCATGGGAAAGGAGCTGCTGGACTTGCCTGTCTATCTCAGCTCGAATATGTGGTGAGGTTCTGTAAGCCCTCTGCCTAATGGGCTGTGCATCCCCTGTACGAATGGTATGCTTGACCAAATTGGTACGACCATAGTCATAATCATCTACACTAAAAACATATGAGTACTTGGAAATCAGAGTCTCTACCTGCACTGTTCAGTGCAGACTGACTGAGGTCTACTTTGGATTTAGGACAGGGGTCCATTTCCGTCTGTATCTGAGCTACTGTGGGTTCCTGAATTTTGAATTCTTCACCTGGTTGAGTGACTAAGGAATTAAACTCACCTAGCCTTGTGCCACAGGGAACATGGCAATCCTCATTTGTTGGATTCATAGCTCGAACACAAGTCACACCTGCTTTTACGGAGGTTACTGTACGTGCTACAAAAAGACCAGGTACTGAGTGAATTTCAGGGTCTAAGAGTCCAACATAATTACACGTGAACTCTTTTTCCCCAATATTGGCCTGAATTTTTGCGAAAATGTTCATCTGTGACCTGGCAGGAATCAGAAAGGGCTCTAAAGTCACAGCATTACTCCTAAGAGGGACTCTTTCCTGTGAACACAAGAGAGGAACAGTCCAGTTCCACAATTTTAAATGATTCTCTCTGAGGTCAATTGCAGCGTGATGTTTGCTAAGAAAATCCCACCCAAGGATAACTGGCTGTGAAGCATTCCTAACCACCTAAACATCATGTAAGAACACTTCCTCACCTAGCCTAATAGTAATAGGCAACATACCCAGAGTATCAAGATAGTCACCAGTGACTGATCTTGCCAAGAGAAAAGATTTCTGAATAGGCTTTTTTGTGAGAGAAGGAATTGACATTCTCAGTGTTTCGCTAATCAAAGATATTTCTGAACCTGTGTCAACAAATGCTTGTATGGCAATGTTCTCAATGATAGCAAAAACATAAGGTGTAGGAATAGCAGGAATTACCAGTTCAGTTTGTTTGGGCCCACTCATAGGCTCAGCAGATACCTGGCCCATAGTACCTGCTACCAGCTGTTTCCCTGAAGATCAACATCCTCATCAACAAAGCTGACACGATGATCACCAGATGAGGGCAGATGGTCAGTAGAAGATCTCCCGCCAGAGAACTTGTTGGAGAGCCATTCTGATGTATGACGATCCTGATGATGAGAAGCCTGATCTTGGTGATCAGAGGTTGAATGACCATAACGATCATGGTGAGGCGAGGTCGAGCTGACACGTTGGTCACGACGAAGAGCAGTAAGGCTGGCATGTTGAGCAGCATAATGTGGAGACTGGCTGGGGTGACGATCTTGATGTGGTGGAGGTGGGCTGACATGACGATCTCGATAAGATGGTGGTAGGCTGACGTGACGATCTTGATGAGTCAGTGGTGGGCTGATGTGATGATCGCGATGATGTGGAGATGAGCTCATGTGACAATTTTGATAATGTGAAGATGGGCTAATGTGACGATCTCCATAGCCTCGACGTCTGTCACCTTCTCGATGGATGAAGGAGTTAGACTCATCTCGACGATGTGGAGAAGATGCAGGTGACAATAGATATCTTCTAGGAGATGAGAGTGGAGAGTAATGATGCTTGTCTCTTCCACGTTCAGGTGAGTAGTCTCTCTGTCCAGAGGAAGTGTGTTGCCTCTTCAGTTGACTCACTTCCATCCTGAGAGCCTTAACATCAGCAGTCAATTGCTTTACTGCAGTCATGATTTCAGAAGAAATGTCCCCAGATGCTGTGGTCTTTGTGGACACCATGGCTGAAAGCGATTCACTGGGTAAGGTTGTGGTCAAATTTGGTGACAGGCTGTTCTTTTGACTGAGAGGAGGAAGAGGTGCAAGTCTAAGAACTTCTTGTGCTCGTTCCCACTTACAAGCAATGGCTAAAGCGTCCTCTAGGCTAGTAGCGCCATGCACGTGACATTCTGCTTGGAGAACAGGGTCAAGACCAGCTACGAACCGTCTAAATCTTTCCATAGCAATGGCGCACTCACCATAATTTGGAAATGGTTCCAAAACCAGTCTAGTGATCTCAGCTGCAAATACTTCCAAAGGCTCTGTGGGCATACGCGGTCGAGCATTCACAAAAGTTTGAAAATGCAGCAAAAATTGTTTCCTCCCAAAAACATAATTTAATGCAGCAACACACAGTTCATAGTTCTGTTGTATGTCAGGAAACAGGGAGAGCCAGTAAGCTAAAGCATCTCCACTCAATCTCGTAGGCAAAATGGCGGTCAAATCTTGTGTTTGTGCATCAGCACAGGCCTTAACTGCCAGCTCCAAACGGGCTTTCCATAAAGAAAAACTGTCTTTATCCCTACCGTCTCCATGAAAACACGGTGGAAGGTCGACTTTAAAGTGCAGCAATCTTGTAGTGCGATTTGCAGAAGTCGCGTCTTCTCTGCGTTCTGCCGCCGGTGCAGATACAGTATAAACAGCTGAACTCGCACACAACTCGCTTCAACTTTTTTCCTTCCTTTACCCAAGCACGCACTGCCTTAAAGGGGCAGGGGCACACAATATCTTTTGAACTAACATATAGAAAACTTTGCATAAGACATGAAAACACATAAAAAACCTTTATAAACATATTATTTTACATTTCTTATTATTCTTTTTTTTTTTTCTAAACCATGAATGGACAAAAAGTAAAATAATCACTTCAACATGAGGTTACAGTTATAACAGTCTCATTCAGTCAAAAATGTTGAAGTCTTGTGCTGATTTGTGAGTCTCTTTTTGGATCTTTGATGTGTTTTTCTTACACAACATCACCCTGAATGTATTCATCATTTAAAATGTTCCACCACAAAAAGTCCAACGATGAAAGTTGATGATACTTGTACAGGGAAACAGCAGCCAGAGTTCTCATGTCCTTTCAATCCAGAATTACACAAAATGTGATCAGCATAAGATCTCCTTTTGTATGTTTTGAACATTAAAATTTCATTCGTCATTATTTCCTCTTCTGCAGTGTAATTTCTGCCACATCTCAAATGTTGTACTGTGTTAAGCAGTGTTGGGGAGTAACTATTTACATGTAACGGAATTACGTAATTTAATTACAAAATAAATGTAACTGTAATTGACTTCTTTCATAAATTGCATAGACTGCTCTAAAATGAGACACCAATGTTTCAGGATTTTAGGACACACAATAGGACACATGCTTATTCGATAACTGTTTTATTTCCTATTTGGGTTCATGCATAAACTTTATTTTTTAAGACTGTTTTTTCCAATGCATTGTTAGATGCTAGTGTTTTCTGTCATTACTATGCAAACATTTGATTTCTTGTTATGATGTTATTTATGTTATGATCTTGTTATGACATATAGCACAACTGCGCTCAGGGTGACCCGAGTTCAATTCCCGTCTCAAGGTCATTTGCCAATCCCGCTCCCCTCTCTCCTCCCAGCTATTTCCTGTCATCTCTCTACTATCCTATCACAATAAAAGGCATAAAAAGCCCCCGAAAATAAGTTAAAAAAAAAAAAGTCTGAATTTGTGGTGGATGTGCTTTAAATTTAATTATCACACAGCTCAGGCTCATTCGGGGCAACTTAAGTCATAATTGTTCTTGGCGGAAGCTTTGCGTTTGGTTAGCTAATAAAACATTAAAGCTTAATTCAATAATAATTGTACAATTTCTTAATTCTGTCATCCTGGTATTGTGGACTTGCTCTATTATTTCATACAAACGCAGCTGCTGCCATTTTTTTTTTTTGTACACTGTAATGGATTATAAAATAACTAACAAACTAGTACTACTACTTTATTTATGTGGTGAAATGTTGTGTAACTAAAATGTCAGCAACTGATTTCTTCATGGAAGCTTTGCGCTCAGATATTTTAACTCAGATCAGTGTTTCTTGTCTAATAATTTTGACACGAAACATCTAAATAATATATCAAGCAGCTGTGTAATAAGTGAGATAATGTACATTCAGCCAGTTATTATTGCAAAATAAAGATGTATGTTATCCCTTACTTATTATAATCTTAATTCAAGTGATAAAGGATTATAAAAAAAAGTCTGTAGACAGTAATCAGTGTTGGGTGCTACTGTAAGGTTAACTCTGCCTGGTTTAAATGTTTCAAAATGATTAACAGTTGAAAATATTAGACATTTAGAAAAGTAATCAAAAAGTAACTAAAAGTAATGTTACATTACTTTAATAAAGTAATTGAAAAGTTACACTACTTATTACATTTTAAATCAAGTAATTTGTAATCTGTAACCAGTGATGGGAATAACGGCGTTAGAAATAAATGGCGTTACTAACAGAGTTATTTTTTTCAGTAACGGGTAATCAAACTGTAACGAGGAGTGATTGACGAGAGACGAGCGGATCCATATGCGAGCTTTTATTTGGATGAGACAAAGACATGGTCGTACAGGCAAGGTCGAGACGGGAGCAAACAGGAATAACACAGGCAGTCGGAGAGAATAATCCAGAAAACAAGAGCGATAATCCAAGGCAGGCGGCTAGACAGACGTAAACGATAGAGCAGGCGAGAGTCAAAAACACGGGAACCAGAAACGCTAACAAAACAACAATTCAATCTAACAATCCGTGACCAGCATGGAAAGTCCGGGGCTTTTATAGCGCCGCTGATTGGTCGTGAGTAAAGTGCAATGGCTGATGGGGAATGTAGTCCAGGGGTGTAGAACAACAGTCTGTGTGTAATGATGGGGTGAAAGTGACATCTGGTGGTGAGCGGTCCACAGAGCACCAACCAGATTCGTGACATAGCCCCCCCCCCAAGGAGCGGCTTCCAGACGCTCAAAGGAAACGACAGTCCAGGGGAGCGGTGGGGAGGGAGCGAGACAGGGGGAGGGTTGGGGGGCCAGGCCCCTGCGGAGGACCCGGTGATTGAGGCAGGACCGGCAGAGCAGGAACCCTCCAGGGCGGAGCCGGAGGCGGGGCAGGCGACGCAGGAGCCCTCCAGGGCGGAGCAGGAGATGCAGGCACCCTCCAGGGCGGAGCCGGAGACAGAGCGTGAGGCACGGGCGCCCTCCAGGGTGGAGCAGGAGGCGCAGAAGCCCTCCGAGGCGGAGCAGCCCTCCAGGGCGGAATAGTAATCCGCATCACGGTCTGGGACCTGGTGAAAGCAGGGACAGAGGAGGCAGACAGAGTAGGGGGAGAAGGCGCAGCAACCCTCCAGGGCGGAACAGGAGGCGGAGCAGGAGGCGGAGCAGCCCTCCAGGGGGGAGCAGGAGGCGGAGCAGGAGGCGCAGCAGCCCTCCGGGGCGGAACAGGAACCCGCGTTACGGTCTGGGACCTGGGGAAAGCAGAGATAGAGGAGACAGACAGAGTAGGGAGAGAAGCAGAGAGCTTGTAGGGGGGCGCCACCTCCAAGGGAGGATCCACAGTCACGGCTGGCACCTCTGGAGGCATTGGCGCAGCTTCTCTGACCAAGGGGAACTCTGGAACAGGCTTGTGACCAGGCGAGAGTTCTGGAACAGGCTTGTGACCAGACGGGAGCTGGGGCGGAGCAGGAAACCGCGTTATGGCCTGGGACCTGGAAACAGCAGAGACAGAGGAGGTAGAAAGAGTATGGGGAGAAGCAGAGAGTCTGTAGAGGGACGCCGCCTCCATGGGAGGATCCACAGCCGAAGCTGACACCTCAGGAGGCATTGGCGCGGCTTCTCCGACTGGTGAGGCCTCTGGGTCTGTCTCCTGGTCAGACGGGAGCTCTGGAGCAGGCTTGAGATCAGACAGGAGCTCAGGATCAGGCTTGAGATCAGACGGGACCTCTGGCGCAGACTTGAGACCGGACGAGACCTCTGGAGCAGACTTGAGGTCAGACGTGATCTCAGGGGCGGACTTATGAACAGACATGACCTCAGGGGCACAGTGTGCAGCCCACACACACCAGATGGCAACCGCCATTAAAGGAAGAGCAGCAGCGGGAGGTTGTGGTGGGTCCAGTGCACCAGCTATCATGATAGGCCGTGATTGTGGGATATCAGACGAGGCATGGCACGGCTCTGGAAGGTCAGACGAGACGTGACTTGGCTCTGGACGAATAGACGAGACATGACGAGGCACTGAGAGGTCTGATGAAACATGGAGAGGCTCTGAACCGCCAGGCGGGACGTGACTTGACTCAGAGCGGTCAGACGAGACATGGCGAGGCTCTAGACAGATAGACGAGACGTGACGGGGCTCTGGAGGGTCAGACGAGGCGTGACGGGGCTCTGGAGGGTCAGACGAAGCGTGACTTGACTCTGAGCGGTCAGACGAGGCGTGACTTGACTCTGAGCGGTCAGACGAGGCGTGACTTGACTCTGAGCGGTCAGACGAGGCGTGACTTGACTCTGGGCCGTCAGACGAGGCGTGACTTGACTCTGGAACAGCATTAATAACTTCCTTTGGCTCATGAAGATCAGCTGTGGCTTGACTGGACTTGGAAGCTTGACTGGACTTGGAAGCTTGACTGGACTTGGAAGCTATAGCAGCAGCTTGACTTGGCTCATGAGGAACTGCATTAACCTGGCTTGGCTCATGGAGATCCGCTGTACCGGGACTTGACTCATGAATAACATGGCTTGACTCAGGAACTGCAGCAGTGGCTAGACTCGACTCAGGAACTGCAGCAGTGGCTAGACTCGACACAGAAACTGCAGCCGTGGCTTGACTCGACACAGCCGCTTGACTCGACACAGCCGCTTGACTCGACACAGCCGCTGGACTTGACTCAGGAAGTGGAGCTGTGTTGTGACTTGGCTCGGCCGCTTGACTTGACTCGGGAAGTGGAGCTGTGTCTAGACTTGACTCGGCCGCTTGACTTGACTCGGCCGCTTGACTTGACTCGTGGGGAACAACTGTGACTTGGCTTGACTCGTGGGGAACAGCTGTGTCTTGACTTGACTCAGGGGTAGCCGCCGAGACATGAAGGAGCGCCACTTTAGCTGCCCATACTGTCTTTAGGGGTGTGTCCAGCACATGGGCCATCATGGCCACAGGTGGTGTCCGGGTACTGACCACCGGTTCTGGAAGGGCAGCCATCTTGTGGAGTGGCTTTGGCGTGGCAGCCATCTTGTGCAGTGGCTCTGGCGTGGCAGCCATCTTGTGCAGTGGCTCTGGCGTGTCAGCCATCTTGTGCCGTGGCTCAGGAAAGATGGCTGTAACTTGACTTAACACAGAAACAGCAGTTCTGGCTTGATTTGACACAGTTGCACTCTGACTTGACTTGGAAACTTGACTTGATTCGGGAAATGCAGCTGTAAATTGACTTAACTCGGAAACTTGACTTGACTCAGGAAGTGTAACTGCAACTTTAAATGGCTCTTGTATGGCGGCTGTGACGTGAAGGAGCCCCGCTTTAGTCGCCATCTTGCAAACGGGCTCCACCGTCGCCGCCATCTTGTGTGCGCGCGCCGGCGCCGCCGCCATTTTGTGACCGGGCACTGCTATCGCCGCTGCCGCGTTAACGCGCTCCGGCGCGGCGGCCATCTCAGCTGACGCCGCCATAGCACGGGCTCGCTCCGACACGGCCGCCATTTCGCGAGCGATCCAGGCCGGAAAACTTATTTTTGGCGTCGTGATCCGGCGTAACCACCAATCTGCGAGCGGGGTGCGGGGCTGCCATGTCCGCGTTGTCGCGTTCCCCCTTCGCGACCCCCACAGTACACGGCGAGCCCACACACAATAACGCAAAGTTCATGAAAGCTGCCAGCGAAGAGCGCGGACCCTCGCGTCTCAGTCTCGCTTTTAGCGGCTCAGATACGCCATCGCAAAACACCTCAATCTTAGTACAGTCCGGGAGAGTGGAATAATTAGAAATTGCAATAAACTCACGGATATACTGTTCGAGTGTGTGTGTTTTCTGTTTGATCCGGGAGAGAATTCTGTCTGTGTCCGTATCGGCTGATTGTCCGGAGGTGAAGCTGCTGGATCCTGTGTTGACGGATTGTTCTGTTACCAGGAGTGATTGACGAGAGACGAGCGGATCCATATGCGAGCTTTTATTTGGATGAGACAAAGACATGGTCGTACAGGCAAGGTCGAGACGGGAGCAAACAGGAATAACACAGGCAGTCGGAGAGAATAATCCAGAAAACAAGAGCGATAATCCAAGGCAGGCGGCTAGACAGACGTAAACGATAGAGCAGGCGAGAGTCAAAAACACGGGAACCAGAAACCAGGAAACGCTAACAAAACAACAATTCAATCTAACAATCCGTGACCAGCATGGAAAGTCCGGGGCTTTTATAGCGCCGCTGATTGGTCGTGAGTAAAGTGCAATGGCTGATGGGGAATGTAGTCCAGGGGTGTAGAACAACAGTCTGTGTGTAATGATGGGGTGAAAGTGACATCTGGTGGTGAGCGGTCCACAGAGCACCAACCAGATTCGTGACACAAACAAATTACCGTTTCCCCGTTATAACGCCGTTACCGTTACCAACGATGAAATGCGGCGTTACTATTATTTATTATAACTTATTATTTATTTTTCAGTTCATATGAATGGATGCGTAGCGTACCTGTATTTGATGAGCTGTAGACCCTAGTGTGAAGGCACACAACTAGCCGTCGCTTTCTCTTAGAATCAGAATCACGAGGATTTTGTTGTGGTTTGTTGTGAAAGAAAGATACAGAGCGAGAGAGTCTTTTATATCATGGAGAACTGACGCGTTATATGAAAACAATATTCTTTGTTGTATTTTCCTGTCAAAATAACGGAGGTCCTTCGGAATTCTTCAGCTTCTAAGAACTGCCGGTTTCTCCTGTAGTAGGCGGAACTAATGCGCAAACGGCAATCTCATTGGCTTGCGCTCACCAATGATCGTCCCTGTTTTGATTTCAGCAAATCACTTCGAGCGAACGCAGACAACGTAATTAATATTCATGAACCCAGCAGTTCATTAATCTTTAGTGCGTTTTATATTGTTGTTAGTAGTAGAATTCGTAGTAGTTTTATCCTATCAGTATTACCCCCCCCCCCCTTTTTTTATAGATACACTAAATGACAAACAATATCTTAAGCACCACCACCAGTCCTAAGATCAGTCAACAAGACAAATGCATTCGTACATGGTTATTCTAGTAGTTCTAATTACTAAAGTTTAATGCTAAATTATTATAATATCGTATTATACTGCTTGACAGCAGAAGTGTACTTTCAGATATTTAAAAAAAAAAAAAAAACTAGCAACAACAACAAAAAATGTACTAGCCAGTGGCTATTCTATTGCCAAGGTGTCCATAGAAGGTTGATAATATTTACAATATTTTTTTATTTTTATTTGATAGGTGTCTCTCACATCAACATTAAAATACATTATAGTAGATTAGTGTACAATGTTTTATAATAATAATTTATTCTATTTAGTGTCCATTTCATTCTTTTAACGTACTTAATATTGGGGATATCCAAGTTACTTGACATATTTGAGCATTTTTCTAAAAAAAAGTAACACAGTAGTTACTTTCCCTAGTAATTAGTTACTTTTATAATCATGTAACTCAGTTACTAACTCAGTTACTATTTGTGAGAAGTAACTAGTAACTCTAACTAATTACTCTTTTACAGTAACATGCCCAACACTGTCTTGTAACCTACATTTCCAAAGTAACCTTCCCAACACTGGTGTTAAGTATCAACCTGTCACAGTGGTGGAAATGACGTTTTTTAAGTTGCACAATCATTTAACATTTTCACACTCATAAATTAATAAAATTACAGCTTCACTGGAAATGACACACAATTAAAACATGCTGCTCACAAGTGATATTTACCTTGTTTTTTTTTTTTTTTTTTTTTTTTTGTTGGCGCAAAACCATTGGAAAGTCAGAATAATATAAAATCAGAGTGTATTGTAGTAGTTCGTTGAAGTCGGTTTTTATTCTAAATTCAATCTTGGGACATAAAAGTGTTCAAAATACCCATGTACGTCTGTATTGTGAAGTAAGAGACAGGTTTAGTGTTGATGTTAACAGCGGGGTTTGTCTCCCTCTGCTGGTTTGGTTTTGAAGAGCCTCTTGAGGAAGTAGAGCTGCAGGTATCCGGCAGTGATGATGACCAGACTCTGGAGAGCAGACCAGCTGTTCACATAAGTGGAGTTGGACTGAAGCAGGTAGAAATCAGCGCCGCGTCTCATTCGCTCGTAGTTATAATAACACCACATGTGGAAGACAAACCTCTGCAGCCTGTTGCTGCTTTCCTACACAGAGATTTGAGAAATGTGAATGAAATTCAAGGACTTACTGTGTGAAAACAACTTTTTCAAAACATTATTTTATTCAGTTTGGTGAAGAAAAAAAATAATTATCTGAAATGCATAAAAACAACATAACCCCTTTTTGTTTTATGTCAAAAAATAACCAAAACTATTAAATGACTATTAGATAGTCTATAAACTTGCAATTCTGAGAACACATTATTCAATTCAATTCAATTCAAATTTATTTGTATAGCGCTTTTCACGATACATATCGTTGCAAAGCAGCTTTACACCAAATTGACATTTTTACAATATATGTAGTAGTAGCTTGATGTACATATGGTAGAGATGTGTGGTAAAGATCAATTAATGACGTAATCAAACAGACAAAGAACACTATAAATTAGTAGGAGAATTCGGTAGTGCTGTATGTTTTCAGGGTTGGCATCATCTGAAGTCCTCTGTGGGGTTGGCATCATCTCTTCTTAAGTGTTCTGGATCCACACTGGAGCTTGTGAATTCCTAGTTACCACGGGATGTCAATCCCATGGCAAAAACAGAGAACAAATAGGAACATAATTAGCGTAGCTGCTGTTCAAACTAAGAAAAGGAAGGTTTGTTAAACCAGAGCTAAAAGATTAAAATGAACATTTGATCAGATATAGCTGCAGAAAAAGTTTATGAGATGCATTATTTGAATGCTTGGCTAAAAAGATGTGTCTTTAATCTAGATTTAAACAGAGAGAGTGTGTCTGAACCCCGAACGTTATCAGGAAGGCTGTTCCAGAGTTTGGGTGCCAAATGTGAAAAAGCTCTACCTCCTTTAGTGGACTTTGCTATCCTAGGTACTACCAACAGTCCAGAGTTTTGTGACCTTAGGGAGCGTGATGGATTGTAGCTAACTAGAAGACTAGTTAGGTACGCAGGAGCTAAACCGTTAAGTGCCTTATAGGTAAGAAGTGCTATTTTGTAGCTGATGCGGAACCTAATAGGCAGCCAGTGCAGAGACTTTAAAATTGGGGTAATATGATCATATTTTCTTGACCTGGTAAGGACTCTAGCAGCTGCATTTTGGACTATCTGTAGCTTGTTTATTGAAGATGCAGGACAACCACCTAATAGTGCATTACAATAGTCCAGTCTAGAGGTCATGAATGCATGAACTAGCTTTTGTGCATCAGAAACAGGTAACATGTTTCGCAGCTTGGCAATGTTTCTAAGATGGAAGAATGCTGTTTTTGTAACATGAGAAATATGATTTTCAAAAGACAAGTTGCTGTCTAATATAACACCCAGGCCTTTGACTGTAGTGGAAGTAACAGTACATCCGTCTAGTTGTAAATTGTAAGTCAAAAGATTCTGTGTATTGTTTTTAGGTCCAATAAGTAATATCTCTGTCTTATCTGAATTTAATAGCAGAAAATTGTTGGTCATCCAATCTTTTGGATGTGCAGTGTGTAAACAATGCAAGCAACATTAGTGTTTTTCCACTCAAATAAAAATAGAAAATAAACTGTAACACTGTAGTATCCAATCAAGCTGCACTTTAACACGACAGTATATAATAAAAACACATATAATATGTTAGGAAAATTAATAAAACACTCATTGTCTGTACTTTAGTTCAGTGTCTATAGGTCATATTCATCACAAAGTATTTAAGCCTCTGTTGTTTTGTAGAATATGAACATGCATAGAAAAATTCATGTGGTCTGAGACTGACAGCTGCCTGTTCTGTGTATGAAGATCATTTACATAGAGAGACACTTTGCATGAGAGTGTTTATAGTGCTGTGAGTTTAACACTTCGTGACTGAGAGCAGAACAGAACAGAATCTTCATCATCACACAAGACAAAACAACAACAATGAACAACATCATCATCCTCATCTGGACACTCACACTGTTTGCTCAAGGTTTGTAGTACAACTTTCATAACAACAATTACAGTAATTGTTTTAAAATGTGAAATATACATCATTTTAATTATTGTCTTTTTTCCCTTTTCTTTCAGAGTGTAGAGGACAGTACACTGTTACTCAGAGTCCATCAATAACAGCAGCTCAAGGACAAGAAGTCAGAATAAACTGTAAAGTCAGCAGTGGAGTGTATAATGGTAATTACTTACACTGGTACTTACAGAAACCTGGAGAAGCTCCTAAACTCCTCATATATTATGCAACAACCCGTTACACTGGAACTCCATCTAGATTCAGTGGCAGTGGATCTGGCAGTGATTTCACTCTGACCATCAGTGGAGTCCAGACTGAAGATACAGGAGATTATTACTGTATGAGTGAACACAACCCGGGTAGCACTTGGGTGTTCACACAGTGATAAAGAGTTGTACAAAAACCTCCGTCAGTCAGAGTCACAGTGACTGCACTGATACAGATGAGAGATACTGCAGCTGTTGATTGGAGGGTGACAAATAACACAATGACACAGCATATCAAACATTTCAGGGACTATTTATTTATATGAAACAGTTGTGAAGCATCAGACAAAGAGTGATGGCCTAAATCCATTTGCATAGATTTATTAAGAGAAACAAGGATAATCCAGAGAGTGGTCATACACAAGACATACAGGCTGAGTGGCGCATAACATTCAGAGGCCGAGCAAGATTAGAAAATCAGTGTAAAACAAACAGTACTTCACACTGAGTGAACAAACAGTCAATCATTAAATAGTACATTCTAATTGACCATATGCACACATTACTGCCTTGTTTTAGACAAGCCAGCTCAGTCATTTCCGGTGAACTACTGTGCCGTAATCGGAGTGTCCTTTGCTCGTTTTCTCTACATAATCCATTCACAATTCAAAGAAAAGTTTTTGTTTGTCTAAGAGGACCAAACATGTTGCAATTATTTTTTTTCTCAGTTTCTGATAAGAACGAGGCAGGAGAGTAGTCTCAATAGTCTTCACCTATATATAACACATATGAAATGAGCTACACCGGAAATTTACGAGCTGGATTATCGTTATGAGGAAGCTCTAAAGAACGCTCCGTGCATATGGTCAGTTAGACTGATGAGAAACACCTGAGAACAAACACATCAGAGTTCAGGTGAGTGTGACCTCTGGTGGTGGAGTTGAGAAGTAGCAGAGGGTGTGACAATACCAAGGAAATATAATACTGTATTTCACTTACTAGGTTTCACACTTTCTAGGGAGGAAGAATATTTTTTGGTGTTTGATCATCCAAAACTTGCTGCCACAATGTTACCAGTAACAGTTTTCCAAGGTTCTAATTTTCTTTATAATTTTGTGATGTCTAGATTTGACTGGAGCTCTTAAAGATTCAGAGTAAGTTTTTGTCCAGCAGGGAAATCATCAGTACTAAACAAGCACATTATTAATAGAGTCACTGACTCATGATCAAGTCTCATTTATTGTCTGGCTAATCTGATTCTTTCATCTGATATTTACACACTACTTCAGTATGGATGGATGTACTACATTGTCCACCAATATTGATGAAAATGAGCAAAACTCATCACTCCATAATTACGGCAGACTGTAGATATCAAACATCTTCAGCTCCAGTCTGAATGAAAGCCTGTGTTCGTCTCTCACATCAGTGCTGCTGAACTTTGTTGAAATCTCTGAACAGTGTTTGCTCTTATTTTTAAATAAATGAAATAGAAATTTACATTTTGTTAGACCTTTGCTACTATGTTCATGTCAGTATGTTTGAAATAAGTAGTTAAGAAATCCGCTTCCACTTCAGTTTCATTAATTTTTTAAAGAAATGTTATTTTCAATAGCTCATATTCATCACAAAGTATTAAAGCTTCTAATGTTTCATAGATTACAAACATGACTGAATAAATTCATCTGCGGTCTGAGTCTGACAGCTGCCTGTTCTGTGTATGAAGATCATTTACATAGAGAGACACTTTGCATGAGAGTGTTTATAGTGCTGTGAGTTTAACACTTCATGACTGAGAGCAGAACAGAACAGAATCTTCATCATCACACAAGACAAAACAACAACAATGAACAACATCATCATCCTCATCTGGACCATTGCAGCTTTTATTCAAGGTGGGATATTACATTTTGATATGAATAATAAGCTATTGTTTTTTTGTTTTGTTTTTTAACCATTTCAATATACCAATATTCTGTTATAAAGGTGGTTTACAAACAAAGTGACTTTTTTCTCTTCTTCAGAATCCAGAGGCGTCACTCTGACTCAACCTGAAGTTAAAACTGTCCAACAGGGTCAAACCGCTACAATAGAGTGTAATATAGATGTAGGAATATATGGTGACCACTTAGCCTGGTATCAGCAGAAACCTGGACAAGCTCCTAAACGCCTCATATATGACATAAACAGCCTCCAGTCAGGAACTCCATCTAGATTCAGTGGCAGTGGAACAGCAAATACTGGACGAGATTTTACTCTGACCATCAGTGGAGTCCAGACTGAAGATACAGGAGATTATTACTGTCAGAGTTACCACTATATCAGTAGTAGCTGGGTGTTCACACAGTAATAAAGAGTCGTACAAAAACCTCCATCAGTCACAGTGACTGCACTGATACAGATGAGAGATACTGCAGCTGCTGATGGAGGTTATTTGTTATAACAGTTTCATTCAGTCAAACATGTTGTGCTGATTTGTGAGTCTCTTTCTGGATCTTTGATCTGTTTTCTTACACAACATCACCATGAATGTATTTAATTCATCATTTAAAATGTTCCACCACAAAAAGTCCAACAATGAAAGTTGATGATACTTGTACAGGGAAACAGCAGCCAGAGTTCTCATGTCCTTTCAATCCAGAATTACACAAAATGTGATCAGCATAAGATCTCCTTTTGTATGTTTTGATAATTAAAATTTTGTTTGTCATTGTTTCCCTTTTCACAGTGTAATTTCTTCCACATCTCAAACGTTGTACTGCATTAAGTATCAATCTGTGACAGTGGTGGAAATGATGTTTTTTGAGTTGCACAAGCAAATAACATTTTCACACTCATAATTAAATAAAGTAAGAGACAGGTTTAGTGTTGATGTTAACAGCGGGGTTTGTCTCCCTCTGCTGGTTTGGTTTTGAAGAGCCTCTTGAGGAAGTAGAGCTGCAGGTATCCGGCAGTGATGATGACCAGACTCTGGAGAGCAGACCAGCTGTTCACATAAGTGGAGTTGGACTGAAGCAGGTAGAAATCAGCGCCGCGTCTCATTCGCTCGTAGTTATAATAACACCACATGTGGAAGACAAACCTCTGCAGCCTGTTGCTGCTTTCCTACACAGAAATTTGAGAAATGTGAATGAAATTCAATGACTTACTGTGTCAAAACAACTTTTTCAAAACATTATTTTATTCAGTTTGGTGAAGAAAAAAAATAATTATCTAAAATGCATAAAAACAACATAACCCTTTTTTGTTTTATGTCAAAAAATAACCAAAACTATTAAATGACTATTAGATAGTCTATAAACTTGCAATTCTGAGAACACATTAGTGTTTTTCCACTGAAATAAAAATAAAAAATAAACTGTAACACTGTGAAGTGTCCAATCAAACTGCACTTTAACACAACAGTATATAATAAAAACACATATAATATGTTAGGAAAATTAATAAAACACTCATTGTCTGTACTGTAGTTCAGTGTCTATAGGTCATATTCATCACAAAGTATTTAAGCTTCTGTTGTTTTGTAGAATATGAACATGCATAGAAAAATTCATGTGGTCTGAGACTGACAGCTGCCTGTTCTGTGTATGAAGATCATTTACATAGAGAGACACTTTGCATGAGAGTGTTTATAGTGCTGTGAGTTTAACACTTCATGACTGAGAGCAGAACAGAACAGAATCTTCATCATCACACAAGACAAAACAACAACAATGAACAACATCATCATCCTCATCTGGACACTCACACTGTTTGTTCAAGGTTTGTAGTACAACTTTCATAACAACAATTACAGTAAGTGTTTTAAAATGTGAAATATACATCATTGTAATTCTTGTCTGTTTTCCCTTTCTTTCAGAGTGTAGAGGACAGTACACTGTTACTCAGAGTCCATCAATAACAGCAGCTCAAGGACAAGAAGTCAGAATAAACTGTAAAGTCAGCAGTGGAGTGTATGGTGGTAGTTACTTAGCCTGGTACTTACAGAAACCTGGAGAAGCTCCTAAACTCCTCATATATGATGCAACAAGCCGTTACACTGGAACTCCATCTAGATTCAGTGGCAGTGGATCTGGCAGTGATTTCACTCTGACCATCAGTGGAGTCCAGACTGAAGATACAGGAGATTATTACTGTCAGAGTTATCACAGTGGTGGTGTGTTCACACAGTGATAAAGAGTCGTACAAAAACCTCCGTCAGTCAGAGTCACAGTGACTGCACTGATACAGATGAGAGATACTGCAGCTGCTGATGGGTGTGAATCAACTCAATCACTCTTGTCTGTAGATCACTATATTACAATGCAGAACACTATCTAATAATAAATTCAGTCTGTACTGGTTAGGTTAATCACTATAATGAATTAACAAAAAAGGTTTAACACTCAACAAGCATTGCAGTCAAAATAAATAATTAAATTAAATTAGCTTGCATGTTACTATTAAAAAAATGTATATATAAAAAAAAAAAAAAAAAAGAAAGAAAGAAACTGGATGTTCCTGCTATTATGTTTAGCAAAAATCAAACCCTTCAGTTCATAAGAAGAACCTCATAGCAGCAGTCAAACACAGTTGTTAGTCTGATGGTTTGAGGATGTTTTGTTTCATCAGGATCTGGACTGTTTGCCATCATTAAAATTTTGCTCTGGCCTTGACAAATTCCAGATTGAGTCTTGCCTTCACAACACAACTCTATGACTACATGAATCACTACTGCTCACATTACACAAGTCTTGTCATTTTTGTGTTGTATCAATGCAGGACCAGAGTAGAACTGGAAGAATAACCATATCTAACATTGTAATGGAGACCTGCATAAAATCATGAAAGAAAAGGTTCTGAAGTCTCGTCCAGTATTTCACTAACACCAGCAGTGTGATTTTGTGGGGCTGAGGTGGAGAGAGAGTAAGTTTTTCATGAAAGGGAGCTGGGAAAGATGGAGTTTGTAGATCATGAACAGCGACCACATCACAGTCACTGCTAGAGACGCCACCGGACTTCAATACGACCAACAAAAACCCATTCACTGCACACATACATTGTGGCTTATTAATAACAAAAGGAGAATTTTTGTAACATTTAATTCAAACAATTTCTGAACATTGCACAGTTCTGCAAAAAGACTGTAAGGAAATTCTGCAAATAATAATTAACAATTCAGATGTGTCTACATTCTGTCAGCTCTCTTTCTTATATGTGGTGATGAGTAGTTAAAAGTCAGTTTATTCTGTTGAATTACTTTGTCCTAAACAGTCCTCTTTCTCTCATATGTAGCTTTGAAAAATTTGCTTCATTCCAGAGAATCTGTTTGTCCTAAATAGTTCTATATTTAACTTAAGTCCTGTTCTTTTTAGTAAATTGTTTCGTTCAGATGGTACTACTTTTTCAAAAGAGTTGCAGTTAAAAAATAGCTTTAAAAAAAGAGCAACAGAGTATAAATCCACCCTGTTTCACCAAGGTTCATCCACTTGGAGATTTCTGGCCTCACTGCTGATCTGACCTTTGACCTCTTTTATCATGGAGTTTCCTACAGTATAATGAAATTTCACACACAGCTCAGTCATTTTGATTCACAAAACAAAACAAAACAAAACAAAACAAAACAAAACAAAAAAAAAACCTGCAGCTTAAACCTAAACTCATATGAAATGATTTTGTTGATCTTGATACATATAAAAAAACAATAAGGCCACATGAAACAATTTCCCAGATAGCAACATGTCATTGTTTCAGTGTAGGAATTAACATTGAATCATTGAATCTATATATTTATCTTGTCTCTTAATTCTAACATAACTATTTTGATGTTGTTGTTGCTGCTGTTGATGATGTTATAATATTCTAAATTTTTATTTAGAATATTTTATAATAAATAAATTTACTATAAAATAAATCAACAGTTTTTTTTTCATATATTACAATTATTATAAAAATATATTCATTAAAACTGATTTATCAGTTGTTTTTGTTAGCAGCACAATGATAGCAGCTCAAGCTGTTGTAAATCCTGCCCACTTCTTTGCATTGTCAGCACATGCTTCAGTGCTCTGAGAGTGTTTATAGTGCTGTGAGTTTAACACTTCATGACTGAGAGCAGAACAGAACAGAATCTTCATCATCACACAAGACAAAACAACAACAATGAACAACATCATCATCCTCATCTGGACACTCACACTGTTTGCAAAACAAAAAAGGCTTGACACTCAACAAGCATTGCAGTCAAAATAAATAAATTAAATTAAATTAGCTTGCATGTTACTATCAAAAAAAAAAAAAAAAAAAAAAAAAGAAAGAAAGAAAGAAAGAAACTGGATGTTCCTGCTATTATGTTTAGCAGAAATCAAACACTTCAGTTCATAAGAAGAACCTCATAGCAGCAGTCAAACACAGTTGTTAGTCTGATGGTTTGAGGATGTTTTGTTTCATCAGGATCTGGACTGTTTGCCATCATTAAAATTTTGCTCCGGCCTTGACAAATTCCAGATTGAGTCTTGCCTTCACAACACAACTCTATGACTACATGAATCACTACTGCTCACATTACACAAGTCTTGTCATTTTTGTTGTATCAATGCAGGACCAGAGTAGAACTGGAAGAATAACTGTATCTAACATTGTAATGGAGACCTGCATAAAATCATGAAAGAAAAGGTTCTGAAGTCTCGTCCAGTATTTCACTAACACCAGCTGTGTGATTTTGTGGGGCTGAGGTGGAGAGAGAGGAAGTTTTTCTTGAAACGGAGCTGGGAAAGATGGAGTTTGTAGATCATGAACAACGACCACATCACAGTCACTGCTAGAGACACCACAGGACTTCAATGTGGCTTATTAATAACAAAAAAAGAGATTTTTTTGTAACATTTAATTCAAGCTATTTTCAAACAGTGCAAAACACTCTGAGGAAATTATACAAACAGGATAACAAAACAGATGTTCATAAGTCAGTTTATTCTGTTGAATTACTTCGTCCTAAACAGTCCTCTTTCTCTCATATGTAGCTTTGAAAATTCTGCTTTATTTCAGAGAATCTGTTTGTCCTAAACAGTCCAATATGTAACTAAAGTCCTACTCTTTTTAGTGAAGTGTTTTGTTCAGATGGTGATACTAAAACAGTTACTGTTAAATAATAGATTTAAAATGATACACAGGTCCACCCTGTTTCACCAAGGTTCATCCACTTGGAGATTTCTGGCCTTGTCACTTGACCTCCTTTTATCATAGAGTTTCCTACAGTATAATGATATTTCATACACGGGGGGGAAAAAAAAACAAAAAACAAACCTGCAGCCTGATTTTGTTGATCTTTATACAGTGATGATAAAAACGACCACATGAAAAAATTTCCCAGATAGCAACATGTCATTGTTTCAGTGTAGGAATTGACATTGAATCACTGAATCTATATACTTACATCTACATTAAACACAATCTGTGTTTTTTGAGAGGAGATGTACTTTAATATTACAGTAAGTCTATTATCAGCCCAGTAAAGTAACCATACTTACATTCAGATACATTATATAGATCAATACATTTCATCTGAATTTAATGAATGAGTAAATTAAAAAAGTATTTCTAGAACAATGTTGAGTCTTTTATTCTCTGTACACACAGTAGGGATCGCCAGTAAAATAAACGCTTATCTGAGCATCAGCATTATTATCTTTAACGCATCACTTTGGTTTGCATTCACACATACAATAATAAACAACTGAGCACAACATGTATATGAAGATGCAGCAAATGTTAAGATTGCTGAAGTTTAATACATGTTTAAATTTGTGGAATCTAAATGTCAAACATTGACAAAAAGACATTAATTGGATTGAGGAATAAATCTTACCATTTTTTCCATACTGGGTCAAATTATTTGTATGATAATTTCTGGAGATTTACTGACTCATTAATTTAAATCTCCCTTTTATTTTACAAGAAATCATGTCACTTTTAGTAGTGAATTTGATGGCATCCCTTATAAATCAGTCAGTTGAATTTAGTTATAAGTTGTAAGATGATGACAATTTCAGTCATCTGCAGTGCATTAATATTAAAACTCTTCAGTCATGAACTCCATCTAGATTCAGTGAAAATGGAGCCAATTATGAAACTGATTTCAGTCTGACCATCAGTGGAGTCCAGACTGAAGATACAGGAGATTATTACTGTATGGCTGAAAACTATATAAGTAATAAATGGGTGTTCACACAGTGATAAAGAGTCGTACAAAAACCTCCATCAGTCAGAGTCACAGTGACTGCACTGATACAGATGAGAGATAATGCAGCTGCTCTACAACACAATCACGCACAACACTTATCAGTGAACAAACACATATTTATGTTAATAGAAATATTGTATTTCTGTAAAGAATGAGTCTGTGTTTTAATATGATGATCATGTTTTAGCTGTAATATATGATCCCTGTCAATCAAACTGAACAGACTGTATTCAGTCACTTCTGCTGTCTGGATGTGATGCTCTCCATTTGACCCACTGAAAGATTTACATATATTTTCACCTGCACTATACTGATGATTTTTTCTGTGTGCTGTTTGACTACAGCAGAAGTGAAACTGGTCTGTTTCAGTCCAGATCATGTAACCAATCAAACAGTGACACTGGGAGTGTGGGCTGAAAATCCCATTTGCATTGTCAGGGTGGAGTGATTCTGATTCTCTCAGAATAGAGCAGCTCTGTCTCCAGAGACCATGTTCAAACCCCAAGAGCTTTATTTGACTAGATTTACTGCTACTGATCAAGCTTCTGGAAAGCACCTGAACAAACACTACATGCATCTTCATCTGTTAGTTGAATGATGCTGTCAGACACAAATGGAGCTTGTTGAGAAGCTTTATTGAATGTTACAGCAAATACAGCAGATTAAAGATCAGCCAGTGCTTTGACACTAGAGCTCTCTTTCAGTATTGAGTTGTAAATGACTACAGCTGCAGCACTAGACTCATGTGAATCCTGCCTGACACAGGACACTCAGATACGCCTCATCTTCAGGAGAGAGCAGCGCTCACTGGAGAAACATCAGCACTGCGACTGACTCTTCTGGAACGAGGCCTCTTGAGGAGCTCCTTCATGTGTTACTTTGCAGACATACAGCTCTCCCTTTTCCCAGCGTGCTTTGCTGAGGGTCAGGGCGCTACTGCGGCTGTAGCGCCCGCCCTGCTCGCTCTCCGCGCTGGTCTGAACCCCCTCGGTGATCTCTGAGCCGTCCAGTGTCCAGCTCACCTGCGCCCCCTGTGGAGAGTAAGAGCTGAGCAGGCAGAGCAGTGCGGCTGAGTCTCCAGAGATCTGCAGAGAAGAGGGCGGCAGCAGAGACACTGAGGGCTTCACTGTGGGACCAGCTGCAGGAGACAAACACAACACATTCACAAACACTAAGAAAACACACTGCAGCTCCAGCACTCTTTTGCCCTGCATCATTCACAGCATTTTAACATGACTTTAAAGAGCAGACATGTGGAATGCAGTCAAAATCACAAAAATCTCATCATTCATCTTATTCAAAATTACTACAACTGATATATTTACACAATACAATATACACCAAGACACTAACTAACTTTAATTCCACTAGTTTTTATATCCTGACATAACATTTTGTTTGTGTGAGATTCAGCTCATCTTTTTAATACTTTATTTCAAATACAAATTGTGTGACTGAAAGTTACAATATATTATATACATTCCAAATTAGAAAATAACTGAATAAAATGAGTTTAAAAATCGACACATATTTTGTATGTATATTAAAACCACCGAATTACAAGAACAACATGAGCAAAAGACATTCAACATCATATTAAACTACAGAAATTAGCTCCATTTATATTTTGATGGCACATATTTTTTTCATATATATGAAATCTAAAATAAAAGATGAATTATACATGAACACAGTGCAGAAATTAATGAAAGAAAAAATGACAAACTCATAATTTTAGGCAGGAATAGTTTGTTTAAAGTGAGTAATTCATTTCTTCTGAATATCTAAACATGTCTAAACATGTCTAAATGAAATATCTAAATATTTTAGATTTAAATATTTATTATGAATGAAATTTACTGGTTACACTTTACTTTAATAGTCCACTTTAGACATTCTAATAACTATAAGTAACTTTGCAACTACATGTCAACTAACTCTCAGAGCAAACTGTTAGGTTAGGTTTAGGGTTAGTCGAATAAGTTGACATATACTTACAAAGTTTAGAAGAGTGTTAGAAGATATTAAGCAGACAGTCTACTGATACTCTAATGACTAGTTGACATGCAGTTGCAAAGTTACTTACTGTTACTAGAATGTCTAAGTGGACTATCAATATAAAACAATTTATAGTTGTTTATTTCAAAAATAAAAACATTTCATAAAATAAATTACATGTTTTTAGTGGAGAATTAAAAAGACAGACTTACATTTCACCACCAGTTTAGTTCCTCCACCGAATGTGCACCACAGTGATACAATCTAATGAAACGGTCGTACAAAAACCTCTATTCCACTCGAGTGAACACAAACTCCAGCAGAGAGAGAGAAAACAACACTTCAACACACTGATAGTAGAAACACTTAATTTAGTTTTGGTAAAATGCTTTCAAAATGTTTGTATATTTCATAATCAGGTGAAGAGTTTATTCTCTTCTTTATTCTCTTCTTCTCTGCTAATGTTTGTAAATTAAACAGAGATGTTAAATATTACAGTGTTTCATGATATTGCGTGTACAGCAGTCATTAATCTTAGCTGGAAACTACAGAAGTGATTGGATGCTCCAAGATGGAAGCTCTGTTGACATACAGTAACTTAAGAGTGGTGTGCGCTTATAGCTCCCTGGAGTTTCGTTTTCCTGAAGAAATCTCTATTTTACTATTACTTTTTGTTGTTTAAAGTGACAAAATATAGCTTTTTCCCCACCAGATTTCTGATATTATCCATCAAATTAATCCGATTGTTTGCTTTTATTCTGTAACCACGAGTGCAACGCCGTGCTGTGCGTTAGCATTCCGTTTGCCGATTAGCCTGCCATTTGTGTTCCCACTCACATCTCTATTCACGTCTACTACCGCTTTCCTTTTTTTTTTTTTCTTTCTTTCCTCGCTCTCGTTGATCGCTCGTTTTTATTCCACAACTGCAAGTGCAGCGTGCCTGCAGTGTGTTAGCCGGTTAGCTTGCCATTCATTTTTACTTTTTCTGTCCGCCTCTACAGCCGTTGTTGCTTTCTCCCCCTGCTTTTTTTATTCACAAGTTCATCAAACAACAGTGGTGAGTTGAAATCGTTCTACAACTATAGTGAGTAATGGCTTCCTCTCCTTTCCTGGTAACCTGCAGCACCTGTCATATGTATAGTTTATCAATCTCTGTCGGCAGTGAGGGATTCACATGTGATAAATGCAGGGAAATAGTTAGGCTGACAGAGAAGATTTCAGAACTAGAGACACGCATCCAAACTTTAATCGAGGATAGTAAGAATGTGAGGGTCTCAGATACGGCTTTAGATGCGACTAGCTCAGGAAGTCCCGTACATTGTTTGGTTCCAGTAACTTCGCCTTTGCAGCAGGGCAACTGGGTGACTGTGAGACGGCATAGTCGTGGGTCAAAACACTGCTTTTCCGTTCCGATCAGAACATCAAACAGGTTCTCCCCACTCAGTGACGCACCCACTGAGAAACCTGATCAAAGTGCTCTAGTTATTGGCGATTCTATTGTACGGAACGTGAAAATAGAGACACCAGCCACCATAGTCCAATGTTTACCGGGAGCCAGAGTGCCTGACATCTTGGCAAATTTAAAAGAGCTGTCTAATGCTAAACGTAAATTCAGTAAGATCGTTATTCACGTCGGCACAAATGATGTTCGACTTCGCCAGTCTGAGATCACTAAAAATAATGTTAAAGAGGTGTGTGAACTTGCAAGTACGATGTCAGACACTGTAATTTGCTCTGGCCCCCTCCCTGCGTATCGTGGTGACGAGATACATAGCAGACTGTCGTCACTAAATGGCTGGATGTCTAAGTGGTGCCCGCAGAATAACATAGGTTTCATAGACAATTGGACAAGTTTTTGGGGCAGACCTGACCTGTTGAAAATAGAAGGTCTTCATCCCTCCAGGGGTGGTGCCGCTCTTCTCTCTAGTAATATGGCATATAGTCTTAGAGTTTGCACTTGACTAACTGGGGCCCAGGTCAGGAAGCAGACAGACTGGCTAATCCGACCGTCTGCTAGCCGCCGCACGTCACCAAAATCAGTTAATTCTCAGCACATAGAGACCCTTTCACCTAGATATCATGCTATAGAGTCTGTGTCTGTTCCCTGAGCTAGACAATACAAAAGATGTCCAAACCAATTCAACAGTAACAATCTAATCAACGTTCAACAAATAAAAAATGTACATAATACAGAGAAACAAATGATAAAACTTGGCCTTTTGAATATCAGGTCCCTCTCTACAAAAGCGCTTTTTGTAAATGATATGATTATTGATCATAACCTAGATGTGCTCTGTTTGACAGAAACCTGGCTAAAACCAGATGATTACATTATCTTAAACGAGTCTACCCCTCATGTTTACTGTTATAAACATGAGCCACGTCTAAAAGGTAAAGGGGGAGGTGTTTCTACAATTTATAGCAATATTTTCAGTGTTTTTCAGAGAGCGGGCTTCAAGTATAACTCGTTTGAAGTAATGGTGCTTCATGTAACATTATCCAGAGAAACAAGTGTTAATGATAAATCCCCCATGACGTTTGTACTTGCTACTGTATACAGGCCACCAGGGCACCATACAGATTTTCTTAAAGAATTCGCTGATTTTATATCTGAGGTGTTGGCTACAGATAAGGTCTTAATAGTAGGTGACTTTAACATCCATGTCGATAATGAAATCGATGCACTGGGAGCAGCATTTACAGACATTTTAAATTCTATTGGAGTTAGACAACACGTGTCAGGTCCCACTCATTGTCGAAATCATACTCTAGACTTAATACTGTCACATGGAATTGATGTGAATGCCGTTGAGATTCTGCAGCAAAGTGATGATATCCCCGATCATTATCTAGTCTCGTGTATACTCCAGATAACTAAAACTGTAAATTCAACTCCATATTACAAGTATGGTAGAACCATCATATCTACCACAAAAGACTGCTTTCTGAGTAATCTTCCTGACTTATCTGAATTCCTCAGCATGTCCAATAGCTCAGAAAAATTTGATGATGTAACAGAAACTATTGACTCTCTCTTTTCCAGGACTCTAGATACGGTCGCTCCTCTGCACCTAAGAAAGATTAAGGAAAACAGCCCTACCCCGTGGTATAACGAGCACACTCGCGCCCTAAAGAGAGCAGCCCGAAAAATGGAGCGCAGCTGGAGGAAAACAAAACTAGAGGTTTTTTGTACTGCTTGGCGTGAATGTACCCTATCGTATAGAAAAGCGTTAAAATCGGCAAGATCTGATTATTTTTCGACTCTTTTAAACGATAACAAACATAACACTAGGTATTTATTCAATACAGTGGCTAAGTTAACAAAAAATAAAGAACCAACAGGCAATGACTATGCCCATCAGCATAGCAGTAATGACTTTATGAACTACTTTACTTCCAAGATCGATACTATTAGAGACAAAATTGTCACCATGCAGCCGTCAATTACAGTATCGCATCAGATAGTGTCCTATGGATCTCCTGGGGAATAATTCCACTCATTCTCTACTATAGGTCAGGCTGAACTGTATAAACTTGTTAAAGCATCTAAACCAACAACTTGTATGCTAGACCCTATTTCCATCTAGGCTACTAAAAGACCTGCTTCCAGAGCTCATAGATCCTCTGCTAAATATTATTAATTCATCACTGTCATTAGGATATGTCCCCAAAACCTTCAAACTGGCTGCTATTAAGCCTCTCATTAAAAAACCACAACTTGACCCCAACGAATTAATTAATTACAGACCTATCTCGAATCTCCCATTTCTGTCAAAGATATTAAAAAAGGTTGTATCCTCACAATTATCTTCCTTCCTACAGAAAAATGATATCTGTGAGGATTTTTCAGTCAGGTTTTAGAGGGTACCATAGTACTGAGACTGCTCTTATTAGAGTTACAAATGATCTGCTCTTGTCATCCGATCGTGGTTGTATCTCTCTGTTACTGCTACTGGATCTTAGTGCTGTGTTCGATACGGTTGACCACAACATTCTCTTGAACAGACTTGAAAATTATGTTGGCATTAGTGGTAGTGCATTGGCATGGTTCAATTCGTACTTATCTGACCGCTATCAATTCGTGGCAGTAAATGAAGAGGTATCATATCGATCACAAGTGCAGTATGGAGTACCGCAAGGCTCAGTGCTAGGGCCATTACTTTTTTTTCTTTACATGTTACCCTTGGGTGATATCATCAGGAAATATGGTGTTAGCTTTCACTGTTATGCTGATGATACTCAGCTCTATATTTCTTCGCGGCCCGGCGAAACATACCAACTTGATAAACTAACGGATTGTGTAGTTGAGTTAAAAAATTGGATGACAAGTAATTTCTTACTACTAAATTCTGAAAAAACAGAGGTGTTAATTATTGGACCTAAAACCTCAGCGTGTAATAATCTAAAACACTCTCTAATACTTGATGACTGCTCTGTCAATTCTTCGTCATCAGTTAGGAACCTAGGTGTGCTATTTGATAGCAGTCTTTCCTTTGAAAACCACATCTCTAGTATTTGCAAAACTGCATTTTTCCATCTCAAAAATATATCTAAATTACGACCTATGCTCTCAATGTCAAATGCTGAAACATTAATTCATGCGTTTATGACCTCAAGATTAGATTACTGTAATGCTTTATTGGGTGGTTGTTCTGCTCGCTTAATAAACAAACTCCAGCTGGTCCAAAATGCAGCAGCCAAAAAGTATGATCATATTAGCCCGGTTCTGTCAACACTGCACTGGCTCCCTATTAAACATCGTATAGATTTTAAAATCTTGCTAATTACTTATAAAGCCCTGAATGGTTTAGCTCCTCAGTACCTGAGCGAGCTCTTATCGCATTATAGACCCTCAAGTCTGCTGCGTTCTCAAAACTCTGGCAATTTGATAATACCCAGAATATCCAAATCAACCACGGGCGGCAGATCATTTTCTTATTTAGCATCCAAACTTTGGAACAATCTACCCAACACTGTTTGGGACGCAGACACACTCTGTCAGTTTAAATCTAGATTAAAGACCCATCTCTTTAACCTTGCTTACACATAACACATCAACACATTTCTATAATTCAAATCCGTTAAAGGATTGTTAGGCTGCACTAATTAGGTCAACCGGAACCGGGAACACTTCCAGTCCGTATCCAGACCAGATGGTCACTGCAGTCCTCCGGATCCAGTCCATACCCAGCCCAGACGGTGGATCAGCACCTAGAGACGACCTCTACAGCACTGGATGTCAGCGGAGACCACATCGACTAGATGAGCCCCAGAGACGGATACCCAGTGAAGACCTCATCACCTAGACGGCTGTCGGCACAGGACCACGGGACCTGGTGAGTCCTCTGTGTCTGGCCAGAGGAGAACTGGCCCCCCGACTGAGCCTGGCTTCTCCCAAGGTTTTTTTCTCCATTTATCACCGATGGAGTTTTGGTTCCTTGCCGCTGTCGCCGCTGGCTTGCTTAGTTGGGGACACTTTATCTTCACTTTATCTTCACACAATATTGTATTTTATTTTATTGTATTTGATTAACTACCATTGTTCTCATCGTAGATAATTCTGCCCCAAGAAATTCTTGGATTATGGGAAGAATTCTCAAGACCATACCCGATGCTTCTGGTATTGTCCGACGTGCCTGCGTTCAGACAAAAACTTGCCAGTTGGAAAAACCAGTAACAAAACTCTGCTTATTGCAAGAAGCAGCAGAAGAGTAAGAGTTTACATAGAGACTGTAAATAAAAATGTATAGAAAGTGTGGACTTTCCAAATGGACTGTTTAAAGGAAAGAGATTTATTTTATGGCTCCATTCAAGTATTTGAATAAGATAATTGTTACGCTCTAGGCATAGACAATTAGGGGTCGGAGTGTTAGAGCCATAAAGAACATTGAGTAATTTCTAGTATTTTTCTATAATATTATTTGTATTAAGAATGACTGTTATTGTTATTGATATTTGATATACAGTTTGCATATTCTGTAATATTTGTATTGCATATTTTTCATAGGTTGGTTTCAGTCCCATACGTAATATGTATACGTAAATGTCCGTTGAACAAGAAGAAGAAGGAAGGGGCTTGGTGTTAGACAGTCTTTTGACCGTTCTTTGAAACCATATTTAATTTGAAGCTTGAAGAAGTGTAAATAGTTCTTGAGTTTGATTTTTGATTTTTGTTGTATTCTGACAAACGAAAAGTGAACTTTTACACGACAAGTTTGTGGTTTTACGCGTCAAATCCTTTGTGCCAATCCCCTATGGAAATGGCGGAGAACCGAAAGGAGTAGATCGCCATTACAGCGTGCTAAAGAAACAGCCTGAGATGTGCGCTAGGACTGCACATGCGCATTGGCGTGTCTGGCCATGGAAAATAACCTTTTTAACCCTTTCACTGGTGAGTTTAAAATATTCTATCTGACCCCCAAGAGTGAGTTTTTTTAGGCGACCGTTATTTTAGAACGTTCCCTTTATTGTTTCCATGGCGACGCGTCATGATTGACACCGCAGCCACTATAGCGCTGTTTTCCTCAAGAAACATAATTTCTTTACGACTAAAGAAAGAAAGGCATGAACATCTGTGGTGAGTACATTATCTGTACATTTTTGTTCTGGAAGTGAACTACACCTTTAAGTCATCACACAATGATCAAAAAATTGTTACTGAACAATTATATTTGTGAGTTTATAATTGTATTAGATGTAAATTAGTGTATATGAGTTTATTAGCAGCTCAAGCTGTTGTAAATCCTGCCCACTTCTTTGCATTGTCAGCACATGCTTCAGTGCTCTGAGAGTGTTTATAGTGCTGTGAGTTTAACACTTCATGACTGAGAGCAGAACAGAACAGAATCTTCATCATCACACAAGACAAAACAACAACAATGAACAACATCATCATCCTCATCTGGACCATTGCAGCTTTTATTCAAGGTGGGATATTACACTTTGATATGAATAATATGCTATTGTTGTTTTTTTAACCATTTTAATATACCAATTTAATATACCAATATTATGTTATAAAGGTGGTTTACAAATAAAGTGACTTTTTTCTCTTCTTCAGAATCCAGAGGAATCACTCTGACTCAACCTGAAGTTAAAACTGTCCAACAGGGTCAAACTGCTACAATAGAGTGTAATATAGATGTAGGAATATACAGTGACCGCTTAGTCTGGTATCAGCAGAAACCTGGACAAGCTCCTAAACTCCTCATATATTATATAAAAACCCTCCAGTCAGGAACTCCATCTAGATTCAGTGGCAGTGGAACAGCAAATACTGGACGAGATTTTACTCTGACCATCAGTGGAGTCCAGACTGAAGATACAGGAGATTATTACTGTCAGAGTGCACACAGTGGTCCAGTGCTCACACAGTGATAAAGACCTCCATCAGTCAGAGTCACAGTGACTGCACTGATACAGATGAGAGATACTGCAGCTGCTGATGGAGGTTACTTGTTATAACAGTCTCATTCAGTCAAAAATGTTCAAGTCTTGTGCTGATTTGTGAGTCTCTTTCTGAAGATTTCATGTGTTTTTCTTACACAACATTACCATGAATGTATTTAATGCATCATTTAAAATGTTCCAACACAAAAAATCCAACGAAAGCTGATGATACATGTGAGGGAAACAGGTCCGTGTAACGGTTTGCAGTTCTTTGTTCAATTTGCACCATCAAAATTAACCAGATAAAATTTGGCTTCAAACTTTCATTTTCCGTTTTTTTCAAATACCTCACAAACGAATAATTGTCTCTCTGTTTAATTTTCTATTCTACAAGTTTAGGTTGCGGCATCCGAATAAGATTTTTGAACAAACATAAAACATGACTCATTATTCTGATTTTCCATTTTTTTGTGTTTTGCGCTCGCGGTTGGTCCGTACCATTACCGCCGGGGGAGGGGATGGGGGATTAGTTTACAGCCTGCCGCGGACCCAGAGCGCTGCCGCTTTATGTATAGGCAGCAAACCCCCCAGGGATGCATGCGGTGTATGCATCCCTGCCTCTGCTGAATTATTTTTATCCTTGGTGGGGATAAAAACATCCTGCGAACCTGCTTCTAAGTCCCGATCTAAAACAAATGATTCGCAATACGCGCTTTAAAGTCCCGTTTTGAATCAAATGATTCGCGATACGCGCTTTAAAGTCCCGTTCTGAATCAACTGATTCGCGATCCGATTGAAGCGCTTCGAAACAGTAAATCATTTTGCGACGCGCGTGGTTTAGTGATTCGGAGTTTCAAAAAGCTCCCTTGATATTGTGTTGTTTGCTCGCTTTATCTATACAATTTATTCGTTGTTTGAAATTAAATCATTACAATTAATAGGCCTAACTTACAATGTTTTTATTAAATTGTGATCACGTTAGACAGTTTCAGTCGTATTAAAAACATTTCATGACGTGACACCAGAGGCGTAGCAATTAGCCTTTTTCACGGTCTGCGTTCGGAACCTGGAAGCATCGAATAGTTGTGTAAATTAACGTCCCAGGTTACGTATGTAACCATGGTTCCCCGAGGGAACGAGACGCTGCGTCCGAAAACGCTAGGGGAACGCCTCCAGCGTGACCATGCTCTGAAACATGTGTGCAAACAGTCCAATGGAGAAGCGAGACGTCACAGGCGGGGTGACGTAGAGACCAGAGAGCTTAAAAGCACGTGCGATGCGTGCAGCCGGCAGCTTCTAAATAGAGAAGCAAGCGCTGCAGGGATGCCGGAAGTATGGCTCGAGACGCAGCGTCTCGTTCCCTCGGGGAACCATGGTTACATACGTAACCTGGGACGTTCCCCTTCGGGAACTCGAGCTGCGTCCGAAAACGCTAGGGGAACGATATGCCCACGCTGCCAGACTTTCAAATCCCTGCCTAGTGTGTATCACTGAGCACAGCTAGGACGAGAGAAAAAGGAGCCCAGAGTGGCATAAATGAGACAGAGAATCTCATGAAAGTGAGTGGCATGGAAAAACCCGCAGCGTTGAAATGTCAGAGAGGCATGACGAGAAGGCCATACTTCGAGAGGAGTGAGCCTTGACCCCCAAATAGAGGGGGGGAAACAGAGGACTCAGAGTTATGGAATAGCAACCAACTCACCACACAGCAAAGCTACATCTGGTCAGAGGCCTCAGCCTCAGCGCACCGTGGAGGAAACCTGTAACCAGGGGGTTCCTACCCACTGAGGAGCCACCCAGAAGGGCGTGGTATGCCGCAATAGCCGCCACGTAGACCTTCAGGGTGGAGTGGGCTAACCCTGCAGAGAACCGATCCTGCAGAAACTCCAGCACTGTACCAACGGGGCAGTTAACTGGGTCTTGCTGGTGGTCTCCACACCATGAAGTGAAAAGCTTCCACTTCAGGGCATACAGTTTCCTCGTAGAGGGAGCTCTGGATTGGAGGATGGTCTCAACAACCTCGGTTGAGAGACCGGTAGCTACGAGGTGTGCCCCCTCAGAGGCCACACCCACAACTTCCACAACTCCGGGCGAGGGTGAAGGATGGTGCCTCCCGCTTGCGAGAGGAGGTCCCTCCTGACGGGAATCTCCCATGGAGAGCCGTCGAGGAGGGAAACCAGGTCCGAGAACCATGCTCGGGCCGGGCAGTACGGGGCTACTAAAAGAAGACGGACCCCGTCCCGGCGCACCCTCTCCAGAACTCCCGGGAGCAGAGCGATCGGGGGAGATGCGTACAGACGAAGCCTCGGCCACGTCTGTACCATGGCATCCAGCCCCAGCGGAGCTGGATGAGTCAGAGAGAACCAGTGGGGACATTGCGCATTCTCCTGAGTAGCGAAGAGGTCCACCTGAGCCTGGCCGAAAACTCTCCAAATCTGCTTCACCACCTCAGGGTGAAGCATCCATTCCCCGGGCCTCGGCCCCTGCCTCGACAGGACGTCTGCTCCCATGTTGAGATGCCCAGGAACATGAACTGCTCTCAGTGAGAGGAGTTTCCCCTGGGACCACACAAGGATCTGGTGCGCCAGCTTGTACAAGGGGCGCGAACGCAGACCTCCCTGGTGGTTGATGTAATAGACCACCGCTGTGTTGTCGGTGCGCACCAACACATGGTAGCCTATTAGGTCTGGGAGAAAGTGTTTCAACGCTCGAAACACGGCCAGCATCTCCAGGCAGTTGATGTGCCAGGTGAGATGGCGACCGCTCCACAGACCGCGGGCGGGGTGGCCACTCATGACCGCATCCCAACCGGTGAGAGACGCGTCCGTCGCTAGCGTTACGCGGCGACAAGGAGCTCCTAACACCGGGCCCTGGGACAGGAACCAAGGCTTCTTCCACATATCTAAGGCACGTAGGCATCGCCGCGTGACCTTGATCATGCGGAACGGGTTTCCCCTCGGGGAGAACCCCTTGGTCCTGAGCCACCACTGTAGGGGTCTCATGTACAGCAGGCCAAAAGGTACGACGTTGGACGTAGCTGCCATCAGACCCAGCAGTCGCTGGAACTGCTTTACAGTGAGTGACCGGCCTTCTTTCACTCTCGTGACTGTAGTGAGGATCGACTCGATCCGAGCAGGTGACAAACGTGCCTGCATCGTGGTCGAATCCCACACAGCGCCTAGATAAGTGGTTCTCTGTAATGGAGACAGCACACTCTTCTTGGCGTTCAGTCTTAACCCCAGCTCTTTCATATGAACGAGAACAACATCTCGATGTTGAACCGCCATGTGCTCCAATTGAGCCAAAATCAACCAATCGTTGATGCAGTTGAGTATGTGGATGCCCCGGAGTCGCAGCGGAGCCAGAGCAGCATCCACACTCTTCGTGAAAGTGCGGGGGGGAGTGCTAGGCCGAACGGAAGAACCCGATACTGGTATGCTTCGCCCCTGAAAGCAAACCTCAGGAACTTCCTGTGTTGAGGAAGGATGGAGACGTGGAAGTAAGAGTCTTTTAGGTCTATCGTCACAAACCGGTCCTCGGACCTGATTTGTGACAACGCTTGATTGACAGTCAGCATTTTGAACTTCAACCTCATAACTGAAAGATTCAGTAGTCTCAGATCTAAAATGGGACACAGGTCCCCATCCTTCTTAGGAACAATGAAGTACCGGCTGTAGAACCCGGACTCCCTGTCTTGAGGAGAGACCACCTCGATGGCCTCCTTCCTCAACAGGAGTTCCTACTTCCTGTTCCATTACCAGACCCTGCTCGGGGCTCACCACAGTGGGAAAGACCCCGTTGAAAGGCGGCGGCGCGCCGAATTGGATGCGATAACCTCGCTCTACAGTGCGCAGGACCCATGCAGACACATTTGGCAGTAGTTTCCACGCTGCCAAATAATCTACTAAGGGAACCAGTCTCTCGAGACTGGCCTCTGGTGTTGTTTGAGCTGCTAGTTCGGTGTCCTGTAACGGATGACCGGCAGGAGACAGCCGAACTAGCTGCTGTAGAGACCCCCGCAGGGGTGGCGAGCTCCCCAGCTCCGCTACGTTTCCGGGCGGAAGACTGAGGTGTGGGCTCGCTGGAGACCGCTGCGCCCTGGAACACCGGCAGGGTTGGCAGGCTGATCTCCCGAGGGCACTGAGGAGAGACGGGCACCGAAGAATGCGGTGGACCACGCTCTTCCCCAGAAGGGCCTGCCCTCAGAGGTCCTGGACCATAGGAATCAGGATTCTCCTTATACGTACTGCCTCATAGGTCCGGGTGAAAGTGTTTCAGTATCTGAAACACGGCCAGCATCTCCAGGCAGCTGAAGTGCCAAGCTGAATGGTGACCGCTCCACAGACCGCGGGCGGGGTGGCCACTCATGACCATTCCCCAACCGGTGAGGGACGCGTCCGTCGCTAGCATTACGCGGCGACAAGGAGCTCCCAGCACCAGGCCCTGAGACAAGATCCAAGGTCTCCTCCACATGTCCAAGGCACGTAGGCATCGCCGCGTGACTTTGATCATGCAAAGCAGGTTTCCCCTCGGGGAGACCCCCTTGGTCTTGAGACACCACTGCAGGGGTCTCATGTACAGCAGGCCAAAAGCTATCACGTTGGACACAGCTGCCATCAGACCCAGCAGTTATGAAACTGCTTCACAGTGAGTGCCTACTTTTACTCTCTTGACTGCCGCGAGGATGACTCGATCCGAGCAGGAAAAAGACATGCCTGCATCGTGGTCAATCCCACACCAAGCCTAGATAAGTGGTTCTCTGTAATGGAGAAAGCACACTTTTCTCTGCGTTCAGTCACAACCCCAGTCTTTTCATATGGGTGAGGACGACATCTCGATGCCGAACCGCCCCAAGCTCAGAATGAGCTAATACTGACAAAATGTCAAAAAGGTTAGTATAGGGTGAGAGTGCAGTAAATTTAATTCCTCAGAATTAAATGACAATGGGAGAAGAGCTAAATATTCAAAATGCACGTCGTTTGTTTTTGTTTATTTGTTTTTTGAATGGACACATTTATGAATGAACACAGCCCGCCCCCTCAAGGGCGGACTGTACATGCTCAGCTCCCGAACAAACCACACATAAATCGCTTGAATCCTCGTTCCTGTTATTTATTTATTTATTTTTTTAGAAGCGAGGGCAGGTAGAAACGAGCGATCTAATATGCAGTCAGCTCATATGCGGACAGCATCAATCTCCTCGGAGAAAGATAGCCGCAGCAGCACGAGCTCTCACTCAGAGGAGGAAGAACCGCAGCGCGGGCTTCCGAGCCCCGAGAGAGAGCGCTAGATCTAAGGAGAAAGGCAGAGAGAGGGCGGACCCGTCTCTAACCCGTTCACAGATCTATGCTGCGATCCCCACGGCCGCAGTCGCCGCTCTGCCTCGGCAAAAGCGGGACCCAAGCCGCGGGGAAGCTCACGAAAGCTCCCTTTTTTTCTTTCGAAGAGAGCCCTCCGAGAGCGAGCGTGCGCAGCCAGAGCGCGGGCCGTCAACTCCCTCGAGAGCTGACGCAGCCCGCTTCGCCGCGAGCTCTCATTCAAAAGGGGAAGAACCGCAGCGCGGGCTTCCGAGCCCAGAAAGAGAGCGCTAGATCTAGGGAGAAAGGCAGAGATAGGGCGGACCCGTCTCTAACCCGTCCGTAGATCCATGTGCGATCCCCACGGCCGCAGTCGCCGCTCTGCCTCGGCAAAAGCGGGAACCGAGCCGCGGGGAAGTTCACGAGGGCTCCCTCCTCGAAGAGAGCCCTCCGGGAACGAAGCGTGCGCAACGAGAGTGCGGGCAGTCAGCCCCCCGGGAGCTGACACAGCCGGCTTCGCCGCAAGCTCTCATTCAAAGGGGGAAGGACCGCAGCACGGGCTTCCGAACCCCGAAAGAGAGCGCTAGATCTAGCGAGAAAGGCAGAGATAGGGCGGACCCGTCTCTAACCCGTCCGTAGATCTATATGTGATCCCCACGATCACAGCTGCCGCCCTGCCTCGACAGAAGCGGGAGCTGAGCGCGGGGAACGCAAACGCGGGCAGTCAGCTCCCTCGAGAACTGACTCCCATGCTTCGCTCCCAGACAGACAACAAATAGATTGTGTGTATCGCCACCCGAAATGGCGCAGGCAGAGAGGAACACACAGTCTAAATGCCGCTGCTTATATTCGTAAGAATACTTTGTAGGACATAGTGACACTCTCAAATAAAAGCTGTGCGAACTAGCACAAAAAACAGAGTGACACACACACACACAGAGCGCTTGCTGAAAGACAGAAGCTACCGGCTGCACGCATCGCACGTGCTTTTAAGCTCTCTGGTCTCTACGTCACCCCGCCTGTGACGTCTCGCTTCTCCATTGGACTGTTTGCACACATGTTTCAGAGCGTGGTCACGCTGGAGGCGTTCCCCTAGCGTTTTCGGACGCAGCTCGAGTTCCCGAAGGGGAAAGTTGAGTTAACATAATTAGTTGTCAACTAACAATGAACTAATAGTTAATAAACTGTAAATTAAATTAAAACGATTAAATTAAAATGCTAATCATATATTTCTGCATTCAGGAGCATTGCTTAAGTTCCTGTCACCACCACCACCTCAGGGAGATACCCCAGTCCATCCTTCTGACAGTGAAAATGGTAAGCTCAGCATGTTAGATATAGTGTTACTATATCAATACATTTACTTTACAACTCTAGAAAATTAGTTAACATAGCCAGTTGATAAACTAATAATAAATAATAAATTAAGATGATTACCATATATTTCTATAAATAGGAGCATTGCTTAAGTCCCTATCACCACTGCCTCAGACAGAAGATACCCCAGTCCAGCCTCCTGACAGTGAAAATGGTAAGTTCAGCGTGTCAGATGTAGTCCTAATGAAGTTGAGTTTACTGATACATATGTGCTCTTTGAAATTTTTTTGACTAAATATGTTTACTGTATGTTTTTAGTACCATCCACCTTGACACTGCAACAACAACTACCTGGTAATGAGGAGGAAATGCCATTCACATCATCCACTTGCAGCAATATTGATGTTCTTGACAAAGGTACTACAAGTTGCCTATTGTCTGACGACCCTGCAAAATGGCCAAAGATTTTTAATGATCATGAGCGCTGTGAAATTGTGAAAAAAGGCCCAGTCCAAGTAACCAATGCAGTGTTTCTTTTAAAGCTGATAAAAACATACCTCAGGTCAACAATGAACCAAGAGAGGTTGTCAGCACTGGCACTAATTTCAATTGAACGGAACATACGAAGGTCTTTGAATATGGAGGACATAGTGACAGCATTTGCTGTAGCTAAGGCTCGTAAGCACCATTTTTAAGGTGACAATCCATTACTGTAAATAAGAAGATTGTTCTGTATCTTTAAGATTTTAGATTAATATTTTGTCAAAGAATATGCACTTTGTTTAAAAAAATAAACTATTTATGTTATATTATGTGTTTTGACTACTTTTTTTATGTTGTATAAATGTATATTTAGGTAACAAAGATATATTAACGAAATAATCTTTTAGAAGGGCCTCATCTATTCATTTTGCCTGGGGCCCCCACTTCACCTTGGTCTAATCCAGGCCACAGACTTTCAGAATTTAGTTACATCCCTGCTCCAACACACTGTAGTTTTCAAATAATATTCTGATAGCTGAATCAGGTGTTATTTGAAAGTTTTCTTTGTTTCTGTGCTGCATCCTCAGAGCAAGTGCTAAGCCCTTTTAGTCCCTCCACCCACCCAATCTCATGCCAAATAGGATACCTTCACAGGCCTTATAAATGACACCTGTGCTCACATTTGTTCCCCTTTTATTTGTTGAACCATTAGAGGACTGTGATCTCTACTTCTTATCCGATATTTTGTGTGTGTAATTACCAATGCAAGTGCCTTATGTTCTATAAATGTACTTCTCATTTTTATGTATGCTCATGTTAGATACATTTTAATTTATATTTGAAGATCTAGCTGACCTTCAGCACTGTCTCTGTTCTTTTCAGGTGTGTTTAACTAGGCTGTGACCCCGAATAAACATAGATTAACATAGATTAAACAAAGCATGACATAGCAGTAATATGTTCTGCTTCAGCATCATTACAATTAACAACAATCATTGGAAACTGCTCAGAAAAGATCTGATTAAAGAAATATGTATGCCTTTAAAGGACAGCCAGATCCTACTGGGTACCAGCACATGAAGGGATTTCTAGAAAAGAAGCTGCAGATGAGTTAGCAAAAGGTTTACAACAGAGGTGTTCTTGAAGAGTGTAGCTCCAACCAGCACCAATATGCCAGTCTGGAAGTTTCTAGTAATCCCTTTAAAGAGTTTATCTGGTGTGTTTAATACCAGAACGATTTACGAAAGAAAAGGGGTAATGAGAAAGAAAAAAAGTTAATATTCCACAAGCAGTCCAGTAGATCATAATAAAAGATCTGAAGAAATGTCAGAAGAAGCATTTGCTTTTGGAACAGTAGGTGGCGGTGCGCGCTCTTGACAGAAGAAGCTACGCAATCTGCGTCATTGCCAATGACTGGGCGTGGACACACACAAGAAGGCAAAAAGATGGATGAGTTGTATCAGCCGTAGTGATGGGAAGTTCGGATCATTTTACCGACTCGGACCTTTGAGTCTCGTTCAGCAAAATGAACGAATCTTTTTTCGAGTCATTTCGTTCATTTCGTTCATTTTAACAAAATATAATTAAAATGTTACGTTTTACCTCCCTAACACATCTACTGCTTACACAAACGTTGATCACACAACAAACAAGACAAAACTATAATGCTATAAGAAACAGAAAAGATTCATTCATTGTTTACCTGGGTCTTTAGTCTATGATTCGCTCACCTCGCCTCTTATCTGACAAGTTTTCGGGTTTGAGTCGTTCGTTCATCACGTGACAGCCCCATAAGCTAACCCTATGCAGTGTGAGCCGGAAAGAGAATTGATTAGTTCATCTCTTGAGTCCTCGGGTTTGAGTCGTTCGTTCATCACGTGACAGCCCCATAAGCTAAACCTATGCAGTGTGAGCCGGAAAGAGAATTGATTAGTTCATCTCTTGAGTCCTCGGGTTTGAGTCTTCGGGTTTGAGTCTTTCGTTCATCACGTGACAGCCCCATAAGCTAAACCTATGCAGTGTGAGCCGGAAAGAGAATTGATTAGTTCATCTCTCGAGTCTTCGGGTTCGAGTCGTTCGTTCATCACGTGACAGCCCCATAAGATAAACGAACGACTCGAAAAACCCGAAGACTCGAAACAGGTGAACTAATTCCAGTACAGAACCTAATAGGATGTTGTGCATGCGCGACTGAATGAATCATTCCCCGAGACGACTCGTTCATCCCGAGTCACATTAAAGATTCGTTCAAAATGAACGAATCGTTCAAGAACGACCCATCACTAATCAGCCGCAGTTCAGCCTGCATCACGGGGGTAAAAGGATGATAATGTTAGCCCGAGATTTATCGAGGGACCGACTAGAGTCAATTTTCAAGGTGATTAACTTTTTTATTTTTTTTATTTATTTATTTTTATTTTTTTGTAACTAATTTCGTGCTTGTTTGTTATCAATAGCTTTCGTTAATGTTAGCTTGATAGTTAAGCTAGCGTTAGCTACTAGTCAGTGATGGCGCCGGCGCCTCCCAGTGGGTTTGCAACTATTGTCTGATTTGTAATTAACACTGCACTATTTTTTCTAATAACAGAACGTAGATATAGTAAGTCATACGTAAATTAATAGTCGTGTACCTTAATTGTCTGGTGTTCTGACAAAATGGCATCTACCAAATTTAGCTACCAACACTGTATTTGTATGGTTAGGATTAGGTTTTGGGGTAGGTTTGGGTGCTCTTAATCCCTGAAGCTACATTAATATTATGCTGGTAGCACAATCTGATTGGTTACATTTTTTTTGTCATCAAATTTTGCCACCTACTGTTATAATGGTAGCAAAATCTGACTGGGTAGCATAAATCGACAAAACACAGGCGCCTTTCGAATTCGAGGGCAGCAGTTTAGTTCAAATGCGGCCCATTTCAGTATGTCCTATTAGTTGATTTCTAACTAGTTTTGTAACTTAAAAAAAAAAAAAAAACCTTATACCTAATCATGCAATAACGAAATACGTATTGTAGTTTAAAAAGTTGGGAATGTGTCATTGGGAAAGAACCACAATACTAAATAGGCATTAAGCATTGACATTGTCAAGCTTTTGATGTACAACAAAATAAACTAATTGCCTGCTCAATAACAGCAGTTTCTATTTTTGGGGGTGTGGCCCACAAATGCCCCTATGATGCCAACCTTAATGTTAGAAGTGTTCCCTAACTCAAATTAAACAAGAAACGATATTGTCAACACTTGAGAACTGGCATTTCTATTGTCTAAATCAATAAACATTGTGAAGCGCTAAACCTTTTTTTTTAATCTTTCTCTTTAGGTCGAGCCAGATAGTTTATACCTAGAGGACGACATAACAAGAGAGACATTTTTTCCAGATCAATCTGGACAGTTTCAGACCACCTTGATGCGAGACCGAGGATCATTTGCTGTGTCAGGGACAAGCAAAGAACAAGTTTTGTCTCCAATTGCAGGCTCTTCAACTCCATTATCCTGTCGCCCAAAAGGGAGCACTGCCTTCGCACACCCATCTAATACATTCCAAAACCCTCTCCGAAGGGCCAAATCAGCAAGAAAACAGATATATGTAGCAGACATTCAAGACAGTGGCAAAATATGTCCATACAGTATGTATTAGTACACAAACCTTTTAGCTCACAAATTGTACTTTAAATTCTGTAGCTAATGTTAAAGTGAGTCATTGGTTCCCAACCATGGTCCTGAAGTAACTGCACATTTTTTAAATGTCTCCCTAATTAAATGATTAGGGACACAATGATAATCAGATGACAAAATGATGATATCCTTAGTAAAAGTAGTAAAAGCCTAGCAAGACCTCAGATAAGCATGTCCGATAAGAGAGACATCAAAAATGTACAGTACTGGGGGTACTCCAGAACCATGGTTGAGAACTGCTTAACTGGATTATTAACTTTTTTCTGTCAGAGCTACAGTGCATGTCACAATATCTGAAGGCCAAGGTGTGCAGGTGGTGGGACAAACAGTGCAAGAATATTTAAATTCTGCTGACAGCTACAGTATCTGTGATGCCAAAGGGCTGGCAATTGCGGATACATCAGAGACCAGAGGTATTTTACTGCAGTTGTCCTGCATGTTTATCTCCTACTCTACCATACATGTTTATTAATCACTTTAGAGTCCTCCCTTTTAGGATGATGGTGGTTGTCACCTTAGTTGTACCTGAGAAGTTTTTTATCTGATTTATTGTGTTAGGCTATTTTAAGTGGGTTTGGCAGGACTCTGTGTAGTGCACTGTAACATCTTAACTGAAATAGCCCCCCAAAAAAGTTGTGTGTAGTTTTGAAAACTGAAACTAACTTTTAAAAATGTAAGCAAAAACTGTAAAATGTTTGTAAGAAAAAGTGAAGAGGACGTAGAAGATCTTGATGAAGATGTTTATTGCAGCATAGCAGTGGCAAAGTATATGTTGTACCTTGGGTTCAACGGAGTCGGAATGAACCCAGAACATCCTTAGCTCAAACCTTTTATACAGTTAAAGGTTACTACCCTTAATGTAAATGATGTTGCTCCTTTCATAGCAGTTGTGGTCTGTATGTTAATCATGTTCTAACACCTCTTTGTCTGAGATGGTCCCACACCCGCTTCCATGCTACAATGGGTCACCATTTGCTCAGGATGTAATCATCCCAAATGGTCTAGAAACAACATAACTGTTGACTTTCTTCTTCTCTATAATAATTAAGCCATTTTGGGAAATGAGCATGATTAAACATATATTGTGGAGTGGAATCTGGGTCGAGGCAGACTATAATTTCTTACAGTCCCCTCTTTGATGCTCTTGGCCCGGAAGAAGCATCACATCCACTCCCTTATACAGATTACACCTCCCTTCCTGGGTAGGCGCCCAGTGGCGGTGAAGCCCTGGCTTAGGTTGTTCCCTTATGGCCATCGGAGAATCTTACCCGCCTTTGGGTGGACACCTCATGCACACCAGTGGACACCTCATGCACACTGGTTATTGCTCCATCCAATCAGGCAAAATTATCATAGACTTTTTCTAAAATTTAGCAAAAAGACATACAAGCATTTTCTTGGGTTTGGGAGAGGAGTACTTGAGAACCATAACAGCAAAAGGAATCATCAAAATGTACTAAACATTATGACAGTAAAAACATATGCAAAAGCCAAAGGAGCAAAAACATCAATCAGTACCATAAAGTGTGTGTGTGTGTGTGTGTGTAGGTGTGTTTGTATGTGTGTGTTTTCTTTCACATACATTCTGTCCCTTTTATCAATGTGAACATCCTTTGTCCACATGTGTGCATTCAGTAGACAATAATATATTTTTCTGCATTTGAGTATGCATATAGTTGTCTTTCATGTGCAGTGAGTCTGTGTCTTCATGCATTTCTTTGTGTGGGTATGTCCTTTGCCCACTTGTTTTCTAACTTGGTGCTAAGACTGCTGTCCATAGTCTCTAAAATTCTTGATCTCTTCGTGTTTCCCTTATCTGTTGTCCATTCTTTTCACATTGGATAGCAAGTTCTCGGAAAGAAGCAGTCACTGGTGTTGTTGCAGTCTGTGCGGTTCTCTCAAGTCCACCCATGCCTCAGGATGAATCTCAGGATTTCTAGATCTTTTAGGCCTGGATCTTGCAGGTCTGGAAATCTCTTGATTTTCTTGGTCACGGTGATCACCCTGTTCTTTATGAAGTCCTTTTTCTTGCGGAAGTCCTCTAGCTCCACTGGTTCTACTGGGAATCTCTTGTTTTTCTTGGTCATGGTGATCACTCTGTTCTTTACGAAGACCTTTTTCTTGTGGAAGTCCCCTGGCTCCACTGGTTCTGCTGGCCTTCTTGTCCTTTGGATGACCAGATCATTTTTCTTCAAGAGGTTACACCTTTCCAACAAACATCTCAATCCTTATACCTGAAACAAGATCACAAAGAAGAGGTTGCCCCCCTTTCCCCCACAAGAATCTTTTCACATTCAAAACATCAGTGTTACAGAAATTTAATTACAAAATGTAATTAAATCATTTATCAGAAATTATATTTAAGTATCAATGCCATTAACACATTTCTCATACATTATGAAGAATCACCCCCCTTTTGATAGTAAACATATTTTCCTAAAATATGGTACTATCATTAAAAAAAAAAAAAAAATCTCCAATTCACATCAGCATCTGCTTGTGACTGGACAACAGTCATGTTCATGCAGTGCTGTGTCTGGCAAGGTGTGAATGGCCTCTTCCTTATTTCCTTTCAACAATGCCAACTGGGTTTCTAAATTGTCTATCTTCTTAAGCAAATCACGATAGCCCATCTTTCTTTTATGTGAAAAGTGACACTGCCTTGCCTTGTGTCCCATCCTTCCACAAGCAAAACAAACAACTTCCTGACCTTTCTCCAAACAATGTCTTGCTATGTGACCATATTCTCCACATGCATGACAGACAAACCTTTGATGAGGTCTCTCACGGTCTTGACAATGTCTAGCAATGTGACCAGCTTTTCCACATTCATAACAGAGAGTAACACCTTCTGAATTTACTCTGTCAAATCTCCTTGGTCTCTGATGGAAACGACCAGATAATCTAGAACGTTCTCTCTTGCCAAAGGCAACAACTGGTTGTCTAGATTCTGCAGCTTTCCTTTGACTATTTGCATTGAAATACTGTGTCATTTTGGAAATGATTTGCTCGTATGGTGCATTTACATCTACGTGAAGAGCAATGGCTTCTCGTAAGCGTGAACTGCTCTGTGCAATTAATGCAGACTTAAACATGAGGTTTTGTTTAGTTGCATTTGGCAAACCACTGTAACAGCTAAACATTTCCCACAACCTGGATGCAAATGTTAGAGGATGCTCTCCAGGTTCCATTGTCACCTCAGTTATCTTTCTCAAGTTTACCAAATCAGTCCCAACAAGTCTAAGTAGAGCTTCTCTCCTTGCCCCTCTGTCTGCTCTTTTGTCACGAACTTCCTGTGAGAGAGCACTAGTTAATGAGCGAGGAATGGAGATTGTGAGAAGTCTACAAGCATCTTCGTCTGACACACTATAAACCTCCACTATATTCTCCAGTTTTGACAAGAACTCTACAGGATCCATATTATCAGGGTCAAAAGTACCCACTGCCGTAACAAGACTTTGAAAGTCCATAAAAGACAGCTGTCTAACAGCTTGGCCATTTTCAGTTCTTTGATCAAGAACCCTCTCATTTCCATTTCTATTCTGTCTTGTTCGCACTGGTGCTACTGGGAATCTCACAGAATCATCTGAAGCATGTAGCGACTGTCTAGCTGCCCCTTCATACAAATATCTAAATGTTTCCCTCTCTGTTTCGGACTTTGAAATTTCTTTTGTCAATTTCACTATCTGTTCCTTCAAAATTATATCTTCAGCCTCGCAATTTTCCAATGACTTGGCATAGCAGCTGACTTGAGAATTTAGCAGCTTGTTTTCTGTTTTAATTTCTTCTAATCTTTTCTTAGTTACCTTGTATGAGGCAAAAAGAGCTTGAAGTGCATTAGCAACTTTTCCCTCTTTGTTTTTAGGCATTTTGGGACAATTTTTAAATTGAGACATAGCCCACTTGTATGGGTCATCTGCCTTCTCTATCCCATCAAACATTCCTACTGAGCCATGCTTAGCAATGTATTTAACTATCAGCTCTTCCATTTTCAAAATCTTATTAAATTGTCTTCAGTAATTCAATAGGCTTTATTTCTTCACTGACTGAACATTATCTAGTTACTTTAAGATACCTTTTAGTCTAACTATTCACAGCTCCTTTGCTTTGGATGCACATGAATAAAACATCCACACTAAGTTGGCTTCTAACAAAATTTTTACTTCTTCAGACATGGCCACACTCTGTTGGGCCTTACACTTTACTATACCAAACTGTTAAAAATATAACACTGTCACAGTACGTCGAACAAAACCACACTACTTCGGGTTTTATGTTATATTTTTAAAACAGTTTACTTAGCCACGGTACGTCGGGCAAATCTGCTTATTGGGCTTTAAACTTCACAGAGTCACAGCGCGTTGGACTCACTACACTAGAACACACAACAGTTATGAAATAATTCTGTGACCACACTGCGTCGGGTCGTTTCAGTTACTTTAGAAATTCATCAGAATTATCACAACAACTCACTCCGTTTCAATTACGTTAGAAACTTACAAATCTGTTTCAGTTACTTTAGAAACAATAGGTCTAATACAACTCTGCTACCACACTACATCAGGCTGATTCAATTACTTTAGAATCTCAACAGAATTATAACAGACCAACAACAAGTTTCAGTTACTTTAGAAACTTTGACGTAAGCACTTTGCTTCAGTTACTTTAGAAACAACAATTCCAATACAACTCTGCAGCCACACTGCATCGGGTTGATTCAGTTTCGTTAGAATCTTAAACAGAATCTGTACAGAATAGGCTTAAGAACTCCTCCTGCTAATACTGACTCAAACAAATTCTCTTCTGTCCTTAAGATTTTCTTTTCTAGATTTTTTAAACGAGGGGGTTTCCTTGACAATAACAGCATAGAAAAAAGAAAACGCTTTTCTTACCTTTCCCTGCTTTTTGGAAAATCCTCCTGGCTGGCTCGCCAGTGTAAGAAAAAGTGAAGAGGACGTAGAAGATCTTGATGAAGATGTTTATTGCAGCATAGCAGTGGCAAAGTACATGTTGTACCTTGGGTTCAACGGAGTCGGAATGAACCCAGAACATCCTTAGCTCAAACCTTTTATACAGTTAAAGGTTACTACCCTTAATGTAAATGATGTTGCTCCTTTCATAGCAGTTGTGGTCTGTATGTTAATCATGTTCTAACACCTCTTTGTCTGAGATGGTCCCACACCCGCTTCCATGCTACAATGGGTCACCATTTGCTCAGGATGTAATCATCCCAAATGGTCTAGAAACAACATAACTGTTGACTTTCTTCTTCTCTATAATAATTCTCTGAAATGACATGAAGAAACAGAACAAACTGAGACCTACCTGCAAAGCTACAGTACTGTTAAAAGTTTTAGGCACTGTAAAAATGCTGTAAAATGAGAATGCTGTCAAATATAATGTGATAAATAAATTTCTTTGTTAATTACCTTCTATTAACTAAATTAAATCAACATTTAGTATGAGCATCCTTTGCATTTAAAGTGTTTTGCCCTAGGTGCACTTGCACATAGCTTTTCAGCTTTGCAGGTAGGTCTTTTGAAGCATCTTGGAGACGTTGCCACAGTTCTTCTGGATTTAGTCTGTCTCAGTTTGTTCTGTTTCTTCCTATCATACCAGAAAGACTGGATTATGATTAGATTAGATCTCTGTGTGGAGCAAACAAAAATCTCACTGGGTTATTACAATTAATGTCAAAATGAATGTTTGGAAATGAAAAACTGATTTTTCCTACTGACACACTACAGCAAACGATACAAATAACTGACTTAAAACCATTTTTTAGCTGCTGAAAATACTACTGTTGCAATCATTTTGGTCACCACTGTAAACTTGCATTGACATCAGTATTCTGGTGACACCAATCAGAGAGGCTCCGGAATCTCAAAAGATTTTGGATGTGTTGAAGTTAATGGACAATAACTTGTTTTTCCATGGGTGCTCGAGCATTCCTGGTGTGCCTATCCTTTCTGGTACAGTATTTTGTCTGTTGGTACATCTGTGCTCCATCTTCAGCATTTCTGACCTCTGTTAATATTCTCTGTACAGATTTTGTAATATAAAATGATTGCATTGCAGTTTGTCCAGAACCAAAATTGTCTAAGATTTAAAAAATAAATCTTTTACGAGCTTCAGATAATTTGAAAAATATGCACACAGTAGCGATGCACTGATCATCTAGCCATAAAATGGTTCCAATGCACCTCAACACTACATTTTTTAAGCTGTCTGATGCTTGGGATCTGTTGTGTGGATGCTCTAATATAGTCTTAAGTCATTTCTCCTTACTCTTGTCATGTTGTCAGTGAAATCTGACTGCAGCTGCACCGTGACTTATGCTGTAAGGACCAGAGTAGATTCTTTTAGTTTAGAACAGTAGCATTCATTGTCCAGCTGAACTAAATATTTTTATCTCTATTAAAAAGCAAGTTGTGTATCCATTGTATAGCCGAACACCGAGTAATGCATGAATCGCTTGGTTTATTCCCCAATTGTAAGTTGCCTTATATAAAAGCGTCTGTTAAATTAATAAATGTAAATGTAATACCGCTAACATCAACTGTCGCGGCAAGACTAGTGTACACCTAATGTCCTAGGAGACTAGTAATTTAAATTATACAAATTAACAGTAAAAACCTTCTCATCCATTTTGCTCGTGCCGTTTTCGCAAAGCTAAAAGCATATACTACTTAAGCAGTTGAAGGATGATGTGCAGAATTAAATGAATTATCTGATGATCTAAAAATTATTTTTTTAGCTTCTGTTATATATAGTCACGCAACCACATACTCTATAGCAAAGACTGTATTTAACTGTTACCTGTAAGTTTGTAACAGTAATGCATTGCTGTGCAGAAGAGCCAGGGTAAAAGCCTTTCTCTTAGATCAACAGTTGCCACCTTCCACCTTAATCTTATACCCTGAGCAAAACAGTATTATGCATGATAATATTGTGCATCGGTGATCTGAATATAATAATCAGCCAACACTACAGAAACAACTGAAAGAAAACAAAGAACATAAACTTAAAGATCTGTTAAATTGCTTGCAGTGGCTTAATGCAATAACATTAAGCATCTATAAATGGTGGTATAATTTTAAGTAACATTTAACACTTGTACTTAAAAATAATTATGATTATTGTACTATTTAACAATGTTACAGATACACTGCAGTGAAATGAAATGTTAATAATGTCTTTGAAGTAATGGCTATGTCTCTCTTACTTTTTCAGGATGGACAATGAAGAAAATGAAGTTCTAGATGGCCTAGATGATGTTGAGCTTGAGATAAAAAACTCTGCATCAAGGCTGGCTGAAAACATGGATGAAAAATTTGGCGAGCTAACCATTGCAGTTAACCACATTAAGGCTAATGTCCTACAAGTAGTGCAACAGATTGATGTGTCAGCTGAAGTCAAAGAGAAAGTTGCTGAAGTCAAAGAGAAAGTTGCTGATGTGTCAAAGTCACTATCCGTTACTTCCACTCTGCGAGATGCGTTGACATGTCGAATGTGCACAAACATTCCCAATTCTGTGCTTATCACTGCATGCTGTGGCCCTTGTATCCAGACCTATCTAAATGATAATGACAGCTGCCTTTTATGCAAAACTAATATGTTTGCAGGCAAGCTGGTGTTCTTAAGAGGCCTTAGTGAGGTACTGGCAAAATTGACAAATGAAGTCTCTTAAATGTGGTCTGGCTGACAGTGTTTGGCTCAAAAGTAAGACATATTGTTTTACTTGACATGTTTACATGTATTGTAGCACTTGATTATATTTTGTTACGAGGGCATAGTGTTCAGATGTTAATACGACATCTGGTCAGGTAACTTGTTTTTTTGTATCATTACATTTTTTTTTATAACTGTTTCATAGCCATATCTGTTTCTGAATTGGCCATTTAAAAAGAAAGACCCTCCCTTTTTCTTCTACATATGTTGTTATATGAGCCACAGCACATTTTGGTTATCCTAGCAGAATGGCATTTAACTGTTCAAAACCATTCAAACCCATTCAAAACATGCAGATATTTGAAATATAGCTAGAATTTCTGGTTTGAATATTCTGTGATTGTGATGTTCATGGTACATGTTCAAATAAACCAGTTCAACTTGCAAATGGACTTCTTATTAATACCAGTTACATGTGACACTAACCCCATGCCCAGTTCACTATAATCAATGCATAGCTGATAAATGTAGTACTATGTTATGAGTGACACCTGTTAGTTATTGCAAATAACGTATGTCCTTGTACGGAGAACATTCAATGCTGCAGTTCAGGAGTGACAAAATACTGATAGGACATATAAAAGCTGCCATGTACTGTATATATTTTGAAAATGACAAAGAATGTGCTGAGTTTAATCAAATGTGTGCTGGTCCCAGTTTGGGAGGTTACTCACTTCACAAGTATCAAAATTAAACGTGTTCATTCTGCAAAAAAAAAAAAAAAAAAAAGCACTGTCAGTATTTTACTATTATTTTTGGGTTAATAATTATAATAATTAATCATTTTATTACTTATGGTTAAATGCTAAATATTTAATTTACAGCAATGCATCTCATAATCTGTCTGTTTGTAACAATACTGTCTTGTGAGAACCAAAAAAATCACAATTTTTAATCTCTCAAAAAGTAATAATGTCAGACAAATAAATTGGAGTCAGAATTGTTTGCCTTTAATATAGATATAGACACAGAAATTGAAATACTCTCCCCTGTTGAAAAAACAGCATATGCTGGTTAGGTAGGTTTTTTGATGCTGGTTTATGCTGGTTCTTAGCCGCTCATGTGCTGGTCCAGGACCATCTTAAACCAGTTAAGGACCAGCATCCCAGCATCAAAACCTACCTAACCAGCACATGCTGTTTTTTTCAACAGGGTCCAATGGTAATTGAAGGCAGCTGCTCTGTTTGATCCAAACAAAAACACCATTATCACTACATCTACATCTCCAGTGTTTGTGTAATGTTCACATATGTCTCCAAACCTTCCCAGAATAGGCCACTGTGACCTAAAAGACAATCGTAAAATATTTCGTCATAGGTCGACAACAGCAATGTTTCCCTCTGCACCTTAAGGTCAGGGTGGCCATCGAGGGGGTCTCGTCCAAAGGGGGCAGGATAAGTCAAAGATCCTCCATTCCTAATGTACTCTGCTGCAAGTTCCTCTGCAGGTGGAAGGAAATGAGGTGGAATCCGAGCAGTTCTGAGGTGGGCTGCGAAAAGAGCATCCGGTATGCCCTTGGATGGGATTGTATGTGCATTCCAGGCAGGGATGAAATTCTGTAGCCCAACCATGCAGCATTTTGAAGCAATGGCAGAGACACAATGACTCCAAAAGGGGTCATCTATGTCCAAATAGCCATTGTTGATCAAGGCACACAGTGTGTACTTAATTGGATAGTTTATTCGCGAATTGATTTCTACCCACTTTCCTTCAGCAGCATGGTTCTGTCTTGACTGGCTTTGAATAAAAGGGTGCCTATTGACACTGGTGCAAAAGGCCTGCAGATTATCTTGTTGATACAGACATAAATAAAATTCACGTCCGTGATCAACTCTTAGCTGATCAAAAAGGCAATGATTCAGGCAGATTTCTCTGTACACCTCGTCATAAATTATAAGGTTGTTTTTTTACAGAAAACCCCATAATTTTCCCACTGAAACCATCCGAGGCAACAACTTCAGTCACTCCAAAATCCACGAGCTTTTCGTTTTGATCCATATGCAGTTTATGGCCGGCATACTCAGCGTAATAGACATGGGGATTCGTCTGGCGAGCAGTTTCCTCTCTTCGCATCTGAGTGTATTGCGGACTAATTTGTGCCAGTGCGCGCCTGACAGCTCGCTCCCCCAGCTCGGTAAAGTTAGTTTTAGGTTTGATATTCGCCAGACATTCGCTGTCGTGTGCCACTGTTCCATAGAATCCACAGTCCTACAAAGATACTACTACCACGATTAGTTTTAACAATATGCAACAACTGTATATCGACATGAAAAAAATATTTAAAAACCGGCTAAATGTACTGTAGCAGCAAATTTAACCAGAGAAAGCTTTTTTAGGTGCTGTCTCAGTGCTTGATGCGTAAGGGACCGTCTGAAAATTCCACCTACTGGGTATAAAAAGTCCAATGTATTTTAATTAAAGTGACTTTTAACATTTTAGATAAAACATTGTCAAACTGTGAAGCTTGTATTACTCATAGAGAAAAACTACAAATTAGATTTTGCCAATATCTTCCTTACTGTATGTACAGTACATAATTATTTTTTGAAAAAAATAAAATTACTGTCATTTTCCACAAGTTTTTTTTTCCATGTTTCAAAGTTTGTAGTACGTTTCTAGTTACAAGACAGACTTACTAAAGGATATATTTTGCCAATATCACCCTTACTGTACATACAGTAAATAATTATTCTTAGAAAAAAATCACTGTAATGCACGAAAATGATTTTTTCATCTTTCAAAGGTTGTACCCTTACTGTACATCCAGTAAATAATTATTCTTATTAAAATTTTACTATAATGCACCAAAAGGTTTTTTTTTGTTGTTGTTGTTTTTTTTTACATGTTTCAAAGGTTGTAGTACATTTCTAGTGTGCAGACTGACTTACTACAGGTCAAATTTTGCCAATATCAGCCTTACTGTACATACAGTAAATAATTATTCTTATTAAAAAATTACTGTAATGCACCAAAAGGATTTTTTCATGTTTCAAAGTTTGTAGTACATTTCCAGTGGCCAGACTGACTTACTACAGGTCAAATTTTGCCAGTATCACCATTACTGTACATACAGTAAATAATTATTCTTAGAAAAAAAATCACTGTAATGCACGAAAAGGATTTTTTCATCTTTCAAAGGCTGTACCCTTACTGTACATCCAGTAAATAATTATTCTTAGAAAAAAATCACTGTAATGCACGAAAATGATTTTTTTCATCTTTCAAAGGTTGTACCCTTACTGTACATCCAGTAAATAATTATTCTTATTAAAATTTTACTATAATGCACCAAAAGGTTTTTTTTTGTTGTTGTTTTTTTTTACATGTTTCAAAGGTTGTAGTACATTTCTAGTGTGCAGACTGACTTACTACAGGTCAAATTTAGCAAATATCACCCTTACTGTACATACAGTAAATAATTATTCTTATTAAAAAATTACTGTAATTCACCAAAAGGGTTTTTTCCATGTTTCAAGGTTTGTAGTACATTTCCAGTGGCCAGACTGACTTACTACAGGTGCAAATTTTGCCAATATCACCATTACTGTACATACAGTAAATAACTATTCTTATTAAAAAATTACTGTAATGCACCAAAAGTATTTTTTTTTCATGTTTCAAGGCTTGTAGTACATTTGTAGTTACAAGACTGACTTACTACAGGTCACATTTTGCCAATATCAGCCTTACTGTACATACAGTAAATAATTATTCTTATTAAAAATTTACTGTAATTCACCAAAAGTTGTTTTTTTTTTTCCATGTTTCAAAGGTTGTAGTACATTTGTAGTTACAAGACTGACTTACTACAGGTGAAAATTTGGCAATATCACCATTACTGTACATACAGTAAATAATTATTCTTATTAAAAAATTACTGTAATGCACCAAACGGGTTTTTTTTCATCTTTCAAAGGTTGTAGTACATTTGTAGTTACAAGACTGACTTACTGCAGGTCAAATTTTGCCAATATCAGCCTTACTGTACATACGGTAAATAATTATTCTTATTAAAAATTTACTATAATGCACCAAAAGTTTTTTTGTTTTTTTTTTTTTCATGTTTCAAAGGTTGTAGTACATTTGTAGTGGCGAGACTGACTTACTACAGGTGAAAATTTGGCAATATCACCATTACTGTACATACAGTAAATAATTATTTTTATTAAAAAATTACTGTAATGCACCAAACGGGTTTTTTCATCTTTCAAAGGTTGTAGTATATTTGTAGTTACAAGACTGACTTACTACAGGTCACATTTTGCCAATATCACCCTAATTGTACATACAGTAAATAATTATTCTGATTAAAAATTACTGTAATTCACCAAAATGTTTTTTTCCATGTTTCAAAGGTTGTAGTACATTTGTAGTTACAAGACTGGCTTACTACAGGTGAAAATTTGGCAATATCACCATTACTGTACATACAGTAAATAATTATTCTTATTAAAAAATTACTGTAATGCACCAGACGGGTTTTTTCCATTTTTCAAAGGTTGTAGTACATTTGTAGTTACAAGACTGACTTACTGCAGGTCAAGTTTTGCCAATATCACCATTACTGTACATACGGTAAATAATTATTCTTATTAAAAATTTACTATAATGCACCAAAAGGTTTTTTTTTTTTTTTTTTTTTTTCTCATGTTTCAAAGGTTGTAGTACATTTCTAGTGGCGAGACTGACTTACTACAGGTCAAATTTTGGCAATATCACCATTACTGTACATACAGTAAATAATTATTCTTAGAAAAAAATTAGCGTATTGCACCAAAAGGTTTTTTTTTTTTTTTTCATCTTTCAAAGGTTGCAGTACATGTCTTGTGGTCAGACTGACTTACTACAGCTGAAAATTTGGCAATATCACCCTTACTGTACATACAGTAAATAATTATTCTTAAAAAAAATTACTGTAATTCACCAAAAGGTTTTTTTCGTCTTTCAAAGATTGTAGTACATGTCTTGTGGTCAGACTGACTTACTACAGGTCAAATTTAGCCAATATCACCCTTACTGTACATACAGTAAATAATTATTCTTATTAAAAAATTACTGTAATTCACCAAAAGGGTTTTTTCCATGTTTCAAGGGTTGTAGTACATTTGTAGTTACAAGACTGACTTACTACAGGTGAAAATTTGGCAATATCACCATTACTGTACATACAGTAAATAATTATTCTTAAAAAAATTACTGTACCAAAACTTAGAAAAAAATACTGTAATGCACCAAAAGGGTATTTTTGTTTTCCATGTTTCAAAGTTTGTAGTACATGTCTTAGTGGCCAAAATGACTTACTACAGGTCAAATTTTGCCAATATCACCATTACTGTACATATAGTAAATAATTATTCTTAGAAAAAAAATACTGTAATGCACCAAAAGGGTTTTTTTTTTTCCATGTTTCAAAGGTTGTAGTACATTTTTAGTGGCCAGACTGACTTACTACAGGCCATATTTTGCCAATATCACCCTTACTGTACATCCAGTAAATAATTATTCTTATTTAAAAATTACTATATTGCACCAAAAGGGTTTTTTCATGTTTCAAAGGTTGTAGTACATTTCTAGTTACAGGACTGACTCAATACTGACGTATTTGGGGTCTCCTCTGGAAAACGCCACAATCCTGAACCGAGTTACGTCATTGAGGAACAGATGCTGACAGGCAAGCATGTCAGGACAAATGAAGCTCAACACGTCACCTTCCTAACGCCCTGTAAGCCAGATAACGGCCCACCAGGGGTGCCAGGTATCTGAAGCAACCGTTGGGGGGCGAGCACAATGACGAATTTTAAGCCATTATAGGAACTGGGTAAAATAACATATCTGTTAAGATACTAGAGGAAACACGGTGAGATAAACCGTGGAGAAAAAACAATGAGATATTATGCCACCACTTCCAGGGGGCGAAGGAGACCTCCTGTCGGAGCATAATCACGGACTACTTCGTCCTAATCCGGACTGTACCGGCAATGGAGGACCCAGAGTTCCCTGAAGGGAACAACTGGGAGAAAGCGCACGGATCCGTAAGGAGTGGCGCAGCAAGCCGACACCGAGCCGTCCTTCCACAAATTACCTGAAGTTGCATAATGCACGGGAGGAACGGCTCAGCACAGGAAAAAGTATCCTGCGCAAGTGATGGGTGTCGCCTGGCCCGCAGCTTCTAATATGTCTGCTAGAGAGGCGTTGTGCACCACACCCAGGAGGAGTAACTCTTTGTAGAGTGGACTCGACTCTTAGGGTACACAGCACTAAGAAGTCAAGGTGAGGCAACTACCACCCAATGGGCCAACCTCTGCTCGAGGGCAGCATCTGCTGACCCATAAGCAAACAAGGGCTGCTCGGAGCATCTAAGTTCCGGGTGCTGTCTGCGTAAACGTGCATGGCACGAATGGGACACAGCAATGCTAAGGCCAGGTCTGCCTCCTCCAGGGGCAGTGCTTGCAGGTTCCTCACCCAAACTCGGAGGTGAGAGCCGAGTTCGGGTGAGAACCTTGGAAACATAACCGGGCCGGGATCTCAAGGTCATGTGCACGATACGTTGGTTGAGAATGCGTGCAGGTCCCTACCCTCTTGATAGAAGAGAGCGTGATCAGGAGCCAGGTCAGAATGACCAGGATTTTAGCTCGACTGAATCAAGCGGCTTAAGGGGAGCTCCGCTTAGGCCTAGAAGGGTGACGGGGAGATCCTCAAGATGGGATGAGGTGCGGCCTAGGAGGACTTATCCTCCTGCACCCTTCAGGAATCTGACGGACAGGTGATGCTTTCCTAGGGACAACCATGCACAGCAACTTTTTTTTTTTTTTTTTTTTTTACTGTGATAGCCGTAACGAAGACATTTAAAGTGGAGGGAACATCCTTCACTCCAACTTCTCCTGCAGGAAGGAAAGCAGAACTCTGACCGAACACCTCAGGGGGTCCTCTCAGTGAGAGGAACACCATACAACACTCCCTGCTCCTCCTTCTCCCCGATCTCGCACAGGTTTGTGCAAGGAGACTCACTGGGGAAGGCGTACTTGAGGAGACCCCGGGTCCAGCTGTGTGCCAGCTCGTCCCTGCCGTTTCCACTCAGAACGGAAGAAGCTGGCAGAGGGAGGACTCGAAGGAAGCAAAACAGGTTTACCTGAGCTTCGTTGAGTCGACCCCAGATGAGCTGGATTCTCAGGGAGAGCGCAACTCAACTCTCTTAACAAGGTGAATGGCACGCAGCAATTTAAGCAGACTTGATAGGAGAAGATGGCGGGCGAGTTGCAGCATGCAACGGGAGCGTAGACCACCTTGGTAGTAGGTGTACGATATCGTGGCTATGGTGATCTTATGGACTAGTGTGTGCTTGTCCCGCAGCATTGGTAGGAACCGGCGGAGGACAAAGCACTGCTAGCAACTCTAGGCGACTATTGTCGCTGCAGTGGAGGTCCTGTTCAGGAGCCTGAGGGTGCTTGCCGGTTGCAAATGGCACCCCACCCCATGTTGGAGGCATCTGAATTGACTGCCTTATGCCTTGACACCTGGTCTAAGAGCACTGCTGCCCATAGGAATGCAGGGTGTGAGCAGAGCTGAGAAGGTGGCTACACTGAGGGGGACGCCAAACTGAAGTGTGCCACAATGCCATGCCCATCTCAGGATCCGGTCGTGTGGCCAGTGCTGAAGCGATCTCATATGGAGCAGCCAAGCGGCCAAACCGTGGCTACGGCTGCCATATGCCCCAGGAGCCTCAGAAAGTTTAAATGGACCGCTGTCACGTGCCTGAAAGAATCAGGGAGTTCAGCACCGACCTCTTTCGCTGACATGTCTCGACCGGACTCAACTCCGTACTAAGAAAAGAGAGAGCTTGTTTTAATTTACTCTTTAGCGCTCACTCTTCTCTCAGTCGACCCGAAGTCCCAGCGGCTGAGGTGCGAAGGCACCAAGTCCCTGTATTCGTCTCCAACAAATCTCACGAGTGAAGTATTTCTACTCCAGTTGTCGAGATAGTTGAGGATCCAGGTGCCTCTATCCCAAGTGGGGACAGTGCTGCAATGCAGTTTCTGCATCCAACACCAGAAACCTATCGTCAGACCGCAAACGGCCAGGGGAAGGCGGGGAACCCAACCTCCAGCCTGGCGGTCAAGGCTGCCCGGGGGAACATGGCCGTCAACTTAGAATCTTTGGCGTCAGAAGACAATAGCCCCTCCACTGATGCGGCGATAGATGTCTTAACTTCCTCATGAGCACTAAACAAGACGTAAGGCTCGTGCTAGGATGAACCGTACATCAGCATTCAGAAACTCAACAGTAGTACGTTGAGAGGAGCCGGACTTCTGTGGGAATTGACCCGGCAGAGCAATCCAGACTATAATCCTCAGGTCTCCCATGCTTCTAGCCAATGCAGCCTTGGGAGTCTAACGACCCGCAAAACTGGAAAGGGTAGAACACAAAGTCGGCTTACATATTAAATGTAAGCTGAGACCAAGTGTAATAATGGGTCTGTCCACGCACCGCAGGCATAACCCATCCACAAACGGCATCTCAACATGCAATTGTTTACATCCCAGACCTGTGAGACAGTGATTGTGACCGTCATGAGAAAATAAGGAAACTATCGCTCCCTAAAAGCACACGATCGGAGATGCGTCTTGAAAAAGGACACCGTCAACGATCGTGTATGCTGTAGAAAATTGCTCTTTTAGGCTTGATTGCCCAGGGGAGGACCACAGCACTCATCTGAGTGCAGCAGAACGATCTCTCCGCTGAAATGCAAATAAGGGATGTTCCACAAAGCCGAGAAACTCCTGCAGCGATGAAAAGTTTTCTTTCTTCTTTGTAGAAGCAGCTCATGAAGCGATCGGCTCTGAAGCAAAAATCTGAATGAGTGGATGCATGCCACCATCTTATATACCCGTGTGTATGGGAGAGTGGCTTGGCATGCAAATTCCACTCGCCAATGTTCATTGGCCTGTTTTCTTAAGCTCAGAGGTGATTAGGCCCCCAAGTGAGACCCCAAATACGTCAGTATTGACGTAACATTGTAGTGAACGACTGAGCGGGAACTACAAACGTAATACAACATTTGAAACATGAAAAAACCCTTTTGGTGAATTACAGTATTTTTTTAATAAGAATAATTATTTACTGTTTATACAGTAAGGGTGATATTGGCAAAATTGCACCTGTAGTAATTCAGTATTGTAACTAGAGATGTACTACAACCTTTGAAAGATGAAAAAACAATTTTGGTGAATTACAGTAATTTTTTTCTAAGAATAGTTATTTACTGTATGTACAGTAAGGGTGATATTGGCAAAATTTCAGCTGTAGTAATTCAGTCTGGCCACTAGACATGTAAAACAAACTTTGAAAAATGAAAAAAACCCTTTTGGTGAATTACAGTAATTTTTTTCTAAGAATAATTATTTACTGTATATACAATAAGGTTGATATAGGCAAACTTTCACCTGTAGTAAGTCAGTCTTGTAACTAGAAATGTGCTACAACCTTTGAAACACGAAAAAATAAAAAAAATAAAAAAAAAACTTTTGGTGCATTATATTAAATGCTTTCTAAGAATAATTATTTACTGTATGTACAGTAAGGCTGATATTGGCAAACTTTCACCTGTAGTAAGTCAGTCTTGTAACTAGAAATGTGCTACAACCTTTGAAACATAAAAAAAAAAAAAAACATTTTGGTGCATTATAGTAAATTTTTTCTAAGAATAATTATTTACTGTGTGTACAGTAAGGCTGATTTTGGCAAAATCTGACCTGTAGTAAGTCAGTCTGGCCACTAGACATGTACTACAACTTTTGTAACATGAAAAAAAAAAAAACTTTTGGTGCATTATAGTAAATTTTTTCTAAGAATAATTATTTACTGTATGTACAGTAAAGGTGATATAGGCTAAATTTGACCTGTAGTAAGTCAGCCTAGCAACTAGACATGTACTACAACCGTTGAAACATGAAAAAACCCTTTTGGTGCATTACAGTAATTTTTTAATAAGAATAATTATTTACTGTATATACAGTAAGGGTGATATTGGCTAAATTTGACCTGTAGTAAGTCAGTCTGGCCACTAGACATGTACTACAACCTTTGAAACATGAAAAAAACCCTTTTGGTGAATTACAGTATTTTTTTTTCTAAGAATAATTATTTACTGTATGTACAGTAAGGGTAATATTGGCAACGTTGGACCTATAGTTAGTCCGTCTGGCCACTAGATATGTACTACAACCTTTGAAACATGAAAAAAACCCTTTTGGTGCATTATAGTAATTTTTCAAAAAGAATAATTATTTACTATATGTACAGTAATGGTGATATTAGCAAAATTTCACCTGTAGTAAGTCAGTCTGGCCACTAGATATGTACTACAACCTTTGAAACATGAAAAAATTCTTTTGGTGCATTACAGTATTTTTTTTTCTAAGAATAATTATTTACTATATGTACAGTAAGGGTGAAATTGGCAAAATTTCACCTGTAGTAAGTCAGTCTTGTAACTACAAACGTACTACAACGTTTGATACATGAAGAAATCATTTTGGTGCATTACAGTAATTTTTGTCTAAGAATAATTATTTACTGTATGTACAGTAATGGTGATATTAGCAAAATTTTACCTGTAGTAAGTCAGTCTTGTAACTACAAACATACTACAACCTTTGAAACTTGAAAAAACCTGTTTGGTGCATTACAGTATTTTTTTTTTCTAAGAATAATTGTTTACTGTATGTACAGTAATGGTGATATTAGCAAAATCTGACCTGTAGTAAGTCAGTCTGGCCACTAGACATGTACTACAACTTTTGTAACATGAAAAAAAAAAAAAACTTTTGGTGCATTATAGTAAATTTTTTCTAAGAATAATTATTTACTGTATGTACAGTAAAGGTGATATAGGCTAAATTTGACCTGTAGTAAGTCAGCCTAGCAACTAGACATGTACTACAACCGTTGAAACATGAAAAAACCCTTTTGGTGCATTACAGTAATTTTTTAATAAGAATAATTATTTACTGTATATACAGTAAGGGTGATATTGGCTAAATTTGACCTGTAGTAAGTCAGTCTGGCCACTAGACATGTACTACAACCTTTGAAACATGAAAAAACCCTTTTGGTGAATTACAGTATTTTTTTTTCTAAGAATAATTATTTACTGTATGTACAGTAAGGGTAATATTGGCAACGTTGGACCTATAGTTAGTCCGTCTGGCCACTAGACATGTACTACAACCTTTGAAACATGAAAAAAACCCTTTTGGTGCATTATAGTAATTTTTCAAAAAGAATAATTATTTACTATATGTACAGTAATGGTGATATTAGCAAAATTTCACCTGTAGTAAGTCAGTCTGGCCACTAGATATGTACTACAACCTTTGAAACATGAAAAAATTCTTTTGGTGCATTACAGTATTTTTTTTTCTAAGAATAATTATTTACTATATGTACAGTAAGGGTGAAATTGGCAAAATTTCACCTGTAGTAAGTCAGTCTTGTAACTACAAACGTACTACAACCTTTGATACATGAAGAAATCATTTTGGTGCATTACAGTAATTTTTGTCTAAGAATAATTATTTACTGTATGTACAGTAATGGTGATATTAGCAAAATTTTACCTGTAGTAAGTCAGTCTTGTAACTACAAACATACTACAACCTTTGAAACTTGAAAAAACCTGTTTGGTGCATTACAGTATTTTTTTTTTCTAAGAATAATTGTTTACTGTATGTACAGTAATGGTGATATTAGCAAAATTTCACCTGTAGTAAGTCAGTCTGGACACTAGACATGTACTACAACCTTTGAAACGTTAAAAAAAAAAAAAAAAAAAAACGTTTTGGTGCATTATTGAATTTTTTTTAATAAGCATAATTAGTTACTGTATGTACAGTAATGGTGATATTGGCAAAATTGCACCTGTAGTAAGTCAGTCTGGACACTAGAAATGTACTACAACCTTTGAAACATAAAAAAAAAAAAAAAAAAACCTTTTGGTGTATTATTGTATTTTTTTTAATAAGAATAATTATTTACTATATGTACAGTAATGGTGATATTGGCAAAATTTCACCTGTAGTAAGTCAGTCTTGTAACTACAAACGTACTACAACCTTTGAAACATGAAAAAACTCTTTTGGTGCATTATAGTAAATTTTTAATAAGAATAATTATTTACAGTATGTACAGTAAGTACAAAAATTATTTGTGTACTGTACATACATATTTCTAAGGTAACATTGGCTAAAATATATTCAGTCAGTTTGCCCACAAGGCATTTATTATGGCTTAGAAAACATAATTTGTATTAATTATTGGACTTCGTTTTGTACTGAGAGGTAAATTTGCAGACGGTCCCTAAATCAGCCTAGACGAATATCCGGCGAATATCAAACCTAAAACTAGCTTTACCGAGCTCTTTCACCCAGCCTGTATCCTGAAGCTCTCAACATCCCGGTCATCATCTTTCGACCATACACAGGACCACAAACAGTAATTGCTGGTCGAACAACTGCATCTACACCATCTCTCCCTAGCCGTGCATAATCAAAACGATGACTGTTCCTCGATGCACAGAACTTTGAAATGGAGGAAATACTGGAACCTCTCCCGAGTCCATATTGTTGCTGTAGGACCTCTTGAACTTGCTTACACGTGTATCCGAGTTCCTCTGCTAACCTGCGGATTACACTTTCGTAATCGTCAAGCGCACTCCACTCACACATCGTACAGAAAATCTGTGTGGTTGTTAATGCACAGTCACAGTTAACAGTCACAGTAGCCAATATCTTATTGCAACTTATTAAAGCGGCAGCGCTCTGGGTCCGCTGCAGGCTGTAAACTAATCCCCCATCCCCTCCCCCGGCGGTAATGGTACGGACCAACCGCGAGCGCAAAACACAAAAAATGGAAAATCAGAATAACGAGTCATGTTTTATGTTTGTTCAAAAATCTTATTCGGATGCCGCAACCTAAACTTGTAGAATAGAAAATTAAACAGAGAGACAATTATTCGTTTGTGAGGTATTTGAAAAAAACGGAAAATGAAAGTTTGAAGCCAAATTTTATCTGGTTAATTTTGATGGTGCAAATTGAACAAAGAACTGCAAACCGTTACACGGACAGAAACAGCAGTCAGAGTCCTCATGTCCTTTCAGTCCAGAATTACACAAAATGTGATCAGCATAAGATCTCCTTTTGTATGTTTTGAACATTAAAATGTCATTTGTCATTGTTTCCCTTTTCACAGTGTAATTTCTGCCACATCTTAAATGTTGTACTGCGTTAAGTATCAATCTGTGACAGTGGTGGAAATGATGTTTTTTGAGTTGCACAAGCAAATAACATTTTTACACTCGTAATTCAATAAAATTACAGCTTCACTGGAAATGACGCACAATTAAAATATTCTGCTCACAAGTGATATTTGCCTTGTTTTTCCTCTTTTTATTGGGGCAAAACCGTTGGAAAGTCAGAATAATATAAATCAGAGTGTATTGTAGTAGTTTGTTTCCCTGTTTGTTTGGATTATCATAATTTTAAAAGTAATAATTCCTATTGTTATGATACATCCTATATTGTAACATTGAAAGTATACATAGAAAGGATTTGAAAAGCAACAAAAAAATCATGATGAAGTCAGTTTTTTATTATAAATTCAATCTTGGGACATAAAAGTGTTTAAAATACCCATGTACGTCTGTATTGTGAAGTAAGAGACAGGTTTAGTGTTGATGTTAACAGCGGGGTTTGTCTCCCTCTGCTGGTTTGGTTTTGAAGAGCCTCTTGAGGAAGTAGAGCTGCAGGTATCCGGCAGTGATGATGACCAGACTCTGGAGAGCAGACCAGCTGTTCACATAAGTGGAGTTGGACTGAAGCAGGTAGAAATCAGCGCCGCGTCTCATTCGCTCGTAGTTATAATAACACCACATGTGGAAGACAAACCTCTGCAGCCTGTTGCTGCTTTTCTACACAGAGATTTGAGAAATGTGAATGAAATGCAAGGACTTACTGTGTGAAAACAACTTTTTCAAAACATAATTTTATTCTGTTGTTTGGTGAAGAAAAAAATAATTATCTGAAATGCAAAAAACAAAATAACCAAAACTATTAAATATTTCACATTGTTTTCCATAAAGAAAATATATTATTAATTATATATGTTGTTCAAAATTTTTGAAAGCCCGTTTCTGCCACTGAATACAAATATTTAACAGGGTATTTGCAGCTCGCAATTGTGAGAAAAAAAACTCAGAATTACGAGTTTTTATCTCACAATTCTGACTTTATTTCTTGCAATTGTGAGTTATCGTGCAATTTTGAGAAAAAAAAAAAAAAAAAAAAAATCTCAGAATTGCACGTTTATATCTCACAATTGACTTTTTTTCTCATAATGGCGAGTTTATAACATGCAATTAAGTCAGAATTGTGAGATGGTCTATAAACTTGCAATTCTGAGAACACATTAGTCTTTTTCCACTCTAATAAAAATTAAAAATAAACTGTAACACTGTGAAGTATCAATCACTTTAACACAAAAACAGTATATAATAAAAACGCATATAATATGTGAGGAAAATTAATAAAACACTCATTGTCTGTATTGTAGTTCAGTGTCTATAGGTCATATTCATCACAAAGTATTTAAGCTTCTGTTGTTTTGTAGAATATGAACATGCATAGAAAAATTCATGTGGTCTGAGACTGACAGCTGCCTGTTCTGTGTATGAAGATCATTTACATAGAGAGACACTTTGCATGAGAGTGTTTATAGTGCTGTGAGTTTAACACTTCATGACTGAGAGCAGAACAGAACAGAATCTTCATCATCACACAAGACAAAACAACAACAATGAACAACATCATCATCCTCATCTGGACACTCACACTGTTTGCTCAAGGTTTGTAATAAAACCTTTTATAACAACAATTAAAGTAATTGTTTTAAAATGTGAAATATACATCATTTTAATTCTTGTCTTTTTTCCCTTTCTTTCAGAGTGTAGAGGACAGTACACTGTTACTCAGAGTCCATCAATAACAGCAGCTCAAGGACAAGAAGTCAGAATAAACTGTAAAGTCAGCAGTGGAGTGTATAGTAATTACTTACACTGGTACTTACAGAAACCTGGAGAAGCTCCTAAACTCCTCATATATTATGCAACAACCCGTTACACTGGAACTCCATCTAGATTCAGTGGCAGTGGATCTGGCAGTGATTTCACTCTGACCATCAGTGGAGTCCAGACTGAAGATACAGGAGATTATTACTGTCAGAGTTATCACAGTGGTGGTGTGTTCACACAGTGATAAAGAGTCGTACAAAAACCTCCGTCAGTCAGAGTCACAGTGACTGCACTGATACAGATGAGAGATACTGCAGCTGCTGATGGGTGTGAATCAACTCAATCACTCTTGTCTGTAGATCACTATATTACAATGCAGAACACTATCTAATAATAAATTCAGTCTGTACTGGTTAGGTTAATCACTATAATGAATTAACAAAAAAGCTTGACACTCATCAAGCATAGGAGTCAAAATAAATAAATACAATTAAATTAGCTTGCATGTTACTATCATATTGGCTGTTCATTGGTACTAATAATGCACATATTAATGCCTTTTTCTGCATGACCATATTTTAGATCCCTTTATCCTACCTCATAACTATTAATAAGCAGCAAATTAGGAGTTTATTCAGCCAAATGTTGTACTTAATAGTTAGCTAACTGTGCGAATTGGGACTTAAAATAAAGTTTTTGGCTTGTATAACAACTTTGACTTGTGTAGACGTGCGTAGTAATTTAACCACTATAGAGGCTGAACAGAATAAATGTTTGATATTCGACATCACAAAATATCATCCATTGTCCACAGCATTACAGTCAAAAACTGAATTAATATTTATTACATTTAAAAATTTAAATACAAAGGATCAAAACACACACAGTATATTGTACCTGTGCAGCAGCATGGAGTCAGGATATGAGACCAAAAACACATTTCATGTTTAAAAAAAAAAAAAAAGAAAAAGAAGAAGAAAGAAAGAAAGAAACTGGATGTTCCTGCTATTATGTTTAGCAAAAATCAAACACTTCAGTTCATAAGAAGAACCTCATAGCAGCAGTCAAACACAGTTGTTAGTCTGATGGTTTGAGGATGTTTTGTTTCATCAGGATCTGGACTGTTTGCCATCATTAAAATTTTGCTCTGGCCTTGACAAATTCCAGATTGAGTCTTGCCTTCACAACACAACTCTATGACTACATGAATCACTACTGCTCACATTACACAAGTCTTGTCATTTTTGTGTTGTATCAATGCAGGACCAGAGTAGAACTGGAAGAATAACTGTATCTAACATTGTAATGGAGACCTGCATAAAATCATGAAAGAAAAGGTTCTGAAGTCTCGTCCAGTATTTCACTAACACCAGCAGTGTGATTTTGTGGGGCTGAGGTGGAGAGAGAGGAAGTTTTTCATGAAAGGGAGCTGGGAAAGATGGAGTTTGTAGATCATGAACAGCGACCACATCACAGTCACTGCTAGAGACGCCACCGGACTTCAATACGACCAACAAAAACCTGTTCACTGCACACAGACAGTACCTTTGTTATATTCTTTGTGTGAATGATAACTGGTTTATCAATGACACCGAGAGACTTTTTGTAACATTCAAACTATTTCTGAACATTGCTCAGTTCTGCAAAACACTATAAGGAAATTATGCAAATAATAAATGATAACAAAACAGATGTGTCTACATTCTGTCAGCTCTCTTTCTCATATGTGGTGATGAGTATTCATAAGTCAGTTTATACTGTTAAATTACTTCATCCTAAACAGTCCTCTTTCTCTCATATGTAGCTTTGGAAAATCTGCTTCATTCCAGAGAATCTGTTTGTCCTAAATAGTTCTATATTTAACTTAAGTCCTGTTCTTTTTAGTGAAGTGTTTTGTTCAGATGGTACTACTTTTTCAAAAGAGTTGCAGTTAAAAAATAGCTTTAAAAAGAGCAACAGAGTACAAGTCCACCCTATTTCACCAAGGTTCATCCACTTGGAGATTTCTGGCCTCACTGCTGATCTGACCTTTGACCTCTTTTATCATGGAGTTTCCTACAGTATAATGAAATTTTACACACAGCTCAGGCATTTTGATTCACAAAACAAAAACAAACAAACACACAAACAAAAAAAACCTGCAGCTTCAACCTAAACTCACATGAAATGATTTTGTTGATCTTTATACATATTAAAAAAATACGGCCACATGAAAAGATTTCCCAGTGTAGGAATTGTTTCAGTGTAGGAATTAACAATTAATCACTGAATCTATATATTTATCTTGTCTGTTAATTATAACATACATACATTGATGTTGTTGTTGATGATGTTATAATATTCAAAATTTTTATTTATAATATTTTATAATAAATAAATTTATTATAAAATAAATCAACAGTTTTTTTTCATATATTACAATTATTATAAAACATATATTCATTAAAACTGATTTATCAGTTGTTTTTGTTAGCAGCACAATGATAGCAGCACAATCTGTTGTAAATCTGTTGTACTCTCCCTAAGTCCCATGGAAAGCAGGAAACAGTTTATTCAAACTTTCAGAAGCTCAGTATGACTGAGAGTCTCAGTGTGAACTGATGAATATGAACAAACCTCACCTCTCCATTAGTCCAACTCAACTGACTATAATAAAGAATAAAGTGTCAAACAGTCAAACTGTAATGAAGGGTCAGCGGAGTTGGGATCCATTTGCAGCGTTTATTAAAGTAAACACGGTGATACAGGCAGGGTCGATGCACAGCAAACAGGGATATCAAAGGCGAGACAAAGGCAGAGTAATTAGACAGGCGAGTGGTCGGGGCAGGCAGCAAGCAGAGTAAACAATAGTCCATGAACAGTGCAGAGGGTCAAAAAGGCAGGCAGAGTAGAATCAAACAACGAGAGAAACAGTCCAGGGTCAAAACACAATAATCCAACAGAGTAATCAGGAACACTCAGAAATGTCAGCCGGGGCAAAACAAGACTTCATGAAGAGTGCAGGTGAACCGGCTGTTTAAATAGTTCCGGTAACAAGGTGCAGCTGACACGTGATCAGCGCCCGGTACGGGGTTATGGGAAATGGAGTTGGTGAAAGGCAGAGTCAGAACTCAGGTGATGGTGACCTCTGGTGACGATTGGGGGGAACCACAGAGGCCGGATTCGTTACACAAACTCATATTTGAGTGATTCTGTTCCTCTCAGAATAGAGCAGCTCCATCAGCAGATGTTCAGATCCTCACAGGAGATTCATGACACAGTAAAACACACAGAATCAACACAGAGAGAACCGAGAGCGATCTTAGAAAATAATTCAGTGTTTGAGGTTCATAATTTGACTACACAAAATAGTTTCATAATTTCCTCCATCTGCAGGTGTTTTCATGGTTCAGTGAGTGAGCCCTGACCTTTTCAATGTAAAAAACAAAGAATACAAAATATGAATCAAAACAGACACAATAAATATTTATTATCTGAATTAATATTATTATATTTAAAATATATTTAAATATTTTAAAGTTTTTAAAGTATATATTTAAAAAACATTTCATCCATAAATATAATATAAATATTAATCAGTTCAACAATCTACTTGATCCCCATGAACACCTCCTTTGATAATGATCCATAATTCTCCCTTATTAAACACCTCAAAATTTGAACATTTAACTCTCAAAATCACATTAGAGTACTGCCAAACTGTCGAACTGTAATGAGGACTCTGGGAAGCGTGTAAGATCCACGTGCGAGCTTTATTGAACAGATCGTAGTCAAGGCAGGCAAGGTCAATCTCCAACCAACAGGTATATCCAGGGCAAAACAATAGCGTAATCCAATATAAACAGGCAGAGTCCAAAAACAAAAGTAACAAATGAACAGGGCTGAGAAACTTGACAAAACTATGGCAATGAACAGACTAAACAATAGCAAGAAACAAAACCGAAACAACGAAAACAGGGAAAACGCTTGATAGAGTCCGCAATAGCAAAACAATACTTCACGAGGGCCTGTTTGTAAATGGCCTCCTTTTAAGGTCACCAAACAGGAAGTTACCAACGAAGCAGCAGAGGGGGCAGCAACAGTCAGTCAGTGGGTGAGGGCTCCCTCTGCTGGCGTAGCGTTACACGAACATTAAGATTGTGTATGAATCTATGTTGCAAGCGGATGGTCTTTAATATCAAGTCTATTATCAGCCCAGCAAAATAACCATATTTTCCTAGAGAATCACCAGGATCTTTAAAGTTATTTCAGTGAGTTTACTACATGTAAGTCAGGCATACATGTGGGGCTCTCAAACAAATTAACAAACAAACTGATACATTAAATCGATACATTCATAGTTTGTTTTGTTTGTTTGTTTTGTTTTACAAAATGAAATCAATCCCCAGTTAAATAAAAGAACAATACATTAGTATTGTAAATTAATAAAGTATTTCTAGAACAATGTTGAGTAGTTTATTCTCAAACACACAGAAGCAGACATGAGCTTTTGGCAAATAGCTATAATGATCAAATTATATTCAGCTTATCACTTTAGATTGCATTCATACAAAAATAAAGGACTGAGCGCAGCGCATATACAGCACAGCATAATCTTAAGACTGCTGAAGTTTCAGGGATGTTTAAAATTGTGGAATCTAAATTGGGATCTAAATGTCAAACAGTGACAGCAAGACCTTAAACCAGGGGCGTAGCACACCTAAAAATAGATGCGGAAATATTTTTTTATAATCGTATAAACATGGGCGGCGTTAAAGAGGGGCTAGCACCCACAAGAAAGTACCCCCATAGCACCCACACACATAAAAAATTAAATAAAACAAAAAAACATTTGACTCATTACGCAAGCTTAACTCCTGCAACGTGGCGTGATTAGCAGGCGCACTTTTTGAAATGTCACAGCATTTTATTCTAAAAACGAAAAGTCCCAAGTAGGCCTGCCCCCGATTAAAGATTTTTCTAGTCAACTACTCACACGTTTATATTAAACTGATTAATAATAGCATACTAACCATTCTTTAATATATAGGCGTATAGCCTATTCTGTATAAAGCTTGGACCGCAAAAGTATTGATTATGAATGTGTTGGGGGAAAGGAAAACATTTTAATTATTTGTTAATAAACTAGTGCTTTCTCTTTAGTCAGTGTCGGCTGAAAAGATGCCGACGCTGCACTCGCCATCTCCACATGAACTTCTTTAATAGAGTAATGTACCTTTTCATTCTGACTGGGTAATCAGAGTTTTTTTTTTTTTTTTAAATTGGTTTGTTTAATATAGGCTACATTTTGAGCGTTCTATGGATTTATTTGTGAGGCAAGTAACTGGTTCATTACAGTGACGGGCTCTATTTCACGGAGACGGCAGAAAGCACCTCTCTGTTTTACAAAAGCACGACTCTTTGGTGTTATCATGAGTGTTCCTAAATCAGAAAAGGTTCTTTCCGCAGGGAAAAGAAACGCAAAGAGATTGCGCGGGCGCCTCAGTGCTGTGCAGTAAGCACGATAGGCGAATAATTAAGTTGCTATGCGCACATACAGTGCATATTCATCAAAGAAGCAGCGGTGGGGTTGCTCTGAAACAGGATCGGGAATGTGGAACAATGGCGAATTCTCTCTTTTTATTTTTCCTTCTTTCTTTCTTTCTTTCTTTCTTTCTTTCTTTTTTGATTGTTTCCAAAATACTAGCCTTTTCGTACATGATCTTATATTACATACAACCACGTTTACAGAATAATTGCCTTTATTTTCGTTAAATGCAGTTCTTAATACAACATATTTTACTGTTTAAACATCAAGCGTATGCGAACCATTAAACTGCTTGATTTGTGTGTAAACGCCTATTGTGTTCTTTCGGTTTTTTTTTTTTTTTTCGTCGGCCAATAATATATTGCAGATTGTGCAAATTGTATGTAAACTCACGACTTAAAAAATTGCGCACCGTGTCGCGAATGAAGTCAAAATAAAATGAAAAGATACTGACTAATGCGGCATTACATTTTTTGATTGTCGGTGGCCGTCTTAAGGAGCGTAAAAGCTTCGGAAAATGGCTCATAAAAGACAAGGAAGTGAATGCTTTTTACAAGTCGGAATCTAAAATAAGGTAGGCGTGAAGGAGGTAAAGACGCGCGCCCCGCAAAAAAATAGGCTACAACCGCATCTCTGGTCATTTCAATGTTAATAAAACTATCTATAATGTTAGTAATACGAGTCGGATTGTTTTTTGCATATCAGTCTGACAATAAATGTGGCACACCCAGTTTTTCTGATGCACACCCAGAGTCTCTTTTCTGGCTACTTACTGCCATAAACGTATTAAGGAATATAGCCTGCTCTTTTTCGTCCATAATGGATCAGTCTGTTTTTATGATCATTTATCAAGTGTTTTGTCCAGCAGTGAAGATTTATTGACTTCACGTCTTATTATACTTCGAATTAAAAACGAAAAAAAAAACAAAAAAAAAACGAACCGTACGGTTCTCCACACACAGTTCGGCAGGCACTGCCAGCTCTGCTCTGAGGTAATGTGTTTAAATGGACAAGTTCACACAAAAATTATGTCAAAATGCCCGTCTTGGTAAGTATCCTATAACAGACATAGCCGGCTGAACGTACTGTATCAGTGCACTGGATCAGTGCATTCTCTTAAAGTGACAGCACTTTCTTTATATTAATCATACAACGACAAGGAAATCACTCACTGCTCTTGATTGAATAGCTTTTGTAACTTTAATAAAGATTAATCTTTAATTTATACAGTAAAATTTGCAATGCTATTTTACATTTGATTACTTTATTCAATTTCTGTACATCAAAACTAATGTTAGACGTAAAAAAAACAAACAACAACTGAAAAATCACTGTTTATTTTATTTGTATCTTTACTCTATTGTATTTTTTTTTTTTTTGTGTGTGTGCTGTGACTTGATAGATTATTCTTTTATTATTATTATTATTTATTTATTTATTTTTATTTGACATTATAGTTTTTCCCTAAACATAGCACATACCGAACCGTACCGAAACCATGACTCTAAAACCATGACACAAACAAAACTGTGAGTAAGTTGAACCGTTCCACTCATAGTAAAGACTAGATAAACAATGTGGCATAAGAAATTATCTTTTATATGTCTGTGAGATTGAGCTGCAGTCTTCAGGTAAATAATGTTAAGAGCAAGAGTCACTTTGCATTGTCAGCACATGCTTCAGTGCTCTGAGAGTGTTTATAGTGCTGTGAGTTTAACACTTCATGACTCACACTGTTTATCATAAAAGACAACATCTACAATGACATTCATCATCTTCTTGATCATAGGAATGTGTTTTCAGGGTAAGGCATTCTTAGGGTAAGGACAAACAGTCACTCTGACCTGTAAAACCAGCAGCTCCATCCCAGCAGGCACTGGACATCTATATAACGTCAGGTTGACGTTGGACATGATGTCAAACAGACGTTGCATTTTGGTTGAGAATGAAAATCATGTTGACGTCAGTATTTGACGTCAATTTGACACTGACTTAATGTTGGATTTTGGTTACACAACCTAAAAACAACAAAATATCAACGTCAGCTGACATTGGTATTGGACATCAATTTAACGTTGACATTAAACGTTGAATTTACATTGAATTCTGGACAGCCGACGTCGCAACCAAAATTTAACCAAATATCAGCGTCTTATGACGTTGTGTGCCTGCTGGGATTGGACGTCAATCAGATGGTAACTGTAAGAACTGTTTCTCCTGGTACTTACAAAAATTAAAATACTGAGAAAATCGCCTTTAAAGTTGTCCAAATTAAGTTCATTACTAATCAAAAATTAAGTTTTAATATATTTATGGTGGGAAATTTACAAAATAGCTTTATGGAACATGATCTTTACTTAATATCCTAATGATTTTTGGCAAAAAAGAAAAATCGATAAATTTGACCCATCCAGTATATTTTTGGCTATTACTACAAATATACCTGTGCAACATAACACTGGTTTTGTGGTCCAGGGTCACATATAATATATACATGATAAACTAATAAAATCGTGAGTGAGCCACATTATGAAATAGTGAATAATTAAATTCCTCTGAATATCAAAATGTGACAATATTGTTGATTAAATATTTACTGTAAAAGTATATTAAAAAAAAACCAAACAAACAAACAAACAAAAAAAAAAACAGGTAACACTTTGCAATAAGGTTAATTAGTTAACAGTAATTAATGCGTTTACTAATATTAACTAACAATGAGCAATACATTTGTTACAGTATTAGCCTCGGAAACTTTCGTCCGTCATATATATATATATATATATATATATATATATATATATATATATATATATATATATATATATAAACGGATCAGGTTCGATTTTCTGCATTTTTCGCATCCGTAGCAAGCATTTTGAGAGGTGTTCACTGTTTTGACAGATCAGAGTCAACGTACAATATATACACAATTCAGTACAATTCACTTCGTTTCGCAGCACAAAGCACTGTAAAGGTCCTTGAACACCGAGTTCACAGAAACTACTGGTATTCTTTATAATATGTGGCTCCAGTAACGTTATCAAAGCATCAAAGTTTACTGACATCCTAAAGTAAACTTTGAATCGCCCGGGATAATCCCGCAGCTCTTTAAGTGCTCACAAAAAGTATTCCTCTCTATATCTTATCATTGGAATAAATATGTCCTTTCTTTTTCTCTTTTAAGAAGAGAGTGGACAACAAAAACATCCTCACTGCTTGAAGATTCCATTGTGTATTGTTTTGTGAATTTGTTTCGCAACGGATGAATTAATACGCATCGGACTCAGTGTTCAAGGGTTCTGTGTGTGACGAATTTTTAGAATGACGAATACGAAACAACGCATACGAAAATTTCGGACTTCAGTGTGCAATGACCTTAATACTGTATTAGAAAATGCTGCAGCTAATATGAACTGAGAGTAATAAATATTTTATAAAAATTTTTCAGTGTTAGTTCATGTAACTAATGTAATTAACTAATATTAACAAATGAAACATTATTGTAAACTGTCACCAAAAATATTATTATTAGAAAAAAAAAAAAAAAAGTACACAATCTAAATTGTATGTTTGCAGTAGAGAATTAAAATAGACGGACTTACTGATCACCAGTTTAGTTCCTCCACCGAATGTGTACCACAGTGATACAATCTAATGAAACGGTCGTACAAAAACCTCTATTCCACTCGAGTGAACACAAACTCCAGCAGAGAGAGAGAAAACAACAGTTCAACACACTGATAGCAGAAACACTCAATTTAGTTTTGGTAAAATGCTTTCAAAATGTTTGTATACATATATATATATATATATATATATATATATATATATATATATATATATATATATATATATATATATATATATATATATATTGTGGTGTTTCTCATAATCAGAGATGGCAAAAGTACACACATCATTCACTCAAATAGAAGTACAGAAACTCATGTTTAAAAATACTTTAAAGTAGAAGTACTGACTGCACTTTTTTTACTCAAGTTAAAGTAAAGAAGTAAAGAAGGGCTCAGACATGTACTTAAGTAAAAAGTACCCATTAGTACAGCCTGTTTTAGTGTCACGCTGGTAACTGGACCTCAAGTCATACTGACACATTAATACAAAATAATGTGTCAAGGCTGAACAACCACCATGTAGAACAGGGCAGGACTGGGACAAATTCTCAGGCCAGTGAAATCTCACACTCATCCAGGCCATCCCATACACCCTCAACAAATTCTGAACCCACCTATTTTTGGCCATCACATTTAAAAAAAGGTTTAAAACCTAATAAAACCTAATAATTAAACAAAATAATTAAAGGTTCTCTCTTGAACTGCACCTTCATTTCCATTTTCCTTTTCAGTCTCTTTATCATGCATGATATCTCTCCGCATCTCACTTAGTGTTTTTACTTTTTTCCACTAATTTTCTTGTACCTGTCCCTTTTCACATCAGCCATCTACTGTTATGAGCAGAACTGTCTCCACCTTCTTGCAAAACAAACACTTCATTTTATTCTGTTTGCGACAGCATAACTTTATTTTAGTTCAATTTAAAGTATCACATCATGACCATGTGTTGTTTTATAAAAATACTTAAATACTAAAACTATATTTTCTAAATTGCCTAAATGTAAAAAATAGTACAATAATAATTACATTATGACAATATCTTTACATAAAAATTCTTATTCTGAACATGTTATTGCTTTATCATGAGTCATATTTTTCTCTTATTAAAATTAACCATGTTTTTGGCGGATTGGTTACAACCTGTTTTGATTCACAACCATAGTTTTACTACAAATTTCATGATTAGACTATGGTTAGTGTAGAAAAATGATGGTTAATTTGCAGTGTTGGGAAGGTTACTTTGGAAATGTAATAGGTTACAGATTACAAGTTACTTGATTTAAAATGTAATAAGTAGTGTAACTTTTCAATTACCTTTTTAAAGTAATGTGACTTATTACTTTTGATTACTTTTCTACATCTCTAATATTTTCAACTGTTAATCATTTTAAAACATTTAAACTAGACTTTCAAAATCCTTTATCACTTGAATTAAGATTACAATAGGTAAGGGATAGTATACATCTTTGCGATAACAACTGCAGTGTTTCCCCTGCCATTATATTAGGGGGGCGGCCCTAGGTCAAGTAAAGGTCAAGTAAACTTTATTTTCTATATAGCGCCAGATCACAACAGACGTCATTTAAGGTTGCCTTTCCTACAGAACAGGTCTATACCTTGTTCTTCATTTTAAAAAAAATGAAATAGCATTATGTTATCTTGTTTACACAACGGCATGTCATTTCTGTCGTTACGTGGTCACGCGTCTACAATTTCTCCTCCGCTAAAACGCGGACTGGATTACGGAGTCCATTCATAAAAACGGATTTACTCTATAGCACGGGATGCCACAGAATTCGTCAATTTTTGGATTAATAAATCAAAAGTAGGTCTCTCACTTAATTCGAATCGCGATATGGACTGGTGTCTGTGAATATTAAACGCAAAAAGAAGGTTTAAATAGGAATCCTCCATGTTCCGCTTGGCTCTGTATGAATGAATGACAGAGACGCGGCTTAGTTTACTACACAAATAGTGAAGCACACGTGACGCTCACGGTTATTTTCGGCCTCTGCGTCTCATTATATGACGACATAAACGCATGAACTTAATCTCCAGAACTGCTGTGAGAGTCACTTCATGTAAATTTTACCGTTTCATTTGAGAAAATTAGCATCATATACACACAAAAACTAATCGGCAACCTGTCAAAATAAAAGTAATGTTTACATGTAACAAATGTATTAGTCTTGTATTACCTTTGTACAATATAATGTAGGTGTTTAAATATTCCTATTTCTGGCCAATTTAAATAAAACAATTAAATGCAGAAATTATAATAATAACAGAAATAACAGAAAAAAAAAAAACTGTTTGTTTGGCAACAAATAAAAGGGTTTAATTTTAATTTCATTAAAAATAAATAAATGTTTAATGTCTGTATTTGATTATCAGCAGAATTAAAACAATAATTTGTTTGAATTTGTTGAGAAAAAAAAAAAAAAAAAGATTGTAGGGCCCTATTGTTCAATATGTTGAAATTGAGATTTTTCGACTTATTTTTTCACTGAAATAAATGTTGTTATTACACAGAGAGTAATGTACCGGGGGAAAAAAAAGTACCGTACCATTGGTATCCCATCCCCCAACCCCAAAACTGGAATCCTAGGGGAAACACTGACCTGGCTGGATGTACATTATCCCACTTATTACACAACTGCTTGCCACAAAAGTAAATAATTAGACACGAAACACTGATCTGAGTTGAAATATTTGAACGCAAAGCATCCATGAAGAAATCAGTTGCTAGCAAGTGGCAAGCTGAACTAGACTGACATTTAAGGGATACGGTGCAGTCATACCACTTTTATTACACAACATTTCACCACATAAATAATTAAGTACTACTTACAGTACTAGTTTGTTAGTTATCTTATAATCCATTACAGTGTACAAAACGAAATGGCACCAACGTTTGTATGAAACAATAGAGCGAGTCCACGATACCAGGATGACAGAATTAACAAATTGTACACATAATATTGAATTTTTAATATTGAGTAATATTTTATTAGCTAACCAAACGCAAAGCTTCCACCAAGAAAAACTATCAAGCGTATAGCGCCAACTTAAGTTGCCCGGATGAGTCTGTGTTATTAGCTTTTACCAGTTGTTACTGGGGAATAACATACCTTGGAATGTCACGACTGACAAATCAGAATCAAGCATTCCACAGAGCTGTGTAATAATTTAATTTAAAGCACAGCCACCACAAATTCGGACTTACCACCTCTTATTTACTCTGAGATCAATCTGAGGTTAAATACAGATTTGAAATCATAGCAAGAAATAGTTTAACAGCTGTGATACTGGTTTTTAATCTTAAAAAATAAAGTATATGCATAAACCCAAATAAAAGTTATCAAATAAGCAGGTGTCCTATTCTGTGTCCTGAACTCCTGAAACACTGGTGTCTCATTTTATAGCAGTCAATGCAATTTATGAAAGAAGTCAATCAAATCTATATGTGTGTGTGTGAAAAAATTCAGATGTAACCCCCTTTGTAATCATTAACATTTTTCAAAAGTAACTGTACTTTAATTACACATTTTTTTCTCAGTAGCTGTAACTAATTACAATTACATTTATTTTGTAATTAAATTACATAATTCCGTTACATGTAACTAGTCACTCCCCAACACGGTTGATTTGTGGTTACCATGGTGTAACTATAGTAACCATGATTTTTGGTTTTAATTTTCGTAAGGGTTAATTGTGTTATTATCTGCTCCAGCTCCCTCTAAACGTATTAGGAAACGATCTCCTATAACATTTGTTTGTTAAATTACTACTGTAACTTTACAGTAGATAATAATGATGTCCTTTTACATACAGTATTTTGAGTAATTGTAATTAAGTTTAGTTCAGTTTATTATTAACCCTCTGGCTGCTACTGCTAAGATGTTAGCACTTAACTAAAAGACAAACTACAGTAGCCTATTTACAGATGAAACTGACCTGCACTTGATGTCCTGGTTAATAGTTTTGCCTCCACTCCATTCTCGAGTCTCTCGCATTGATTACTCTGATAGAAACCGTTTGGTGGAGACGCGGAGCGCGCGTGAACCGAATCGTGTTGCCAGAACAGATTAACCGATTCATGATTTAGAGATTCCTAATCGAATGGTGATCCACCAAATGCAGATAGTAACGAGCCTGTTTTGAAAATGTAAGAAGTAGAAAGTACAGATATTTGTGTAAAAATATAAGGAGTAAAAGTAAAAAGTAGTCATAAATAAATCAAAAATAAATCAGTCAAAAATAAGTAAAGTACTGATACCAGAAAAATCTACTTATACAGTAACGAAGAATTTGTACTCAGTTACTTCCCATCTCTGCTCATAATGATCTTCATGTGCAGCTCAATCATCATGATTCACACACACACACACACACACACACACAAACCTGCAGCTTCAGACAAATTAATCAAAATTAAAACTGTGATGCACAAACTTTTCATATGCACATTTCAGATGCACATTGTCCAGCCTGAGAGTCCTGATGATCTTTATATATGACCCTTTTCAAGCAAATTGATTCACCTGGCAGCCTTTTTCAGACATTCTTAATACCGTATGTTTGTAAATTAAACAGAGATGTTAAATATTACAGTGTCTCATGATATTGCATGTACAGTAGTCATTAATCTTAGCTGGAAACTAAAGTGATTGGATGCTCCAAGATGACGGCTCTGTTGACATACAGTAACTGGAGCAGCTGAATGCAGCATCTTATCCCAGATAGCACACGTACGTCTGCGCATTGGCTGATCTGGCCATGGAAAATAGCCTTTTTAGCGCTTAAGAAATGATTTTTTTAGAACGCTGTTGTGAGATTTTATTGATGATTTCAAATTTGAAATTTAGTCTTAAGCTTGGTGAACAGTTTTAGAGAATTTTATGTTTCCCCATTCAAAGAGAAAGGAGCTGCACTTGCATGCCCGAGAGGCGTTTCAAAGATGGACGAGTGAAATGACTTACCTTAAAGGGACTTTGATATTACTCAACAATCTCAGTAAATCCCTATTATCAGGGATCTTCAAAGCAGATTATAGAAGTCCATTATATGGAGAAAAGTCCTGAAATGTTTTCCTCAAAAAACATAATTTGTTTACGACTAAAGAAAGAAAGGCATGAACATCTGTGGTCAATACATTATCTGGAAATTTTTGTTCTGGAAGTGAACTACACCTTTAAGTCATCACACAATGATTAAAAAATTGTTACTGAACAATTATATTTGTAAGATTATAAATGTATTAGATGTAAATCAGTGTATATGAGTTTGTTAGCAGCACAAGCTGTTGTAAATCCTGCCCACTTCTTTGCATTGTCAGCACATGCTTCAGTGCTCTGAGAGTGTTTATAGTGCTGTGAGTTTAACACTTCATGACTGAGAGCAGAACAGAACAGAATCTTCATCATCACACAAGACAAAACAACAATGAACAACATCTTCATCCTCATCTGGACTCTGCTCTGCTGGATAAAAGGTACATAATGAGGAACCAATTATATTATGGAACCAAATGTTTGTATTTTCCTTGATCTACACACATGAATCCTATAAATTTCTCTCTCAGGCTCCAGTGGTCAAATCACAGCTACTCAATCTCCTGCAGTTCAAACAACTGAACTAGGAAAGACTGTTGTGATGAGATGCACCGCCAGCACTCCTTTAACAGGCTGCAGCCCAACACCATGTCTGTCCTGGTACTTACAGAAACCTGGAGAAGCTCCTAAACTCCTCATTAATAGAATAAACAAACTGGAGTCAGGAACTCCATCTAGATTCAGTGGCAGTGGATCTGGCAGTGATTTTACTCTGACCATCAGTGGAGTCCAGACTGAAGATACAGGAGATTATTACTGTATGAGTATACACGATCCAAGTAGTAGATATGTGATCACACAGTGACAAAGAGTTGTACAAAAACCTCCATCAGTCACAGTGACTGCACTGATACAGATGAGAGATGCTGCAGCTGCTGATGAGAGGATGAGAAACAACACAATGACTCAGTGTATCAAACCTTTCAGATTTTATTTTCTATTCATTTATATAATATAGTTGTGAAGCATCAGGCAGAGAAGCAAACAACATTCAGTGTCCATGCAAGATGAGAATGCAAAGGTTATAATGTCCAGAGTCATAAAACCAAGAGAATAATCCAAAACAAACCACTCAGAAAAGCAGTATGAAACAAACAAAACTTTACACTGAGGGAACAAACAGTCAGGGTTTAAATAGGCCAGACTAATTAGACTGATGAGAAACACCTGAGAACAATCAGAGTTCAGGTGAGTGTGACCTCTGGTGATGAGTTGAGAAGTAGCAGAGGGTTTGACAATACCTAGAAAAATAATATAATCATACTGTATTTCACTTACTACATTTCACTCTGTCTAGAGAAAAAAAATATGTTTTGCCACTTGCCACTTTATGCAAATCTTGCTGCCACAATATTACCAGTAACCTTTTTTTCATGGTTCTGCTTTTCTTTATAATTGTGTGATGTCTGGATTTAACTAGAGCTTTGAATGATTCAGAGTCTGTAAGTTTTTGTCCAGCAGGAAAATCATCAGCACTAAACAAGAACATTTTTATAACAGACTCATTGATCAAGTCTCACCAGTAATTTATTGTCTGGCTAATCTGATTCTTTCATCCGTTATTCACACACAACTTCAACATGGATGGATGTACTACATTTAACATTGTCCATCAAGATTGAGGAATACAAACAAACCTCATCTCTCCATGATCAACACAGACTGTAGATATCAAACACCTTCAGTTCCGGCTCCGGCTCTTTTACATCAGTGCTGCTGCTCTTTGTGGAAATTTCACAACAGTGTGTGCCCTTTATTTTAAAATAAATAAATAAGTCAACATTTTGTCAGACCTTTGCTACTATATTCATGTCAGTATGTTTGAAATACTATTCTAAAGTATTTAAAAAATCATCAAGAAGACCCACTTCAATTTCATTATTTTTTTAAAGAAATGTTATGTTCAATAGCTCACATTTATCACCAAGTATTAAAGCTTCTAAGGTTTTATAGAACATGAATGTGACTGACGAAATTCACCTGTGGTCTGAGACTGACAGCTGCCTGTTCTGTGTATGAAGATCATTTACATAGAGAGACACTTTGCATGAGAGTGTTTATAGTGCTGTGAGTTTAACACTTCATGACTGAGAGCAGAACAGAACAGAATCTTCATCATCACACAAGACAAAACAACAACAATGAACAACATCATCATCCTCATCTGGACACTCACACTGTTTGCTCAAGGTTTGTAATAAAACCTTTTATAACAACAATTACAGTAATTGTTTTAAAATGTGAAATATACATCATTTTAATTATTGTCTTTTTTCCCTTTTCTTTCAGAGTGTAGAGGACAGTACACTGTTACTCAGAGTCCATCAATAACAGCAGCTCAAGGACAAGAAGTCAGAATAAACTGTAAAGTCAGCAGTGGAGTGTATAATGGTAATTTCTTACACTGGTACTTACAGAAACCTGGAGAAGCTCCTAAACTCCTCATATATTATGCAACAACCCGTTACACTGGAACTCCATCTAGATTCAGTGGCAGTGGATCTGACACTGATTTCACTCTGACCATCAGTGGAGTCCAGACTGAAGATACAGGAGATTATTACTGTCAGAGTGTACACAGTGGTCCAGTGTTCACACAGTGATAAAGAGTCGTACAAAAACCTCCGTCAGTCAGAGTCACAGTGACTGCACTGATACAGATGAGAGATACTGCAGCTGCTGATGGGTGTGAATCAACTCAATCACTCTTGTCTGTAGATCACTATATTACAATGCAGAACAGTATCTAATAATAAATTCAGTCTGTACTGGTTAGGTTAATCACTATAATGAATGAACAAAAAAGGCTTGACACTCAACAAGCATTGCAGTCAAAATAAGTAAATTAAATTAAATTAGCTTGCATGTTACTATCATATTGGCTGTTCATTGGTACTAATAATGCACATATTAATGCCTTTTTCTGCATGACCATATTTTAGATCCCTTTATCCTACCTCATAACTATTAATAAGCAGCAAATTAGGAGCAAATGCTGTAGTTAATAGTTGGTTGACTGTGAGAATTGGGCCTTAAAATAAAGTTTTATCTGTCTTGACAACAACAGCGTGAACTTTGACTTGTGTAGTGGTTAGTTTAACCATTATAGATGCTGAACAGAATAAATGTTTGATATTCGACATCACAAAATATCATTCATTGTCCACAGAATTACAGTCAAAAACTGAATTAATATTTATTACATTTAAAAATTCAAAGGATCAAAACACACACTGTATATGGTGCCAGTGCTGCAGCATGGAGTCAGGATATAAGACCAAAAACACATTTAATGAAAAAAAAAAAAAAAAAAAAACTGGATGTTCCTGCTATTATGTTTAGCAAAAATCAAACACTTCAGTTCATAAGAAGAACCTCATAGCAGCAGTCAAACACAGTTGTTAGTCTGATGGTTTGAGGATGTTTTGTTTCATCAGGATCTGGACTGTTTGCCATCATTAAAATTTCGCTCTGGCCTTGACAAATTCCAGATTGAGTCTTGCCTTCACAACACAACTCTATGACTACATGAATCACTACTGCTCACATTACACAAGTCTTGTCATTTCTGTTTTGTATCAATGCAGGACCAGAGTAGAACTGGAAGAATAACTGTATCTAACATTGTAATGGAGACCTGCATAAAATCATGAAAGAAAAGGTTCTGAAGTCTCGTCCAGTATTTCACTAACACCAGCTGTGTGATTTTGTGGGGCTGAGGTGGAGAGAGAGGAAGTTTTTGTGACTTTTTGTAACATTTAATTCAAACTATTTCTGAACATTGCACAGTTCTGCAAAACACTGTAAGGAAATTATACAAATAATAAATGATAACAAAACAGATGTGTCTACATTCTGTCTATTTTGTTGAATTACTTTGTCCTAAACAGTCGTCTTTGTCTTATATGTAGCTTTGGGGAAATTTGCTTTATTCCAGAAAATCTGTTTGTCCTAAACAGTCCAATATGTAACTAAAGTCCTACTCTTTTTAGTGAATTGTTTTGTTCAGATGGTACTACTTTTTCAAAAGAGTTGCAGTTTAAAAAATAGCTTTAAAAAGAGCAACAGAGTACAAGTCCACCCTATTTCACCAAGGTTCATCCACTTGGAGATTTCTGGCCTCACTGCTGATCTGACCTTTGACCTCTTTTATCATGGAGTTTCCTACAGTATAATGAAATTTCACACACAGCTCAGTCATTTTGATTCACAAAACAAAACAAAACAAAACCCTGCAGCTTCAACCTAAACTCATATGAAATGATTTTGTTGATCTTTATACAGTAATAATAAGAAAAATGGTTACACTTTATTTTGATAGTCCACTTTAGACATTCTACTAACAGTAAATAACTTTGCAACTGCATGTCAACTAGTCATTAGAGTATCAGTAGACGGTCTGCTTAATATCTTATAACACTCTTCGAAACTTTGCAAGTAAATGTCAATTTATTATTCTACTAACCCTAAACCTAATCTAAGTCTGCTCTGAGAGTTAGTAGACCTGTAACTGCAAATTCATGAGAATTAGTTGACATGTAGTTGCAAAGTTACTTATAGTTATTAGAATGTCTAAAGTGGACTATCAAAATAAAGTGTAACCAAAAAAATAAGGCCACATGAAAAGATTTCCCAGATAGCAACATGTCATTGTTTCAGTGTAGGAAATAACAATGAATCACTGAATCTATATATTTATCTTGTCTGTTAATTATAACATAATTATTCTGATGTTGTTGTTGCTGCTGTTGATGATGTTATAATATTCTAAATTTTTATTTATTATATTTTATAATAAATACATTTATTATAAAATGAATCAACAGTTTTTTTTCATATATTACAATTATTATAAACATATATTCATTAAAACTGATTTATCAGTTGTTTTTGTTAGCAGCACAATGATAGCAGCTCAAGCTGTTGTAAATCCTGCCCACTTCTTTGCATTGTCAGCACATGCTTCAGTGCTCTGAGAGTGTTTATAGTGCTGTGAGTTTAACACTTCATGACTGAGAGCAGAACAGAACAGAATCTTCATCATCACACAAGACAAAACAACAACAATGAACAACATCATCATCCTCATCTGGACACTGCTCTGCTGTATACAAGGTACATAATGAGAGCTTGAAAGCAGTATAATTAATAAAGCTAGCTAACATATACTATATATCATTAATATGGAACCAAATGTTTGTATTTGCCTTGATGTACATACATGAATCCTATAAATTTCTATTTCAGGCTCCAGTGGACAGATCACAGTTACTCAAACTCCTGCAGTTCAAACAACTGAACTAGGAAAGACTGTTGTGATGAGATACACCGCCAGCACTCCTTTAACAGGCTGCAGCCCACCATGTCTGTCCTGGTACTTACAGAAACCTGGAGAAGCTCCTAAACTCCTCATTTATTTGGTTAACAGACTGCAGTCAGGAACTCCATCTAGATTCAGTGGCAGTGGATCTGGCAGTGATTTTACTCTGACCATCAGTGGAGTCCAGACTGAAGATACAGGAGATTATTATTGTCAGAGTAGACACTGTCCTAGTAGCTGTGTGTTCACACAGAGATAAAGAGTCGTACAAAAACCTCCATCAGTCAGAGTCACAGTGACTGCACTGATACAGATGAGAGATACTGCAGCTGCTGATGGAGGTTATTTGTTATAACAGTCTCATTCAGTCAAAAATGTTGAAGTCTTGTGCTGATTTGTGAGTCTCTTTCTGGACCTTTAATCTTTTTTTTTTTTTTTTTTTTTTTTCACACAGCGTAACCATGAATGTATTTAATTCATCATTTAAAATGTTCCACCACAAAAAGTCCAACGAAAGCTGATGATACGTGTGAGGGAAACAGCAGTCAGAGTCCTCATGTCCTTTCAATCCAGAATTACACAAAATGTGATCAGCATAAAATCACCTTTTGTATGTTTTGGACATTAAAATTTAATTCGGCATTGTTTCCCTTTCTGCAGTGTAATTTCTGCCACATCACAAATGTTGTACTGTGTTAAGTATCAATCTGTGACAGTGGTGAAAATACAAGCAAATAAAATTTTCACACTCATAATTCAATAAAATTACAGCTTCACTAGAAATGACACACAATTAAAATATTCTGCTCACAAGTGATCTTGGAGATATCTATTTGACGTCTGCAGGATGTATTTTTTAGATTGCTCATCTGCAATACGTCTGGACATTTCCAAACAGATGTCAAACAGATGTCTATTAGATGTCTTTAAGACGTTTATGACTTAGAATGTATGTAAAACTGACATCTTGCAGATGTATGCGTGCTATCTGGGTCAAGAACTTGCTGTGTCAAAACAAAATATTTTTTTTGAAAACATTTTATTCAGCTGTTTGTTGAAGAAAAAAAAAAGAATTATCTGAAATGCCAAAAAAACAACATAACCCTTTTTTTAAATGTCTTCTGTCAAAAAAACAATACCGAAATTATTAATTATTTCACATTGTTTTCCATAAAGAAAATATATTATATTTTTCTCAGAGTTCATGGAAGCATGAACCCCTTGAATTAAAAATGTAAAAAGGATATTTGCCACTTTTTATGTCACAATTCTGACTTTTTTTTCCTCGCAATTGACCGTTCAAAACATCTTGATTGACAGGCGATCTGACCAAACATTACCAATCAAACTCACAATTGCAAATTATACAGTCAGAGTTGTGAGATAAAAAATTTCAAGAAATATAGTCAGAACTGCATGATATAAACTCACACCTGAGAGTTATAAAGTCAGAATTAAAAGAGAAATAAAATCACAATTCTGAAAAATTAAGTCAGAATTCTGAGATATAAACACTATTCTCACTTTTTTCTCAGAATTGAAGTTTATATCTCACAATAGATTTTTTTTTATAACATGCAACTGCAAGTTATGAAGTCAGAATTGTGACAAATAAACTTGCAGTTCTGAGAACATATCAGTCTTTTTTCCACTCGACGTCGAGTCGACTGTATAACTCGCAATTCAGAAAAAATCTGAAAAAAGTCAGAATTGCGAGAAAGAAAATCAAAGCGAGATACAAACTCGCATTTGCAAGAAAAAAAGTCAGAACTGTGAGTCTTTGTCTTACAATTCTGACTTTATTTCTTGCAGTTGTCACGCAATTAGATTTTGCAATTTTGAGAATAAAAAAATGAGAATTGTGACTTTATATCTTGCAATTCTAACTTTATAACTCACAATTGACCCTTTGCAAACAGCTTGATTGTATCATAATTGTGTGATACAAATTCACAATTCTCAGAACTGTGAAACATAAACTTGCAATTGCAAGTGGCAAAGTCAGAATTGCAAGATATAAACTCACTTTTATTCACAATTCAGACTTTTATTCTCAGAATTGTGAGTTTCTGGTATGAAATTCAAACAATAAATTCCATTTTGTGGCTCTTTAATGTGTCATGACAGATCACTGTATTGCCTCATTAGATCAATGACATGTGAACCGATCGTCTTTTCTTATTTACTTACACACACATCAGAACATATATTATTTCAACCAATATTTTTTTAGTTCAAGTCCACTGAAGTTAATCTACTCTCCTGTCTGATTGGTTTGTCGGAGAGAATGGCAGATTCGGCGTTATGATTGGTCAGATCACCTGTCAATCAAACCGTTTGCGAAGGGTCAGTTATTAATTATAAAGTCAGAATTGAGAGACATAATACTCACATTACAGTAATTAAGTAGATTTTATAAGTTATTGTACTTTTCTGAGTAGTTTAAAAATTGTTTACTTTTACTCTTACTTGAGTACATATTATGTGATGTATGGGTACTTTTACTCCACAATTTTCCCTCCGTTGGTGGTCATTACATACTTATTTTATTTTCTTTTTATCCATCAACATGATCAGATAGAGAGAGAATAATCGGTCTTGTGACTTTAGTCAAATCAAATTGTGCATAGAAAACGTCTCAGGTTACATATATAACCATGGTTCCCCGAGGGAACGAGACGCTGTGTCGAAAACGCTATGGGAACGCCTCCAGCGTGACCAGCTCTGAAACACGTGTGCATACAGTCCAATGGAGAAGCGAGACGTCACAGGCGGGGTGACGTAGAGACCAGGAAGCTTAAAAGCACGTGCGGTACATGCAGCCGGCAGCTTCTGGATAGAGAAGCAAGCGCTCCAGGGATGCCGGAAGTATGGCCCGAGACGCAGCGTCTCACGCCACCAGACTTCAAATCCCTGCCTAGTGTGAAAGAGCACACCTAGGGCGAGAGAAAAAGAGCCAGAAGTGGCACAAGTCCAGGAAAGAACCTTAAAGTCAAAGCGGTGGACATTCCGCAGCATTCTGAAGCCAACTTAAGAGAAGAGAGCCTTGACCCCCAAGAAGGGAGGGTCAGAGGACTCAAAGCTATGAAATAGCATCCCGACCACACTTAGCAAAGCTACACCTGGCCAGAGGCCTAGGCCTCAGCGCACCGCGGAGGAAACGTGTAACGAGGGGATTCCTACCCACTGAGGAGCCACCCAGAGGGGCGTGGTAGGCCGAAATAGCCGCCACGTAAACCTTCAGGGTGGAGTGGGCTAACCCTGTGGAAAACCGATCCTGCAGAAACCCCAGCACTGTACCAACTGGGCAGTTAACTGAGTCCTGCTGGCGGTCTCCACACCATGAAGTGAAAGGTTTCCACTTCAGGGCGTACAGTTTCCTCGAGGAGGGAGCTCTGGATTGGAGGGTGGTCTCAACAACCTCAGTTGAGAGACCGGAAGCTATGAGGTGTGCCCCCTCAGGGGCCACACCCACAACTTCCAATACTCCGGCGAGGGAAAAACATAGCGCACTCTCTCCAGAACTCCTGGGAGCAGAGCAATCAGGGAAAGGCGTACGGACGGAGCCTCGGCCACGTCTGTACCATGGCATCCAGCCCCAGTGGAGCTGGATGAGTCAGAAAGCACCAGAGGGGACATTGCGATGTCTAACTCTCACAAAGAGGTCCACCTGAGCCTGGCAAAATGCTCTCCAAATCTGCTTCACCATCTCTGGGTGAAGCATCCATTCCCCGGGCCTCGGCAGGATGTTTGCTCCCAAGTTGAGATGCCCAGGAATATGAACTGCTCTCAGCGAGAGGAGTTTGTCCTGGGACCACACAAGGATCTGGTGCACCAGCTTGTACAAGGGGCGCGACGCAGACCTCCCTGGTGGTTGAAGTAGTAGACCATCGCTGTGCTGTCGGTGCGCACCAGCACATGGCGGTCTCTTAGGTCTGGGAGAAAGTGCTTTTGCCCCCAAAGCGAACCTCAGGAACTTCCTGTGTTGAAGGATGGATATGTTCTTCAGATCTGAACGCAACCTCCCCCTCCTTCTTCAGAACAATGCAGTACCGGCTGTAGAACTCGGACTCCCTGACGTGAGGAGGGACCACCTCGATGGCCTTCCTTAAGAGAGTGTCTACTTCCTGTTCCATTACCAGACCCTGCTCGGGGCCCACCAGAGTGGGAAGACCCCGTTGAAAGGTGGCGGCGAAGCGCCAAATTGAATGCAATAGCCTCGCTCTACAGTGCGCAGGACCCAAGCAGATACATTTGGCAGTAGTTTCCACAGCCTACCCCAGTAGGGCCTGCCCTCAGAGGTCCTGGACCATAGGAGTCAGGACCATAGTCTCATAAGTCTGGGTGAAAGTGTTTCAGTACCTGAAACACGGCCAGCATCTCCAGGCAGCTGAAGTGCCAAACTGGATGGTGACCGCTCCACAGACCGCGGGCGGGGTGGCCACTCATGACCACTCCCCAACTGGTGAGGGACGCATCCGTCGCTAGCATATGCCGCGACAAGGAGCTCCCAGCACTGGACCCTGAGACAAGAACCAAGGTCTCCTCCACATGTCCAAGGCACGTAGGCATCGCCGCGTGACCTTGATCATGCAAAGCAGGTTTCCCCTCAGGGAGAACCCCCTTGGTCTTGAGACACGACTGCAGGGGTCTCATGTACAGCAGGCCAAAAGGTATCACGTTGGACACAGCTGCCATCAGACCCAGCAGTTATGAAACTGCTTCACAGTGAGTGCCTACTTTCACTCTCTTGACTGCCGTGAGGATGACTCAATCTGAGCAGGAAAAAGACATGCCTGCATCGTGGTCGATCCCACACTACGCCTAGATAAGTGGTTCTCCGTAATGGAGAAAGCACACTTTTCTCTGCGTTCAGTCACAACCCCAGTTCTTTCATATGGGCGAGGACGACATCTCGATGCCGCACCGCCCATGCTCAGAATGAGCTAATACTGACAAAATGTCAATAAGGTTCAGTATGCAGATGCCCTGGCAGCCACAGCTAAGCCACTTTTTTCTAGCAGCATCCACACACTTAGCGAAAGTATAGGGTGAGAGTGCAGTAAATAAATTTAATTAATCAGAATTAAATAACAATGGGAGAAGAGCTGAAAATTCAAAATGCACGTAGCTTTTTTTTTTTTTTTTTTTTGCTTTTTCTCTTTTTTTGAACACATTTATGAATGAACACAGCCCGCCCCCTCAAGGGCGGACTGTACATGCTCAGCTCCCAAACAAACCACACATAAATCGCTTGAATCCCCGTTCCTGTTATTTATTTATGTATTCTTTAAAAGCGAGAGCTGGTAGAAACAAGCGATCTAAAATGCAGTCAGCTCATATGCGGACAGCATCAATCTCCTCGGAGAAAGATAACTGCAGCAGCGCGAGCTCTCACACAGAGGGGGAAGAACCGCAGCGCGGGCTTCCGAGCCCCGAGAGAGAGCGCTAGATCTAAGGAGAAAGGCAGAGAGAGGGCGGACCCATCTCTTACCCATTCACAGATCTATGCTGTGATCCCCACGGCCGCAGTTGCGGGGAAGCTCACGAAGGCTCCCTCCTCGAAGAGAGCCTTCCGAGAGCGAGCGTGCGCAGCTAGAACGCAGGCCGTCAACTCCCTCGAGAGCTGACGCAGCCCGCTTCGCCGCAAGCTCTCATTCAAAGGGGGAAGAACCGCAGCGCGGGCTTCCAAACCCAGAAAGAGAGCGCTAGGTCTAGGGAGAAAGACAGAGATAGGGCGGACCCGTCTCTAACCCGTCCGTAGATCTATATGCGATCCCCACGGCCGCAGTCGCCACTCTGCCTCGGCAAAAGTGGGACCTGAGCCGCGGGGAAGTTCAAGAGGGCTCCCTCCTCGAAGAGAGTCCTCCGGGAGCGAAGCGTGCGCAGCAAGAGTGCGGGCAGTCGGCCCCCTCGGGAGCTGACACAGCCTGCTTCGCCACGAGCTCTCACTCAACGGGGGAAGGACCGCAGCGCGGGCTTCCGACCCAGAGAGAGAGCACTAGATCTAGGGAGAAAGGCAGAGATAGGGCAGACCTGTCTCTAACCTGTCCGTAGATCTATATGCGATCCCCACGATCACAGTCGCCGCCCTGCCTTGGCAGAAGCGGAGGCTGAGCCGCGGGGAACGCAAACGCGGGCAGTCAGCTCCCTCGAGAACTGACTCCCATGCTTCGCTCCCAAACAGACAACAGATAGGTTGTGTGTATCGCCACCCGAAATGGCGCAGGCAGAGAGGAACACACAGTCTAAATGCCGCTGCTTATATTCGTAAGAATACTTTGTAGGACATAGTGACACTCTCAAATAAAAGCTGTGCAAACTAACACAAAAAACAGAGTGACACACACACACAGAGCGCTTGCTGAAAGACAGAAGCTGCCGGCTGCATGCACCGCACGTGCTATTAAGCTTCCTGGTCTCTACATCAACCCGCCTGTGACGTCTCGCTTCTCCATTGGACTGTATGCACACGTGTTTCAGAGCGTGGTCACGCTGGAGGCTTTCCCATCGCGTTTTTGACGCAGCTCGAGTTCCTGAAGGGGAACTTTAACTACCAGCTGCTGTTAATCATGGCTGCTGAAAGTGCATTCTTTAACCATCAATTCAGTCGAGTTATCAGCATCTTCCTCTGATATGTTTTCTTACTAAATGATCTGTTTATACGACTATGCTTGTCTGCCTACAGGGCCTGGAATTTGGTGTGAGGATTTAGGCAGTGGTGTAGTCTACGTGATACACAGGTATACGCCGTATACCCACTAGGAAAGGTCAAGGATGTACACCCTGTATACCCATCATATGAAAATACAAACGAAAAAATATTACTTGAAAAATAAAACAGATAATGGTAAATTGAATTGAAAGAGAAATTATTAATTGGATGGGGTTCTGCTTGAAAATCTTTCTTTTCAGTGCATCCATACACATAAAAATGCATTAATCTTTATTAATCTCAGTTCATCTTTGATTCAAACACAATGTGAACAAACACATCAACCTACAGAACAACCACAAATATTCCTTAATGCTTCAGACAAAGTACAGCATTCATGAACATGGACATGGAAATACAAACATATTGATTCAGAAAATCATTAAGTTTTCTTTTTCTTTCTTTCTTTCTTTCCTGTAAATCTCAATTGGTTCCTCACTTCAGGATGAAATTCTGTCATTTAGGATCCAGCCGCACATGCATTTTATAAATTAGCCAGTATTTTTTTTTTTTTTTTTTTTCACCCTTCTGTGCTTTTATTTTGACTTATGTAGATATTAATCAGTTTAATATTAATCTAAAAAACCTCCCACAAACAAAACCACCAGTTCAAGAAATCATCATTAAAATCTGGACATTTAACTCTCAAAATCACAACAGAACATGGAAAGATCAACAGACAAACATGAAGAGCACAATAGATTCACAAGACCAAAGAGCACACAAAATAATTTATTCTGAAAGATAACTCAGAATATCATCTCAGTTTTCAGTTTTGTGTCAAATGTGTATGAAAATAAATGGTTTTAAAACTCAGATGATTGTTAATATTATTGTTTATTATCAACACAGTAAAATAATAAAACCCTCACTGTTGATAGTGTCTTTCTAATTTCTGTTCACATTCATCACTAATTATTAAAACGTTGAATGTTTTGTGGAACATGAACACGCACTGAAAATTCATCTGTGGTCTGAGACTGACAGCTGCCTGTTCTCTGTATGAAGATCATTTACATAGAGAGACACTTTGCATGAGAGTGTTTATAGTGCTGTGAGTTTAACACTTCATGACTGAGAGCAGAACAGAACAGAATCTTCATCATCACACAAGACAAAACAACAACAATGAACAACATCATCATCCTCATCTGGACACTCACACTGTTTGCTCAAGGTTTGTAATAAAACCTTTTATAACAACAATTACAGTAATTGTTTTAAAATGTGAAATATACATCATTTTAATTCTTGTCTTTTTTCCCTTTCTTTCAGAGTGCAGAGGACAGTACACTGTTACTCAGAGTCCATCAATAACAGCAGCTCAAGGACAAGAAGTCAGAATAAACTGTAAAGTCAGCAGTGGAGTGTATAATGGTAATTGGCTGCACTGGTACTTACAGAAACCTGGAGAAGCTCCTAAACTCCTCATATATTTGGCAACAAGCCGTAACACTGGAACTCCATCTAGATTCAGTGGCAGTGGATCTGACACTGATTTCACTCTGACCATCAGTGGAGTCCAGACTGAAGATACAGGAGATTATTACTGTCAGAGTGTACACTGGCCGGGTAGCACTTTGGTGTTCACACAGTGATAGAGAGTCGTACAAAAACCTCCATCAGTCAGAGTCACAGTGACTGCACTGATACAGATGAGAGATACTGCAGCTGCTCTACAACACAATCACACACAACACTGATCAACACAAACACTAATAACACATTATCATCACAATCACAATCAATCTAGCAGTTCTGAAGAGGATGAGTCAGTGTTTTAATCAGTTCATCGTGTATTAGGTCTAATATATGATCCCTGTCAATCAAACTGAACAGACTGCAATCAGTCACTTATGCTGTCTGGACGTGATGCTTTACATTTGACCCAGTGAAAGATTTACAACCTCATACAATTAGTGTCAGAATTGCTGAATCTTAAGTTTTAATTTTGGATTTTTATGAACTTAGTAATGAAAATGAACTTAGTGTCAGACCTGTGTGTACCCTGTGGACTGTTTTGTATGTGTTTTCTCCTATGTTGCCCATATTTGGTCCTTCCGTTTCTGTGTCTTGTTATTAGGTCATTGTCTCATTGTATTCCCCTGATTGGTTAGTTCTGTGTATTTAAGGTTTGGTTGAGTCATGTCAAGGTTGTCGGTGATTACATTGTCATTCTGTTTTGGTTTCGTTGTGGTTGTTTGTTTTGGATTCCCCCGCTGTTCCCATCTGTTCCTGCCTTCTGTGGATTATTTGTAATAAACCTTATTGCATTGGACCTTCTCGCTCCTCCGTGTCATTCCCGCACACAACGCATTCGTGACACTTAGCATCCGATGACCCCTTTAAAAATAGAAGCTTCTCAATCAATATTGGGCAGTACTATTCAGGGACGGTCACCCTGACTTATGGGGTCCCCCAAAGCTCTATTTTGGCCCCTTTATTGTTTTCCTTATATATATTTCCTTTAGCCTCTATTTTTAAAAAGCTTGGCCTGTACTATCACTGCTATGCAGACGATACTCAACTTTATTTGCCCTTGAAGCACAAAAATGGTGTAGACTCCCTCTGTGCCTGTCTTTCTGATGTCAAAGCCTGGATGTCTTTGAATTTCTTAAATCTTAATGAGAGTAAAACAGAGATCATTGTGTTCGGCTCTTCTGATGTCCCAAACATTCCTCATGTAAATTCTAGTGTTTTATCATCAGTTAAATCATGTGTTAAAAGCTTGGGCGTCTTATTTGATAGCGCACTTAAATTTGATTTTGTTGTTAAATCAAGTTTTTGTCAAGTGAAGACCTTTCTTTCTTTTAAGCACTTCGAGACTGCAGTTCATGCTTTTATTTCTTCTAGACTTGACTATTGTAATTCCCTATATCTGGGAATTAACAGTTCTTTGAGATTACAAATGGTCCAAAAGGCAGCTGCACGTCTTTTAACAGGTGTTCGTAAATACGAACATATTACCCCTGTGTTAATGTCTTTACATTGGCTCCCAGTACGCTTTAGAATTGATTTTAAAGTGCTTCTGCTTGTTTTTAAATGTTTAAATGGCCTCGCTCCCTCCTGCCTTTCTGATTTGTTGCGTGAATATCATCCGGAAAGAACTCTTAGGTCTGCCAACCAGAGTTTGTTAACTGCTCCAAAGTCGAGCTGATCGAGCTTTTGCTATAGCCGCACCTAAACTTTGGAAAATGTTACCGATCCATATTAGAACAGCACCGACATTACATATTTTTAAATCAAAGTTAAAAACATCTCTTCAACACAGTATATGACTTGTTATGTTTTTTGTTTTTTTGTTGTTGTTGTTGTCTGTTGTTTGCTTGGTCTGTATACATGTTTTTATAAGTCTTTTAGAACATTGTACAGCACATTGGTCAACTGTAGTTGTTTTTATTTGAGCTCTATAAATAAATTGAGACTTGAGACTTGAGATTTAAGAAAACACACGGCAGCTTTAGCAGTCTTTTGCCCTGTATCATTTACATCATTTCAACATGACTTTCAGCAGCAGACATGTGGAATGCAGTCAAAATCACAACAATCTCATCATCTTATTCAACTATATATAGAGAGACATTTGCAGCTTCAGGTTTAGTAGTTTTTATATCCGATATGAAGTTCTTGCAACTTTATGTTAGCTATTTTACCATTATTTTGATTTTTGTTTAAGCTTGTTTAAAAATGTAACTCAATTTCAGACTGAAATCTTGTGACTGCAGCTCAGATCACCTGAAAATTATTTCACTTATACAATAAAAAAAAGTTTAGCTATATATGACCACATGCAGTGTAGAAATGAAAGAAAAATGTGATAAACTGATAATGAAAAATTATCAGATACATTTTGAAAAAGTGTTTAGACACCAATTGTTTTTTCAAAGTAAATAATTTGGTCAAACTTATAATTCTCACTATTAACTATTAACTACAAACTTTCCCTCAAAAAATTCCTAATTTGCTGCTTATTAATCATTTGTAAGGTAGTTGTTAAGTTTACATTGCAAGAAGTGCTTTTCTTACTTAGATATTTTTTGTCTTGTTTCCAGCCAAAATATCTAAGAATTCTAAAATCAAAGATTTTCTAGACAAGCAAAAATTATTGTATTGTTTTCAGAAAAAAAGACTCTTTTTTTTTTAATTTATTTTTTTTTAATTTATAGTTTTTTCTGAACACAAGACAATAATTTTGCTTGCCTAGAAAATCCTTCTTGATTTTAGAATTTTTAGATATTTTGGCTGGAAACAAGACAAAAAATCTAAGTAAGAAAAGCATTTTTTGCAGTGTATGTATGGGTTTCAGTTAAGGGATCTAAAATATACGTATGCAGAATTAGGCATTAATACAAACTTTATACATCCAATATGCTAGTAATATGCATGCTAATAAACAATAGGGAGAATATAGTCTTAACAATAATTCAGTTCTTCTCAATATCAAAATGTATTTTGTATTAAAAAAAAAAAAAAAAACTCTGTTCCACTCGAGTGAACACAAACTCCAGCAGAGAGAGAAAAAACAACACACAGTAGAAACACCTCAGCTGTTGACAACACTCAGTCATTTAGTTTGACAAAAATATATATGTTATTTATTTATTTATTTACTTACATTCTTTAAAGCAGGAACAAAACTATTTCATATGAAGTGCAAGCAAAATGTTTGTTATTGCTTGAAAAACAATGTAATTCTTTTATAACCAGTCCAGCTAACAATGACCTAATGGTCTGACAGCACAAAGTCGGCATCTTGAAACGGGTCAACCTCCGTCTACATACCATTAGTGAGCTGACAAAGCTAAAAATACTGTCAGACTGCCAGTGTTTTTTGGGTGGCACACCACCAATGGTTTGCTTTGCTTGGGCCTTCGTTGGTGCACAACTGGCAAACTGATAGTCGGTTCATGCAGCTCAATCATCATGATTCACAGAAAAACCTGCAGCTTTAGACGAATGAAAACATTTATTTTTACTGCTTCCATACTGATAAAAAATTGTAGAATTTATAGAAGTTATTTTTGTTTTCTTTGTGCACAGACAGTATTCTCGTAGCTTCATAAAATTACGGTTGAACCACTGATGTCACATGGACTATTTTAACAATGTCCTTACTACATTTCTGTGCTTAGACTGTAGTAGGACCCTTGTTGTCTGTGGAGGGTCAGAAAGTCCTTGGATTTCATCAAAAACATTTACTAGCTCTGCATCAGTGTATATGAGTTTGTTAACAGAACAAGCTGTTGTAAATCCTGCCCACTTCTTTGCATTGTCAGCACATGCTTCAGTGCTCTGAGAGTGTTTATAGTGCTGTGAGTTTAACACTTCATGACTGAGAGCAGAACAGAACAGAATCTTTATCATCACACAAGACAAAACAACAACAATGAACAACATCATCATCCTCATCTGGACACTCACACTGTTTGCTCAAGGTTTGTAGTACAACTTTTATAACAACAATTACAGTAATTGTTTTAAAATGTGAAATATACATCATTTTAATTATTGTCTGTTTTCCCTTTCTTTCAGAGTGTAGAGGACAGTACACTGTTACTCAGAGTCCATCAATAACAGCAGCTCAAGGACAAGAAGTCAGAATAAACTGTAAAGTCAGCAGTAGAGTGCATGATGGTAGATACTTACACTGGTACTTACAGAAATCTGGAGAAGCTCCTAAACCCCTCATATATGCTGCATCAAACCGTTTCACTGGAACTCCATCTAGATTCAGTGGCAGTGGATCTGACAGTGATTTTACTCTGACCATCAGTGGAGTCCAGACTGAAGATACAGGAGATTATTACTGTCAGAGTAGACACTCTATCAGTGGTAGCTCTGTGTTCACACAGTGATAAAGAGTCATACAAAAACCTCCATCAGTCAGAGTCACAGTGACTGCACTGATACAGATGAGAGAAAGACAAACAACACAATGACTCAGTGTATCAGACATTGCAGCTTTTATTTTCTATTCATTTATATAATATAGTTGTGAAGCATCAGGCAGTGAAGCAAACAACATTCAGTGTCCATGCAAAATCAGAATGTAAAGGTTAAAATGTCCAGAGTCATAAAACCAAGAGAATAATCCAAAACAAACCACTCAGAAAAGCAGTGAAACAAACAAAACTTCACACTGAGGGAACAAACAGTCAGGGTTTAAATAGGCCAGTCTAAATAGACTGATGAGAAACACCTGAGAACAATCAGAGTTCAGGTGAGTGTGACCTTTGGTGATGAGTTGAGAAGTAGCAGAGGATGTGACAATACCTAGAAAAATAATACAATCAGACTGTATTTCACTTACTAGATTTCATTCTGTCTAGAGAAAACAAGATGTTTTGCCACTTGTTCATGCAAATCTTGCTGCCACAATGTTACCAGTAACAGCTTTTCTTTATAATTGTGTGATGTCTGGATTTAACTAGAGCTTTGAATGATTCAGAGTCTGTAAGTTTTTGTCAGGAAAATCATCAGCACTAAACAAGAACATTTTTATAACAGACTCATTGATCAAGTCTCACCAGTAATTTATTGTCTGGCTAATCTGATTCTTTCATCCGTTATTCACACACAACTTCAACATGGATGGATGTACTACATTTAACATTGTCCATCAAGATTGAGGAATACAAACAAACCTCATCTCTCCATGATCAACACAGACTGTAGATATCAAACACCTTCAGCTCCAGTTTGAAGGGAAGCCCGTGTTCGTCTCTTACATCAGTGCTGCTGATCTTTGTGGAAATTTAACAACAGTGTTTGCCCTTTATTTTTAAATAAAATAAATAAATAAATGCAATTAAAAATTACATTTTGTAAGACCTTTGCTGTTATAATCAAGTCAACATGTTTGAGATAGCTTTTTAATGTATAAACAAAAAACAAAAAAAAAAACAATTTAATTCATTTTTAAAAGAAGTGTTAAATACTTAATTGTGTACACTTATATAATAATATGTACTTCTACTCCTTGTATACAACTCAATTATAAATAAAATATAATGTGTGAAAAATAAGTATGAATATATGAATAACAAGCAGATTAAGAATAGATTTGGGGCTCATTTTTAGATTGAAACAAGAACAAAAACAACATTGTAGGGAGTGTCTGTCTGTTTTTAATAGCTCACATTCAGCACAAAGTATTAAAGTTTCTAATGTTTTATAGATTATAAATGTGACTGAAGAAATTCATCTGCGGTCTGAGACTGACAGCTGCCTGTTCTGTGTATGAAGATCATTTACATAGAGATACACTTTGCATGAGAGTGTTTATAGTGCTGTGAGTTTAACACTTCATGACTGAGAGCAGAACAGAACAGAATCTTCATCATCACACAAGACAAAACAACAACAATGAACAACATCATCATCCTCATCTGGACACTCACACTGTTTGCTCAAGGTTTGTAATAAAACCTTTTATAACAACAATTACAGTAATTGTTTTAAAATGTGAAATATACATCATTTTAATTCTTGTCTTTTTTCTCTTTCTTTCAGAGTGTAGAGGACAGTACACTGTTACTCAGAGTCCATCAATAACAGCAGCTCAAGGACAAGAAGTCAGAATAAATTGTAAAGTCAGCAGTAGAGTGTATGATGGTGATGAGTTAGCCTGGTACTTACAGAAACCTGGAGAAGCTCCTAAACTCCTCATATATTTGGCAACAAGCCGTAACACTGGAACTCCATCTAGATTCAGTGGCAGTGGATCTGACACTGATTTCACTCTGACCATCAGTGGAGTCCAGACTGAAGATACAGGAGATTATTACTGTCAGAGTTACCACAGTGGTGATGTGTTCACACAGTGATAAAGAGTCGTACAAAAACCTCTGTCAGTCAGAGTCACAGTGACTGCACTGATACAGATGAGAGATACTGCAGCTGCTGATGGGTGTGAATCAACTCAATCACTCTTGTCTGTAGATCACTATATTACAATGCAGAACACTATCTGATAATAAATTCAGTCTGTACTGGTTAGGTTAATCACTACAATGAATGAACAAAAAAGGCTTGACACTCAACAAACATTGCAGTCAAAATAAATAAATTAAATTAAATTAGCTTGCATGTTACTATCATATTGGCTGTTCATTGGTACTAATAATGCACATATTAATGCCTTTGTTTTAGATCCCTTTATCCACCCCATAACTATTAATAAGCAGCAAATTAAGAGTTTATTCAACCAAATGTTGTAGTTAATAGCTGTTTAACTGTAAGAATTGGGCCTTAAAATAAAGTTTTATTTGGCTTGTATAAAGACTTTGACTTGTGTAGACTTGTGTAGTAATTTAACCACTATAGAGGCTGAACAGAATAAAGGTTTGATATTTGACATCACAAAATATCATCCATTGTCCACAGAATTACAGTCAAAAACTAAAAATTAAAATACAAAGGATCAAAACACACACAGCAACATGGAATCAGACTATGAGACCAAAGACATTTTAAAACATTTCATGTTTAAAAAAAAAGAAAGAAAGAAAAGAAAAGAAAGAAAGAAACTGGATGTTCCTGCTATTATGTTTAGCAAAAATCAAATACTTCAGAATGAGTAATATTTCTAGTTCATATTATTTTCAACATTTACTAATGCATTATTAAAATCACAAGTTGTGTTTGTTAACATTAACTAATGCACTGTGAACTAACATGAGCGAACAATGAACAACTGTATTTTAACTAACATTAAAAAGATTAATTAATAGGATAATAAATGTATAGTTCATTGTTTGTTCATGTTAGTTTATACATAACACACAAACTATTAACAAATGACACCTTACTGTAAAGTGTTACCAACATCATAGTAACATAGTAACATCTCAAAAGTGAGATGAAGTAAAAAACACAGTATCTACAGTATGTCTTATACTGACATAGACATCCATAAAATATGTATATCTATAAATGTAATGAGTTTGTCTGTGTGCTGCTTGACTGCAGAAGTGAAACTGGTCTGTTTCAGTCCAGATCATGTAACCAATCAAACAGTGACACTGGGAGTGTGGGCTGAAAATCCCATTTGCATTGTCAGGGTGGAGTGATTCTGATCCTCTCAGAATAGAGCAGCTCTGTCTCCAGAGACCATGTTCAAACCCCAAGACCTTTATTTGACTAGATTTACTGCTACTGATCAAGCTTCTGGAAAACACCTGAACAAACACTACATGCATCTTCATCTGTTAGATGAATGATGTTGTCAGACACAAATGGAGCTTGTTGAGAAGCTTTATTGAATGTTACAGCAAACACAGCAGATTAAAGATCAGCCAGTGCTTTGACACTAGAGCTCTCTTTCAGTATTGAGTTGTAAATGACTACAGCTGCAGCACTAGACTCATGTGAATCCTGCCTGACACAGGACACTCAGATACGCCTCATCTTCAGGAGAGAGCAGCGCTCACTGGAGAAACATCAGCACTGCGACTGACTCTTCTGGAATGAGGCCTCTTGAGGAGCTCCATCATGTGTTACTCTGCAGACGTACAGCTCTCCCGCTTCCCAGCGTGCTTTGCTGAGGGTCAGGACGCTACTGCGGCTGTAGCGCCCGCCCTGCTCACTCTCTGCGCTGGTCTGAACCCCCTCGGTGACCTCTGAGCCGTCCAGCGTCCAGCTCACCTGCGCCCCCTGTGGAGAGTAAGAGCTGAGCAGGCAGAGCAGTGCGGCTGAGTCTCCAGAGATCTGCAGAGAAGAGGGCGGCAGCAGAGACACTGAGGGCTTCACTGTGGGACCAGCTGCAGGAGACAAACACAACACATTCACAAACACTAAGAAAACACAATCACCACATACATTTCAATGAAACCTTGTAAATTAAAACAAAACATGTTAAGATATTTGCTGCTTTAACCCCAGTAGTTTTTATATCCCTAAATAATGTCTTTGCATTTTAGTTAGGTGAGATATTTAACTCAAAACTCAGTTTCAAACACTGAATTAAAAGCACAACATCAGCAAAGAAGATTCAAAGTCACTGATCAATCTACAGAAAGTACCTCCATTTACATTTTAACATTTTTCATTTCATGTCTTTTTTTCATATATAATTTATACATGATAAACCAATAAAATCGTGAGTGAGCCACATAATTCAGATATAGTGAATAATTCAGTTCCTCTGAATATCAAAACGTGACAATATTTTTGATTAAATATTTACTGTATATTAAAAAAAAAAAAAAAAAACAGGTAACACTTTGCAATAAGCTTAATTAGTTAACAGTAATGAATGTGTTACGTAATATTAACTAACAATGAGCAATAAATTTGTTACAGTATTTAAAAATCTTTGTTGACATTAATTAATACATGTACAACTGTCCATTGTTAGTTCATGTTATCTCAGGTTCAATAATTAACATTAACATATGAAATTTTTAATTTTAAAGGTCGTTGCGCACTGAGTCTGAAATTTTTGCGCGTTAAAAAATAAATACGACCTCACGTTATGTCAATCACGTTTACACACTGCCTCCGAAACTTTCGTAATAAACAAATAAACAAACAAACAAATAAATAAATAAATAAATAAATAAATACAATTCGGATCGGGTTCGATTTTCTGCGTTTTTCGCATCCGTAGCAAGCATTTTGAGAGGTGTTCACTGTTTTGACAGATCAAAGTCACAAGCGAACGCCAAAATACAGAATTGTGTCGGACACGTTTGTCCGCTTTGTCTCGCAGCACAAAGCACTGTAAAGGTCCTTGAACACTGAGTTTACAGAAATTAGTGGTATTCTTTATAATATGTGGCTCCAGTAACGTTAGCAAAACTTAAAGTAAACTTTAAATCGCCCCGAATAATCCCGCAGCTCCTTAAGGAGGTGTGCACAAAAATTGGATGGACCCAATATGTCCTTTCTTTTTCTTTTATAAGAAGTGAGTGAACAACAAAAACAACCTCACTGCTTAAAGATTCCATTGTGTATTGTTTTGCGAATTTGTTTCGCAACGGATGAATGAATACGCATCGGACTTCAGTGTGCAATGACCTTAATACTGTATTAGAAAATGGTGCAGCTAATATGAACTGAGATTAATAAATATTTTACAAGAATTGTTCAGTGTTAGTTCATGTTAACTAATGTAGTTAACTAATATTAACAAATGAAACATTGTAAACTGTTACCAAAAATATCATTATTAGAATTTTTTTTTTTCTGGTCCAACTTAAAAAAAAAAAAAAAAAAAAAAAAGTACACAATCTAAATTGTACGTTTGCAGTGGAGAACTAAAATAGACGGACTTACCGAGCACCAGTTTAGTTCCGCCACCGAAAGTCCACCACAGTGATACAATCTAATGAAACGGTCGTACAAAAACCTCTATTCCACTGGAGTGAACACAAACTCCAGCAGAGAGAGAGAAAACAACACTTCAACACACTGATAGTAGAAACACTCAATATAGTTCTGGTAAAATGCTTTGAAAATGTTTGTATTTTTCATAATCAGGTGAAGAGTTTATTCTCTTCTTTATTCCTTATCTATATTAATATCCCATTTCTGTCAAAGATAGTTGTAAGGTTGTATCCTCACAATTATCTTCCTTCCTACAGAAAAATGATATCTGTGAGGATTTCCAGTCAGGTTTTAGACCGTATCATAGTACTGAGACTGCTCTTATTAGAGTTACAAATGATCTGCTCTTGTCATCCGATCGTGGTTGTATCTCTCTGTTAGTGCTACTGGATCTTAGTGCTGCGTTCGATACGATTGACCACAACATTCTCTTGAACAGACTTGAAAATTATGTTGGCATTAGTGGTAGTGCATTGGCATGGTTCAAATCGTACTTATCTGACCGCTATCAATTCGTGGCAGTAAATGAAGCAGTATCATATCGGTCACAAGTGCGGTATGGAGTACCGCAAGGCTCAGTGCTAGGGCCATTACTTTTTAAGCTTTACATGTTACCCTTTGGTGATATCATCAGGAAATATGGTGTTAGCTTTCACTGTTACACTGATGATACTCAGCTCTATATTTCTTTGCGGCACGGCAAAACATACCAATTTGAAAAACTAACGGATTGTGTAGTTGAGTTAAAAAATTGGATGACAAGTAATTTCTTACTGCTAAATTCTGAAAAAACAGAGGTGTTAATTATTGGACCTAAAACCTCAGCGTGTAATAACCTAAAACGCTCTCTAATACTTGATGACTGTTCTGTCAATTCTTTGTCATCAGTTAAGAACCTAGGTGTGCTATTTGATGGCAATCTTTCCTTTGAAAACCACATCTCTAGTATTTGCAAAACTGTATTTTTCCATCTCAAAAATATATCTAAATTACGACCTATGCTCTCAATGTCAAATGCTGAAACATTAATTCATGTGTTTATGACCTCAAGATTAGATTATTGTAATGCTTTATTGGGTGGTTGTTCTGCTCGCTTAATAAACAAACTCCAGCTGGTCCAAAATGCAGCAGCTAGAGTTCTTACTAGAACCAAAAAGTATGATCATATTAGCCCGGTTCTGTCAACACTGCACTGGCTCCCTATTAAACATCGTATAGATTTTAAAATCTTGCTAATTACTTATAAAGCCCTGAATGGTTTAGCTCCTCAGTACCTGAGCGAGCTCTTATCGCATTATAGTCCCTCACGTCCGCTGCGTTCTCAAAACTCTGGCAATTTGATAATACCTAGAATATCAAAATCAACTGCGGGCGGCAGATCATTTTCTTATCTAGCGCCCAAACTCTGGAACAATCTACCCAACACTGTTCGGGACGCAGACACACTCTGTCAGTTTAAATCTAGTTTAAAGGCCAATCTCTTTAACCCTGCTTTCACATAACACATCAACATATTCCTATAATTCAAATCCGTTAAAGGATTGTTAGGCTGCACTAATTAAGTCAACCGGAACCGGGAACACTTCCCATAACACCTGATGTACTCAGTGCATCGTAAGAAGAATGGCATCTACGCTAATATTAGTTTCTTTCTTATTCCGAGGTCACCTTAACGACCAGATCCAGTCCGTATCCACATCAGACGGTCACTGCAGTCCCCCGGATCCAGTCCGTAACCAGCCCAGACGGTGGATCAGCACCTAGAGACGACCTCTATAGCAGTGAATGTCAGCGGAGACCACATCGACTAGATGAGCCCCAGAGACGGATCCCCAGTGAAGACCTCGTCACCTAGACGGCTGTCGGCACAGGACCACGGGACCTGGTGAGTCCTCTGTGTCTGGCCAGAGGAGAACTGGCCCCCCGACTGAGCCTGGTTTCTCCCAAGGTTTTTTTCTCCATTTGTCACCGATGGAGTTTTGGTTCCTTGCCGCTGTCGCCTCTGGCTTGCTTAGTTGGGGACACTTTATCTTCACTTTATCTTCACACAATATTGTATTTTATTTTATTGTATTTGATTAACTACCTTTACCTGAAAATTGGGTGTTTACTGTTGCCCTTGGCATTGTTGATGTACTATTTCCTATTTAATACTGTACAGCCGCCTTGTCACAATTCTGTATTTATTGTTAAAGGTGGTATATAAATAAAGGTGATTTGATTTGATTTGATTTGATATTCTCTCATTTACAATAGACATAATTCAGCCCTATATTTCTCATTCATTCTGGTGTGATGTGCTAATTTAACACTTTAATATATATATATATATATATATATATATAGTACTGTGCAAAAGTTTTAGGCCACTAGTATTTTCACCAGCTAAAAAATGGTTTAAAGTAAGTTATTTCTATCTTTTGCTGTAGTGTGTCAGTAGGAAACATCAGTTTACATTTCCAAACATTCTGTTTGCCATTAATTGTAATAATCTAATGAGATTTTTGTTTGCACAAGGAGTCTGACAACAGCCAGTGCTCCACACTGAGATCTGATCTGACCATCATCCAGTCTGTCTCTGGAATGACATGAAGAAACAGAAAAACTGAGACAGACTAAATCCAGAAGAACTGTGGCAACATCTCCAAGATGCTTCAAGAGACCTACCTGCAAAGCAACCTGAAAAATTTTGCGCTAGTGCAAGTAGGGCAAAAGCTGCTGTAAACGCAAAGAGTGGTGGCACCAAATGTTGATTTCATTTAGTTAATAGAAAGTAGTTGATAAAGAAAATCTATTTATGACAGCATTCTCATTTTACAGCACTTTTACAGAAGTCTCTAAAGCTTTTAACAGTGCTGCAACTTTGCAGGTAGGTTTCTTGAAGCATCCTGGAGACTTTGTCACAGTTCTTCTGGATTTAGTTTGTTCTGTTTCTTCATGTCATTCCAGACAGACTGAATGATGATGAGATCAGATCTCTGTGCAGAGCACTTGCTGCTGTCAGACTCCTTGTGCAAACAAAAATCTGATTATTACGATTAATGGCAAAATGAATCTTTGGAAATGTAATCTGATATTTCCTACTGACACACTACAGCAAAAGACCGACTTTAAACCATTTTTTAGCTGATGAAAATACTAGTGGCCTAAGACTTTTGCACAGTACTGTGTGTATATATATATATATATATATATATATATATATATATATATATATACTAGCTGTGACCTCTCAGGGGACTTCTTTTATCATGGATGATGTTGTGGAGTTTCTCATAATGATCTTCATGTGCAGTTCAATCATCATGATACATACACACAAACACACGCACACACACACACACACACACACACACACACACAAACCTGCAGCTTCAGACAAATTAATCAAAATTAAAACTGTGATGCACAAACTTTTCATATGCACATTTCAGATGCACATTGTCCAGCCTGACAGTCCTGATGATCTTTATATATGACCCTTTTCAAGCAAATTGATTCACTTGGCAGCCTTTTTCAGACATTCTTAATACTGCATGTTTGTAAATTAAACAGAGATGTATATTACAGTGTTTCATGATATTGCATGTACAGTAGTCATTAGTCTTAGCTGGAAACTATAGAAGTGATTGGATGCTTCAAGATGGCGGCTCTGTTGACATACAGTAACTGAAGCAGCTGAATGAAGTATCTTATCCCAGATAGCACATGTACGTTTGCAAGATGTCTGTTAACGATCTCTTGATCTGGAAAGCATCTGCTGTTTACAAATGTCTGACAGATGTCTTTCAGATGTCAGTTTTAAGTACATTCTAAATCATAAATCTTAAAGACATCTAATATACGTTTATTTGACATCTGAGAGTAACGTCCAATAGACGTATTGCAGATTAGCAAACACTCAAACAGGCGTCTGCGTGATGCACGTGTGCTATCAGGGATGTGTCTCTATAGTGGCGGCCATGTTGAGATCGGCGTGTTCGACTTGAAGCACAGCTACACTCTAAAAAAACGCCGGGTTGTTTTTTTGCTGGGTTATGCCTGTTGGGTCATTATGTTGGGTAGTTTTTGTGTGACCCAGCCGTTGGTTTAGTGGCTGGGTCAATCTCACTGACTGCTGAAACTATACACCCCTCCCCTCTCTCCGATGAAACAATCCATTCATTCTCATCAGGAGAGAGCGAGCCTCCGTTTAATACACTTGATTTAAAATATTACTTTTAAATGTTGTATTTTCATTTCTAAAATTCTTGTTAAACTAATTTAAATGTATGCAATTTTGAAAACGCTGCATTATTCAATTTGTCTTATATTTTTGCCCATGGTGGGTGTTTTCACTTATTAATAAATGTTCACATTTTGATTATTACTGTTGCCTGTAGTCTGCTTTTTAATTTCCAACCTATTTTCAGTTCCTTTTAAGCCAGCAATAGTAATTTTATATCAATATTTGAGTTAAATTAAAACAACCCAGCATGTTGGGTCAAATATTTATCCCAACTGGCTGGGTTAAAATAACCTAATGCTGGGTTTGTCCATATTTGACCCAGCGTTGGGTTACTGAGCTGTCTCAAATCGGACAAAATTTCTAACCGGCATGCACTGCTTCAAGTCAGAATTTGATCGAGCTGTGCAGCGCTGTGTTAAGTCGAACACACCTAATGACAAAAGATTCATCTTATTTTGAAGCCTGTGTCTTCCGGAGGTTGCATTTGAAGGCTGTATATGTCATCAGGGCAGTCTCATTTAAGAAAAATAACCTCACCTCACAAGAAATAACAGTCAATTTCATTATGTTTACTTTTCTTAAATAAGACATTATTGATGACATATGCAAACTACAAATGTGACCTCCGGAGGGCGCAGCCTCCGAAATGAGATGATGCAAAAGACGTTGCACTCCTATTACTTATGAATGGGAGAAACTGAATAGTGCAGGGAATAGTCCCGCCTTCTCAATTAAAGAGCCAATTGGTAAAGTCATCGCGTGCTAAAGAAACAGCTCTGAGATGTGCGCTAGTCTGGCCATAGAAAATAGCCTTTTTAACACTATTTGAGCATAAGAAACAAAATTTAGATGGTTGTTGTGAGATTTTATTGATGATGTTCAATTTGAAATTTAATATTAAGCTTACTGAGCAGTTTTGGAGAATTTTATGTTTCCCCATTCAAAGAGACAGAGCTGCACTTGCCTGCCCGAGAAGCGTTTCAAAGATGGACCAGTGAAATTACTTACCTTAAAGGGACTTTGATATTACTCAACAATCTCAGTAAATCCCTATTATCAGGGATCCAAAATGCAGTTTCAAAGCAGATTATAGAAGTCCACTATATGGAGAAAATTCCTGAAATGTTTTCCTCAAAAAACATAATTTCTTTACGACTAAAGAAAGAAAGGAATGGACATTTGTGCTGAGTACATTATCTGTAATTTTTTGTTCTGAAAGTGAACTACACCTTTAAGTCATCACACAATGATTTAAAAATTGTTACTAAAGAATTATATTTGTGAGATTATAAATGTATTAGATGTATATCAGTGTATATGAGTTTGTTAGCAGCACAAGCTGTTGTAAATCCTGCCCACTTCTTTGCATTGTCAGCACATGCTTCAGTGCTCTGAATCTGAGAGTGTTTATAGTGCTGTGAGTTTAACACTTCATGACTGAGAGCGGAACAGAACAGAATCTTCATCATCACACAAGACAAAACAACAACAATGAACAACATCATCATCCTCATCTGGACTCTGCTCTGCTGTATACAAGGTACATAATGAGAGCTTGAAAGCAGTTGAATTAATAAAGCCAGCTAACATATACTATATATCATTAATATGGAACAAATGTTTGTATTTTCCTTGATGTACATACATGAATGCTATAAATTTGTCTCTCAGGCTCCAGTGGACAGATCACAGTTACTCAAACTCCTGCAGTTCAAACAACTGAACTAGGAAAGACTGTTGTGATGAGATGCACCGCCAGCACTCCTTTAACAGGCTGCAGCCCAACACCATGTATGTCCTGGTACTTACAAAAACCTGGAGAAACTCCTGAACTCCTCATTTATAGAGTTAACAGCCTTCAATCAGGAACTCCATCTAGATTCAGTGGCAGTGGATCTGGCAGTGATTTTACTCTGACCATCAGTGGAGTCCAGACTGAAGATACAGGAGATTATTACTGTCAGAGTTACCACAGTGGTCCAGTGCTCACACAGTGATAAAGAGTCGTACAAAAACCTCCATCAGTCAGAGTCACAGTGACTGCACTGATACAGATGAGAGATACTGCAGCTGCTG